>JAOTQQ010000019.1:57093530-57151804 GCA_026546715.1 Gallinago undulata | reverse complement strand
GAATTCTTTCATGAACAGACTGCTCCAGTGTGGGACCCCATGGGGCCAAAAGTCCTACCAGCAAACCTGCTCCAGCATGTTTGGGGTCCTCCATTGGCTGCAGGTGGAAATTTGCCCCATTGTGGACCTCCATGGGCTGCAGGGAAATAGCCTGGCTCACCATGGTCTTCACCTCAGGCTGCAGGAGAATCCCTACCCTGGCACCTGGAGCACCTCCTTCCCTTTCTTCCTTTGCTGACCTCGGTGTCTTCAGAGTTGTTTCTCTTACATATTCTTACTCTGGAGTTGCTCAGCAATTTTTTCCCCACTACCACCCTTGCTGATGGACTCAGCCTTTGCCAGCAGCAGGTCTGTCTTAGAGCTGTCTGGCATTGGCTCTATGATACATAAAGGAAATTTCTAGCAGCTTCTCACAGAAACCACCCTTGTAGCCCACCCCGCTGCTACCAAAACCTTGCCATGTAAACCCAATACACCGACCAACACTGCAAGGGAAGAATATGGGTATTTCAGGGTGTAACGTGACAGTTGAGAGCTGTTTGCTATCCACAGATTCAGCCTAAATCTCCTAAAAGTACTGCCTGTCTCACCTTTGGGAATATGATATTGCTTATGATAAAAATGACAGTTTGAATGTCTAAGGAACATGCTAAGCCAAACTGCCAAGAATAGCCTAGTTCCTTTTCTTTACCTTCTTCTCACATATGACAGTGTAATTTTTATTGTGCACATGCTGAACACTGAATGTATTCTTGTTATGTTCTAAAACCACCACTACAATTTCTTTTATTTGCCTTGAAACTGCTTCAGGTTTCTAGTCAATACTGGCTAGTGGTAATTTCCAACTTGCAAGTGTAAGGTAGGATTTTTTAAAAGTTTGGGGTTTGGTTGAAATCAGCTGTTTGTTTTTATTGCTGTAAGGAGTAGGTGTAAGGGAAGGAAAAGTACTTTCTTGTTCAGCTCTTCAATTTAAAAGGCTGTATGTACCTGCCCAATGTCAACTGGTGTAAAAAATTCAAGTATTAAATGTAATCTAAGAGCTACAGCCTGGTGTAAATCTGTGTGCCAATGGAGTTCCCTCAATTTGCCTTGAAAAATATGGGCAATTCTTTTTCTATTTCCATGTCCCGTACTTGCATTATAACTCTTAGATAGCTTGGTGATGTGAGAAGACAGCTATTGGGGACCAAATTCCTCACATGTACCAATAAGACACGAGAATTTTTGTTTCGTCTCTGAGACATGATCACCCTTAGGGTGACTTCTAGAAATTCATGTATTTGAGGTAACTCAGGAGGAAATCCTGTGTTCATGGGCTTGTAAAATTCAGTTCAGCTTTTAGGGATGGATCCATCTGTGAAATATAGTGCCTGGGGCAATACATTGTTAACACTGATTAATCTTGCAGATACTAATTTTGATGTGATCTCATGACCGCTGAGCAGCCAAGCAATGCACAACAGGTAAAGTTAAGCCAAAAGTGACCACTTCATCATTGTTTTGGACAGCAAACATACTGACTGGGTGGGATATTCAGAAATTGAGGGTGGTTGGGAGTCGGAACTTGAGTACGTGTCAATTCTGCATTGTTATATGGGACACACTAAAAGATCTAAGGAGGCCATGCTTAAAAATAGAATAATAAAATTAGTACAGCACTATCTACCCCGCAGGGCTGACATGACCTGACTTGATGAAGCTGCACGTACAGAATGGCTTTTATTTTTAGGGCACTCTATCTGGGATAACAATGACTCTGCTGATAGGGAAGCAGTGGGTATAGTTTGTCTTGATGGCTGGCACTTATGCTTGAAAAGAACAAAATAGCGTATTTAAACTGTCAGGCCTTAATTGTTTCATTAGATGGTGGTACCTTTTACACAAAAGGAGCAATGGAACTACTGAAAGAAAGAATGATGAACAGCAATTCTAGGAGGGCACAAAGGTGCTGCAGGAGTTACTTCTCTTTCTTTGTTTCTTCCAAGTTCATCTCTGACACAAGGAGAAGTTTCATTTTTTAACATAATGACTGTTATTAAATCAGCTTGAAGAATTTCATGAGCACTGGGGCGTATATCTCCCATATTTTTAGATATAAATGAAACTCAAAAAATGTTCATGCTTCTGAGTTTGGCTTTTGTGTCTCCAACATCCAATTTATTGATGATAATGATGACTTGCATTTCTAAATGTGTCTTTTATCATGTAGGATCCCGAAGTGTTTTTAGAGACATAATACATATGCATGAATGACGTCACCTATCATGTGAAATTAGCCACCACTGCGGTGTCAACTGTTTAACTGTGCAAAGCAACACAAGAAGATATCCTGAGCTAGAAAGCAAGGAACATTAATCATATTCAAATGAAATTATTACAGAACACCCACATATCTGAGAGCCCTAATAACAGAGGCACTAATTGGGTAGTGGCACCAGTGTTGACCACCAAAGCTCTTAATTTACTCACTGTATGAAAGGCCAGCTTCAGAGTACATTCAGGCTGCAAGAAGCATGCATATATTTTCCCCTCCATTGCTGGAAGGTATCCTGAGACAGGGAGATTTGATGGGAATCTTTCCCTCTGTAAAACAGAGAAACACAGCTAACTTCCCACTTACACCGATGTGGGAATTCAGAACCTCTTCAACAAAGAGGTGGTTATATCTCATCATGAAATCTGATCCCAGAGGTAGGTGTTCTTCCTCAGTCATATTATTCCCCCCACAGAAGTTTTTTCCCCCAGATACAAAGGGTGGAATGTGATTAATGTTTTCTTGACTCCCGCGCTTGCTACTCTGGAGAAACTGAAGTGAGGGGTTTTCACAGATGTCCCTTTTTATCCCCTGGAAGGAGAATGGCAGTAGTTTGGGTGTTTCTCCTGTGTGGGCTGTGCTTCTCTGCCTTTTAAGATGAGTTAGCTGATTTATTTTGCATTCCATTTTTTAATTAGTACTCTTTAAGAAGGGAGGTATCTTCTCAGTCTAGTTTCACTCTTAGTTAAGTCTTAATGACTGCAGACATATGCACAGCTGAGTTATACAAGACTGAGAGATCCTGGATTTCAATCTTACCTATACTGAAAGCTTGAATACATTCTTCTGACTGTAAATTCATGAAGACCATCTCTATCATTCATCCTACACATGCCAGAGTTCTGGAAAAGACCTGGTTGTAGACAAGATGTTGGCACTCTGGTACTTGGAGAATAATTTTAAAATCAGTTGTGCTGCTTCTGGGTGGTAAGGTGTGTTTGCAACCTGGTTTCCAGTAATGAGTCTCCAGAAAGACACAATTACAGGAAGAAAAGCTTGTTCTGCATCTGTTTTGTGGAGCAGGATGCAGAAGAGGTGGATAGATCCTGAAGCTTTCCACCAAATGGCTGTTTTTCACAGACCCAAACTCAGCGATTCTATTGAACTCAGTTTAGTTACAATTTAAAATGATGAGAGGACTAAACAGAGCAGGAAGGGGAGGTACATCCTGAAGAGGGTTGGTCAAATGACTTGAAAATGCTTTTGAGAGTCTCCTCTGGGAGTTCTGTGTCTGAAATCAGGAATTTTCAGAAAGCTGCTGCAGACAGCAAAGCAAATAAAATGAGAAAAAACTGCTGCAGAGAGAGAGAAACTCTGCTCACGTACTGTAGAGCATTACCTGTTGCATTTGCATTTGCAAATGAGACAGTGTAGGAAAAGAAGATGAGTTGCAAGAAGGGTTCTGAGATTAGTAATACCAGATACTGGGCTGGGTTAGCTTTCTATAATGAGCCTGGTACATACAAAAGCTGATGTTAGTATTTTATGGCTCCCTCCACCCAGAGGTCCAAGCCACTAATTTTTGCTTTGAAGTTGAATTGCAGTTTCTGCCATGTGATTCACAATGATTCATTGTGTTGCCTAGACCAGTGTGATGATCACTTGTTAATTTAAAATCTTCACAGCCCTTTAGATATGCATTTTTAATGCCTTAAGTACTGCACCTTATTATGGTTTTAGGTTTCTGTCTAAATAGGTGTGAGCTCTATTTGGTAGTCAGATTACTCCTAGTTAACAAAATGGTTGATGTTGTGCCATGATTAGGAAATGACATTGTTACATATCCTATATAGTTAGTGTGTGAATCAATCTATAGACAGACCAAAGCAGTTGATTGGCTTACAGGTGCAAAACCACTGAAGTTCACAAACTGGAAAAGGTTGAGAAACATTGTGAGAACTCGATCTGTATCAGATTATGCTTTTTGCTGTTGTGTTCTCTCTTTCTCCAGTGGCACACAGTTTGCTCTACTTACGTGATTGGTTTTGAACACTTATGATTTTCTGGTTGAAAATTATCCATTTTGTCTTGAACACACTCTACTTATGTTTTGTGCTCTGAATTTTAAGAGTTAGTTTTATATGTTTCTGACTAGGTCCCTACATTATCTTCTCCTGTCTTTGTGTCTTTTTCTTTGAATATATAGTATGGGATTAATATCCAGATTGAAAGATCTGAATTTAGGTATCTACAGTATCTCTTCTACAGTAGACCTAATGTAGGTGCCTACTTAAAGTGTGTGTACGGTTTTCTAGACTGCAGACTAGATTCTCATTGATTATAATGGGATTTAGGACAGCAAGACTGCTGCGTAGCAATGGCTTATATCTAGCTGTATGTACTCTGTGTCTTGGAGCCAAACTGCACTCTTAGGTGAATGAGTTGAAAATTTTGGGGTTGATTGAGTTGTGCAAGCATAGGTATTTAGACACCCTAGAGTATCTAAGATATCTGCCTGAAGTGGTAGATGCAATACACGAGCAGGCCTGCAGCCTGGAGAGTCAAGTGGAGGCCAAGTAGGATACAACATCACATCTGCCGTGCATCAGACATCTAAGTGGTGCTAAGTGAGTCAGGGCTTTGGAGTCCATTCAAATAGCCCCAGTCATTGCTACATGCCCTTGGTCTTCACATTTAGGCCCTTATTTTTAATTCTTCCAGTGGTTGAAATAAGGACATTATTATTTTAAAAAACTTTATTCTAACAGTAAAAGCAGTCAGTATGTCAAAATACTATTGAGGACATTGCACAGACCATACTTCTTGAAGTGAAAGCAGTAGACTTGGATGTTGGCAATTCCTGTATAGTGCATAACTCCCAGCTGAATCACAAAATGGAGCCTTGCAAAATTTGAAGGCAAAAACCTGTAAACAGATAGCTAATGAGCAATCAGCTGTAAGCTTTTCTTATAGACACAAACCCAAGAAAGGATTTATTATCAGGCAAAGTGCAATCACAGAAACACATGAACTGGACACTCCAGGCAAGATTTTCTTCTTTGGGTGTTTTTATATTAGTAATTGACTTCTTGGTGTTATCTCTGTCTCTCTCTCTCAGTCACACATATAAAATATACATGCATGAGAGTAAGTGGGTTTTGTGGTCACACTGCACCAAAGCCACTTGACAAGGCACATGGGACCATTCCACATGATAATGACTCCTTTCTCTCATCTGAGTTGCACCTACTTTTCTGTAAACCACACCAGCTTGAACAAAGTTATTAGCTTTATGACCAACATGCCTCATGTGATACAGCCATTGTGAGAGATGCTGAATTCCCTCTGAATAAAGGCTTTCAGAGAGTTTGAGCTTGGCAGCTTGGTCTAGGAGAGGGTACACCTTGAGGAGCTGTTTTATTAGGATTTCTCCCCCTGTGAAATTATTTTGCTCTCAGCTTCAGTTTTCTCTTATCTTTCTCTAGATCCTAGATCACAGATCCTCTATGATGCTCTTTACCCACTGTACTCATCTTCATTCACTTCCTCCATTCACTTCCTCACTTTTACAATTTATCAAAACTTTTATTTCCTATATAGTCCATTAGTCTTTTTCTCACCATAGGTGAGAAAAACATATACATGCTGCAGCAGAAAAGAATCCTACAGCACTTCTGCATGTTCCAAAGCCTCAACATGTTAATTTTTCTACTTCCTCTAAGTTCTTTACATTTGATCTTTGACTCACCAATTTGTAAAGCATCATCTCATGAGCTTGATAGAAATTAAATTTGACTCAGAGTTTCATAACCGTGACAGATATTCATTGTTTAATGTGTACTTAGTGTTGTCTTGCCTTTGACAGCTTCATTCTAGTTTGAAAGCAATTTTCGAAACAACAATAGGACGTAAAAATTCAAAGTTAACTATGAGGACTGGTAAGACCACAGTATGTGAAATATATGAAGCCATATCCATTAAGTTGAATGTAAAAACTGGCAAATATACAGGAAAATATTTTAATGACAGCTACAGAAGTACAGTAATTTTAAAAACAACACATACTTAAACACATACTGTTGAACTTAAATCTGATAAAGTTAACTACATTGTGGAGATGCTCTGATACCTAAACAACTTTTTATATATACAGAAGAGAATTGCCATTCAGTTTTCCTTTGCTTCTTTAAAGTCAACAGAAGATAGGAGTTGAAAGCAAAGAAAAAAAGAAAAAAAAAGTTGGAGAGCTTTTTTGAATTTCTAAAAAAATTTGATGACACAGCACGTTGCAATGCATTTCTTTCTTGTGGTTGCTTATGATGAGTCTGTGTATATGCATACTATATACATACTTTTTTAATCACACAGTGCACTGCAGTCATACAATATTAAATTGCAAATGGTTAGAGGTGAATGTAACAAGGACTGATGCTTAAGTATGTTTAAATTACTTTGTTCAAGGTACTTTGAAAAGTCCCCTCATACAATTACTGATCTGATAGCTTTTATAAAGGTTGAGTTGAACTAGAAGTCTCAAGGAAATTTAGAATCAAACAAGGAAACAACTTATTTTAGTATGGGAAGTGTTAAAAGTCTATGTGATTCTTTGTGTGTGAATGTATTTGCTTGATCCTCAAAGTCGCTGTCTTCTTTCTGCTTCTATGAAGTAACTGCTGACTAGTAAAGGTAGACTTTCTGTAAAAGAAAGAAAATCATAGAATCATAGAATCATCTGGGCCGGAAGGGACCTTCAAAGGTCATCTAGTCCGGCCCCCCTGCAGTCACAGGGACACCTCCAACTAGACCATGACCAAATGTCATGTTTCCTCGAGGGTTGGGCCACTGGGAAATGACAGGTAAGAAACACAGTTTGTGGCATACAGAGAAACCCAAGTCAGTAGGAGACTGGATTCCTGGATCACGTACATGCCCAATCTTTCTCTTACCTTGCAGCAAACACTGCTTTTTTCCAGCCACTGTGGTATCATTGATGCCCTTGAAGCATAAGGCAAGGCTCCAAGACTGCATAACTGAAGCTAATGGATGTGTCTTTTCATATTAGCTTAAGATGGACTTTCCAGAGTTAATAGCCAGCATCAATTTTTTTCTCTTTGGTCATAGTGTTCTATAGTTGTTAATTTAATATTATCTGCAGTCAAGCTACTAATGGTTTACTGAACACTTTCATTCCAGAAGAACAAAAAACCCTAAAATAGTTTTGTGGTGGAATGTTTATGAACAAAGAGACTTTTTTTACCAGTGCATATTATTTTTATTTTAGTCCAGAGTTCATATCACATCTCTTGTCAGATCAAAATAACAGGATGGTCAAGATTCATTGCCTTTTCAAATTACAAGATTTGGTTGAAGGACTGAAACCACAATATACCAAATTGAAACCTTCTCCTAGGTCCTGAGCAAATAAAATTTGTAGTTACCTGACTGGATTTTTGTTTTAATGAGAGTCACATAAAGATCTCGAGATCTGGCTCTGAATCATCACTGAGAATTACAGGTACCACTAATGAAGGTCCTGGCTGTCTAAGTTTAACAAATTTGTGACATGTAGTTGCCTCTGTCTCCCAGTGATTCAAACTGGAAAAGAGTAACTTGCTGTTCCAATACTAAAATGCTGCAAATATAAGTTAATTTCCTGTAAGATCTATTTGCAATTGTGAAGAGAAATACTAACTTGAGAATTTGAATGCAGCTGGCAGCAGAACTGTTGAAACACACCTACAAAATAAAGGCTGAGGAATTAAACTGCAATAACAAAAGTAATGTTGCTGTGAAGAAACATTTATGTTAATGCCAATAGTAGTGCTTCCCCAGGTAGTAAACTCAATAGCAAAATTTTCTTCTCTATTCATAAACATTTTTCTGGCACTATCTTCTTAGCAGTGGTAAACGAAAACTCAAAAATGTGCTTGAAAGACTTCTCTGTGTGAAGTATCATCCTGCAGTAAGCTGTTAACCAGCCTATCCAGGCAGGTAGGCCATAGTAGTGGTCAGCTATGGGGGAGCACCTCATGAACTTATCGCATGAATGTGACATAATTCTCCATAATAGGTTACATGACCTTCAGACCCTTTTTCCTTCATTCTTAAAATTAAAGAAATCATGCTGAAATTAAAAAAAAAAAAAAAAAAGAAATGGCAGAAAACCTATAACAAACAGTCCAAGCTAAAACATCTAACTGCCCCATACCAGAGGAAAAGAAAATTCAGTATTGTCTCTTTGGCAGGAAAGGTAAACACATAGCTCCAAAGGGTGCTATTTGATTGGCTTCTTCCATGCAATGTTGTTGAGATGTACTTTAGTGTATTATTACTAAACTTTAAACTGTCTTAAAATACAAATAAGAAAAATATAATGCGTATGGATCACAAACAGAATTCCACACCAAAAAAAATCTGCCAAAGTTTCTTCTGTCCCAAGTTTCAAGCAAGGCCTTGGGTAGAGCATTTAGGTGATGGTATGGTTCCGATTTCCAGAACTGTCTGATGTCCAGCCTCAAGTAGACTCTATGTTTTCTTTCCTGCTTATTCACTTATGCAGCCTGAAATACTTCAATATTCAGATGTCATCAGTCCTTTTGAAAGTTTCTTGTGGTTGAATCTTTAAGAACTCTAGGAGCTGAAAGGTATTTAAATATTATAATGATTCTTATAATTAGATTTAGTCTTTTTAATCAAGGATGCAAAACAGTATTTCTAGCTCTCAATGAAGCTTCTGGTTGAGACAGCAAATGTGTAATATCAACTGAATCTGCTTTTACACATTAGAAACTTTGCATCTCACTTGAATAGCTATTACTATTCCGTCATGTTCTTCTTGGTGAACAATTATTTTTAGAAATTATTACATACCTACAAACATGCATATATTTGTGTATATGAACACTTCCTACTAAAAATTTCAGCTAAGATGAATGTCAGCTTAGCAGCAATGTGGCTGTGTGTCGTGAAGAGAATGATCTTTGAGCAGTCAAAGAGAGCAAGGAAAATACTTGCAAGGATAGCAGGATGACACTGTTGAGAAACTTGGAGCTGCTTCTAGTCATTGCATTTGGAAGATTCAACACCTGTCACAGTGAAGCCAACAAAAGCAGGATATTAGAATGCAAAATTCTTGTTTCTTTTAGAGCTGTTATGGACTCAGGAAAGATCTCTTTCCTAAAACATTCATTTTAGCTAAAATGAATTTGTCAGTTTCAGAAACCAGTTTCCAGCACTAGATGAAAAATAATCTTGTTTTGATTTATGCATTTAATATTTCACACTGAAAATGTAAAACTACAGCAGTTATTTTATAGTGACTGAGATCAGGAAATATAGGGGTAATTTATTATATTTATTATTTTGCTTTATAAAACTATAAATCAACATTATTGAAAATTAAATATATGTTAGACTGTGAGGGACTTTTGAGGTATAACAATGTTTTACATAAGACTTTTGAAGATAGGATGTTAATCTGAATTATTCATGGGAACCTTGGATTTTCCTTTGACTTAATCAAATTAATAAAATAAACTAATTTCGAAAACCTATTAATGCTCTGCAGGAAGAAAGGAACTGTAATGAATTTATCTGTAGTGGGAGGGTTTTTTGTTTTGTATAGAACTGTAAACAAACAAAGGAAAATGTGGTAATCCTAGCTGTTTTATACTTTCTTTTGTAGTAGAACCTGATCATAAGGCTATGGCTTAAGATCTACCACTGGTCCTGTTATAAGCTCTATAGTTCAGGAATTACTTCAGCTGTAAAAATTGATCTGAACAGAAACTGCAATGGAGGTCTCAGACCAAGAGTAATTTTAAAAATCAATTATTAAAAAAATACATTCATTTATAAATGTCAATATCCATTTACTAGCGTAGGTTGGTTGTTTCAAGTGCTCCATTGTTCTCATTTTTTTTTTTTAAATTGTTGGAGTGCTTTACTGTCTAAGTAACGTGACATACAAGAGCTACAAAACCAGCTCATCCTGTGCTGTCCTGGATTTAGGTACAATATTGCCAATGTGTTTTCAAATCTGTCCTGTAACACTCAGGCCATTCTGGCGATAAGTTCTTTATACTTGCACACTCAGACATGTTATTTTTCTTCCCTGTACATCCTACACTGAAGTCAGATCACATTCGTAACTCTCTAAAATGGACCTTTAATAGGCTCTGCAGCTGCAGCTGTGATGCAGGACATATTTGTCTCTATCATACGCTATCGTGAGAAAGAATGGCGTATCCAGGAGTACACCACATGACATTTTGAGCCTATTTTAATTTTCAAAAGATGGTGGTCTACCTTTGGAAATCCAATATCTTTAGAATGACTTGTACAATGAAAAGGACCACTTGTACAATTAGAGGCAAGATTTCTAAAAATGTGTCCAATGTTAAACTTCAAAGTTTTCACTTTGGCTCTAGGACACATATTTACATAAATATAAGAGCTGTTAGGGATTTAAATACTGAAAGAAACAAAATACTTATTTAGACGCTTGAAGATGGATTTAAGATGAAATCTTAACACTGTGGAAGCCAATGGGAATTTGTTGCAAATTCAAACAGAGCTAGGAAATAGCCTTGGTTCTTAAAAACCAGAATTTAAAGGTACTTAGTAGCTAAAATATGGAGACAGATAGGCAGTAGAATTTTCAGTAGGAACCTGCTGCTTATATCCATGTGATATCAAGGGAAACAGAATAACTATATGATTTGAAAATCACCCCACCTCTATCTACACCATCAAAAATCTAAACATTTTGAATATTTTTACCCAGCTACAGGTACCATTCAAAACACAATTATAGGAATTTAAGTTTTAACCTCTCCTTTTTTTTGAAAATGTTGGTTGCGTACCCCTTCACAACATGCCATCATAAGGGCTTCTCTTACTCCCCACATACCCTACCTGCTGAGAAGACGAGCAGAGGTGGGATAGCCTTGCTGAGCAAGAAGCCTTTGAGATGTCTCCTCCATGCTGGACAGAAGTGATGTTGTCAGATGATGGATGTAAGCTGAGAAGAGATACATGAGCCCTCCCACACAGTGGAAGCCATTGCCTGCAAGTAACACTCGTGCTGGGTAAGCTATCATCTGTAAGCAACCATTCACACTGAGCAAAAATTTGTGCAGGCTAATGGAGCAGAGAGCTCTGCAGTAAACAGACATACATGGTGACCTGCTGCTGGACCTGCAGTTGTGGAATTACAGCAGGCTGGACATGTGGTCTGGGTCAGCAGCTGGAGCCTCTAACAAGCATGGGCAATTGGCGCCAAGGCAGCATACTGGGAGTGGTGCCTTTGCTCTCACAATATATTGAGGATTTGAGCCATTTTTTATTAGATCGTGGGGGACATTCCTTCTGGATCATACCTAGAACATAGTTTGAGACAATTTTTCTGTGATTTGGTCTTTCTGTTTAAGATAGATTTGGGCCTATTGTATTGTTACTGGGATTTTATGGCCAAATGTCCTTTAATAGTCTCTCTTCCTGATTTCTGTGTTGTCTTTTTCCCTTCAGGCCAGCAATAGCACCTATCTGTGTGGAGCAGTTATGCTTAAAACCATTCCTGGCACCCACAGAAGATACATAAGGAAGTCCAGAAGAGACCAATCTACCTCATCGTTACAGCCTGGTCTGCAGTTTTTGGGATTCGAAGCTACAGTGTGAACTTTAGTTTTGTGACTGCACAGAAAAAACTAGACTGAGCAAGAAATGGATTATCCAAATGCCTTCCTGTGCTCTAATTGGCTTCAGTAGAAGAGAAATCGTTCCTCAGAGATGATTTGTCAGCTGTCCTTCATCACATCATCAGTTGCAATCAACTGTAAGGTTCCTTTTGGCACATATTCTGTACTGCAATCTCTTAGCTGATAATTAAACTCGCATTTCCAAAAAATTTCCACTAGTTGTAGCACGTTTTGTAGTTTTAAGGGACTTATTTCAACTTATGATCTTGGCATGACTGCTGGAAAACATAAGGAAATGGCTGATTAGCTACAGTCTTCCCAGTAATTTAAAAGCACTGACGAACACTAGCTCAAATTGTAGTGAGTACTGGAGGAAGAATAATGTATTGAAAGCTTGACTGTCGCCTTCAATGCAAATTAGAAAAATAATAAGTCTTCTAGGCTAGCCATTACCTTTCTTTTTATATAAATCATATTTCTAATACTTAAAAGGGTTTTCATATTTCTGTGCAAAAATGAAATCATAACAATATATTTAGAGCTATGTAATCCATCACTACAGCTCTCCTGTGGAGACTTGAAATGGGAATGCTGACAAGCAGAGGTTAGTCTCGGTCTGCTGGGAAGTGGACAAAAGTGAGTGCTGGAAAGGTGCAATGTGCAAGGGTCAGTCTCTGCTAGAAGAACATGAGGTCTGGGAGTTCACGTGGACTGGTGGTCAACCAGATGGTTTTGACTCTCCAGGTTTTTTTTCTTCTGGAAAAAGGTGGTGCCTTGCATGCTGACTCAAGTAGAGTTGCAGCAGTCTAGGCTGAGGGATAACTCTTGCATTTGCTCTCATGCCTACCTTCTCTGCCAGCACAAGTGAAGCAGGCAAGAGCCCTACTGGAGTTATCTTGCATCTGCTGGCAATATGCTGTGTAAACAACTTGCTTTGCCTGCACTTTTATTTTGTTTCATTCTTCCCTATTTAGTGTCATCTTAGTTGTGTTGTTTTTCATCTGCTGTTTGAGATACAATAGCTATGCCACTCCTATTTTTCTTTTCCTTCTTGCAGTTCACTAAGCTCCTGAGCATTAAACTCACTAGTAACTCTGTCATTTGATTCAGGCACTGAAATCTTTAGGTAATGAGAGGGGAAATTGCTGAGTCTGAAAGGACCTGATAAAGGTACAAGAACAGGGAACGACTTGATGTCCCCAAAGATGGCAAATGCAGCACAAAAAAAGAAACACTTTTTTTTCTGTCTTGCAGCATTGTCTCTTATTATAACAGGATATTGTTGAGACCCAGAATTCAGAAACAATTTGGGATTAAATGGTAAGTTAGACATGGACATAAAATACAATTCAAAGATCAGGAAATTAATATGAACAGAAAATCTTATACTTTGGAGTTCATTTCTGAGTATCAAGTTTAGAATACAGTCTTGATATCTAGGAAGAGCTGAAGAAAATACTCTGTCATTGGGGAGAGAATCTGACAGCTGCCTACTTCTGAAACTTCCGATGTTGACCACTGCTGGAGATGGAATACCAGTGTAGATGGACCACATTTCTACTTTTTGTGTTAAAGTTCCTAAATTGTTCTGATATGACAGATGAAAATTTGATTTTCTAAATATGGTGTATCTAAATAGTTAAATCGTCAACATAAAAGAAACATGCAATTTAATGCAGTCCTTTGAACAACATTTTTTCCTTTTTTTGTTCCCCAAATATAATGATATAAATAAAACCATTTGGTTAACCATTACAACTGCTCACTGTTGTACTGAAAGAATTATGTGTTAGTGCCATAACCTGGAGTAAGATCATGGGTGGAGTCCCTTCTGTCTATTACAGTAGTAATACTAATATTATCATAATAGTAATGTCACAACACATTTTCCTATCAATGAGTGGTAGACAATTTCTATGCATTCCAGAACTGATTCTTTGCCTTTTTTTCTCAAAACCAGGTAACTGGATCACTCCTGTGAGTGGCTTCTGGAATTAGTCAGCATTTTCAAAGTGAGAGCATTTCATACTTTCATCCTGTAGGAAAAAAAACAAACACAAACAACAAAACAAAGGGAAAAAAACCCACTAAATTCCTTTAAAGTGCTTGATGAAGCAACAAAGTGAGGAAACCCCTAATTGCCTCTCTCAGCTAGTCCAAGCATGTTTTGGTATTACAGCATGCAGATTGCATTAAACGTGGTTCCAAGATTTCAGACTACATGGAGGGAGTCTCAGGCTCTTTGTGTGTACATATGCTTTACAAGCAAATGTTCAATAGCTTTGTTGTGGTTTCATGCCCCTGTATAGCAAGGAAAATATTTTCACCTACACATTGAAATAGAGTGACTATCTGTAAAAGCTACCAGTGGCTTGTTTTTACCATTTTCCCCACAGACAAGTTTTCTTAACTGTAGCTAGTTTGTTTTTAATGTAGGTGAAGGACCAAAAAGTTTGCATTGCTGTGCTGCATTGAGGCTCACAGAAGAAGAAATTCAGAGCTAGCTATTGAGGCTGGGATTGTGCTATGGGCTTTGTTCAGTCAGGCTCCTGAAAGATTGCTTGTGGGGGAATCCTAGCCACCGTGTTCTGCATCCATATGGCTGATCTCCTCCTTATATACTTTTTCCCTACTTCTTTGATGTGATACTATTGAATACTGGCCTGTGCCAGCTACCCAAATATGCAGTGCAAATGAATGGGAATGTAATTCCTGCTTCTAGCCTTTACCCCATGTTATGGAGTTCAGACAAGACAGAGAACCACCTACTGAAATTCTGTACCAGCTAATTTTAATTCTTCAAATATCTAAAGAGGAAAATGCATGTTCATTTCTCAAAAACAGGCTATGCTTTTTAACCAAAACTCAAGTAGACTACCAGTCATGGAAACAGCACTGAGGGAGAAATATGAGTCAGGCAAATCTAACTGCAGCCTAGGTGAAACATGAGATATGTAGGGACTGAGGAAGTCCCTTAGCCTATAACCCTATGTTGGGTTATCCATGCCTCCATGTGTTTGTTCTTCATTATTTGTATTGCATGTCATAGTCTTGTGGCAAAGGGATAATGAAATCCTTGTACTGGATTGACTGGTGCAAGGGAAGCATGAGAGAGCATCTAAAAATGCTTTTAACTAGAGCCTTATGACAGGAAAACAAAAAATCCTACTGCTCCCTTGTAGGCTCCCTGTCAGCACAACATTAGGAGGAGAGCTTTTCACCAGGATACGTCTGGTGCATGCTTTTGTTAATTCCACTGCTCTTTTACTCACTTTAACCTTAGGAATATATGCACGAAGTATTATTTTTAAGGACACTGTTCCTTAAGGGAACAAAGAGAAAGTTGTTGAAAGTTGTCTTCTTTGACCTGATTCTGTATTTCCAGAGGGATATACATTTATCTGAGTTGCCAGATTAAATTACTGACAATCCATTATAATATTATTAAGTAAATAAGAAAATGCCTCAAGTAAAAGTCTTGATTGCATTTACTGCCTTCGGACCTCAGTAAGCCAGGTTTATTTATATCATGTAAAAAAATATTTGGTCAATAAGTAAACACTGCTAAATAACTCTTTAGGAACAACTAACATCATTATTGTTTGTTTTTCAAAGCCAGGCTGTTTTACTTACTTCCAGAGCTGGTACCATGAAAGACAGGCAGATCTGGAGAATGGGTTCCTGTCATTAGCAATAACAAAGAGGTTGCCAGAACTGATTCACCTTTGTCAAACATGTACTTGTACCTGTAGGGCAAAGTACTGGCTTTTCATTTGAAAACATATGTTGAAAAATGGGCAGGGAATATATTCTTACTTTCTCTTTGTTCTCCTAATTTTATTTTATTTTTGAAACAAATTTGAGCTTTATAGGACTGGCATGGCAAACACCGCTGTGCAGCCTGTAAGACTCAGTGCTGCTGCAAAAGGAGGAGGAGGAGGGAGGAGTCCTTCTGCTTTTCTTTCATTTAGATTCGTTGCATGTTTACCAAGGTGAAAGGATTAGTGCCCTGGAGATCATTTGCTTTCATAAGCTTTAAACTAGAATAGAAAAAGTTTCATGTCTTGATTCTCTTCCAACAGTTCTCTCTCTCTCAGCAAGGCATATAGGAGCAAGCTGAGACGTATTGATTGCCAGCAGCCTCTTCCAACAAAATTGCCCTGTCTGAATCAGTTAAACTGGGTGGGAAGAGATAAGTTCTGCCAGTTTTCTCCCATCATCTCTCCTAGCATGTGGTGAAACACCCAGAGCATTCCATAGGGTTTTATAATCAAGATGAAATGCTCCAGATTTCTCTATCCAAATAATGTCAAAACTCTAACCCAATGTAGCCATACTTCACATAGCTTATAGCCTTTTTGTATTTTATGCAGACTTGCTGTGAAATATTGATTCTCTTCATGTTTCATAGAGGAAAGAAAGTTTAAAACCAGACAGGAAATAGGAAATTTTGGGTTTGTATTATCTCTATTTAAAGTTAATGTGAAGGATAAGTAATGATGTTTAAATCTTTCCTCTCCTGAAATACATTTAACATATCTGTGCGACTGAGAGCAATGAAAAAAAAAAAACCCAAATCATAAAAACTATCTCACTCATACAAAGTTAGTTCCATCCAGAACACACCAAACTCCAGAGTAGCAAACTTAAAACTAACCAAATTTAAGAAGATTGCTTTTTCTGACTAACATTTTCAGAAAATTACCAGAGTATTTGTTGTGATGATCTTTTTAAAGCAACAGTCAGTAATGAAGGTTTATTTACTAATTTGTAACAAAAATACTGTGGAGTTATTTAATGAACAACAAGAGGAATGTCCTGCTTTGCTAGGGAATAATCCACTTTCCAATTCCCAACTAGATTAACTACCAGTCTGAAGGTCAGGTGTTTCACCTAAGAAAGGTTACTTGATCACTGCAGAGGAAATCAGAGCCCTCTTTCTGCTGTTGGCATTGTATAATAGGTCAAGTTCTTCTTACTGAGAGCCAAATTAAGATTCCTTGCAACCAGCTTGTCCATTGTATTTTAAAAGCTCAATGATATAGATAATTTGGTTTTCCCTCTCCTTTTGCAGAGAGAAAATTCCAACACAAGCGTTCTGGAGCAAGAAACAACTTTATAAAAGCAAACCAGTGCAGAGTGCTGTTCATTATGCAGTTTGGTCTTGGCAGCAGGAGATAGGAGTTTCCAAATCCTGATTGCAGTTTCAACACTGACTTGCTGGGTGCTCTGGGCAAGACCTTGCCTCTCTGCTGCTCTTTGTGTTTCTCTAGAATAGCAATAACAATGCCTAACTGTTCCTCAGTAATGTTAAATAGACTAATTAAATGCTGTGTTAATCTGTTGCCATGACTCAATCCGAACAGTCCTTTCCTATACCAAAAGTCACAATTCACTACCTGATTCAAACATGGACTAGCACGCTGAAAAATCGTTGATCTCTATGATCTTTTATAAACTGTCTTGCAGCTTCTCACAGGGATGGAGGATACCTGCCTCCTACTTTCTAGAGTAATGAAAAAAGAGTATTGTAGAAATAAATGAGAATGATTTTTCTCCTTCCATAATAATGTTGGAACACTTTTTCCTATGCGGAAATTAATGAACCAAAGATGGCTTGAAGCCAGAATTTGAGTGGTGCCTTTTTTCCTGTTTTGTTGCTTATTTGCTATATTTTTAGTGCACTCTGGTTTAAATGTGATCATGGGAGAGCTTCCACAGTTTACCGGGTCAAAGAGTATTGACTTTTTTTTGTCTAGTACATAGTTTAGCTTCTTTGTTACTGCAGAAAACCCAAAAGTAGCCTAGTGTAGAAAGATTGTTCCAAAAGCCCATGTAAATTACGTCTCTGCTGAGCAAGTCTAATGTAGCTGAGCTAGGACAAAGCACATTAATGTAGAAACAATATGGTTTTATTTATTCATTGTGGAGAACACCTCCCACCACCCCTCCCCCCTTAATTCGAACTAGATTTACGTGTATCAGTGCTGCATTTTGAATAGAGAGATACAACAGGGATTACATTATTGTTTTATGTATAAGAATAAATACCAGGGTCAGCAGATATTTAAATCCAGGGAGATGTTTGCTCTACAGAGAAGTTAGATGCTGCAAATACTTATCTATTTTCTCTAAGAAGATGTTAAATGGAAACTTCATGCTGACAGTTATTTGCATCATGGTGTAAACTGTGCTAGACTCATTAGTGGTTTAAATGTCATTACCCTATTACTAAGGTGACAATGACTCTCCAGGTGCTGAAATTTCAGGATAGTGAATTATCTAGACTTATTCAGCAAGTTTTTAAGCATTGTCCTGTATTTAAACCTCCATATTTTTTCCTTCAGTGACTGTGAATGTAGTCTTTACTCTGTAAATCAATATGCTGCGGTTTTGTTAGTTCCATAGTCAGGAGACTGAAACAAAAGGTGTGAAGTTACCCAATTCATCTTAATGGGGTGTTAATGATTTCAAAGGTTGGTTGTGGCCATTTAAATGTGAATGCTATTAATCAACAGGATAAAACACAAACTCCCAGTTTGAGTCATGGAAACATAATTGCGTAGGGCAGAGGGGTCCAATTTTGGTTGCTGAATGAAGATGCATGTCTAGAAATAGAAAAGAGTAGGGGCTGGAAATCCCTGCTTCTCTGCTTTGACAAAATTAAGGGGAAAAAAACCCTAGATAATGCTTCACTGCTGTTCTAGAAACGTATTGCTACTACAATCACAAATTAGGTAGTCTGCAGGAAACGAGAAACTCTCAGCAGTGCTGTCGTTTTGATTATTGCTACAAGACAGCAACTTACAAAATTAAATTTCCTTCCAAACAGTTCTCCAGTGTACTTTGATCGCAAAGTTCATTTTAATAACTATGTCCCCCAGACCTCTGCTTTTGGGATTGCTAGGGAAGATTTTGCTAGCCATTATTTGTGTTGTAATTTTTTAAATGTTGTAGGGGTTCACTCCAACTTGTCCTATGCTTATCATCATTGCTTAATGCACTTATTGTGACTATTCCATTTTATTTTGTGCTCCTCCCACCCGATGTGACTTCTTGGGCTATGTCTGCTGGAAAAGTGTCCATTCCTCTGTAGTCTACTGACACAGGGAGGAGGGAACTCACTGGTCATTGTGGACTGTACAGTTATGCCACTAGTAAAAAGAACTATACTTTTTATTCTTCTTTTCCTACCTTTCCTTTTATTTTTATTTTTTTTTTGTAGATGGGATTTACTGTGGGAACTCTCCCTACCTGAGATCCTCAGTTTGCAAAGTAGCTGGCTTACATCCAGGCTCTTCTCACCACAGGCTCCTCTCTGGGACGGGTTGTGCACCCTGTTTAGTGTGGTGTCCACTTAGTCCCACTCTGTCGCCCTTCCCTGGCCTTCTCTGAACCTCTGAATGAGATTTCCAGCATCATTTTTTCCAAGCCACTTCCATTCCAACATGCTTCTTGTTTCTCTTACTAATGTACCATTCCTGAACAAACACTTGGTATTATTTTTGGTCTGGAGCCAGGTGGATTGCATGAGGGATTTGCCTGAGGACTTTGGTGTCGTCTTCATCTTGCCAGGTGATACAGACTGTAGCCTCTCCCTTATGATGGAGACTGGACTGCATTTTCAGTTTTAAAGTGTACTACATTCTTTTCAACTCATATATCTATTAGGTAGATAATATGACTAATATATCTAATAGGTTTTTTTGAGAGAATGACATTATGACAGTTCTTTTTTCCGTATTTATATCTGGTATGAAAATCTGAAAGGCCTATTAGAAAATATATATCCTAATTACTGGAACAAAATCTTATTTCTGTCATGATATGCTACTTTTGGAAAGTGAAATTCTGTTACAAGACATATAATTTCTTAACAGATTACTTTTTCTCCTGTTTTACCTTGTTCTATGTACCATTTCCTAGCAGCTTCTCAGAGGCTCCCCTGGCCCAGGACAGAAGACACCCCTGGCTACATGGCTAGACTAGCTGTTGTATAGCTCTGGAGTTTGAACACTTTGCAGTAGTGATCTAACTAAACAGAGCTTCTTTTCATTCAGGACCTCATACAAAAGTTCCTACACAGTTGACTGAGGCAGGGCTCATGACATCTCTCTTCATGTCTCTGGGATCTACATACTACATGGACAAAAGCAGCCACAGGAGTAGTTGTTACAGTGGGAACAAGTAGACGTCAGGTAGATTTGACCAACATAATCACGTGTGCTAACTACACATAAAGCCACAGTCTTGCATCTCCTTGATCCCCTCTGGATTCAGTGAGCAGCGATTCATTCTGAAGTCACTAACTTTCTGTTTCACAAGAAAATCTTATTCATTCTGTCTAAACAAGGAGGAAGACAGCATTCTAGATATGGCTTCTGTTCGATTTGTTTTGAGGATAAAACACTATTTTTTTATTTGTTATCTTTCAGAAACAAGGTCCTGTGCCAGAAATTCTCTTTTTATAATTATGACATCTTCTGTTGAGAAACCTTCCTGGTTAACATACCCTTTCTTCCAGAGGTAAACAATAGGGTTCTTCAGAGAAGAGACATGGGAAATCTACCTCTTGCAATCTGCTTCAAATTATCTTGTAATGACTTTTGAATAAGAGAAAGCTTCCATATCTTTTAATAACTTTTATTGCTTCATTGGCTGCTTGTCAAAATTTGCATCTTGTTTAAGAAACAGAAGACTAACCTTTCTGAGAAAGGAATGCTACATTATCTCAATATACTGAGTGTTTCTTCAAAACGCTTATATAAGTGTTTATTACGGAAAGTTCTTACTCTTCTGAAGAAGTTTTGCAAGTCCCTACTTTTCAAAACATTCTTCAATTTTTACCTCATTTTGGATGTAGTAGCTCTGAGAAGTTTCTACCACTGTTGATATTTCTCTCAGTTAATGTGGAAGTCTAAAAATCTATCCATATGGTTTTTTCTTTTCTGTAAACTAAATCTCAGTTTCAATCTTATCAACTATTATACTAATCTGTCAATTTTCCATTAATGCTTCCTACATTGTTATATTCACCTACATAAAACTGGCAGGCAGTTCTCCTTTCCTCTTTTCCATTCATTAAACGATCTGCCAAGTCCATTAGATGTTTCTGTGGGGTGTATTAGACATAAGCAGAGTGGTCATCAATCCATACCAAGGTACCTGGAGGACAGATACTACAAATTCAAGTTCAAGGGTTATATGTAAGCAATTTTTTATGACTGACTTTAGGAAGTAGGAGAGGTTATAAGAAAACTATCCATTTTGTAAAACAACAATAACATCAGCCATCAAAACAAAAAAGGCTGCCGAGTGAACTTGGAAATTGTCTCTATAAATAAACCTCTGCAGAGCTTTAATGGGAAGGGAAAATAATCCACAGTTCAGCCCCACAATCCACTTAGGTTCCTGAATTCCTGCTTTTGGGTTCTTCAGCAGAGCAGCTTTCCTGGAATTTTCTTTGGTTTTAACTCTCACTAAGGTCTGACAACCTGAAACAGAGGTCTTCCATTGCAGACAAACCTTAAAAGAAGAATTATAGGGCATTAAGAGTATTCATATTGTGAGAGATCTTCAGGCTAGTAAAGCTGACATGATGTGCTCTCATGAGGCCCTACTGACTTTCCAGCATAGCACCACACAATTCTCATCTGTCTTGTCTACCTCCTAAACTCATGTCCCCAGAGGGATATTGAAGGAGTGGAGTGGGAATATGGTCACCTGTTCCACCTGAGCCTGTCCCTGCCTGGGCTGTGGGGCAGGAAACTGGCCTGACATTCCAGGGAGGTTAATCAGCCCAGCCTCAAAGCCTTTGAACTAAAACTCCTCTACATGTTACCTCTGAATTTGGCCTTATGGTATTGCCAGGTAGCCCTAAGGTAAAGGACAGTCAAGCTGGTACAAGCTCTTGTTGAATTATAATCAGATGGAATTTATTATTATTATTTCTTTGGCATTGCTGACATGTTGGCTTTGCACACCTTAAAAACATCAAAGCTGACAAATGGGCAAGAAACAGCAATGCCGACAGCACCACAGAAAGGAACAGGAAAAGGCCAAATTAAAGAAATAATGAGGGAACTGGTACCAGCAAGCGAGTCAGCAAAATCCATTGTATCTGACAGGTTTCCTGCTTCAGTATTGTTTTGGAGAGCTTCCTGCTGCTTGCCAGGCAATTCAAAGTTCCTCTGCTTTATTGTTCCTCCTTTTTAGGGTAGGGTTCCTCATTACCGCCTCACTGCTGGGCTATATGCACCTGTCAGTGAAAGCAATGGAGGCTTTCCACTCTGGGTTGGAAAGGACATATTTGCAAACAAAATCATGGAAGGAATGTTTAAAGAAGTTGATCCATTATTTTGAAGTGATATGTTGGGAGTTTAAGTATAAGAAGAACATATGGAAATGCAGCTAAACAGTTCTATTGGAGGCCTAAACAGCAGGAAGAAATAATCACTTGTAATAAAGTGATAAAATAAATAAGGAAGGCATAAATTGGAGATACATTTTCCCACATAGAATTGCTTCTTTTTGTTATTACAAGAAAACAATCTTTGTTGTTACAAGAAAGCAATAGAACAACAGTTTTTAATTCCTGTGTCACTCAGAAGGATGATGAAAAATTCTAGTAGAGGTTGAACAGTGACCTACTTTAGTGACCAGTATTGTGAGATTTACCGTAAATAGAGCTAAGACCATCAATCAGTATTATAAAATACAATCTATATGTCATGGACATTTATTAGAGCAGATAAAATGAAACAGGAAGTTGAAATTAAAGACTTCCACCAAAGTACACAGGGATAAATGTCAGACTAGGGGCTAGCCTGGTAGAAGCAGCTGAGAGCTCAGAATCTGGGCTTTATATGATCAAGTGAGATAAAAATGCCTCTAATAGTCAAGATATCTGTATTTAAGATGGATGCTGGCAATATTTTAAGGAATGAAAATTGCTACAGTTGTTGGAAGCTAGAGAGCTCTTAGTAGTTGGGCCACAAAAAGTCCTGTCTTTGAAGGAAAAAAAGCAATCTGTGTAGAAATGGCCAGCCATCTCTGAGTTAAGAGTTAACCTTCTTTCAACATGCGTGTGAAGAGACCTAGTTTTGTACGCTGTGATTTCATTTTGCCTCACTGTGTCTGACTCAAGGGGTTGACAGATAAGCCCTGGTTGTTGGTGCATGCATGACTACTATTTCCTTCTGCTGCTGTAACTGCCCTTGTGGGAGAGGAAGCAGGAATGAATCTGCGCCAGACTCCTCAGCTGGCACTTCTTGGAGTCTGGTGTGTTAGTCTAAACCACCTTCAACTTCTGTCTAAGTTGATACGCTGAGTTGCAAGCCACAGCTGCTCAGAATCTGGCTCATACCTGCTTCTGCTAACTCCAGCAGAAGAGCAGGACAAACAACTGGAGAAGGATAATACATAAATCCAGTTCCTATGGCAAGACTTGCCTCTCAGTTCCCTCTGATGTGAAATGGAAAAAAAAAAGATTCATACCTAGCTTTTCCTGTTTGTCCATGGAGAAATCATCAATTAACTAAAAGCTGGTGAACAAGAGGTGCCTGGAATAAAGAGAAGGTAGACACTACATAACACTCCAATGAGTTAAGCATATTCAGTGTCAGTCACTAAATTTCTTCTTCTTCCTCAGTTCTATAACCCAATTTTCAGATTTTAGCTGAAAGAAACTGCAAAATTTATGAACTAATTTATTTAATAAATTTATTATGAAATTATAAATATGTTGGATCAAAATCAAGGTCCTATTATTAATCTTCAAGACCACTGAGGAACACAACTCAAGATTTCCCTGAGGGGGCCTCTCTCTGTATTGATGACATCTTTTGACAACCATGTTCCTTCAGAAACTATGAGCTTGTCAACCTCAGGGGTGAAGCTCGTGGGAGCTGAAGATGGGCCTTTCTTGGCACAAAGGCAAGTGGTTTGGATCTTATATCAGAGGAAATAAGAAAGACCACAAAACTCGCTGCCTTCAGAACAAGGTCTAAGGCCCACCTTTTCAACTTCACTTTTCCAAAGCTGCTGCTAAAAATACCCAGGAAAAAGATACAAAGGAGAAAGAAAAAAGAAGGAAAAACGAAGGAGAGAAGAGAGAACAACTGGATTGTGTCCCCAGCTGCCCATGGGAAGTAGGAAGAGAATTGTGTTTCTATTGTGGTTTACTATGAATTTAGTGATAATTTGTTGTGAGCTGTTTTAACAGTTGGCATAGACAATTTTATAAGAATCTAAATAGGAAATTGTGTACAGTTCCATGGTGATTTTTCTCTTGCTGTCAGTTCTGATGTTAAACACTTAACCACCCAGGTAATCAAAAGAGTGATTGGTAATAACTGATTAGCTACTTGAGGAATTACAATTTATAGCTTTGTCAGTGGAGACTGAGGATACCTTTTGTTGTTGGATACTTCATAATTTTTCATGTTACTGCCACATTTCTGTATTACTGCCACAGCAACATTGGCATAGGCATGGTGAGCTATGATATGAATTCCTGACCACTGTTGGCCATCATGTCTCGTTGTAATCCTTTTTTGTTAATTATTCCAAAACATTGGCTTTGGTTGATGATTTGGACATATCTCTTGGCTTTCCTCTCCCAAACTGAGAAGTTTGTCGAGTTACTGATCATACTTGACTCAATATCCACCGGACTTAAGTTACAAAGCATCTGTAGAGGCTTGGAATGTACCTGCATTTCACAGTGGAGCCTGGTCCAATCACACCCAAGATAACATAATTAAATTAGGACTGTGTCCAGAAACAGTGTAGACCCCCATCAATGCAGCATTGCACTAATGCTAATTAAATCTGTTGAGCAGCAGGACTGATGGGTTTGGACATGGTAGCATGCATTAGCAGAACCATGACCCCAGCAGGTGTCTCTGGTAGGCCCTGTGCCCTGCCTCTGCAGATGTCTGCTGACATCTTCAAAAATGTAGGTGTACTCCCATCTGAACCAACAGGTTCCTGAACTCCTTTACATGTAACTTTCTACTTGTTGATGTGTGGGCATGAGAAGCATTCAGGTCCTTATCTTTGCTTGTTCAGTGATCACCTCTTCTCATGGCATTTCCTCCTGTCAGGAAGAGATGATTCAGCTTTCAGACCTCTGTGAACCTCATTCACCTGGATTAGACTCAAAGATCCTCTGCTTATCTCTGAGGTAAAAATTCCCAAGGCAGTAACATAGCTACAAAATAGTGGCACAATTTTTAAATTGATTTATCCTATCATGGGGACAAGTTTTGATTCTTTCTGGACATAAACTCTTTCTAGAACAGATATGTACCTAAAACAAGTTGGGTCAGATATCATTTTAGTCACATATATATATGCTCCCTTTATTTCTGAAATTTGAATATGGCTCTTTGACCTTGTTGATTGTATGTGAATACAGAATAATGGCTATAGGTAATAGTTATTTGCTTCTTTGCTTCTTTTTCTACAGTAATTTACTTCTTTGTCTTTTTATTATTATGAACACAGAGAGTTGCCTCAGCTGGAAAGCAGCTTTGCATAAAAGGGCTTAGGGTTTCTGGTGAACACCAAGTTGAACATGAACCAACAAGGCTCCCTTGAAGCAAAGAAGGCTAATGGTATTCTGGGTTGCATTAAGAGAAACATTGCCAGCAGGTCAGTGCAGGTGATCCGGTCTCTCTGCTCAGCCCTGATGAGTCTATACCTGGACCGAACTGTATCCAGTTCCAGATTCCCCAGTTCAAGAGATATATGGACATACAGATGAGAGTCCAATGAAGGACCATGAAGGTGATTAAGGGATTAGAGCACCTCTGCTATAAGGAAAGGGTGAGAGAGCTGCCACTGTTTAGCCTGAAGAAGGGAAGGCTCAGGGGGAAACATCATCAATGTATATAATCATCTCAAGAGAGAGTTCAGAGAAGACACGGCCAGGTTATTTTCAGGAACAGAAAAAATGGTCATACACTGAAACACAGGAGGTTACTTCTGAACATCAGGAAGCACATTTTCATTATGATGGTGACCAAGCCCTGGCACAGGTTGCCCAGAGAAATTATGAAGCCTACCTCCTGGAGGAATTCAATAGCTGTCTGATGTGGTCCTGGGCGACTGTGTCTAGCTGGCCTTGCTTCAACAGGGGGTTTGGACTAGATGACCCCCAGAGGTCCCTTCTAACTTCAACCCTTCTGTGATTTTGGTGATTCTGTGTGTGTATGTGTGTTATATGAATCTCATATTAAAATCAGTTAACAAATTTTCTAATGGCTCATAGGGGCCTAAAGAATATCTTCCAAGAACTGTCTGAGTAGGTAAAACTGGTGTGATTAGTCTTGGAAGGGCAAAGTGTTTGTCAAGCTTTGGAAGTTTTCATTATCATAAACCTATTTTCTTTCTCTGAAAACAACTAACCAGTATTTCTGCATTTGTAGCATTGTTCCTCTAAATGGCTATTTGTTTCTGCCAAGAATCAAGACTTTGATGTAAAAATCTATCGCCTTTGGAAATATGGCTTTTGTTTTGATATAATCTGCAGCTGTAAAATGCAGGTAAATGTATGATGAAACTGAGGTATCTTGCCATAACCTGATTTTATTTGGTGTTGCTATAAGCTGCTTAGGGGAATGTCTTTTGTTTGTAACCGAGCTTAGGAAAGATATATTAATTTTACTGTGATGAATTTCAGGAAGTTTATCTAGAATTTTTTTAAACACTGCAGTCCCAGAATTGTTTACCTGATGTTAAAAAAGAGATAATTTCTGACTCTTGCATCTATCTTCATCTTAGCCAGAACCATTTAACTCCTTGTGAACTCACCTGTCATATTTCCTCTTAAGAGGAAGCCATTTAGCAGAGCTGAGAGATGTTGTCACGGGTCTATCATTGCATCTGACTCAGGAAAATGGGTGGGTCTGACAGCAATGGAATGTATATGTGCACAGATTCTTTTGGAAATAGCTACCTAAGAAACAGGAAGATGATCAGTAAGCTCTTTTTTCCAAACACAGAACCTAGCTGCCACCTCGTGCTGAGGTGGAAGCTCCAGTGGCCCAGTAGACAAACTACATTTTAGTAACAAAATATTACCGTCTAAATTATCTAAAAATTTTCGAGTTACCAGAAACATAACACTGTCAGTAAACTTGAAATTAATGCTTATCTGATTCAACACAAAGACTATGATCTTTGAGTAAGAATGTTTTTTTTCTGTCAAGTCATTACAAATATGTTTCTTATCTTAACAAGGACCAATAAATGGACTCTTTCTTCATTATTAGGTATTCTGTGTATATAGAAATTCTCTTCCAAGGGTAATAACAATGTCAATACTTCATTAATAAAGATAAAGACATAAAACACAATGCTGCAATAAATATGTCTTGCTAGGTGCAGGAACACTACTTTAGCTGAAAATTGTTTCGAAACACCTTAATGCTTCCTATTGCTACAGCTGCAGAATTAGTAAAAATACGGTGCTAAGGGAACCTCTATTAATGAGATTTATAAGAACACTAATAGGTAAATCTAAAGCTATCAAAGGTAACGCAAATTAATATGACTCCAACTCTTCTTGATTCAGGATTATAAATATTCATAATTATCTTGTACTCTCATAGGTATATTTCTGAGCATATATATATATATATATAATACTTCTATCCCTATGCAAAGATAAAGAAGGTCCAAATATATTTCTGTCCTATACCACTTAGGGAGGTACTACATCAGCTCAGTATGCAAAGATTGTCATGTCACTTCAGTTATTGGTAAAGTAAACTTTATACTTTGCATGCATAAGTAAAGTATACTTATACCCCAAAGTGGTACTATGTTATTAAAACCTTTTTTCACTTGCTATACACAGCATTACTATCTGCTTCATTGCCTGCTATTCTTTTTCCTGTTCTTAAAGAGATGAAAAAGGAGCTTAGTGTTAAAATCACTGGAAATCAAAACAATATTAGAAAGTCAAAATATTTATTTGATGGTTTCATGTGGTTATAATATGGCAGATTAACATAAATTGTATGGTAATAATATCAATGTATATAGTATTATGGTCATAACATGTTGCAGTTATACAAGTTAGACGTTATCTAGTCATAAATATCAATTCAATGTCTGCAGTATTAAAATCAACTTCATTGACCTATATTATAATTCACTATCTGCTCATACCTAAACGAGTGCTCACTTAACAGTTATATCAGAGCACAGTATCTGATGGTTTGGGGCTTTTTTAAATAGCACAAGTTGAAGGGCTAATTTTAATTCTCTTTTGTCTCTGTGGAAGAACTTATGCATGAGGAAAATAGGTGGGAATTTCCACTTTCAAAAAGTGTAGTCCTAGTCTAGTTCTGTCTCACTCAAGTCATTAGTAAGTAACTTTTTCCATTTTTAGTGTTTTTCTTCTCTTATCAATTTCAGCCTTTCTCAGAATTATGTTCTTATTTTGCAACAGGCATCTGGCTGATAATTTCACTGCAGAGGGCTTTTTCTTTCACTTTTTTTCATTACTTTTACAGAAAAACTCATTTTTCATCTCCATTTACTCTCCCACTTTGTGCATGCAGTTGCTCTGTTTTTGGCAAGGTCAGCACACAGAATGTCTTCTCTTTGAACTGCTAATTCTCCTAAAAGTTGAAAAAGGTGGCAGTTTGGCTCTTAGGATCAGCAGCTTTGCCCTGAGAATGTTTAGCAAGATAATACAGTAGGACATACATGGTTACTTCTTCATAATTTTATTGAAGTGAGAAACAAGCAATATATTCCATTGCAAAATGACAAAGGGTTTTTTGGGTGGTTTTTTTTTTTTTTCTGAGATTTTAAATCTCAGCTTTTCCTAACCTCTGCAGAAAAAACTTGATGCTTAGATGGAGAATGAAAGATACTGTAAGGACTGCCAGCCAATGTGTGATATCCCCAGACTACCACCCACGTACATCACACATCTGCTGTATTCTGAGTAAGCTCAACAGTAAGCAGATGTACACAGGAACAATTTCAATCGTTTCCTTTGACTATCTTTAACTATTTCTGTTAGGATACTCTAAGCAGTACACAGCAGCAACACTGAATAAGGAAAGAGCAAAGGGGAAACCAGTAATGAGATACAGCAAGAAAACCCACAATCAGCACCAGCTGTTGCCCAATTAAACTCAACAGTTCACAGGTGTTCACAAGAGGATACACAGTTTTGCCTACACCAAGGTACCTTTCTAAATAACCCTTATGAGAACAATGAGAATGAAATTAATTTTATTTTATTGACCACTCTACATATTTTTAAAGATTTAAAATTTTTATATGTCAATAGTAACATTTTTATAAACTAAACATTTCTCTATTTTTGACATATTAATCAAAACAAAAAAATGTCAGAGTTAATAGCTGAATTGTCTACTCTATCATTCTTGTCTTGGCTCTTCTCAGCTACATTACCTTTTCTACTGCTTTGTATTTATAAACCTAAGTCCTAAAAGCTCACTATTCTGTTGGACACCAGGGTACTGAATGTGACTTAAATTGATACGTCTACCTATGTCCATCCTAGCCTGATTTTTGAAACAGCAAATTCATGAACTGTACAATCCTGTCAGGCCTCTGCATCTGGGCCCTTCTGATGATTGAGCAAGTATGTGTTGCTGCTGCTTTGTGATACGCTTGTTTTGTGATTACACAGAGGACCTTGGTCTCCAGGGCTGGTATTTTAATAGCTTTAGCTGACATCTTAAAACACTTAAACCAACAGTAAGAATTGGAGAGAAGACTGGTAGTTCTGCTCCTTCTACTCATTCCTTTTCAGCAAAACCTTCTAAAACCTGGAATTTCTCTATAGTTAAACACTGATTTGAAGGTCATAATATAAAATTATGGGCTTCAAAACCAAGAGGATTGAATTTCATCCACATGATTATGTATTTACAACTATGTATCCTTAAAACAAAACAAATTTAAACATAGAATTGTTATTTGCTACCTTTTGTAGTCCAAAATTACCTTACAAAGTTCCTTTGTAATTACAGTATGTCAACTAGCTGTTTAGAGGTTGGATGGCCCAGGGGAGTCTTATCTCTGTGGTGTAAATGAGATGCATATGATGTCGGTGCTCTAAAGGTTAAAATTGAGCTACAATGCAATGGAGGCCAGTTCTTGGATTTAACCTACAGGGAAAAATTTATGATGTTCTCTGCCTCCAATTTATTTTAATAACACTTAATAATACTAGTTTGCTCTTACCCAAAATAATGGCTTTCATGCAAAGATCTCAAAGCACTTTCTGCTTAGGAATTATTTTTCACCACACCCTAATGAGAACTAGAAACAGTATTTCACCTGCTTGCAATTTTTCTTTATTAACCTTACCTTTAGTCTAACATTAAGAGCTTAACGAGCCTGTGAGAGTTTGTATTTTTACTTTCTAAGTTTCACTAGCTCTGAACTGGACATAGTCCTGATGTGCTTTTGTGTCTGGAAATTAAGGTGGATCTTTTCTACAAAGAACCAGAGAAAAAATTTTAGGCAGCACTGACAACAAGGAAAAGCCCATAGTGAACTACACGATAAAATAGAACAGAATCATTTTGGGCTTAGATTCGGATAATTCATTTTTCTCCCCCCCCCCCCCCCCTTTTCTTCTGTTTTTTCAACTTTCAGAATAAATGCTTTTTTGAAGTCTTTCCATGCTGAGCTTCAGAAGGTTAGCTTAGTGGTAGCTCAGTTCTTAGACACGCTTTTCAGTGAAAATATTCATGTAATTCAAAACATTTCAAAAATCAGTACTGGGTATTTAAAATCCTGGTGTGATACATGCAAAACACAGAGTAGTAACAGTAGGCTAACAAAAATGCAGCCTATTTGCAAAGGTGAAAGAATAACCTTCACAATTTAGGGGAAAATTATTGTGGCTTCTTTTTGCTTTTTCTTTCTTTTTTTCTCTCGCATTTTTTGCCTCTAGTCACAGCAGGATAACATCTGTTCTCAGGAGACAGAAATTTGGCCTATAATACATGTATACAAAACTCTTTCGCGTAGGGGTTGGTATTCCCAGGTGAAATACTTTCCTTGAACAGAAAGTCAGAGTTCTTACTGTCAATGTGAGGTAGACCCCTGTGTGGGGTTTTGAGGTAAAATGTAAATTCCAGAAACAATTGCTATGCAGCTCCTCAGAGGGATTGTTGTATCCTATTGCCTATTGGTTACTGCTTCTCTGCATGGTCAGGAAGAAGGCAGGACTCAGCACATGTGAAATTTTTTGATTGTATTCTTATGAGTAAGCTTCAGCTCTCTTCTATTGTCTACTTCATCAGTCTACCTGGAGCTATCTTATAGCTGTTATGTGTTACAACTGGGCTTTTAAATTTCTCTAGCTGAATCATAGATTTGATTAATCCATGATGCTTATTCTCTGCATTAAAGGTGATTAAGAAAGGAGATGTATTGCCAAGAAAGGAGAGGTTCAGCATTGAAGTAAAGAAATAAAATGTTGAGGCTTGTTGTTTGTCCAAGCTAAATACAATTTCCCACATTTCTGGGTGTTAGTTCACTAATGATTTTTGCTGTTACAACAAAGTCATTTATGATACATATGTGCAACACAAAAGTACCTTGTGGGATAATTCTTTCTGCTTTCCTGCTAATGAAAGAGGAGGCTGGTGAACAAGGTAGATGGTTTAAAACTTGATGAGAACCTACACCACGGAGCCTAGAAAAGGCACTCTGTGGAAAAAGTCTGTGGGTGGGAGAATATCAGACCCAGCAACAGAAGCACCAAATCGTGCTACAGTCTCATCTGGGGTGCTTGTTACACAGTGTTTCTCCACTTTCTGTTCTTCCTTTCTATGAGGTTAAGCATGAATTTTTTCTGATGTTTCCTGTTGAACATTGTTTTGTGTTGTTTTGTTTTGTTTTCTTCCCCTTGGATGTGAATAAGACCCCAAAATTGCAAGTGAAAGGCTTTACTGACTTTCCTGTGGATTTCTGCTTTTAATATCAATATGCAGTGGCACAAGATAAAATTTATGCCAATAAAGAGACCGTGACCACTGCTAAAATCCCATTTAAGCTTCTTCTTCCTCTTCAGCTACTATGCAGGGGACAGAATTACTCCTGCTATTCATCCCTGTGATGAATGTATTTAAAATGTGCACAAGAGGATACCCAGCTGGCACAGTTTTTCCAAGAATAAGCAGGACCAAAGGTTTTACGTGAAAATTGGCTACGTCCTAAAAGATGTTCTTCTGCTTCATTAAGTGTCAGGTTTTATTCAGGCCTCAATGGGAGAAATTCTTTATAGCCCACGATGATGTATATAGATGAAAATAGACGATCATAACTAATCATCCCTCCTGGCCTTAAAAAAACTATGCATTTACAATAATATGCTAAGGTTGGATACACCTGAAAAGATTCTTTAACATGATCCAGGTCCCAAGGAGCCTCAGTTACTGCTAAGTGCTTTCTTGTACTTTTGGGTTTTACTCTTTCTTACTTGTAATTGTTTCTTGGAAGTCTGAAAAAATAATTTCATTCCCTGCTATTTATTTCCTTTTCAGCTTGGCAGACATTCAGGCTTTTCTTCCATTTGTTTGCATACAAGTATGCAGAGCTACAAGCACTCACATAAACAACATGTCACTTAAAATGGTAGAAAGAGATTACTGTAACTAATAGAGCTGCTCTTTCTTAATACAATTGTAGGTGCAAAGATTGCTAAACTGAAGTGCTAAGTGCAAGGATTACATGTAATTTGTAGCCAGAATCGTATTTTTGCTTTTGTTCGTTTTCCACATGGGGAACATATGGTTGGTGATCAAATTAGTCTCCCTGACACAGCTAAGTGTCAGTCAATCACAGGGAGTTTGCCCTTCCCTCGCTGCCAGGTTAGAAGCATGGTGATTGTCCAGGTGCCAGCCCTGCATGCTCCAAGTAGCTGAAGGCATGGAAATCTTCTAAACTGGATGGGTGTTTAAAGAAAAATTGACACAAAGCTTTTGGTCTGTTTTCTGCTCAGCTGTAGGATCCTGCATTTGCCCATCCCTCTTTGTGACCTTCAAAGAGTAATAGGTAGGATTTTATGCTGTGTTTTCAAAATGACATGAAACTGTGGTTTTTTTTTTTTCCTTTTTACATTCCAGTCCTTTGACTGTCACAGAAGCAGTGTGTTCATTTGCTTTAATATGAGCTGGTCTTCTATATAGACTACGAATCTGGGCCTTTAGTTATGAAAGATTTGTGCTTTTCTGCAGGCAAGTATTTAGTTGAATCTCATTGCTTTTCAGTCTTTTCCTTCTTGTTTGGTTTGTGTGTGTGCTTACTGTGAAAATATAAAACAACAAAAAGCCCTGCCAAAAAGCATATTGTGTGATGCAGGGCATAAAGAACAAAGTTGATTCCCCTCGCTCTTTTCCTGTATTTGGAAGGAATGTTGTCATTTCCAATTCAGAAGTCAGAACGTGGACAGACTCTTCATAGCTGCATATAAAGACAGTGGTGCCGTGCTCTTCTGAATAGTATAACAAATCTCTCCTCCCTGTTTACAGTGGTTAAATGAGTGATTTTAGGTGCTTTTAGAGCATATCCAATGGCCTCAATTCTTGTGGCATAATTGAATGACTCATTCAGATGTGAATCAGATGTTATTAGCTTGTTCCTCTAATGGAATCCCTTCCACACGAAAGGTTAAGCTGTGGAATTTTTCTACAGTTGAAATTTTCATGATTATTATTAAAAAACAATAATGGTGTCCTTGATGCTACTTTTCATCTTCACTGTTAAAAGGTATCAAACACATCTGTAAATTAACTCACAGAACTTTATGTAATTTTTTCATAAGTTTTATAGCTTGCACTGAGGAACAGAAGTAATATATATTATCGTATACATGCATAAGCATGTTTAAAAATAATTCTGTAAGATAGCAGAGAAACAACATACAGGTCAGTATTTGTCAACATCTTGTGTAGAATTTTCTGCTGTTATGGGCTTCTGTATCAATGGCAGTCTACCCAGCAAACCTCAAACGGAGTGAGGTGGCAAAGTGGCTCTGGACTCCAGTGAAGTCCTCTCCACTTTCACTGATCAGAACTAAAGACAGACGTGTGAAAGAGAACACCTGTCTGTGATTTACAGAACCCTTGTCCTCAGTTGGCACTGAATTGTTCTCATATAATGTTTTGGGTTTGGTCTGCCTCTGTTTAAAAAAATGAAATATAATTTTGAGAAAAGTAACTTGATACTGGCATTGTTTTCTACATTTCACATAAATTCTTTAAATGTATTTGGTTTTGTTTCTAATTTGGTGCATTAGCAGCAGAAATAACAAACGTGAAACCCTAGATCTTTATTTAGACTATAGCAGCTTCCAGGAAGCACTTATAGACATGACTGTAATGCAAACAAAATGGTATAGTTAATGGTATGGGAAGGCATGCTTGCTGCTTTCTGAGCACTGCCAAAAGATGCCAGCTCAGAACCCCCAACCACTTTTCCCCAAGGAAGTTTATTTTTATTATAAAAGACTTAACATTGGCTAACTAACAGAAGTGTACCACAGTAAAATATTTATCTGGATTGTGTCATAGTCCTAGCTGTTTATGAGTGATAGAACTTCACACCAACAGAAAAGTTAAAGATCTCCAGATCTCTGAAATGCTCATAAAAATAGGAGAAACAAACTCACTTGTCTAATTACTTTATTACAAAGTCAGGCCAGATTTTAAACAAGGTTCATATAAGTTTGTGACTGCTTCCAGTGAAAACTTTCATGGTTTGGGGTTCTGCATTGAAACTGGAGATAGTTCTTAATCCATACTTCCTTTGTTCCCCATCATACAGTCAAGGATTAGCTGCAAATGAGAGATTTTAAACTTTAATTTGCCACAGGGAGAAGATATTTTTCTATTTGAGTCAAGATGTGCTTAAGTCCACACAGAATACTGCTAATGACTTATAAAGGTATATTTGAATTTATTTTTGTGTGTATTTCAGCTGTAAATTATGGATTAAAACTTGGTATCTTCTATAAGAAAAAATATTGATTTAATGAAGAACAAAAATGAAGTGAAAGCATGTCAATTTTATTTTCAAATGAAAGTATTCAAAACTCTGATGACTTTTCAGTCTTAAAAATATAATTTCATGTAACAGAATAGGTGTGTCATAGCTCACACACTCTGACGAACACTTCCTGTCTGTCAAGTTTTACCTTCTAGTCTCCCCTTTTCAGCTGTTTTTTCCATTGGGTGGATATCTCCCTAAAAATTTTGCAGTCTCCCTTATTCATTCATCTCTGAATGGAAGGATTAATGCGTCAGGACTACTTATGTAAGTGCAAGGAAGTCTCTGCTTGTATTACCTCTTTTTTTCTTCATATGTGCCTTCAATATGTTTGAACATGTGTGTATTCTTAATTAATATTTGTATTCAAATGACTTCTCTGTGAAGAAAATGGACTTATGAGTCAAGCATGATTTTTTTAATCACTGGATTATTCTATTTGTACAAGTACATATGACCAAATCTTTACAGTGTGCTGTAAGTGTAAAATGCTGATAGCCCAGTAGTAGCTGATGCAATTATGCCCTTTTATTGTGCCTCTGTCATACATACCGGACTAGAGCGTGGGACTGGGTTGATCAACCACGTGTCTGGCGTATTAGAGTTCACTGTATACTGGATGTCTGCCTTTCATGTTTTATTTCCCCTTCAAAACATAAGGAGACCAAATAGCAGAACCACTTAGACATGTCAACGTAGCATAGCGCAGTGCTTCACAGTAATATCCTGAATGAACTTGCTGGGTGTCTGAAAGCTGCAGCCTTGTGTTAGTGTGGTGCCGTGCTGTGCAGAGCTCCCTGCCCCTGGGAGCAGCTCGTTAGCCCCTGCAAACCCCAGCTAATGCAGCCGGCCCGCTGCCAGCTTCCAGCTTGCATCCCTAGAGATAACATGGGTAACCTTGCCTGGCACTGCAGTTTGTTACATGGGTGTATTTCGACTGAGAAACTGTAATGTACTTGTGACCTAGACTCTCTATTAGAAAGTGAAATCTCTTTTTCTGCATAGTACCATTTTTAGAAATGTCTGAGGCACAATTACACCTGTGAATGCCTGTTTTCTTCATGTGTTTATTTTCAGAAAAATCTCAGGACTCCCAGTTAGCCAAGACTTTTCATCCCAGTGTAAATTATAAAACCAAGTAAAGTGGAGACAAAACACTGTGGAGAACCAAACCTCCTCTGTAGTTCATTTGTAAGTATTTATGATTATTTAAGTTTTATGCCAAAAAATATGTCTGTGCTTTTTAAAGTCAAAGGATTTGACCTTCTGGTTATATTGCTCGCATGAAATATGGCTTATTAAAAAAAATAATAAAAGATTTTAAATAACTGGAGACACTGTTGCTGACTTTGCCAGAAAAATGCTGTGCTAATACGCCCCCTCAAATGGTGCCCTTCCTGACTCAGAGTGTGTAAAGAGAAGGGCTGGTGAGGCAAGGGTATGAGAAAACAAGGGCATTGAGCTTAATATCTATAGGACTCAGAAAACATTTTTGTGTCAACCCCACCAAAAGACAAAAGAAATTACCTTAGACATGTGGAGCTGCTGTCTCTACTTGCTGGTTGAGTGAATGTTTAAATGTAATACTAAAATCTGAGGAAAAGTGTTAATTTTACAAAGGTGAAGGTCTCATTGGAGAGTGAGATACAGAAGATGAGGAGCTGTAGATGGCTGAGCGAGAGGCACCTGAGGCAGGAAAGGGGAGAACCTGGGTACTTATCACTAAAAGCATAACATTATTCATCCTTCCTTATGCTCCCATGTGTTTTATCCTTCCTCTCTACCTGTCAAATTGGATCATGCATGGGCCGGAAACAACATAATTGTTTTTGAAGTGGCTAGAAGATACATTAAGAGCAGATACTGGCAGCATAATGCCAATCCCTCCACTCAAATCTTCCAAGGGACCACTGAAAACGAACTTCCAAATTATCTAGTAGAAGTTTTGGATGCATTGGAAGCCTGACAGAATAAAAACCATGCAAGTAGAACTTATGATTTTCAAAAATGACAAAAAAATAAAATTAATACCAACAAAAACTTGAGTATTCAAATTAAAAATGAACCAGCTACTTAGACTATATGTCTTTGTAGAAATAATTTTGGTTAATATATTGGAAAAAAATTTTTGCACAGTACAAATAAATTTTGGTAAAAGGTGGAAAATTTGTCAAGTTTACAGAGCTTCAGAGAGCATTCTGGTTTTTCTTAGCACAATCACCCTTTGCTTATTGTCTTTATTTTGCTGCTATATCAAACAAGCCTATTGTGATTTTTTGGTTTACGGAAAACAAGCTCAGTTTTACTTTACTGGAGAAGACACTTTTGATGTTGCTTTTCATTAAGGTCTAAGAACAGCATGACTGTGAAGAGGATGGTAGTCTGTGATCCTGTTACGTCAGATAATGCTGAAGTGTTTCATGCTTCCTATGTTCTGAGTGCATTGCAATTCTGCCTATATGTCCTCTAGTATCATATAATCATTTTATCATTCCATGTAAGAAGCTTATGTAGTTACTTAAGAAATAAATTCATCCCAACTAGCAAAGGCAAAAATAAATTCTAATGACATCTTCATGAACACAATATTCAAAATGTTACACATTCCAAGAAGTATACTTCATAACTGCAGGTTTTGTGGCTTTCCTGTCTATCTGAAAAAGAAAGGGGCAGTCTTAAGACAACAGTAGGTTAGAACTGTGCAGACATCCTACTCCAGTTATGCTAGGGTAAAGATAGTTTCATAACTTAAAAAGCAACACAACACAAATCTCATTGAAATTGTGTGGTAGAAATAGGTAAGTATGGGGAGAATGACAAAATCCTCATTTGTACCTTTAGGAGGAAGTGAGATGAAAAAGTAGGAGCACAAGGAGGGGGAAAAAAGAGCTTAAAAGGAGAGAAAACTCAAGCAGCTTCCAAGAATTTCCCACAGGCCCCTCATTATCCTGCCCAACAATTCTTATTGCTCTGTTTCCTCTCCCTACAGGAAATCAGCTGCTCTGCTGTTGCTGCAAGATTACATTTCCCCTCTACCTTGGGGGAGGCAGCTGCCTTGGGAAGGGTCTGCTGAGAGGAACTGAGGAATGACCATTAGGCACAAGAGATTCAATTAAATCTAAGGAAATATTTGTTCCAAATGCTAAGAGGTAATAATGGACAATCAAACTAGCTCAGATTTTGAAAATCTGGAAAAATCTGGAGGTGGTGGTTTGCTCCCAATGCAGCATGTAAAGACTATTAAAAAGTATTCATCAAAATTTGTGACACTTTACCAGACAGTTTGTTTAAATATTTGTAAAAAGTGAGTATCAAAATGCAGTACAAACATGACCAAGAAGTTTTAACTTTTGCTAAGTGAGTATTTCTGTATTTTTTTGAAGTTTTCCCTCAGTGTTGGTAAGGGCAGACACAAGTGACTGGATTTATGAATGTAAATGCAAGCACAAGAAGTGCTCCCATAAGAAAAGTTTGATCAGACTATTGTAGAGCCAAAGAGTTTATGGGATGTAACACCACCACCCCGTAATGATAAATTACTTAGACTGTTCTATGGAGAATACAGATCATAGGTGTGGTCTTTCTCTTCCTCTTTAAGTATCCTGATGGTGAGAGCTGCAGACAGAAAATGCAGCAAAATGATGGAAATATATGGATTGAAACTACAGTTTTCCTTATCAGTGAGTCAATCCAGCTTTTATTCTTTTATACCTAGAGGACATTATATCAGCTGTTTCTCCCCTCCCCTCTTCACCCCCCCTTAAGAATTCCAAATAAAATCTTGCAAAGTGAAAAAAAAAAGAGAGTATCCAATATTCATATTTTTGAAGGCAACAATATGTCTCATTGGCTAAAACTACTTCAAAAACAAAACAATGCCCAGCATGAAGGAAATGGACTATTTCGGTATCCTTACCTATGTGTTACTGTACCTGATTTTAGACCCACAACAAGAAGACATTTTCGCCAGGTCACTCAATAGTACCTGTATTCTGTACCTTCAAAGATAACATGGTTTCTTTTTCTTTTATGCTGGATTACACAATGCTTGAGTCTGCCAGTTGCCACCTTCATATTACCCACAACGTTGTCATTATGGTTCAGAAGCAAACACAGGGCTGTTTATCTTCACAGGAATTCTGCTTTTATTGGTTGGTGTGTAGTAGAGTTGTATGATGCTGATCTGGCCATAAGGCAACAAACAACATTGCAGCTGGCAGTCCACAAAGTTGACAGGGAGAGATGCCAAGAATAGAATATTTTACTATTTAAGGTCAGATTCTTGATTTCAGAGCCGTAGGAAGAATAAGTTTTTTTATGATTTTATTTGATTTAGGAAGTTGATTTGTCCATGTCTGTTTTGTTGATATTATCAGGAAACTATTGGCAGCAAAGAGTAAAGAATCATTAATACAACTTTTGGCAAAGGCACAGTTGGGAAGCGTAAGGAAGTGCAGGCAGCAGAGCTTGTCCTTTGGGTGTTGGTTTACAAAAATATCGTGTTACTTGAAACTACTTGCATTTAAAATGGCCACTGGATGTAATCCTGTAGCTAGTCCTGTAGCTAGTCCTTTTATTCTCCAACATTGTATGGTTTTTGCTGTGCCAAGATTCTTACTGATGGTTTTTGCGGGCATCACTAATTACAGATTTCTCATTCTCTTCTTTTGGTTTATTATTGGCTGACATCAGTTAAGTTAGAATAGAGTCACTCTGCTGGGTGTGGACAACTCAGTGGACAACTTTTCAGGAATGTGAGCACCTTGCTGTCAGCTGCTGTTTCTCCAAGTACAAAATACAGCATCACAATGTGATCTATGACATTCTTTCGGAGAAAAAGGTCAGTGTATGCTATGGAAGGGAAGGCAGGAGGAGAGCCAACCTAAGAACACTTCATGTTAAATTACATTTAATTCTTAATTTAATTTTATCTAACACCATAAATGTTTAGAAATCCCATTATTAGTGTACTTGTACTTTAAAAGATGCCTAAAGTTGGAGCTTATTGCCACTGACCTCATGTCAAAAACTTTATCAATAAACTACAAGAAGACATTCTTCCAGCATTAAAATAAAGGAAATAAATCTGTGCATTTCCTTCTAACTTGGAAATGGATTGTGTAGGGAAGCAACAGGAAGTTTGCACTATTTTTTTTTTTTTTTTGTAAAATCAAGCAGATGAACAACTCAGCTTCAAATAAGACACAGTTCTGCCAACCAAAGGACCTATGTAAACATCCTTAAGGAAAGGTCTTCCTGTATTTCCCATTTAAGACAGGTGCAGAGGGGTAGAAACAGGTCCTCCAATTTTGAAGTTATTTGTTTTCTTTTAAAACCTAATGTGTTCTGATCTGATGTACTGAAAGGACCTTAAAACTGAGTTCAGGTATGGCACTTTTTAACATGAAAAGTCTAGACATAAAATAAAGTTGGATTATAGTAAAAATATACATATAACTAGTTGTGGATATATGAAGTGGTGAAGTACAAAAACTCTTGACAGACTTACAGTTTACTTTACCAGCACTGAATTAGCACTTAATCTGCTTTTCACATATGTTTAAATAATCTTCAATTATCTGCAAAGATCTGCTTTTATAAACTTCATAATTTATCAGGGATTAAAAGAGCAATGTTTTGACAACACAGTTGTTTTAAGTGCAACTCATTATTTGTACATCATTAATCCAAATTGATTAGCACCCAAGTTTTCTGACCCTGGTAAATGTATCCCATCTGTTTACATTTTGGGCAAATGATCTTTCTTTTACTATGCATGTTGAAGTTCAGGGCTGTCTTATGTCAAGTACGGATGTTTTGGAAACTGCATTTGTCTGTACCTTGTAAGAGTCCAGGCTTCATAGCTTTTCAGAACAATCACATTTGAGTGCAAATCAGTCAGTGTGTTGCAGCTGATTTCTGAAACTAAAAAGAAACCTCCTGCAAAATGAAGTGGCTGCTTATCCTCACGCCCCAAAAACCTGCCTCCGTGGAGCTGTGCCGGGATGAAGGGTCTCGCACTCGAGCCTGGGCTCGATTCCTCTCCTGAGGCGAGGAGGGGATGCAGGGTCCTTGGCAGCCACCCTGCATGACATCCTTCTTCCAGCACCAGTTTCAAAAATTCCTTAACAAAGAGACTTTCTTCAGAAGGATTAACATGATAAAGTTTTGGTGGATTGTTTATAATGTCAGTGTTTTACACTTTGAGGTATCAGCTTAAGAGACCTAAAAACATTGTCAAAGTTAAGTTTTCAACAATCATGGAATGTTATTTAAGTTGAACATGAAGAAACGGAAGAAGGAAAACTCAATAGACATTCTTGCCCTACAGTTCAGTTCTAATTTATATTTATGTGGTTTTTATTCCTTCCTACTTTTATTCTGTAAGAAAATAAGAATAACAGATGCATTCTTTTTTCACATGAGGTGCAAGTGTAAAATATGTTAAGAAAATTGTGTCAATCTTCAGTCTCAGCTAACAGATGGTTTCTGCACTGTTTTACCTTTCAACAACTTTGCTGTGAATCCAAATAGATAATCTAGTTTGAGACTACAATTTTGTTGGATACTAGGAAGAATGAGTTATTTCTATTACAGTTGAAAATGTTGTAGTTTCCAATGCAAAAATAGAGACTTAAGCAATATTCCATATAACTTCTGGTTACCAAACCCCCTGAAATCTACTGTTTTCCAAATTGGCAATATAGTCCACAAAGGTTGATTCAACAGGGATCCAATTTTATATATCTGGTTCCCCTGGGTGTTCATTTAGTTGCCCTGCTCTTTCCTAATGTTTCCTACAGAGTTCTCTGTAGTTTTCAGTATCCTGCTGGCACTGTTTCTTCATATATGGCATACAAAATTTTAGATACTAAACCATTTGTAAAAGATCAAATCAACTTGTCTAATGTATCATACTTGCTAGTGTTTTTAGTATGAGTGTTGTGTCTGCGTTTTGTGATTTTAGAGGCATTTCTAAGTACGGTCTTTGTCTCTGAGCAATCCAAAGACTGTACTCAGGCAGCAATATTGTGACTAAACAGAAGAAAATGAAAATTGCTGCCCTATCTGCTACTGTCTTTACAGTTTCTCATGTGATATGGAGAAATGAAAACATATTCCCGCTTATTATGAGTTATAATGCAGTACAAGCAAGGCTCAAAGTTCTCCTTTCTTCCTGCTAGTGAAGTCTATCACTGTCTGAAATGTGCTGTATGTAGGGTACCCTCTCTCAATGCATGTCCTTGGTAGCCAGGTTATTAGCATATCACAAGCAAGTTGAACTAACAGGAGACAAGAGAAGACATATCTGTTGGATGGCGCTCTGTCACTGGCTGGCATAGAAGAGGCAGCTGCAGAGTGCAGGTTCAGTTGCTAACACATCTGAAATCTGCTTGTCTCCTCTGCCTCAGTTGCATGGATTTTAGTTCTGCATTTTAAAATACTTTCTAGATTGAACAGTAACGACATTAGTATTCTAACTTAGCAGACTTGCAATATGCAGAACAAAGTATGAAATTCTATAAAAACCCTCCTTGTTCTCAAAGATCCTGCTGTTACAGTGGAACAGGTGTAATATTTATTTAGAACATTTTAAATTGTGGTAGCATTTATATAAAAAAGCAAAAAAACCATGACTAATTACCTAAATCAAAGTCCAACTGGACCCAGATATGTTGGTATAGCTTTTTGTGAGTTATTGTAATAAAATGTTGGTTATTCCGTATAAGAGTGGGGGGGAAAGAGGTCATTAATATTCAAGTAAGGAAAAAAAACCCATTAAATTAATTAAGGATAACTGCCACTGTTGTGTTATCTCTCATATTGGTCACAATAGTACAACTTTACTAAGAATAACTGTCCAGCTCAAAAGCTTTATACAAGAAAGGAAAATATCTGACATTAAAATGGAAAAAAAACCCATGCAAATTAAAAATTCAAAAGGAGTGAAAGAAGTACTGTTGAATTGAACAAGTAATGAAGAAAAGGCTAAATAAAATTGTCTTAATCTTTGAAATAAACAAGATGGAAAGGAAGCTAAAAAGCAAAGAGAGGCAACTTTATAGTTACAAGTGGTGCACAGGACAATTTAAAAAATGACTCTCTCTCCTGCCATAGTCTGATCTTTAAGCTCTTGCTCACCAGGACAAATTCACTGAAAAGCTGCAGTATCATGAAAGTGATTACAGAATGAAGGTCTTAGAAAAAATACTGTGGAGGTTTGTGGAACAAAAAATATGCTGAAAGGTTTCAACTTTCTATTTATGGTAAGCAGAACACAAAAATTGTCAAATTAATCATCCATTTTTTTCTGGTGACATGATTCTGATAGCAACCAGTGCCATGTTATAGAGGAAGTTGTCACTGAAACGACCTGGCAGGCATCACTATGAAATAAATAGATACTTCTGCTGAGGGTAGGCTATCTGACTTTTCTCTTTGACCATATCAAACTACATTTAAATATAATAAAATAATACATTCAAATGAATGGCAAGGGAAGTTATGGCTGTCACAGAAAAAAAAGAGTACAAATGGAAAAGTGTGCCTTAGGACATGCCTAGGGGAAACTGGGCCGGACAGCGATTTTTCCCAAATTGTATTTGACAGTGTAGGAGTTCCCGTCATCTAATACTAAGCCCTGAATGGCAGGTCCTCCTTGTTAAGCTAAAGCAGGGTCACTCCTATAAGTTCTGTTTGCCACACAACTCAGACTACAGGCACACACAATTTGTATGCCCTTTCAAATGCAAACATGTAACATAAAACAAGATTTGTCAGTTATGGCTGGTGGAGATCATCAGCCATTTTCTATGAAATGAAAATCTGTTAGGAGTATGATAATGGAAATAGTCACTTTACCAGAAGTATAAGGCCAGTCTGAGGGGAGAATAGGATCAGCCATGGAGGTAAAATTGAAATAATCTTTAAAAAAGCTAGTTTTATTACTATATTTTTGACACTTGTGTGACTGCAACCAGAAATTCTCGTATCTATTGATGAATTCTCATATCCATTCTTAAAACATTCAAGACGTGTTTTGAAGAAGGTTTCTATTATCTGTTTCTTTGTAATTGCATGAGTTTGCTAAATGGTATTTATCTACTTCCCTTGTTCTGTAAACTGTTTGGGGTAGGGATTCTGTTTTGCTCTGTGTTTATGCAGAGAATAGGACACTAAAATTTCTCATTTACTGCCAGGATCTCTAGCTATACTAGTGAAAAAAAACCTATTATTTTTTATGTATTATATTAATTTGCTGTGGAAATCCTGTGCCTCAGGTATAGGATGTTACGAATTTTTTAGCTCTGCTATGGATCTTCTTAGCTCTACTGTCTGAAAAACAAATGAAAAAAGAAAAACTCTTGCGACAGCCAGGGAATATGCACTTGGTGTATGTCAATGTGAGAAGCACCATCACTGCTCCATTTTCCCCAGGTCCATACGATCAAGAGACACGACATGTGTGTGCATTGGTATCCATGCAGAGCAAACCTGAGATCTCCATTCTTTGTACCTTTCCAGTATTACTGGCACTTGATAAAATATTAAAATAATTTACAACTTTTTAATCTGTGGGAGATTGTTGTAGTTTCTCAGGATGACTAAATACATCTCCGTGCCCTTACCATTAAGAATTTCTTTCTAGCAGAAAACCCAAAATGAGACATCATCCGAGGAAACACTTTGATGAACGAGAATAGCATACCTGTATCTAAGTAAAATAGTGACACAAACATGTCCTTGCATCACCTAGTGATATGTGATCACTTTGATATGTGATTTTGTCACAAATGCTACAGCAGCAAACCAGCGTCTACTCTCACATTTGTATTGTAAAAATTACTACTTGATGGGGCCCAACAGAGGGACCTTTTTCCCAAATTAGGAAAGATGGATTGGTTCAATTTTTTTTTCTTAATGATGAAACTAGTGAATTAAGAGCTGCAGATGTTCATGGCGGTTGAAGCATAGTTAAACCTGCTGCTTCATAAGCAGATGCACAGGAATTCCACTGTTTTTTTGCATGAGACTGAAAGTGACCTCAACTGATGTTACAGTGCATTGCCTATCTGGACCTACTCCTTTTTCAGCAGGGCTTTTATTCCCAGAAGGTTCTCTCAAAACTGTTTTAAAATTCAGGTATTCAGGCACGAGAGACGTGCCACATGTTCTCCTCTAAGGTAATAGGGCCCGGGTATATATTTAAGAAGAGGAAAACATTATTATTTCTGCTACTCATAGCAATGAATATATAATTAAAACTGCACAGAATTACCTTTGTAATGTTCCCAAATGTATTTTATTAGTAGGCCCTTAAGGATTTGATGAACAAAGCATTTAAATATGTTCCTTAGCCCTTAAATTGGGCTAACAGATCTCAGAAATATTTCAGCTGAGTCCTCCTGCATTTATGTGAAATCCCTTGTTTGAACCCAAAAGCTGGAGCAGCAGTTCCTCCTGATTCCCATGTACTACATTATCATTGTGCTGGTGATGATGATTTCCTGGTGTTTCACTGAGTGTGATGCAAATGAGACTATACCCAAGATCACTCTTTCTTAATGTCTTAATCCATACTTTTTATTCAGCGAATATCACGAGTCTCTTGAGAAAGAAGGGCATCCTCTGCATGATTAAACAGCAGAGAGATGACCAGTGCATGCCAGAACATTAAACTATGACTCTTAGCTGTACAGCAAACCTAATGCTTTAAGATTGCATATGTATCCTTACCCACACAATATGTAACAAAGAAGAAAAAACTATTTGGTTTTTTTTTGCTATTTCACAAAAATCTTTTGGTGATTAATCTCACAACAAGCAAATACAAGAACTGCAAAACTATTTAAAGTTCACTAGCCCTTCTTCAGGAAGGGAGTTTCTCAATATGGTGGTTTTATTTTAAATTATTGCTCCATATTCATATCCTATGTTATCACTTAAAGACAACCTTTGCTTTTCATTAGTGTAATGAAACCATCTGTGTTCTGAGGACCAGTAATGTTGCGTGTACTTTCAATCTGCACAAGCTGTCTGTGAAAGGTCAGGAGAAACCTCTACACTTTGCAATATTTAACTGGCAAAGCAGTGACAACAGAACATATCTTTTCTGATCTTGCTTACTTTGGTGCTTGGGGGGAGGAGAGATAACTATTTAGCTATATTTTTTATTGCTGGGTTTCTGAAACATCTTTCATCCTCTGTCTGCAAATCTCTGGCACCTTGTCAACAGGCACATTATATTTTATTTTACTTCTTAAGACTGAAACAGAAGTGAACTCCATGGTAAGTAGATTTCCAAAGTCCTTTCCACTCTTGTAGTAACAGCAATCTTGGTTGCTTTCATAGTGATTATTTGCAAATGTAGAAAAATATACTAATGTTTTCTTTATGTTATTTAGCAGTTAAGACATTTTATTTTAGCTTTACTCATTTACAAAAAAATTTATATCGAATCCATTAAAACAGTTGTAGCAAGTTTAATTTCACCTTTTTCTTTTATGTTTTCTTGCATGAGATTTAATTGTACGAAGTAGCAGTGTACTGCTCATCAATTTGTAGGTTGACCCTGTAAGTTTTGGAAGCACTAATCTTTGATTTTGTTTTCATAAACCAAAACTGTATGAGTCAAAGATCTGTGTAATTTATATTGGCTTCTTTTGTTTCTAAAAGTATGCAGAAAGTGTTGAATTTTGGATGGTTTCCATTTACTAACCCTTTACCAAAGCGTTCAGTTCACTTCTGTGTTAGAGCTCAACTAGCCATGTATATTTTAGTGATGTTCATATTGTCTCAAAGTAAGTATATTGTGTGAACAGCTCTAGTCACCTAACATTTTTAAATACTTTTTTTATACCCAGATGCATGTTTCTGTGCTCCCTTATATGTCCTAAAATACATACATTATAGTTTAGGGATTTCTTGGGCTAAAATAGATGCTGAAAAACACTCCCCTAGAGATTCAGATATATACCACATATTTCAAATAATAATGGGCTACTGAATTTACTTTAGAGCAGAGTATGGTTCTTTTGTTGGGTATTTTAGAAACAATATATCTTCTACCAAGTGGCTTCTTTTACTAGCAATAGATTTTAGAAGTTTGGGACTGCATAGGGAAAACAGAGCGATAATTCAAGAGTTGAAGGGTTTTGTGGGTACCAATTAAATAACCATGGAATCCAATGTAAATTCTGGTTCATGAAATAGGAAAAATGAAAATCAGTTATCAAGAGCTAAGCTACTGTGATGTAGGTGTTCAGATTCATTAGTGATTCTATGAAGTGATCAGCTATTCATTGCTTAATAAGGATTCTACATCATATCTTGGATTTCACAGTTGTTTCTCTGATGTTTTATGCATATCAGAAATCAGAGGAAAAGTCAACCTGTTATTTCCTTTTATGTACTGTTGCTTGATGTTGTTTTATTGTTTGATGAACATACATTTTGCTTATCTTTGAGAGGGTCACTGTGCACCTTAATGCCATTTCAGAAGTGGTGACCTAAATCGTGCATTTAAGGTTTCCCTTTCCTTTTTCTCTTATGAGTGATTTGTTCTTGTAAGTAAGTGAGGAAATTAATGGAATTGATTGAACTTAGGTATGATCCATGGCAGACACTAGAACATGTTATGTGGTTCACTGTAAGGTACCCTGAGAATACTTTGAAATTTATTGTTATCTTATGTGTGGTCTTTTCTTGAAAAAAACCCCAACCTATCAAACAGACAAAAGTGAATGATAGTTTTATGATATGGTGAAAACAGTTTTTCCGTTTTGATTTCAATATGTTTGTAGAACAGCACACATGACCAGTAGGAGTGTGACATTGGAGTTCACTAGACAATCTGAAATACAATTTATTTGAGTTTTAGACTATACTGTAACTCCGTGTTTCAGAAAAAAGATCTATATTTGTATTGATATAACTTTATTATATCACTATTGATGTAACACTGTAACAGTGGTTTGTAGTGTTTTCCAACTACTGACATGCAGCATGATTTGAATTGTGTATTGTCTGATGCTTGGTAGATACAGATCAGTACTATATAGAAAGACAATTATGTATGTCTGAACTAATCTGTGAGAGCAAATAAGTGCATTCTATGCACTTTATAAGCTGTCAAAGTAAATATCTAAACAAGACAAGCGTGGTTTACAAGTTATTATGTACCAGCATGCTCTATCTAGCTGTGTAAAGGAAAAATCTCCTCATTATTTTCCTCTTCCTAATGAATATTGGTTTTGATTAAAAATTCTAGAAAATACGGTAAAATTACCTTAAAATAGCATGCAATTCTTTTTTGGGCTGATGCAGAAAGGATTATGGTTGTGTACATGGAGTCTAATATCAAATGACCTTAATGGGAATCTGATAGTTGGAAAATGTCTTTGGAGTACAACGCTTTTTAAAGCTTTACTTTAAGTGGACATGAAAGTGAACATAAGTGACCATGAAAGCGAACATAAGTGACCATGAAAGCTCACTTTTGCCATGAATTAAAACAGAGGAAAAATAAGGAAAAAATATGGCAGTTGGAAAGCTTGTACTGTCTGGTTTCTACCAGTCTGAGTGCTCATCCTCTCCCTAAGTCTGTACTTTATTCTGAACAATGCATGGAGAAAGGTAAGATAAAAAGTGAAACAAAGCATAAGGAACAGAAGAATAGGAAAAGTGTAAAAGGACTGCTTTACATATGAAAACTACTTAAAGCTCCATTCTTTATCCAAGAATGAATGTGGTTTGAAGGGCCCGTATCTACCTATTCCTTGTGTATCTTAGTACTGCAATGCAGTCAGATGTGCTCTGTGCTTACACAAGTCAAAGCAACCTCAGGCTTGTTCAACAATTGTTCCCATCTATAATTTAGGTTGAGGACTGTTTTGGCCTCTGTGATTTTATGGGGAAGGACAAAAAAGCTGTGTGAAGCTGTAAAACCACCTGTTGTAGCTGAAACACTGTTCTGGCATGGTCACAGTTGAGTTACTGAGGTGTGGGGAAAAATTTCCTTTGTCTTGTTCTGTTGGACAGGGTCCTATTTCACATAATTCTTTGTTAATGTACCTTCCCCCTATGTTTCAGCTAAAACTATCTCCCATTACATCTCTGTCAAAATAATGTAATCAAGGATCAGCAGTGAGGTAAGGGGAAACGTGAAACTTTCTCTGGATATCCGCACCATTTCCTCTGCTTGACTGGTGCTTTATGGTCTATAGGTAGCTTTTGACCTACAAACTTGAGTTTTCTACCCCTTGAAATATATGAAAGAATTCCATAAGAGTTTTGGCCTTGCTTTTCATCCTTGTTGATGGCTATTTTGATAGACTTCTCTGTGAACTTTGTTAGGCAGTATTTTTTTTTCTAACAGGTTGTCACAAATGTTTTATGTCAATAACCAACAAAGTGATTCTTCATAAAACAGCACAAATGAACAAAAAGTTGATTTTCTTTCTGTATGACTCATTCATAAGAGCCTGGACAATAATTATAATTGGAATAGATGGATAGTGGTAGATATAAAATGGGAAGAACAAGTTTAGGAGGAAGACTGTCCAACTACCAGGCAAATGGAAATAAAAAGAACCCTCACCATGTAATTGGGAAATGAAAGAAGAAACAAGATTCTCTTTCAAAGGCCTACAGTGCTAGCATATTTATTATTAATGAAATATTTCAGCCTTGATGCCAAAGGATCCGCATTCATGAAACTGGAACAGACGTGTCATTTTTTCTGCCTCTAAGAAGACAGCTTTGTTTAGATTCACACAATTCACTATGGGAACTCATGGTGTCTAGAAAACACAAGTGAACCGGATCTTGATTTCTAAATTGATTAATATATCTTTATTATTAGGTTCTACATATGGTGTTTGAAGAGACCATAACTCCCTGCATGTTTAAATCACGTGTGGACTTGTCAGGATTTACAGACTTTGGCAGCCTAATGAATACATAATGTTATATACTCAATGTGGGGTAAGCCTGAGAACATTCAGAGTCTTGATTTGATTTAGAATTCACATCTTGAAACTCATTTATGGTGAGATTAAACTGGGAAGTTGTCAGACAGCTGGTCAAATAATTATGTATGAAAAAATTGTTTGACAAAGTCTCTTGTTTGCTGATTGCCCCTATACAGCTTATATTTTTCATATTTATTCATAGAGTAACATATTAAAAAACCCATTATTGCAATGGGTGCCCAAAACCCATCTAATTCAACCTCCTGCTCAAGTCAGGGCCCACTATCACTAGCTGCTTTGGGCTTCGTGTATCTTCTTTGCATAGTTTGAATATCTCCTAGGACTAAGATTTCACACCCTCTTAGAGTCCCTGCTTCAGTGTTTGACTAGCCTCACAGTGATTAGTGCTAATTAGCCTCCCCTCTAATATCTCATCAGAATTTCCTCTTTTGCAGCTTGTGAGTCTTACCTCCTATCCTTCCAATGTGCATCTCCAAGAGGCACCCAGCTCTTTTTGTCTCTGTCTGCTCCCATTAGGTAGTTCCAGAGACTGATAAGCTCTCCTTTAGACTTCTCTGCAAGATAAAAACCTCAGCTTCTCTTCCTACAACAGGTAATCCAGCTCCATAAACTTCTTTGTGGACCTCCACTGCACTAGCTCCAGTAAGTCTGGGAGTCCAGATGTGGCCTCACCCATGCTAAATAGAGAGGAAGGATCACATCCTTCCACCCACTGATTATACTCTTGCTAACAGAACACAGTATGTGGCCCATATTGATATTGTCTGTAGAGTAATTTGCACAACAACTATTAGTTTATTCTCCTTACCTGTGGCTGCCTCCTCCATTTTTGTGTCAGAAAGGAGCTCAAATCAAAAGGCAGATTGGTGTTTATATAAAAATTCTTATGTGTAGTGGAGAAAGTGACTGAAGTGGTTTTCACCTCAGCTATTGGGCTGTAGTCAGTCAAAATCCATCCATTAAAGGTATTTTGCATCCACACTCTTTCTACCAGAAGAACTGATGCCATGGTGTTACTCCAAATGGTTTTCCTGGCTAAGTGCTCAGGCTTCGTTCTCTTGTCACAGCAGAATAAATGATATTCTTCTTGTCAACACACTTTCTTAATCACTACCGGTCAACTTATACTTCCATTGTTTTGTGCAGACTACAGCTAGCCACAATACGAATAAGAGGAAGAAAGAATAAAATTTTTAACATGTTAGTAGCTGAAGTGTCTCTTTTCACTTCAGTCACGTTGGGGCTTTTGCTTCAGTACATACTCATCTCACATTCCTGTGAAGAACAGGAAAAAATAACCAGCTCTATAAAGACCTATTTCCAATTAGAGCATTCCATGTCTGTTTTTGCATAGTGACTCATATTACCGTAGAAAATTTCCCATCTACTTGAATTCTATTTGATTTGTCTTATCTTTTCTTTCCCTGCCTTAAGTGGCTTTTACCACATTGGCTACAAGGTTTTGCAAAGTCCTTCAAAAACTGTTGGATTAAAACCAGTTGTCCTGTTGCTGACCAACCCTGGTTGGTGGTCGTTAAAGAAAAAATGTAAAGAAAAGCCTTGCTTAAAAGTCACCAAATCTTGAGTTACTTTGTTTTAAAAGACACAGAAAAATATCACATCAGAAAAATATATGGAAAAAACCTCTCACCAAATTCAAAATGAGTTGGAGTTGGCAGGCTTCTATGTCTAGGGCTAACTTATGGCACTCAGTGTTAAAATGTAGCCCCTTGAAATCATTATAATAAATTAAAGCCACTGTCACATGCGGAAGACATCAAACTAGAGCAAAAAATATATTATCAACTCTTAAATTTTGTGTTGTAAGAAGAATTTCATTCTTCAGCAAGTTGACAGTAAAGAATAGACAAAACCAATATTTTAGGATATTGTGTCAAAGATCACTTGTGGAAGCCTGTGAGTGTCTTGCTTTAAGTTGTGAGTTATAGCTGCTCAGTCTTGAGGAGTGAGAAATAGCATATTTCTTGAGGCCCTTAGGATGCGTAAGCTATATATTACTCTTTTTTTGAGTGACAATGTGGTCAAACTCTTCATCTAGCAATATGTTTGTGTGGTTTTTATTTTTTCAGTTGTCTTTTATGTATGATATAAAGTTGCTATTAATTTAAAAACTGTCACTCACAGAATGTGGGAAAGGAAGACCAACTGAGACAAGCACTCGACAACAGCTGAAATTGGTATCCTGAGACAGGTGATAATTTGGTACAGCTAATTATCATTTTTCCCATATGGAATAATGTCAGAAACATAATAAATTGTTTTTGCTTTGATAAGGCATATTTTAAAACCTGCAGTAAATGACTTTGTCATATAATCCTGCTGTTTGTTTAAAGAAATAAAAGGACCAAACTAAAGACAGTGACTGTGCATTTTCTTAGTCATGGTTCATCCTTGATCTAGCCCTGACCTTGTCACTGATATTTAGAATTAGACCCTTGTATTAATGGTAATGATCTGAGTTTGCTGAGCTGGCCAAATGATATAATATGAACTTGTTCTTGAGTTCAAAGGGAAGAGTAAGTATATACACACTTTTAAAAAAGCTCTTCCATGTATATTTGGTCTAATGCTATCTGCTTTGTATGGGTTTGTGTTTAATTTGTTTCCAAGTGTTATTGTTACTCACCTCTATCCCATATTCTTGAGGATATCTGATGTCTTATAAGTATACTTTTTTAATAGCCAGGCTCACGGAGAGAGAACGGCTCTTTCCTGCCCCTTTATTCCTGGGTATTCTGGAATATATGAGTCCCTCACTCTTCTCTGGCAGGTGCTCAGTTACATATGACTTCAGGCCCTCCATTGTCTTTCCTCTTTTGACTGCTCAGATGAGTTTGGAGAAGTTTACATTCCAAAGTTAGTGGGTAGCAGACAAATACCATGCATATAAACATCTAAAGAAATAATGCTAAAAAAGTTTTAACTTGATGACTGTGTGTTACAAACTTCACTTCTTGGTCCTTTCTTTCTTTTCTAGTATGATCAGATTCCATAGAATGCTGTAGAAGTTGCTTCTACCATCCTAGATTACCTCTTCAACTCTTCTGACTTAAATTTGCACTCTGGGTGGAAACATTCACCAGTGTAAAATTATGCATCTATTTTAATTTTTAAAGGATCAAGCCTCCTGATAGAAAGATATGTATAATTCAGGGAGTCCTTAAGTCCTCTGAATTCTGTCTGCTTTCCACGAATTCATGGAATTATTTGCTTAACAATTGTAGGTCAATTGCCTTGTTTTTCTCCATTTAAATTTCTACCAGCCTTGCTATAAATCATTCTGGATGATTGATCAATTTAGACTTTTGTGTCTTTGAGCTGTGTTATTTCAGACCTCCATATTACTTGGAATTACTGTAACTAAATAATAAATGTTCACATGATTATATATGAATAAACAGTTCTGTAATTTACTAGTGTCAATAAAAAAACCCCACCAAAATAGTTTTGTGTTTCTGGCTTAACATGAGCTAAGCATCTGGGTTTATATTATATTATGAGTAGTGGTAGAATGCTCACTTGTGTGCAAAGAAATATTTAATCAATGCTTGTCACAATTATCATAAGCTTGGTACAGTCCTTTTACTCTAGGATTGCTTTTGAATTTACCTCCAGTAACATTCCAGTAATAAAAAATGTTATGAGGAGTGTGTGTAACAGGTATTACACAGTAAGGTAATGCAAGAATTGTATCAAACCCCATTATTTTCTTCTCTAAAATAATCTTCTAATGGAAATACATCCTTTGACACCCTTTATGCTTGATATTGCATAATTGCATGATTTCTATAGTTTGCAGGTTAGTATCAATTTCTGTATCTTTTTTCCCCTCTTGACATTTACCAAAATGAGCTTGTATGCTTTCTTGGAAACTGACCTATTTTGCACATAGTTTTTTTGACACTCAAGAAATCACACACATTTAACCACTTCACAGGCTTATTACTGAATTAATTATTTTCACTTTGTGTTACAAATTCATTTTTGGTCTCCTGGGAATAAGAACAAGTATGCTTTAGATGGTAGATAGCCAGGCCAGAAAGTCATGACTCCATGACACAGCCAATGTAGCATATTTTTACGAGAACAAGATGGTACTCTGGAGCCTGGTATGTCTAACCTAGTTTCTATAATATTTCAACCCTCTTTCTTCTTTCCAAATAAGCAATGTTTTAATAAGATAGTTATTGTGTAAATAACAGCAATACTCTCATAGAGCTAGAAAGATCTCTGTCTTAATCTGTGCTATTTTTTGGGGTATATGTCCCAGTCACAAATATGCCAGCTTTTCTTCTTTTTCAACAACTACACAGACAACAGGAAACATGAAGAAGTTAGGTTTTACAGTATTCACTGGGTAAGGGGTTTTGTTTTGTGGGGTTTTTTGTTTGTTTGTTTGTATGGGTTTTTGTTGTTTTTTTTTTATATATATATTTTTTTTTTAATGTGATTTTAAGTCTTCCAAATGCAAAAGGAAATGAGAAATTAGGTCTCTCTGGTTTAGACCAAAATTTTGTTGTTTACATGAGACAGATTCAGAATGAAGCTTAACATCACAGTGGCAACTTAATTTGCATTGATTGTCAACATGAGAACCAATGCCTACATTGACTGCAATATACAGGTCCGGGACCTTGTGCTTGTGTTTCTGAAACATTGTGTATATTTCCTATATACTAGAATTGTGAAGTAATGTAAATTACTAAGCTGCTTTTGTCCTTCACACTTTCTCATTTTTCTTTCTTTCTTTCTGCCTGCTTTTCCCTTCATGAAGATTTCACATTTAAAACAGGAGTTGAAAATACTCATGTCACAATTTGTGAGAAAAGATTTGACATCTAAACTGCAAAATTCCATTGGAACACTCACTTCAGTTCCAAATTTCATCAATACTGTTTATGAAATTTGGAGGAAGTCCTGCTTGGATGTCCTTCACAGAGAACAGGGAATTAAACAGTGTTACTACTAACAAGCTGAGGCAATTGGGAAATCACTAAAGAAAAGCTGCCAAATAAATCAGTAATGTTCATTTACTATTTTGACATTTGGAAATTTTAGCCATATGCTTAGCTTTTTTCTTCTACTTCGATTTTGAGGATGGTGATGATCAACCCTACTTAAATTGGGTAGCCAAATTACTTCTCTAATTTGGATATGGATTCAGTTGCCAGTGGCTAACAGTAACCATGTTACTAGTCAATGTATAATCTTAACAGAAAATTAACTGAATAAGCACTGAGGGAATTAAATTCTTTTTTCTGATGCTTTTATTGCATCTTCCACGCTGCTCAACCTTCATAAAGTTAATTGATGCGTTTTATCTCTTACACACGTAAAGTACACTTAACCTAAGAATCTGAGCTTTGCTTTTTCAGAAACAGACCCTCTCCTTGCCAGGAATCTAAACTGAAATTCAGATTTTCAAAATTCTCTCAAGCCTTTTTCTGTCTTCAAGTAAAAGCATCATCATTAATTCCTCACAAAAAAAGTCCAGAACCGTAGTGTGAGGCTTACAATTTATACAATTTATCCTGCCTTTATCAGAAAAATATGTGGAACCAGAAACATATTGGGCAATTGCAGAAGATACGAGGCGAGTTGACGAATGGTAAACTGAACACTTCTTTCTCTGAAGGGTGCCTATTGTGTTTCGCCTGGTGAATGGTGTTAATGACAATAAAACAGAATTTATGCTCAACCTTCTGCCATGTGCACCCCTTCTGCATATGTGCACATTCAACCACACACCAAACCACGCACCCCACCCTCATTTTGCAATCCCACTTGAGCTATTCCCCTGTGTTCCTACTTTCTTCTTTTCCTAGAAATATGTGAAACCACTGACACCTACAAACCCTTTCCAAACTCAGCCAGTGATTAGGCTTGATTTGGTATTTTCCCATCCCTTTCTGGAACCACACCCCTGTAAGAAGCAAATGTTCCCTGCTAGCATTCTGACAGCAGCTTCTTTTTCACTGTTCTTTCTGCTAATGACAACTCTCCTTTGTGCTTCCTCTCTGTCATCAGGACAGATTTCAAGATTGTTGGGCTCCTGTTTTGCATTGTTACTGTGAGTTCATACAGCTGGCCATTGTGACTCCTGTATCAAAACACATCTTGTGTAACAGATATGGTTACTTTATTGTCTCCAAATAAAGTTCAGATGTGAAACTGATGTATTTTCAATTTGTTTCTCTTAAAACACAGACTACCATACCTTTTTTGCATATGGTAGTTAAAGAAATGCTGCATAGGAAATGCACAGAATGTTACTTCTGTTGGATTTCTTTTTCATAATGACACAGGTGAAAATCTCACTTATGCAAATGCACTAATGTGTACCAGGTTGCAGAACTGAATTTTGGTAAATCAGGCCCTATATATATGAAGACCATTTGTTGTTTAAGTGCATTACATTTTGATTTTCACTTTTTATGCAATAACTGTCAATAGTGACATTTTAAATACTGTCTTTTTGTAGTCTGGTGTACTTTAATGGCTATGCTGCAGAACTTCAGATTTTACTTTAATAGTTATTCCTGGTTTCCTGCTGTGGTTATACGCTGAACATTAGAAATTATATGCAGAGAGAATTAGAGGGTGTAAGCGTGATTGTCTGAGTCACGTAAATGCCAAAAGATTTTTTGTGACATTTTTCAGACTTTAAAAATGGAAATATGTTATTTGCACATTGGCTCCTGATGGAATATGACACATTACAGGCATGCTGTAAGTTTAAGTTTGGGCTTCAGGACATAGGGGGCTGTGTATATGGGGACTGCATGCATCTAGAAATAAAGGCAATAAACTGCTTTCTGCATGGACATCACTTGTTGAGCCAAAGAAACTCCATCAAGTCAACAAAAGCTAAAAAGATTTATGGTTTTGCTGGAGCCTGTTTCCAGAGTGAAACCTTATGGGGTGTAATTCAGACTTAATGTAACTTTTGTCTTTTCTCCCAGATGAGTTTCAACATCCTTGTATTTGCCTATAAAATATTAATAATGTCCAGTACAGTCAGTACTTAACTGCTGAAATTTGAGCTGAATTGTATTTCAAGTTTGTAAAAAGGAGGACTACCCTCTTAAATCTATGATCTGTAAGCACTCCACATGCATGAATAGTTTCCCTTAAATTAGTCCCAAAAGGTTTTTTTTACCTTATTGTGTTACTTATCTTGCTGGAGAGCATGCATGTAAGAGAGATATTTTTCAAGTCTGCTTTTCTGCTTCATCCAAGCTTTCCTCAAAATCCTCATGGAAAACATGTAGCATGACATTTAAATACCTGTCCCTGGCAATTCTCAGAGAGATGAAGCCATGCAGGACTTGGTAACACTCACAGTTAAACACTGGACCCACTCCACTGAAATTTTATACCTACTGTATACTCACAGGACCCCAAATTGCTTGTTTCTGGATATAACACTGGTAAGGTTGGCCTAACATTTTATTGTTGTTTACCATTACAATTTCTCCTCTACAAAATTATAATGTGACAGGGGCACATTGGAGGGGAGGCACAGAGGATAAGTGAAGCATTTGTGGTTCTTTAGTCATATTCATCTTCTGGTATCTAGAAAGGAGGAACATTGTCTGCTCAAACGTACAGCCAGACCTGATGAGTGTGAGTTGTTAATGAGCCCAGTGCATGTCAACAACTAATATTAAATGTTCTCAACACACCTCAGGATTAGGATGTGAACATGAGTTTTGTCTAGCAAACTCAGTTGTGGTTTGGAAACAAACATTTTTTGAGGTCTCTTATGAATATTAATACACTTTTTGGTCTGTTTTTATGTGGTAAAAAGGAGCTAGACTGATGTAATCCCTCAATATGTGGTGCTCCATTTTCAGTTGCTGTGATGGGTTGACCTTGGCTGAATGCTGTGTGCCCACCAAGCCTCTCTAACACTCCCCCTCCTCAGTTGGGCAGGGGAAAGAATATATAATAAAAGACTCATGGATTGAGATGAGGACAGGGAGATCACTCACCAATCATCGTCACAGGCATAACAGACTTGACTCAGAGAAATTATTTTAACTTGTTGCCAATCAAATCAGAATAGGGTAATAAGAAATAAAACCAAATTTTAAACCATCTTCCCCCAACCCCTCACTTCTTACCAGACTCAACTTCACTTCCAATTTCTCTACCTCCTCCCCCTCAGTGGCAGAGGGGCTTGAATAATGAGGGTTGCATTCAGTTCATGACACCTTGTCTCTGCCACCCCTTCCTCCCCACATTCTT
>JAOTQQ010000019.1:57044684-57092562 GCA_026546715.1 Gallinago undulata | reverse complement strand
GAATTCTTTCATGAACAGACTGCTCCAGTGTGGGACCCCATGGGGCCAAAAGTCCTACCAGCAAACCTGCTCCAGCAGGTTCTGCCAGGAGTCTTCTCCAATATGGACTTCCCACGGCATCACAGCCTCCTTTGGGCATACTCATGTGCTCCAGCATGGGGTCCTCCATTGGCTGCAGGTGGAAATTTGCCCCACTGTGGACCTCCATGGGCTGCAGGGAAACAGTCTGGCTCACCATGGTCTTCACCTCAGGCTGCAGGGGAATCCCTACCCTGGCACCTGGAGCACCTCCTCCCCTTCCTTCTTTTGCTGACCCTGGTGTCTGCAGAGTTGTTTCTCTCACATATTCTCACTCCTCTCTTCCAGATGCAGTTGTGCAGCAGTTTTTTTCACCTTTTAAAACAAGTTATCAGAGAGGCTTCTGGCAGTTTCTCACAGAAGCCACCACTGCAGCCTCCACCAACACCAAAACCTTGCCACATAAACCAGTAAAGTTGGTAAATATTGTCTTCTTAGTGAGTCATATCTTTCTTTTTCCTTAATAGATAAAAAAACCCCACCATGCATAAATATATAAGGTGTGGGTCAAGAAAAGAGATACAGAAATCAGGTTATCTACATCTACTAACTGCCCTAGTTTCCTGATGTAGTCCCTGCTCTTTAACCATCAGTGCAGAATGACTTTTACTAGCTTTCAAGAGAGCAGCCATATCTTCCAACACATTCCGCTGTTCTGCCTTCTGAAACTTTTAAGCATTTTCTAGAGAGTACAAGCAGCTCACAGCTACTGGTTTCTGCTGAACCCATAGCATTTTAGAAAACAAATTTTACCTGAAAACCCAGTACTGAACAGAAGCACGCTAGTAGAAGGGTGGTTCTCTGCCCTTCCCTCTTCAAGGATATGTAGCAATGGAGGTGAAGAGGGCTGTAAACTACTGGCTTCCTACAGGCCTTCTGGAGAAAGGAGCATCAACAGAAAATAATGATGACAAAGTTTAATGTGCTTTGTGAAGAAGTTGGCTTCAGAGCATGAGAGTACTTTGTATTCTTGCCAGATCATCTGAGGTCCTTCCATTGTTGGGTCTCAGTATCATTTCAGCCACTCACTTGAATTCTATTATCATACTTCACTATAATTCTAATTATCACTCATCTCAGTAGGTGGTAGCTTTTTTATTATTAACTAATCATCTATTGGCCCTGTGGGACTCCCATAGCTTCCAGGACTTTTTAGTGAGGTTGTATTAGATTACCTGCCCTTATTAAAACCTAGATTTAAGCCAAAGTAGGAATGGGAAAATGTCCATATATGTAAAAATGTATCATTACACATATAGGTTGCCTGAGTTGCAAGGGAAACTGCCCCAGTCCAACTTAGAGCAAATAAAGCATGCTAGTGTTATGGATGAGCTGAGCATCATGGGAAGAATTTCTGTTGCACACATTCTTTATAGCAATTGACATAATCATTTTTGAATATTGAATGTGAGTAGCAGAATTCATGTTTTGAACATGTTAATGCTGACTTCAGGCAATACTTTGATTAATAAGAAGTGCTTTATAGGGCCTGATCATAATCCTAGTGAAATCAATTGAAAGATATCTAGTTCTGGTGTGTATAAGATCTAGCAGGAGATATTATAGCCAGCATTTTCCTGCAATGTACATAAGATGTCATTGTGTAGTAGAAACGTCAGATGTCACAAGACTACAATTTTACATTCCCTAATGGAGTCCTGACTTAAAATCATAATCTTCTCAGAAACTGTCATCTGTGCCATCATTCATTAAAAATACCTTTGATAATTTTGGATTAATTTGCATTTTACAGTAAGCACATGTATTAAAGAAAATGTAAGTGCAAAATATGTCTTTTTCATGATATTCTCTTTAAGGAATAATGCAGAGCCGTCTGAAATGGTATAAAAGAACACAAATGAGTATGAGACCTAACATTTTCTGTGAGGTGGCTTGGCTTGATTTTCTCTGAATTGTGACATGCATCTTAATCCTTTATGAGCTGTTCTGTGGCCATCTCAGAGCAGTAAGTATACAGCTAAGTCCTCTTGCAGATCCCTTTTGTCTCTGTGGAAATTAGGAGAATGCAATATTAAAATTATGGAAATTAAAGCTATGGATTAGTGTTTATCAAACCTGTCACAATATGGCAGTTATTGTCCTCCTGTTTTTTAGCTAACAGTGTCTATCATAGAATGAAGTGCTAAGTGCTTGCAATGAACAGTAAGTGAGATCTACTCAGGTGCTATCGCAAAAATGAAATAGTACCTTGCGCTATCTCTGCGTAAATTCTCATTTCAGTCTGATACGTTGTTATTCAGAGAACTAATAGCCTGCAGTTCTCATTAAAATAGGCTAAAACTGTGTTATTATGTCTGATCACTGCATTTGTATTTCCTTGTAATGCTGGCATCATTAGCTGTAAAGTCTGTCAATTTACTTACAGTGGAGATCTACAGCTCAGGCACACAACTGAGTTGCAGGGGATTAACACATTTCTGTGCATCAGCGGAGCCATGGTAACTGCTGCTAACTGGCTGTGCAGATGTTTTGAGCTCAATCCAGTTGCAAAGCAATGTGATTTATCTGCAATTCTGGAAGAAGTTGCTGATAAGATGCATTACTTTTTCAGTTGGTGGGAGCCTGTGGAGCAGTGTGGGGCTAAAAGTTTCCAAGATACAGACAAAGAGAGCAAACTTGGGCCCCAAATGATGGGAGGGGAAGGGTAGCCCAAAGAAAAGGTCAGCACTGCAGTGAAAACCCAGGAGGAGAGGGCTGCCTATGGTGAGTGCGAAGCCTATGGTGGGTGTGAAGCTCACGGTGCCAACTTCAGCTGTCTGGCCCAACTGAGGGCACTGAGAGTGAACAGCAGACCGCTGAGGCTACCCTGTCTCCTTGTTCCACTGGCTCCTGAACAGGGCCATTACCATCCAAAACACCTGAGCGAATTTTGTTATTAAAGTTGTATGAATTTTTGGCAAATGGAGATGCTATAGCCACCCAAAGACAATTCGATTACTATCCCCATATGTTGCTCAGTTAGAACAGTAAAATCGTGCTAGGAAGAGTTAATAGTAGGGACAGATTACTTGATTTCAAGCACTAAAATGTCCAAATCAGGGCTTGATTTGTAAGAATCTCTGAAAAATATTTTTACTTCTGTTAAAATAATAAAGAATTTTTGGGAATGTTTTACTTGGCCACTGGCTTCTGGGTCTTGGATGGAGCTCAGTAATATTTTCCAGGCAATTTCTGCTACAAGGTCTTAAAAACAGAAGTTGATATTTTCCCTCAGGTGTCTCCAGGCACTGGAATTTTTATAAAAAAGAAAAATAAATCCCAAAGAGCAAAAGGTTGGCAATTCTGAATGCAACCTTTAAAGATCAAAGTAACCGCAAATTTTATACTTGTTATAGTCATCACCAGATTAAAATGTTGTTGAGATTTTATATTGAAAGAAACTTCTGAAAAGAAGGCTGAAAGAAAGCCTCATCCAGACTGGTTTTCTTGCTTTGTGCAATGACAGGAGATATGTTCACTGTCTCACCAAATATTTTGACCTTTATTGTACAGCCGGTGTCCAAGGATGTGATAGTTAGAGAAACAATTAGACTGAAATTCTCCTCTTTGTCCATTTTGTTTCTGTTGCATGCCTGATTTCTGCAGTGGAGAAAATTTCTTTCCTCACTGGCACCTACTTTGGTCTTCTAGACTCTTCTATTTTAAAACATTTTTTTCACCTTCTTCCACTACATAATACTAAATTATTAACAAATTAAAGACAAAGGCTTTTTCCTACTGTTATTCCATCTTTTAATTTTATGTCATCCTTGTGGCCCTCCACTGGACCTGTTCCAAAGGTCTATGTCCTTCCTGGGTTGAGGACTCCAAAGTTGGACACAGTACTCCAGGTGGGATCTCATGAGCGCAGAGTAGAGGGGTAGAATCACCTCCCAAGACCTTCTGGCTACACTTGATGCAGCCCAGCTCTGGGCTGCCAGCACGCACTGCTGGCTCATGTTGAGCTTCTCACCCACAAGCACTCCCAAGTCCTTCTCCTCAGGGCTGCTTTCTAGACATTCTTCGCCCAGTCTGTATTTGTGCTTGGAATTGCCACGTCCCGGGTACAGGACCCTGGACTTGGCTTGGTTGAACTTTATGCAATTTGCACGAGTTCAAGGCCAGGCTGGATAGGGCTTTGAGCAACCTGCTCTAGTGGGAAGTGCCCCTGCCCAGGGCAGGGGGGTTGGAACTCAATGATTTTTAAGGTCCCTTCCAACTCAAACAATTCTATGATTCTATGACTGCCTGGTCCTTTTTTTTTTTTTTAAAAAAAAACAACTCATTATTTCTAGTACAGTACACATATTTTCTTCTTCAACCTCTACCCTCCTTTCTTAATCAACATAACACAAGGCACAACAATGAAAGGACTGCTACAGGCTTGATTAACAAAGGATTTAAGAAGTGTAATGCAATTAATGACAATCAATATAGTTTTATGGAAATAGAACCTGTCAGAGGAATTTGATAACTGTATACATGTGTGAAATTACAAATTTAGTTGATAAAGGTCATATTGTTGATAAAATAGACTCCTGTGTGATTTGATACTGCATGTTTTAATTGAGAAGTAAGAATGGTAGAAAACAACACGTTACACATGGCATGGATGAAAAAAAAACGGTTAGCTTATATGTTTCCAAAGGCGACTGGAAACTGGAAACCAGCTCTGAATATGGTTTAGAGGCCTATTGCAAGTATAAAGCTAATAAGTCAATAACAGGGAAGATTACTGAAATTTTGCTTAATATTCTGGTACCTGCAAGCACGTAAAAGAAAAGTAAAGATGCAGAAAATATCCTTTAGTAGATCATCACTGGCTGCTTTTCAGGGGTGGCAAACTCAGTCGTCATCTTCTTGGAAAACTTCAGTTGTTGTTTACTTGGAAACGGATTGAATCTGGCTTGTCAGATAGAGAAGGACTTGCTACTGAAAAACAGTTTTCCTGTGTCAGTGACGAGGATATAGTTAGAGACATGCAACACCTTACTTTGGTGTGGTTTTCCTGGCAACTGGCCCTCCTGTTATTCACCAACTCATTAAAAAAATGATGTGTGTGGGCTGAAGTGTTTTAGTCAAACTAAAAGTAATTCTCAATTTTAGTTTGAATTTATTTTCTAATCTTTAATCATCTTTTCAGTTACATGTTTTAAAATAAAAAATAAAATGAATATTAAATAAATAAATAAATAAAATTTAAAAACAAATCTTAATTTCTTAACTATTCACCTACTTTCAGGAAAATTCACAAATAAGTTTCACTGATAACATCTGAACTTTTCAAAAAAAGTAAGATATTCTGTCAAAATATTTATCTGTTTTTAAGTACAATACTTGTACCACCAATACTGTCAGTTTATGTCAATTTTCTTAGTCCAAAAATAACTCTTACAATCAATTAGGCTATATCACTAAGGGTTGAAGGACTAGAAAAAATATCTTTTGGATAAACACTTGAAGGGCTAAAACCAACCATTTTTTTCATTTTAACAGAAGTTTGGCTGTACCAGTTTGTAAGTACATGGTAAAGAATAGAAACTTGATTATAGCACTTTTTTAATATATTAGAATAGATCTTGATTAGTATCATCTGGAAACGAGGAACCATATTCAGTAGTAAAGAGCAATAAACAATGTATAAAGATTTATATTTAATTATTTATTATTAGAAAATTTAATATTAACATTATATGTGTTGCTGAGATGAGCTTTCATTTCATTTGGAATTACTGCACTAGTTCCTTCTATTTTAGAAGTCTTGAATCTAATCTAGAGATTTGGTAATCTGTCATTTCTGTGGCTAAATCCTCCACCTAATTGAAGTGTCATTTTATATTCAGAGCAGTGCCGAAAGCATCCTCTCTGAGCTATTTCTACATCTTATTGATTGTTTCTGCCTAATGGCATCAAGAAACAACTCTTTAGCTACCCACAGAACTGAAAGTCTCATCCAAGCTATCATCGTTGCAAAATGCTTTTCTCTAGACTTGAGAAACACAACACTCTCCTGCTTTTATCCATCCTGAATTCTTATTAAAGGGCCATTTTTGTGTGATCACTTCAGTCTGTCATTTTGATCATAATACACTCCGTATATGTAAAGTTCCTCACATACCATCTGGCTGATTGTTACCTACTGTATCCAACCTAATCTGCCTGTCTCAACATTCAAAGGCTTTCCTGACCTATCTTTTCTACACACCAATTCATTGTAAAAATATTGACTCTAGATTCCCAGGCCGGCTGGGATGCTGGCTTCCATTTTCTACTTCTAGTTTTCTAACTATCCCTCATGATTAGGAAACGGTCCCTTCTTTATATTATATTCTTCAATTACTTGCTTCTTAGCAGTATGAAGTGGCTGGAGTATAGAAGGCACTTTTTTGCCAGGCTGAACATAATTTCAGCATTTATTTGCATTTCCCCTCCTACCTTTAATGTATCCTTTACTATTTCATTCTATACGGTCCTTTGGTCCAAGGCCTTTTTTTTTTTGGGGGGGGGGGGAGGACTAGGGAGGTAGGGGATGTTTCTAAGCATGTCACATGATTCAGTGTAAAACCCCTTGAACTCGACACACTTGCACTACAACATAGTATTTCCTGCCTATGAGCTTTATGTATTCCTTGTACAGAATTCAAAGTATCTGATAACAGAGGGACCAAAGCATTGGAGTAAGCAGTTCTCTTCATACTGAGTGGCTATTTTGTTAGGTCAGTCCAGAAATCCCATGGCTTTGGACTTGTGCCTCTTCTAGCACTCCTGGTAAAAGCCGTCCCTTTAGAGATGTACTGTGGCAGCGATGTGCTCCAGGGCAGGACTGGGGCTGAGGTTGAAGCTTGGGCTGGGGCAGAGTACATTCAGGCTGCCCCAGCTGTGCCCAAGGCTCTGTTCAAGGTGACTTCAGGGCTGCTGGGGGAGCTCAGCCCTCGAGGCTCCTGCTCCAAGACCATCTAGCTAAATCAAAGAATTAATGTCATTAATTTTAATTTAATCTCAGTTTTCTTTAAATCGCCCTGAAAAGAAACACAGATTCCTATTTTCTCACCAACACCTCTTCACTGTGATTTGAATGTAAATCTGTTTTCCTTTGTTGTGAAAGTTAATCTAAATGCCAGCAGTTGAAGAGTAGTACAGGTTAGTAAGCAACTCTCTGAGTCCCACTGCTCTGAGTTACTTTGTTGCTCTTTCCAGATCATAGAATAAATAAAACAGGTGATTTGATATACATTATTTATTCAAACCAACATTCATTTTTACAGGAGTTCAACAAAACAAAGAAGCTACTGGCTGGATTTACAAAGTGGATGAATAATTTTATGACCACTAATAATAGACATAGCTGTGTAACTTAAGGAGAAAGGTCATTAGCTTTCGTACTTCAGGGGCAAACCTGAAAATCTAATTTGAAGTGTTCTGCCTTCCTCTTAGTCCTTGAATATGGTCACTGGTGGAGGAAGGATGCAAGGCTTGAAAGAACAATGGGCTAGTCTGGCATATATTTCAAACACTTTAGGCAATATTCATTACTTCCTATTAAGTCAACTCTAGGAAAAGATGGGCTGGATATAGTCAGGCTGTGAGTTAAAAAGCGATATGATGGAAGTAGAATAAGTGTTTTGTTTTGATCCGAATTCAAGCATATATATAATAAACATGCTATAATATGTCTCCTGACATATGTAATATGCATAGAACTCAATTTCTGGGTAGCTTGTAGTCAAGATATAGATTTTGGTTCTGTCTTCAATAAAATATATCAAAATTTGATCTCTGAATTTCTTTCCATTATAGCTCAGAAAAAGCTTTTATTAGTTCTGGAAGCTAAAAATAGCTGCAGATTTAAAAGAAATTGACTTTGCCAGTGAAGTCCAAAACTGAGATTTGGAATGACCCATTCAAAAGTTGTTTAGTCCAGAAATAAGCATTCCGCAGGATTCAAAAAAAAAAAAAGTAAAAAAAAAAAGTAAAAAGGTTAAAAGGTTGGGTACACATGGCTCAAAGAAACTGCTATCTCAAAAGTACTGATAGTGAGCAAAACCCACTATACCTAGTTTGGGATGAAATCTGAATGAGCTGAAAACAAGCAGCTCATTAATGAAATTTTAACCAAGACCTGCTTTTCTGATAAATTTTCATGTGCGTTTAAACTTCTTAAGAATTTTTCTACATCTTTTACAGATTAAGAATTTTTAACAGTTTCAATTTAATCTTCCCACTAATGAGACTGGCATAGGAAAGTCTTTGAAATCTTTGGATAATTCAGCAATGTTTACAGCAGATGGCTTCCTCTTTGAAGATTTGACATATTATTAGTAGGTTAACATAGAGTTCTGACAAAACTTCAGTAAAGATATTTTGGTTCTAAATCTAAATTAAAATCCTTTGATAGTAAATCTTATCTGATCTTCTTGGATCAATTGCTTCAAATTGGATTATTGTACTGAGCAAGTGATCGTAATGCAGCATATCAGAATTGATTTGCTCTACAAGAGTTTATCTCACTTTAATTAGATAAAGAAAAATATGTTATCACTTCAGACTTTTACTAGTTTTGATACATAATGGGTTTTGATCTATAATGATGTTTTATGCAAAACTGCATCTGGTGTTTTACTGAAATGAATTACTATTACCTACTGCATTATGACACATGGCACATAGATTATAATTATATGAGATGAAAAAAAAAATGTAATAAAAATATATCCGATATATGCTTTGTGTGTACATCGGCTAGATGCAAATTATTCCTGCACACCTGCTGTGTGCATAATTTTGGGAAATCTGAAAGTCATATTAATGATAGATGTCATAAATAGTCTTTAAGCAACTTTGATCATGGCATAGCTTGCTTAGAATAAACATTCTACTTAATTTTCTGTGGTTTTTTTCTTTTTTTGAGGATGGATGGTACAGAAAATGAGAAAAAACAAGAGGCAACTAAAAGGTTAGATTTACAAATGAAATTCTTTCTCCCCCACAAAAGCTAAGTGAGCAACTTGAAGATGCTTCTAGGCAGCAATACATTCCTAACTGCTGCTTATATAACAGATCGCAGAGACTGCCTTTGGCAACATTTCCTGTTTCAAATTCTCACCTGCTCTTCAAGAGTTTTTGACTGTTTTTTTCACTCTCTTTTTACTCCTCAAGAAAGGAGGTAGTTCTTGGTACTTCACGGGGATGCTCAATTTTTGTTGAGTTTCTTTCACCCAACACTTTGCTAGTTTTTAGAAGTTTAATTGTTCTTTAGAGGTACTGTCTGCTTATATATCACCTCAATGGCTGAAAAAAGTAATGAATAGAGCAACAGGGAAACTCCTTAGAGAAATTCTTTGGATTGCTGTAATAAAATTCTCTGAGCTGGACTCTAGTTTTTAAAGATGGGAATTGATAGAGTTAAAAAATAAAACATCCTTACTGAGAAGACTTCTTATAGAAACTGATTCTTCATATGAAGGTTACATGGGAAATGAACACTTGAGATGTACTATTGTTTTCATTTATGCTGTAAGTAGACTGAGGTTACCTGGGATTTCATACCTGTCAAATAGTTCAGTTGATCCAATCTTTGTTTTCTGTGACTCAGCATTTCTTTCTCTTGTTTTTAGCTTTTCTTGACCTAGCTGTTTGAATTCAAAGTTTATATGATTGTGGAATGTTTTTCTGATGGTTATTCTTTACCCTGCTTTTAGAATTGCACAAAAAAGGAGATATTCATACTCTTTTCTTTCATCAAGACAAATATGAAATATATGAATATATAGTAAGTGCATAGAAATGTGCTTAACAGAATGTTTTGATCTAGAGTCTGGTACTATAAGCACAACTTCTGTAAACTTAAAAATTTTAAAAATGTTTTTTAAAAGATAAGAATATTACTAAGCTTGCAGCTTGCAGCAAGGCAGAGCCACTGTGTCCAACATGACTGTGTTGTTCTTATCCCCAATCTCATCCATCATAAAAAGTGCCACCCTTTCTTTAAAAAAATCACTAATTGATGTTAATTAATGGTGTTGTCTTCGTTTTTTGAATGTCCAGTAGTCTTAAGCACAAAAGCAAAATATCTGAAATACAACATTTTGCTATATATCTATGTCCAATTCCTTACCTGTGTCCAGTTGCTTTCCATTGTCCAATTTCTTACCTGTGAAGATACTACCACTGTTGATTTTGCTGGTAATCTTTTAGTTATGATTTATCTTTGCTGCAATTTCATCAATTTCCTGAAATAAAAGAGCTATGGCTATGGGTGTTTTGATTTGCATAAGGTTGAAAACTTTTCCACACACACATCTTGCGAGTTGATTAATGTAGTAGCATTTGGCATTAAGATTAATACCTCAATTTGAAAATGCAGTTGCTTTGGATGTAAGACATTTTTATAAACAAAATTTAAAGTAAATTCTGATTAGAAACCTGGAAAATGACCAATTTCTTCTTTTGAAACAATTTTCATAAGATTTTTTAGCACATGCCCAAAGACATAGTTATTTCATGGGTGCTGTGCAGCTGAGAATGTCTTTTAGGCAAATGATTCATAGGTATCTGTTTATCTGCTTGAGAAAGATGACACTGATGTTCTCAGCAGACCACTACAGGACCATATTATTTATTTTAATAAAATGTCTCTGAAATACATACAGTAGTGTTGAAATACATATAGTAGCATATTTGTCCAAGAGAAAAGGCTAATTTTCTACATTTTCTTTGTAGTGCTTTAACTTGTGCAGTGCTGGTATGATGCTAATGTTATATAAATTCAGCATATAAAAAGGGCTGGAGAGGAATATAAAAGGAGATAGATAATAAGGAGATAAGGAGATAGATATAAAAGTGCAAAGAAGCCTCATAAGAGCTTATAAAGGTTTGGCATAGACTGATTAGTTCATGTGTTAAAAATCACAGTTTACCATAGTGTTGCTTACTTAAAGGTGTAAAAGATCAGTATTTCATGTAAGGCAGAGTAATGTAGCCTGTTTTTTTTTTGCTCAGGAGTTAGTGAAGTGACACAATGAAGCCTGTAATTCTCATTATTGTTTCTGTACACTGCCAGAAAGCATGTACTTTCAGTCTAGATTACTTTTATTTTAAAGACAAAAGTAAGCAAATGGAGAACAATTATACAAACTCCCACAAAAAATGAAATACCAGTTGTCGACCTCAAATATTCTTCATCTTGAAATTTGTTACAGTCTTGCTGCTTGTACATTCCACTTCTTTACAGAGAGAAGTGACAGAGGAGAAGATGAGAGCCCTTTTCTGACAAGGTATTTCCATCATTCATTGAGAGACTTCTCCCTGCCCCAAGAACTACATTCCTTTACTCTCCCCAAAACTTTGCATTTTTCAGTTTGCAGTAATGGTAAAGAGTTAATATCATACATTGGTCATTCTGTGTGCTTGGCAAGAATAGCATTTAACTGTGTCTCTGAGGTTAGCATTCAGGTTCTGTGCTCACAGACACTAGGGACATTTCCAGAGCTTCATCCAGCCTCAGGTGTTACTGACAGTATGACCATGAGCAATTGGTGGCTGAGCATGTATCTCAGTTTTTAGAACGTGATGGATAATGGTTTCTGACAGGGTTTTTTTCCCCAGAATCCTGCTGATTTAAGAGACGACATAAGAAACTTACAGAAAATGTAATCTCTTTCTTGCCTTCTGTTACTACACTTTCTGTGAAAAGTTCAGTTGCTGTTGTCATTTGGAAACATTATTTTTGGTTTAGTTGCATTTGTCTGAACAACTTCATCTACAAGGTAATGATCAGCTGTTTATGAAGCAGAAATTATACATCAATAGTAAAATTTTCTCAGTTTATACTCAGATACATGTATTTCCTACAGTAGTTACTCCTATTCTGTTTCCGATTTGCAGGTAGGAAAGAATGTTTATGTTTTCTTACTGGCTCATTCTAAGCTATGAAATACTTTTACCTGTTTTAATATTATAACTTAAAGTTCTTTCTTACTGTATTCTCATAATAGTTTCCCACAGAGTTATTAAAAATCTCTGTCTTTCCTTTTGGATTCTTTTTCCATTGTCAACTTACAGGCAAAATCAGTTTGTACTCCTCTTCTGTCTGTACTCTTATGATTATTTTAATCTGCAAATACAGTCTTTTGGTAGTACAAATGTAATTTTATAACCTATTTCTTTCTTTTTAAGTGTTGTTTAATCTTATTCTTAATCACATTCAGTTCACAAATGTGGTCACTAAATGCCTATTTCATTCATGATCTTTCCCATTTTGTGGTGTGAGGGAATCTGTCTGTAAATTCAAGTGGGCTCTTGAACAATGCAGATATTACAGAAATATCCAGCCACTGGAGCAGCTAGTCAAGGTATTTGAATGCAGATGTGCTACCTCTTTACTTGCAGTCTTTCTGCTTCCCAGCTGCCATGTTAGTTACTATGCTATTTTGTCCAATGCAAAATAACTGTATGAATTTAACCTTGGCTCTTGGAAACCCAGATTTCCTGGGCTGAATGAAGGACATGGCAGCTTTTGACTACTCACTGCCTCTCTGAAAGGCTGCTCTTAGGTCCACTTGCCCTTCTTGGGTGGAGAGGAGGATGCCACAGCAGGGAGACCAAAGGATGCTCAGGGCATGTGCCCAGATGCAGCCAGCACGGGCTGCTCACCTGTACACCAAGGCGGAGAGCATGCAGATCGCTGCTCTGCATCTGCCAGATAAATCAAGCACCTGGTGTAAATCCAGGCATGTGAGTTAGTATCTGGCACTTCCTGTACTATGTGGGCTTCCTGGGAAAGCAAATGGATTAAAATGGCACAGAATAGACTACTATTATTATTATTTTAGTGTCAATGCTTATAGAACATCAACAGAATATAGTACATAATTTTTTTTTAAATAAACATATTGAGAAGTGTTTGGGTCAATTAATTTGCCATAATACTTTAAAAAAAGGTCTCTCTGAGTAAAGAAAAAGCAGCATTTTCTTCTTGAAACACCAGACTTCTGATTGTATTTGAATTTAATAATCAGTTTGGGGAAAATAAAGTAAAAGCTTTAAGATTTTTTCATGTCATGCTATTTATAGTCTGCTGTGATACCTCACTTATATCCACTCTATAAAAACCAAGCTGGCAATGAGCAATAGTGTGAGCAATGCAGTTTTACTTACTGTTCTTTCCAGACATACCTCCAAACTTTTGCAAAAGTGGGAAATTCTCTAATTCTCAAACCTGTGCAATGCCTGAATATGCTGTTCTTCATGCAAGATCTCACAAAATTTCTCCTGATTTGCCATATGAATATAGGGAAACCAGAATATAGATCGATGGCTTCCTTCAGTGATTTGCAAATGCAATTAACTTAGCAGCAATAAAGGTCTGTCAACATAATATTCAGGCAGAAAACAAGATCATTCAAATCTTCAAGTTGCTTAAATACCTTGTTTCCTGAATGTATAAATTAGAAAACTAACGTTTTTTTTTTTAAAAAGCCTCTGTTAAAAAAAAGCAATCTGTTAAATCTATTTTTTTTTTGCAGGTCTTCTTGCAATCTTCCTGCAATGAGGAAGGAAATGATGAAGCAATGTTGGGTGTAATAGTACTTTTAGTGTAGAAAGATTTTATCATCTTCATTTTTTCACTTCTGGAAATTAGTACTTCCATAAATGTTTCCAGCTAAATAATAATATTAACTGCTTTAACTAAAATTCCTTTTTTTCTGTGCTTAAGAATAATGTTCTTACATCATGTAAAGACAGTATCTGCCAATACAGAAACATAATTCATGGGTAAGGAAGTAGGAAATGTTTTCTTCTGCTGTCATGATTAAAATCATATTCTTTCAAACTATCTTAAGGAATACTGTTTTTTACATTCTCTTTTGTCATGATATTGATGATTTATTAGAAGAACATTTTATACCTTGATTTTTTTATTATTATTGTCTACATTAATCTGCATTATAATCACTTGCTTATACCTGTTTTATGTTTTCTATTGGAGCCTAGCCTGGTAATTGCTGTATTGCTGTGTTAAATTAGGAATTTCCTTTCACTTGTTTCCATTCTTGGAATACCATAAATATCCTAGTCCTATTCTATCCATCTTGATCCCTGAGCAATAAAAAACAGCTTAGTTAGACATTCCTAACCCTATCCAAATATTTTCTTTGCAGACTCTCCCACTTTATCACTTACTGTTTTCAATGAGTGCTATAACTCTTTCCTCACATGATTTAGGCCACATTTTTCAAGCCTGTGAGTCTTACATTAGGCATATTGGTCTATGTGCCCAGAGTACTTGTTTAAATATTGAGCCTCAGCCCAAATGTCTAAACATAGGCAGCTGCATTTTAATGTTAAATTCAGAAATGACACTACTGGGGACTTATTCTCATAGGTCATTCAGAAGTCAGTATTAATTAAGTGGGATGTGCTAGCATTACGTATGCATGATATTTGTCTTAGCAATGGAGGTGGGTTGGAGCTTCAAAATTTCACCTGCAAATCTGTTTTTGTGTAGTTAAATCTGTGTTTAATGAATCTAATTGCCTGTATAATGGTAGGAAATTATCTACATGTCTGGAAAACACACTTTGGTCTTCTAAATCATCTTGCAGTGGAGTTTTCAATATTTAAATGATTTATGATTATCTGTAGCATGCTCACTCTATTTTTAAAATGCAAGCAACCAAGAAAGGAATGAGACAATTAAAGAAACAGAATGTATTCCTTATGAAGAACAGTCAGGCTTCTTGCAAGTGGATTCATGTAAGCAACTTTTAAGAGAGATCTTAATTATCAGTGTGTCTGCCATTTCTTACTGTTATTTCACTGCACAATTGTCTTTTTTTAAAAATCTTTGTGAGAGCTAACATCTTCATTTTCCAAATGATAAAACCAACAACATTATTTGTACATTTTATGACACTGCAGCCTTTCCATCTGTCCTGGGTGTCACTGTCTGTATTCGTGCACCATCACATAATGAGGCATGTTTTAGGAGCTAAAATCACTCTTTCCTCTTCATTATGCATGTGGCATGCAATGTAATTTACTACATAACAGATGTCATAGCTAAGTATCCAGACTCATGTCATGATTCATTCATTTGAAGACAATCTGTTGCAGCAGAGTAGAGCTTTTATAAAACTAGGTAAAATTTTGTGTTTGCATGAGCATTCAAGATTTCGTGCTGTACTGTGCTAAGCTCAGTAGGTTAGACATCAGGTATAAGAGGACTTGTGCTAGTGCTTAGAATCCAGATTAGAAATTTGAGATTTGAGAATACCTCTGCTACTTTGTTTTCTTTTACCTTACTTAACTAAATTAATAATTCTATTTTTAAGTTACAGTGCTTGTCTTTAATTTTTTTTTTCTAGATTCAACACTTACTTCTCCATTCACTGGTAAAAATAAATGACACATTTCAAAATTCAGCAGTAAAGCTATTGGAATATCTTTGGGGATCTTAAAAAATGAGAGTTTGAAGTCTGGATAAATTTGGTGGAATTTTATTATACTGCCCTTCTAAAGCTAGGAGAATTTGTGGCAGTATTTTACATAAGATTGCCATTAAACGTGGTCTATCTTTAGGGGAAAAGGCAGACAGTAATATAAGTTATAATATCTGAATCCAAGAAGTTGCAAATGAGGTAACTCAAATCTTTATTAGGGTTAGAAATACAATTGTCATATGAATAGAACAAAATTTTAAAGCTCTTCACTAGGCACTGTATATTTAATCAGTAGTCATCCAGCACTTCTGGCAGATGCTAAGAATTTATGCCAATTGGAACTTTGCAAATGCATGCAACAGCAATAAAACAGTTTTGAAACCCTACAGATTATATCAAACTTTTTTTTTTATAGTTTCTCCTAATAAGAGCAAAACCATTTCTGTGCAGAGGCTTAATAGAAAAAAAAAAAAGAAGTGTCTCATATAGACATCTCCAAATGAGATCACTCACCAGATGCTGATGTCTTTGCCAAGTATCTGAAAACTACAATTGTGTCACTTTGTCACTCATGACAAAGCTTATTTGGAAAAAAATGAAAACGAGAGTAATTCTTTTTTTTAAAAAAATATTATGATGAAGATTAAGAAGCCCCAGTAGCTGAAATGAAGTCCATAGAGCAAGTTTGTCCATTTAATATTCCCCTGGTTCTTTCAGGGATAATGTAAAACCCCAGCAGGGGAGTTTCTCACTGAGAGTCCTTTGGAACCCTCTTCTGAGAATATAGAAATTGATTTCCCATCTGCATTTGAGGAAGCCTGATGGGAGATATTTTTCTTGTGATTGTGCTGTCAAATGCCCTCTGCAAGAATCTGTAATGATAGGTTGTAGAGCCCACCAATACATAGTTTCAGCAAGAATGGGTCCAAATTCTAAAAGAAATAATCTTGTATATCAGGCAGAGTTCTGGTTGTACAGACTTTATTAACATGAATAAAGATTTTCAACAGTCTTCTCCAGAAAACAGCTGGAATGCTGTTCAGTGTAGAATTGTCACACTGCGTATATAGAATTACTTAGAGAGCCTTTTATGTCAGTGTTACTGATCTACTGAAATTTTAAATTCCTTTGTCAAAAATTATTACCCTGTTTCATTAGAACAGTTTTGATGTTGTGTTCAACACAAGTTAGGATGACACCTTAAGGGCCTCTTTTTTTTAGTATTTGTATTATATTGCTTCAAAATAGATTCCCGATGAGCTCATTCCATTGTTTTCTACTTTATGTTATCTGTACTTAGGGCTAAATATGTTCAGGGGATGTGAAACTAATGAAAGTCTGCTGATAACACATCAGGAAAAACATCATCCCTTCTCACCTTTCTCACTAAAGCTGTGGTGGAGTTTTTAAGCACAACTGATAAGGGAATTTTAGTTTTGTAGGAAACTCTGGTCTGCCACTGTTGTACTTCACTTTCCATCAGGAGGAAGTGTGAAGTTGGAGAATTTCCCAATGGCATGGGACAACAGCCTTGGGAGGAACCCTGTGGGTGATGAGTGCATGGGGCAGGTGTCTGAGTAGCAGCAGGCTGGCCAGCTCAGCAAGTGGCCAGTGGGGAGGGAGCTGCACCTGAGGATCGAGCATCTCTGCACTGTCAGCCAGCTCACCTGATGTGCATGAAAGGGTAGTGGGAGCAGCTGTTTCAATTCTGCCAACTCCGCACTTTCAGACAAACAAACAGACAGTGCCATCGGAAGCCTTTCCCTCCAAGAGTTTTTGACCAACTCTGATTTTTAAACAAGTCAGAGGCGTGAAAGGTTTTTTGTTTCTGTCTCAAGCTGGTGCCAGAAACTAAGAATGGGCTAAGAAGAACTTAGTCATTTCTCTTGCTACATTACAACTAGGGGAAGATAGCCTCGAAAATCCCCTCTGAATTCATACACCTGAGGCTTTGGGAAAGATAGACTCTGAAAATGGCATGTCTACAACCAAAGCAGATTCTTGGCTCAGGCTGGAAGTCAAAACTGACATTGCTGGTGATGTGCCTTTTACAGTATGGTTCCTTCTTCAATTCAGTTAAAACAAGTTAAAGTCTGCTTTGTTTGTATACTTCCTAACAGTACCAGCATTGTAACGGTACAACCCCTTATGTTATGAATAGTTACATTAAATGAGATAATAGACATGACTGATTTTTTTTAATTATTATTTTACTTTTCAGTAATGCGCAGATTTATCTCTCTTGGGCTGTACAATTTATTCTGTGTGTATCAGGCAAGAAATTTTTCTCCAGATGGGGTCATATGTCCACATATGTCCATATATGACACTCTCAGAATAAGCTGGATGTATAATGTAAATGATGTAAATGTAATGTGTAATGTAAAATGCATAAGATTTCATTTAGTTCAGCAAACAACATGTGCAAAATTTGGAAGATTTTTAGTACTGACTTTCAGTTGTATGTTCTTCTGAATTAATCATGACTGTAGTTTAAATAATATAGTTTTAAAAAGTGGTTCATAGGTTGGGGATTCTTCATAAATGTGAATTTCACTGTTTTGGTAAAAGAAAATGTATTTCATTTTCTTGAAAAGAAACGTGTGTGAGAAGAAAATCTAGCCTAGAAATAAGAGGCAAAAATATCAGAATGATCTGCTTTTACCTGAATCGAGGCTTCCTTTCTTTTATTAATGGAAAACTATTTTTTTTTGGGTGTAAAATATTAGTGGGGATTTTACAAGGAACAGCCACGTCTGTGGGCAGGAAAAACAGTGAAGAAGAATAGTATACTGAGATTATTATTTTTTAAACCCTTTTTAAAGCACCGCAGAAAAGCTGTACTGGGCATTGCTGTTACTAGACAATGGAGTGTAATCAGAATGCAGTTTCTCACTTCATACACCCACTATATGCCTTTGGCAGTAGAAATTAAACATCAGAACCTCAGAACTAGAATATTTAAAAATATTTTATTGGCTTTTGTATGTTACCTGCTACTCTCAACTACTCATTGCTTCAGGCTATCTGTCACACTGTTGCTGTATCTTTTTTCTTTTAACCAAGGAAATTGCAAAAGCAGTATACAAATGTACACCCAGCTGTATGACAAAGTAGAGTAATGATTTTTGATGGGTCATCATTTGAATTCACATGCAGTGTCGCTGCATTCAAAGGTGGATGTATGGAGAGATATTTGATTCTTGTTTATATATATTGTTTTTTATATTGTTGCATTTTAGGACATATAGGCATATTTGGACGTATAGGCAGTGTTTCTGATTTTGGAACCTGCGTTACCTTTCATTTTTCCAATGATCGCTGCCACATTGTTAACTCTGCAACAATTTATTAATTTGCTACTCTGCTCAGGTGCACAGGCTCTGCAGTATGATGACTTGCAAACTCAAGGGTATAGACAGCAAGAAATGTACAGCACAGCAGCCCTGAGCTGTCTTCTGTGGACAATTTGACAATGTGGAAAAAGGCCTTTGATGACATGATAACTGTAGTTGTCTGACATTCTCCTTGGAGCTATACTGCACTCCTCCAAGAAGCACACATGCCTGGCCATCTAGCAAAGGCAGTTTGAAAAAGGAATTATCACCCTCATTCTATGAAAACTGTGAGGCTGTGGCATAGCAGGGGTGTGAGTGCATGAGGGTAAAGATGGTGCAGAAGCGAGAGCGGGTGAGGGAATTACGGAGTCATGAATTTTATGGCTAGATAATCCTTGCTCTGTGTGGATTTATTAGCCTCACCAGAGAATCACCTACCTATAAATCCTATTTCTCATTTCCCCCTCCTGTTTCTAGAGAAGCCAGGGAGCTATAGTCTGTGCTAGACATGGAAATGCAGGCTTTTTCTAACCTCTGTCTGAGGGAAGGCAGCACATCATTGCAAATACAATGTTGGTGAAATGAGAGCCCATAGGTTTTTTGGTTATGATAGACAAGCAAGTCAAAACCAATGAAGTGGAATAATTCCTAACCAAGAAATTAGCACTTACCTATATTAGATGCAGTGTTGGTAGCGTGCTTTATAAATTATCAACACGAAATTTTTCATCAAAAAAGACATAATTTTATATTGACTTTTATTTTTTAAGCTTAATGCATTTTAACCCATTCAGATTGGATACCTCAGAAAACTTTAGTTTCCTTAGAAAATTAATATGTAATATGTAAGCCTGCTAATGTACCTACTTTCTAAATTTACACAAAGACTGAATGCAATACTACAAGAATATTCTGCTTACAGTGTGGATTAAGTTCCCAGTGTTTTGGGATCATCCTCTTTTTGTTAGCGGAAAGTACAAGATCCTGTATGTCAGGGACCTATTTACACAACGAGGTGAAAAATTGTAAAAATGTTTATTTGCAGAGGAAGCTTCTTTTTGAAAGAAATCAGAAATTAGTCTGTTAGTAGCAGCCTGGAATATATGGGAATTATGATGTCTGAATCTGATTTTGGTTTTGTTTTTTTATGGGGAATTCATACCACTGTAGAAAAAGATGTGCTTCCTACCAGATTTTTTCAGTACAATGTAAGGACAATTATTCTATACAATCTGCATCAAATAAATACATTCAGAGTGTTGTTTTCAGGGAAAAAACACAGAGGTATGCCTCTGTAAAACACATAAATTTTTGGAAATAAAAAGGAAATCTATCTCCACAAGGTCCTCCTGGTTCCCTGGAGATCTGACTTCTTCCAAAGCACATCGATCAGAGAAATATTGTATTGTTACTACAATAGTATGGTGGTCTTTAAAGTAATAAGGGGTTGCTTAGAACAGTGTGAATTTATTTTCCTTAATATTGTAATTATCTTGCTGATGCAGTCATCATACTTCCATGCTGCCCCTATTTAGTAGATACGAGCCCCTTCTCTCTATATCACAGTTTCCATAAACTGCAGTTTAGTTGTAATCTGGAGGTTACATCAGTGGGATTTTCAGTTGTTCAACTCTAGTATCATTGGGATTACCATCACAGTGTATCAAGATAGCAGTCAGTCTTTACCTGTCTATGTGTTTGGATCTCTCTCAATATTGATATCTCTGTATAACTATGGTTTTATGTGTGTGTGTGCATGTGTGTATACACATACATGTAAATAGTTGTCTCCATACATGACATATTTGTATAAGTGCAGGATATTCTCTATAATAAGGAAATGTATGTGTTCGAACAATGAAAAAGGATAGCCATATATATGGACAGAAAAACGGAACTATTAAAATGTGTGGGATACATGTATGAGGAAAGGTCTGTGAAACAACAAATGAGAAAACCTCCTTTTAGAAATTGAGGAGAACGTTTACTTCCTTTAAGAAACAGAGAAGGATGAAACATGTATTTAAGTCAGTATGACTAACATTTTGTTGAGATGCTTCTAGATTATGAGCTTAATAGAATGAGAGCATCAAACATTTAAACCTATCTCCTCACTTGGTTGTCATAAACTTTAAATTAAAGGGCAGTGCTTTTTTGGCTTATACTAACAGAGAAGGGCGTATCTCTATCTCTCTTTCTTCATCCCCTTTTGCTTTTGTTTTTGTTTTCTCTGTCTCTGTCTTCATGTAAATATGCTTTCCTGCACAGCTGCTGACAATATGTCTCTTTTGGTGCTTTTGTGCAGCATTCTGTTGTCTGATGATGATTTTATTCCTTGAAGGGATACAGGCAGAAACTTAAAGAATGAAAACAGTAATAAATCTCCCCAAAACCTAAATCCCTTCTCTTCAGTGCCACAATGTTTTCAACTAAAATAAGCCCACCCAAAACCAAAAAAAAAAAACCAACTGAAATTTCAACCTCCCAAACACTAACCATATTTTGATACTCTATATTCAATTTAGAAAACACTGAATTCAACTCTAATCATTATCTGACTTATTCATACAGTTATCTGACTGACAGTATGTACTTGGTCTGATACATGTTTCATAGTTGTCATGTTCAATTGATTGAATACATGTTAAATAGAGAATTGTCTTGAATGATGATTTGGGAGACCAGGAAGTGGCTTGAATACATTGGGTTGAGAAAAGAGAGAAAATACTCATGAACAGTGAAAGTAACTCATTTCTGCTCTTCATGTGTGAAAAGAAAACATACCTTGATTATCACTGCATTTTTCATTTTTTTTTTCTCTACATTTTTTTGGAATTCCCACTGCTCACTTATTTTTCCCCTGTTAAAAAGTGGACAGGGGAAGCATGAAGAAAACAGGGGAGAAAGGGAAAAATGATTTTTAAAAAAAGAGGAGAAAAGAAGGCAGGTTCTGTTATACATTTCTGTATTTGGTAGAAAATTTACTCAGAAATATTTAGAAAGAACTTTTTCCTGAAAAGAGACTTCCATTCAAAATCCTGTAGCTAGCAATACCTTGTCAGAGTGCAACAGACAGGTCTGTGGGGCTGTACTGTGGTAACGCGATCTTAGCTGACTACCATCTGTCTTTCTTGTGAACTTTTTTGAACTGCTAATCCATCTGATTGAATATTAGAGTGCTCCATGCAGAGCAGGGTTTGCTAATGCAGGCTCCCCTCTGTTGCACAGTTAGGAAGATATTTATTATTGTTAAGTCCCACCTAAGCAATTGGCTGCTAGTTGTTAACAAAATCTTGTTTGCAAAATGATGGGTTGGAAAACTGTGCAAGTAACTCTGTGCCTGAAACTTAAGGAAATGACAATAATAATGTTTGCAATTGGGTCAGCTGCAAAGCTGAAGAAAGCTGTTCATTCATGTTTTCTGAGATATGAAATTTGTGTGATCCAATGTAAAAACATGTGCTATGGTTGTTAGCATGAATGCTGTAGGCAGGCATATCTATTTTCAAGCGTGTCAAGGCACTTTTTAGTCATTCAAAGAGGTGGTATGTAGAAAGCAGCAATACCTTCAAATGTAATGAGGCGTACTTTAATTGCCTTGCAGCCAAAACACTCAACTTAGTCTTCTACAGTGAGCTGTTCTTAGCTCATCTCACAAAAACCTTGGCACTATTAGTTGCTAGATTGTCCCTCAGCTCCCCATGAGCTGTATCTTTAATTGCTTTGGCAAATGAAAGGTGGCCACAGCCCCTGCTAAGCATGGAAATCCACACAGAGCACAAAATACCTGTTCTGTGGGGCCTGCACTGATACCAGACGTCTGGGACGGTCTGTGTGTAAATTGCCTTCCTTGCAACATTTGCCACAAAGATGAAGAGAGATGCTGAATCTCCAGTAGTATAAGTAACAAAGGGTGACGGGCAGAGCTTTGTGCGTGCCATGGGACTTCGTAATGCCATCCATCCTTGCTCTGATACAGTCTGGGTTTAATATCAGAGCATGTAGATGCGCAAGTGTCTTCACATAGCTTTGGAAAAGAGGAAAGTAAGATGAAAAATTGATGAATGTCTAATTTTTGCTTTTACAAGGGTTTCTTGGAGGAAAAAGAATGAAGTTATTGAAATTTCCATTCCATTTTGTAATTCTGGTTATGTGGCAGATACTCAGAGGCTTTTTTTTTTTCCTGAACTTGGAGAAATGAACAAAACCATTAAAATCTAGTTAAAGATTAGGTTGGGTGCCTAGATTTGTGTCACATCTAGTTTTATCGATATGTAATAGTGGTGTAATAGCTATTCTCTTACTCCCCCTCCTCAACAGGACATGTGGGCAAAATAAGATGAAAGAGGTTTGTGTTCAAGATATGGACACGGTGCTTGCTCACCAATTACTGACATGGGTGAAACAGACTGGACTTGGAGAAAATGAATTTAATTTATCAGCAACCAAAAGAGATTTCGATGGTGAGGAACAAAGATGAATAACAAAACACCTTGTTCCCTGTGCCCTTCCTACTTCTCAGGCTCACCTTCACTCCTTCATTTCTGACTTCTTCACTTTCTCCCAAATCCCTCTCCCTCACTGCGCACTGTGCCTTCCTGATCACACTGTTTCCCTCCATGTGGGCCCTCTCCACAGACTGCAGGGGAGTCTCTGCCTGGAGCACCTCAGGTCCTCATTCTCTGACCTTGGTGTCTGTAAGGCTGTTTCTCACAATTTTTTCTGTCAAACGTCTCATGCTGCCCGAAAACATTTTTACTCCTTTCTTAAATACACCCAGAGGCAGCAGCACATTGGCGGAGAGACGCAGCTGTGCCCAGTTCAACACAGGCTTGCTGTGACTTCTCCTCACAGAGGCCACCCTGCAACCACCTGTTGCCGGCACCTGGGCACCTGCACCCAATACAGCTTTGCTTTGAAATGCACTGGCCCAGGAGTATAAGTATCCCTCCTTAACATTTGCCATGAATTGATAACAATAATCAAATCCCCTATATTGACTCAATATGTTTCTTTGCATAAATACAAGTGTTTTGGAACACAGGAGAGGGAGGTTTTGCTAAAATACTTGGGGGCATGGAGTATCTTAAAGAAAAATCTCAGCTGCAAAAGATGATGCACTTTGCAGCTTTTATAGTGCAATGACAAAGGATTGGAGTTCTGTTCTAATTCTGGGGGAGAAAATGAACTTTTTGAAAAACTGTATTTTCAGTGAGAAGTGATAAAAAGATTGGCACTGTATGCTTACTTGCAATGCATATATGCCATTAGAGCTAAGGTAAAAAAAGGAAATTAGGACTCAGCATATTCAGTAGTGAATCAGAAAGAAATCAGTTATGTTGCATATTAACACTTGCTAGCAAATCGGAGATTTTCTTTTTAATTAATAACTTAAGAATCAATTTTGTTAGTAACAAAAGCAGGAAATTTACAAGTAAAATAAGCATCTGGTTTAAATTCTTGCCTTTATCTTGCTCCTCTGCATATGTAAGAAAGTAAGTAGTTGTTCTGTTTTCAATGACATACACAAATGAATATCATTTGCAAACTGAAATGATGGTCATATGCTTTTTGTATTCCTTCCAGACATAGTTTTATCCCTTTTGGACACAGCAGTTTTTTCACAAGATGGAGTAAACTGCATGCCAGATTAGCATTTTACAATCTTTGACTCTTACCCTGCTTCAGCTGCTGCCATTGGCAAAATGTTTGCTGAATGAAATGAGACAAGTATCTGATTTTTTTTTTGATTGATTTGTGAACATTATGCCCTTACAGATTGCTTTTCTTTAAAGCCTCTGATAGAATGGGTTAAGGGGAGGAAATTGAAGAGAGAATGGTATTGTTTCTCCCTCTTAGAGCAGTAGGCCAGCTTCCAGCTCCACAGACTAGGAAGGTAAACTAAACCATTCGTATATTGTGGTTCATGTTGTCATCAGCTCACAGTTCCTTGTGAGTTCATGCATTTTGACTGTAGAGTTTACATTAAAAGCATTCCAGTGCAGTCAAGCCTTTGGACTGCTTCCCTGCCGCCGTGCCAGAGCATCAGTTTAAAAACAAAGGTATAGGAAACAAAAATGTGGGAGTGTTTAGATTTTATTAAGATCTCTAAGAAAGACATTTCAGTAATCCTTTATGTGAAGTAGTAAATGCTTCATTCTCTGTCAGCTATGTCACCTATCAACATTAAAAAAAACCCCAAAACACTGCACTGAAGCGATAAGATAGTTCTAAAATAAAGTCATCCATGAATAGAAGTGTACCTTCTGTATAATTTAAAATGTACTTTTACATATTCCACTTCATGGATGATTTGTAGGACCTGGCATACATCAGGTGTCAGTCATATGACATGCAAATACTAAAGTATTAATACAGGTTATTACAGATCTTGTCTTGGCTTGTAGCTTGTGCCAGTATTTTATTTTTTTTCCTTGGGAGAGAAATTATCCTGTTGCTCCTGCTGGGAATTATGATGTACTGATGCAGCAGATCTGGCATGCTGTTTTCTTTTCTGGCAGAATTACTACTGTAATCTCTGTTACCTTGTATTTGTTCATACTGCTTACAAAGTATGTACTTTCAAACATAAAAGCACTTTTTTCACCCACCAAACCAAAATATGAAGACAGAGGGAGGAGGAAGTACATAATTAAACACCATTATTTTACATCTTGGGAGTTTGTATATATATTTTCACATAGCCTTTACTTTATGTTTTTACAGAAAGACGGGTAGGCAGATCAATACTTGTAACAAAAATACTATTGTAGGTGCCTTAGCTCTTTTAGAGCTTTGAGAGATGAATGGCTTAGAGAGATCACTCCACAAATGTTTAAAAAAAAAGAGTAGTTCATCTATTGAACTAGAAATTTAGTATACCACCCCTGAAAGATGGAAAAAAGAGGAGTGGATTTTCAGACTTTCCCTTTAACTCTGCAGCAGGACTAGTTTCCATAAATTTACAGATGGGACACAAAACATTTGGCTGTTGTTACTGATAGGCATCAATTGCTGGGAAATACACATTTAAATAGCTCATATTTTAGAACACTTGAGAGATCATAGCACTTTAAACAGCTTCCACTTCAGATTAAGATGTCAGCAGTAGCAAAGCTAGCAAAGTGTGATGTGAAGTATTCCATATGCTAGACTGAAATAATCACAATTGAAAGCCATTACATAATCAGAGCTGCTTTGGCTGGGGTTGACTGACAGTGCTTACTATTCAATTAAGAAGCATGCTATTGGGCTCAGATGCTGATGCAAATCTGAAAGAAAGCTTAATTTATTTGACCCTTGTAACCTACCAGCTTTGATTTTATTTGAGACTGTGCCTAATGCATTTTTAATATCCAAGGAACACATTGTTTCATCGTAAGAAGGAGATTTCCAGTTGCTACTCCAAAACCCTACTTAAGTTTTGCTAGCATAATGATTTATTAGGGAAAAGAAAAAAAAAAAAGGAAACAAGCTTAGAAAACCTTTAACCTTCATTTAATCTTTTTTTTTTATTTGCTAACCTAAACAGGAACTAATCATTGGTGCAAAGGATTAACAGACACAGGAGACCAGATTATACGTTTTTAAGTTTTGCTTTTGAGTCTTGAGGGAATCCTATAGTGTGGAATTGGATTAACCTTTCTGACACTTTTTCTAATAACCCAAAAGCTACAGTATAAGGCTTATTCTCCTGATGATCATTATGATTGCTTTGCTTACTGTGTAGATTCTACATTCATATGTTTGAAGATGTATGTTATCAAACACAATGTGAACAATGAGGAGTATTCAAAATTTGCAGAGAATATTCATTGTTTTTCTATAAATTAGTGCCAGTATTTGTAAATGATGTCTAGGTACCAAAAGATGTTAGTAGTAGCAACGTTGTTAGGATTTGAGTGATCATTCACACTTTGTCAATGAACTTCATTTAATCAGGATTCTGTATGACCTATCTGAGTGGATATGGCTGCTTATAAATTTCATTTTTTCTCTTATCAGTCCAGGTTTCCTCACTTTCTCTCAAAGCAGCTGGCACTAACTTAGCTGAAACTCATTTTTTTTTAATAAATTCTTGTTCAATTTTAAAAATGTAACAGAATTAAGAGCAACTACACTTGGAATGAATGTGAAGTCTGAGATATGAGTTTACATAGTGAAAAGTTATGCCCTTATATACAATACCAGCAACCTTATATGATACCAAAAACTTTCATCCACTAAATCCATAGAATAGGGTGGACAAAAGTAAGATTGAAGATTGCATTCCCCAGTGCAACCAAGTTTTGCTGGTGTAATTAAAACTGTTGTACATCCAGATTTACGCTCCTTTTCCTTATGGAAATTTTATTTAGGTAAAAAAAAACAAAACCACAACAACAAAAGAGGAATTTTATTGTTCTTGAAATCTGGAAAAATCTGGCAGTCTGTATCTTACGTGGCTGTCACCATCAGGCTTTGGGCATAATCTGTCTTGTTCTGAGTGGGAGATATCAAGGAGACTTGCATGTAAGCTGCTTATGCTTGAATGAACTGAGAACATCATTTTTCAGCCCTCACTGCAGTAGAATGGTGGGAAGAGCTTAGAACATAGCCTTATTCTCGTTAAGTATTCACCTTCAGCTCAAAAAAATGTACAATCCCTTCTTTAAAACGGCAACAATCCTGTTATGAAAGAAAGAAAAAAAAAGTTTTATAAATGTGCATAATTGTAGTATATTTATATATTTGCACCGTTGAAAAAATTTGATAGGCTTTCTTCTGCATGGATCAGTACTGTAAATTTTCAAGCTGATTTTTCATATTTAGAGTGATAATAGTGTGACCAGTAGAAGTAGGGAGCTGATTGCCCCCCTGCATTCAGCACTGGTGAGGCCAAACCTGGAGTGTTGTGTCCAGTTTTGGGCACCTCAATGCAAGAGAGACATTGAGGTGCTGGAGCGAGAGCAGAGGAGGGCAACGAAGGTGAAGGGCCTGGAACATAAATCTTATGAAGAGCGGTTGAACTCTTGAAGAGCTGAGACGGTTTACTTAGAGGAAGAGGAGGCTGAGGGGAGACCTCATCACTCTTTACAACTACTTGAAAGGACACTGTAGAGAGCTTGGTGCTGGTCTCTTCTCGCAGACGATTAGTGACAGAACGAGAGGGAATGGCTTCAAGCTCCAACAGGGTAGGTTTAGATTGAATATTAGGAAAGAATTTTTCACAGAAAGAGTGGTCGAGCATTGGAATACGCTGCCCCGGGAGGTGGTTGAGTTACCATCCCTGGATGTATTTAAGTTGCATGTAATGAAACTGAAATGCAGAAATATAAATATTTGCCATAGGGATGGAATAAGAACCATATGTTTTTTTTTCTCACCTGTTTTGATCTGTCATTCATTTGCCATTTGTTTTTTCATATTTTCTCTTGCTCTATTGATTTTTTCTCCGTTTCAGACACACTAAAGGTTTTTAGGGTGTTTTGGAAAAATTGCGCATTCTCTAACATGATCTGTGAGGATAGTCAATAGTTTTTTTATAATTTTCATCTATGAAACTGAAGGTTGGCTGAAGTTTATGGCACAAGTTGGAACAGTTATAGCATTGCATATTAAAGATTCTTCCCCTTCCACTTCATTCTGTCCACAGCAAGCCATCAGTGCCAGAACTTGCAGGCCCTGGAAGAGGGAGAAGGCCTACTAAACTTCTGGATATTAGCATTTTATTTTTCGTTGTCATTGTGTATCACTGTGTTGCATTTTTGTTACTGCTCATTTTAAGTCATAGAATCAGAATGGTTGGAGGTGGAAGGGACCTTAAAGATCATAAAGTTCCAACCCCCCTGCCATGGGAAGGGACACCTCCACTAGAGCAGGTTGCTCAAAGCCCCATCCAGGCTGATCTTGAACACCTCCATGGATGTGGCATCCATAGCTTCTCTGGGCAACCTGTTCCAGTGTCTCACCACCCTCACAGTAAAGAACTTCTTTCTAGTACCTAAACTAAATCTGCCCCTTTTCAGTTTAAAACCATTACCCTTTGTCCTATTCCTGGTCTCCCTCATAAAGAGTCCCACCTTGTCTCTCCTCTGGGCCCCCTTAGGCACTGGAAGGCTGCTAGAAGGTCTCCCCAGAGCCTTCTCTTCTTCAGGCTGAACAGCCCTTACTCTCTCAGCCTGTCCTCAAAGAATTTAACACATTTTCTAGTTTTTTAATGTGGTTTCCAAATTTGTTCAACTTTTTCTTGTATAACAATCTTTACATTTCTTAAAGATTGTACTTCTTAAAAATAGGTGGAAAAATTATATAAAAGCCCCAGTGGACTGTTATAACACTGAAACTCATATTTTGATCTATTTGCAGAAATCTTCTATGGTGTACTTAAAGAAAATGGTTATGCAGGAACCAATGACAATTAGCTAGGCAATACTTAGAATTTCTTTCATTTGCTACTTCTCCCAAGATAAAACATAGACATTCCCAGGTGGATGTTCCAATAAATGCACTTGAGAGAGCTTTATGCTTCTCTGTGATATTTTATAAATCCACAATTCATAAAAAAAAATTTAAAAATCCCTTTACCCTAACAGGCATTTGGCTGTCTGAGGCATGAAAAATTGCATTCAAAGGACAAAAACCTGTTAATCAGTTTATTTTTGTGTGCCATTAATTGCACAGTGGTTGGTGGAAAGCTGCAACATTAGCTCCGGAAAACAATATAGCCATTCTTTCTCATTCTGAGGCAAATATTTCAAATGACATGTAATAGAATCTCCCAGTGCATTTACTAAGCTCAGCTAAATAGTATGTTTAATGTATATGTTTTGTGCATGGAAACAAGGAGAATTGTTTCATTTTAGTAAACTGTAAAAGAAAGACTGCTTTTGTCTGTCAGCAACAATGTAAAAATGTACTTAGCTTGACATTTTAACACATAGGTTGCACTTAAACTTAGCAGCTGTTTCTAGCCTACCATACCTTCTATATAGTGACAGTGTCAAGATAAACCACAGAATATTCTTCCCAAAGGAGATTCTATCTTCAGATTGCTCTTGAAGTGACACAGAGATATGTACAAGAAAGCTCTGCCGAAGACCAGCAAGATCCTTACCAAAGTGTTGCATAATGTTATATGTACAAGTCCTAAGTTCAGTGAGTTTTGTTTATAAAATATTTATGAGGAAATGAAACAAAAAAAAAATACTAGCAGCTTCCAAGGGGAGTTTATGCAGGCAGAACTCCCACTGTTTTCAGTGGGGATTTTCACTGCTTGTGGCCTTATCTAATAGGCATTGATATTAATGGGAGTCATTTCTTTAATTTTAATGGGCTTTGGATCATGGATTTTGCTTCTAATAGGGGCTGGGCTGTATTTAGAAATGGTCATACATGTTTTATACATGAATAAATTTTCAGTCAATTTTTTTTACCAACTTATTTTCAAATATCAGTGTTCATAATACCTGCCTATGCTTTAGCACACTGTTCTGGTAAATGAGGGCATATTTTCCCTCCATTTCTTTTCAGTTCTGGGAAAGTAATGAAATAAGACACATTAGCATTTGGTAGGTATCTCTTTCTGGAAACTTCTTGCTAATTTTCTTTAATTCACTAGAGTTTACACAGAGTGAATTGTAGAGGAATTCAGTGGAATTCGCTGTATCTTTGATGAGTTAGAGATGGATCAAAAAGGCCTCTCTAATCTATTCGGTAGTCTACTGACTACTGATTTACAAAGATTTTCATTACCTTCTCAGTTAATCCACTAAGTTGATTATCCATTTCAAGCAGAATCCAGGTGGATTTGTGTCCATAACAAAGTTATTCTGAACACATCAAAGCATTTGAATACTGTATTAGCTAATGCCTGAAGAGAAATGAAATCTAAAATGTGTCCTCCAAGCCCAACACCAACAATGTATTGAGTTAGTGAAAAATCCTGCACCTATACTGTGTAAAAATGAAAGCTTTCAGGGGTTTTGTTTCAGTTGGGGAGTTTATAAGCGTTTAATTTGAAATATTTGACTGCATCACTGGCTCCACTGAGTTAGCCATGAGTACTGTTTCATGAATATATGAATATCTGATACATTGAAGATTCTTGGAAAATAAAGTAACTTTGACATATGCAAAGCCCTTCTTCAGAGTCCATGTGACAAGTCACTATATGTTACAAGATGATATTGGAAGTGCAAGGGGTTAGCAATTTCAGGCAAAACCAACAATTGTCTTCTCCATGAGGTTCTTAGAAGACTGTTAACTGTTGAATAGCATTAAGGTGAAATGACAAAGGCACCTGTTGTGGTATATTGGAACATACTTTGTGCAGGAATAAAAATGCGAGAAGTGAGAGCAGTTGGACACTTGGCATATAAGCCAATGACATTTTAACAGCACGTGTACATAAAATTGTTAAGCATTTGGTCTCCGGTGTCTCCAAGCAATCTCATTTGCCTTGTGGCATTTAATGATCCATAAAATAAAAAAATAATGCTAACTTTACCATCTTCTGATGATTCAGAGCTAAATCAGGTTTCTAGTTATTTAAAACGTTCTTCTCCAAAGGAAAACACAAGCAATTGAGGAAAGATGCTTTTCATGGAGGAATCTTCTGCCAGTTTGTTATTGTTTATGAATTTAATTATTTACAATATTTGCGAGGGCTGGATCACCTATGTGCTTGGAAACACATAATATCTCTTTTCATATATTTTTTATTTGTATCAAGATGGTAAATCACCAACATCACAATATAACATACATAATAACATTAGAGAAAGTTTGTTCTTCTGAGATATAGTGGGTAAAGATAGGTATGTGCTAATAGCATCTTGCAGAATTCACTGTTCTGATGTTCTGTTCAAGGCTTTGCTTTTGGCATGTAATCAAAGTCTGTGAGCTTGATTAGTGCTATTAACAGTTCTGGTCTACTCTTCCACCTGCTGTGAGACACAGGCACATCTGGAGATAGATTCCACATTTTCCCGTCAAAGTCAGTGTGTTAGCAAGTTCCTTTGTTCAGGTGCATGCAAGATTTACTGTACTTCTGGACCAGTGTATTTTAAAGTTTTAATAAACTGAAAATAAAAAAACAAGTGTGATGACAGGAGCCTGAGGTTCTCTCCCCAAGAGGTTCCCTTCAAAAGAGGGAACATTTATGCCTCTCTAGTATATTGAAAACTGTACCAAAAAAGAAAGCTACATGGTTGGAAGGACTAGGGAAGGTGACCATGTCAACTATTCTGCAAAGATCTGCTGAGATACAGAGCAGGAGTGGAAAAATAGGCCATCTGGAACCATAAGTAAATACCGCCAGTGTGTCCCAGCCTTCTTAGTTTGACTGGTCCAGTGGGCAAATCAAAGAAAGATTTTCCTATTAGTTCTCAATAGAAATCCCTATATAGATGAAAACCCTGTTTATCTTGAGCAAGGTTGGGACTGGACTTTGTATTGGCAGAGGGAATATGGAAGAGAAAAGATTATGCGGATATGACTCAAATGAGAGTTGGCTACTGTGTCTTCAGTTCTTAGTGTCAAAAGAGGACATTCTCGTGCAGGTTCATCTGGTAAAAAAAAAAAATTGGGGCATTTTCCTATTCTTCTAGCTCCATTGGCCTGCAAGGAACACACCGTGGATAATCTGGGAAGAATCTTGCTTCAACTGAAAAATTTTTCCTTCCCTGGGATGATTCAGGCTTGCACATGACACAGAAACCAACCCTTAGCATAGCTGTATTTTAATTTCATCGTGTATAAAATGCAAATAATACCTGTTTAAAGTATTCTGAGATGAAAATTCTGTATAAATGAAAATACAGGAAAAATATTATAGCTATGATTTAAACTGAAAAGTAACTTGCGTAAAGAAGTTGGGAACTCGATTTTCCTTGTAAAAATAATGAATTGAGTATACATTAGCAGAAATTGAAAGAATCTGGGAGTTTTCTTTCATCATTCAGGCCTTGCTGGTTACCATCTCCTGTTCATAGTCTCACTAAAAGCCTATTCAACAGCTACAGTGATGGTCTAAAATCACTTTGCCAGCTGAAAACCTCTTTTGAATTTGTGAATCTGATTTTCTTCTCTCCCTCAAAATTGTTGAAGTGAAGGAAAGAAATTGATGCTCTTTGTGAATCTGGCCCAGTATCTTCTCAGTCTCCTTGATGAATTCCATTATCTGGAAAGCGACCTTTACAGTTCATATCTCTTTCGTGCCTAATGCAGTTATTCTCCATTCTGTTATAATGAAAGTATTACATGGATAGCTATCAAGCATTATCTTCCAGAAGGAGAACTAATTTGGGAAAGAAATGAAGTACTTTAATATAAAACCTGATTTTTTTTTTTTAACCTTGTAGATACCTGAGAGTGAGTGCTAAGTAAGTTCACAGACAGTAAATACACTGAACTACACACTTACTGTAAAAGTTAATTTCCACTTCAGAATGTATAGGCAGCTGAATCAATTCCTCTCTTCAATTACAACACTTGGATAAATAGTTTGTGCTGCTGGACATACTGAAAATAGAACTGTTTGACTTTCTGAAGTATATAACAATGCAGGTTATATCCGGATACACATTTTCCTTAGCTATTTGCCTCTTGACATGATATTTTTGCTTCTGTGAACAGTGTCAAAGAAACCAGTACTTGCTGTAATTATTTACTTTATGCCTTTTATGGTTTCAGATTGCTTTGAAGTAGCTATGCTATACGGTGTAATTTATTCCATAAAGAGTTGTGAATCAGGTAAAACTGGAGCTGTGCATGTTTTTGCTAGCAGACCTGCTAAGTTTTAGCTTGACTTCAGTTTATGACAGATGAGACTGTGTCTTGCTTCCCATATGATTTAATCCTCTGTGAGGGTAATTAATAATGTCCAATAATTTCTAGGGAAGGATGTGTCATTACCAATTGAACAAATATGCAGGAAAGCGTGAGCGTTACACAGAATGTGTAATTATGTCGTCAGACCATGAGATCCTCTCATACTGTGAATGATATGGATAATACTTTGCTGAATAATCATTTTCTTCTTCTTTTTCCCTTGGAATGGGCCTTAGCTGAAGGCAAAGTTAAACTGTGTCAGATTTCAGCACTTGATAAAAAAATCTAGTTGTTCCATGCTTCTGTTGCTTCTTTCCCATCTCAGGCACAAGGTATTCACTGGTGGTTAGTAAAATGGTAGCATTGCCTGCCCACAAGTTTGGGTTTCTCAGAAGCCAATGAAAGAAGTCAGGCAAGAGATATCGATCAATATGGGAAACTTGAGGTAGTCAAAGATGCATTCTCTGGCATGCATTAAATGACTGTACCATTTCTCAAACCCATATTACCACCAATAAGCCAATGTGGATTATTCTTTGTCCTGCTAAGGTCGTAAAAGAGAAGGAAATAAAAATAACAATGATTGAGATTTAATGGAAATAAACTAAAATAAATAGTGCAGACAGTCAATGGAAGACAAAGTTGTGCAAAATACTACTTTTTTGAAAACTAGTCTTTCATTATAGTTTGTAAAAGGCAGCTGCATAACCAAACTGGATATACTGACATGTCTGCATTGAAAAATCTGCTGAAACCTGCCAGGTTTCTGCTTATAATCTTCTTTAGAGAATGACTTGTTTATTGATGAAGCATTTTGAATCTTCCAATCTGTTGCTATGGCTAATTTCAACAGCTAGTAAAACGTTCACCAACCCTTCTGTGAGATTGTCAAACTGTTGCTTCTAGTAACAATACTGTACATTTGAAAAGAAACCAAACCTCAAGTTTCTACTGTAAAATATCTACAAATGGCATTTTCTGCATTGTGAGACTGTGTAAATAATTTTTTTATTGTTTTTTTTGACAACAAAAGCAAAAGTTAAGCTAAAATAATTTGGTTTGCCTCATCAAAATGCTCTATTCAATATGAACATTAACATTTCATTTGCAGACATTTGGGAAAAAAGGAGGTGAATGGGTAGTTTTAAAATACTGCTGTTTTAAGAAAAAACAGGATCATTTCTTCTGGGAACCCCATCTTTAAATCTTTTAGCCAAATTTCTGGAAAACCAAGTTCCCTCAGACTTGAACTCTCCAAAGCAGCCAAGCCATTGCCCATTGCAGAGTCTGTGCCAAGAGTAGTCTTCATGTCTTCTATTGGTGATTTTTTCCTTGGCATAAACAATAAATGGGCTACCAGGAATTTTCTCTGAAGTGATGCTCCCCAATGAAAAAGCCTCAGGAGGAGAGGAACCGAAAGACACATTTTCTCAGCAGTAAATTATGTTCTGAGAAAGGCTCATACTTCAGCTAGTGGAGAGGAGAGAATACTGTTACCCTGGCAGCACAGGTGTTATTCAGGTCAGTAGGAAACTTGGGCCAGGTCACCTGAGATTAAGGATGGAAGTGAATTTTCGTATCGCCTCACAGGGAAAAGTCTAAACCACTGAGTTACTTTGTCAATGAGGTGGTACTGATTTTGATTCAGGATGCTAGTTCCACCACTCACTTCTTTTTCTCAGTTAGAGCAGGTTGATGAATTTACAATTGTATTGTTATGCTCAAAATATATTTCTAAGGCCTTATTGAATCAGCAGAAAAAATAAAAAAAATACCTTGTTCTAACATACCAAGTTAGGACTTATTAGGGGCCAGAAGAGACCACAAGCTGTTTTGCAGTGCTTGTGTCTTACACTTCGCACTGGAATTTTGCAGACTCTGCATGTTCTCTCACAGTGCTTCTGACAGATCACCTTAACTCCATGACAATCAATGTCATTCCAAAGCAGAACTGGGAACTGTTAGTGTTGTTATCTCTGAAGCCTTCTGCTACATGCTACCCTCTGTCATGTGATGTGAATTTTTCCCTCCTATTTTCAAGGTGGGAAGAGGATGGCAGTAGTTACCTCCCTTCCATTACTGTCAGACATGCATCTTCTTTCTGGTGTGATGTTACATGCCCAGATCTTTACATTACTAGAGCAGGAACTATGACAGAACAGTATAAGAAGAAATGTGAAAGATGCTATGTTTTCCTGCTGGTACAACAACTTTCAGATACTTCAGAACATGAGCTTTCACTGAAGGTAAATTGACCCTAAGTATCACTCAGTTACATGATAAAGAACTTAAATTAGTTTTAATTCTCCTCTTATGTTGTTTCATATATATAATGAGAGAAGTAGTACCATAAGTAGTACCAACCATAAGTTGACTGGAGATCCTGAAAAATTCTGTTGAAACTTGTTCTCCCTTCACAAGCAAGCAATGAAGATTTTCTTTGATGCATCCTGTCAGAAGAGCATGGCTACTTTTTGTTTTCTAGATTGAACTGCTTTCCACAACTTCCCCAACTCTGAATAATTTAAAGATCCTAAGAATATTTTGAAAAGGATCTCTCTGTCTTCTCTGTGATAACCTTTTGTTCCTTTCCATTTTCATTCACTTTCTCATTCCTCTTTCCTTTCCTCTCTATTCAGGGAGAAAACTCTATTTTTGCTGTCTGCAGGGATAAATTCTCTTCCAATAAGGACATAAGGTCCATTCACAGTCACCTGCTTTTAGTTAGCAGTTAGCTGTTAATTGCACCTAAGAGCCTACAGGTAGGCTTGCTAGAACTGTTATTCCTCCCACTTGTTTTCTCTAAAGCAATTTAATACACTAGGAAGTAATATGCTTGGAAAATATATAAAATAGAAGTTGTCCTTTCTCTTTATTTTTATTAAGGTGAGCAATAGGTATCTACAATATTGACCTACAACAACTGCACAAAAGGCTGCAGAGCACCTGTTAATTTTCTCATGTTAGTTTAAAGTACTTTATGACCTTGTCAGTCATTTCTTATGCATTCTCTTGATTCTGTATTCTCTTCTCTTCAGAGCTTTCTTTTGCCTTTACCCAAATATCTTGCTTGTACATCTCTTTTGCCTTTCTGCTCTTAGCCTTCTTTGTGCTTAAGAAAAGGGAGTTCAGTCTCACAGTCATTTCTCATTTGATCCAAATGTAGACCATACGATGTGTTTCAGATTAACTGTGATTTTCATCCATTTTTCCATTCAAAAAGTGAGTTTTAAGAAGTAGAGCAGTGGCTATCTGGGAAGAAGCTAAGTCACTGACATATTATTTTGATGAAGTCCAGAAGAGATTGTACAAAGTTAATACAAATAGGAAAATGGCTTTGTAACAGGAATTAGGTCTGCTACCATGCACAAAAAGGATATCTGAAGTTCTAGTAGAGACAATCTCTTTTTTTTTTTTTTCCCCAGGACACTGAATTAAAAAAAAAAAATTAAAAAAGCAGGTAGTGAATTTTCTCACAAATACCTGCATTAAGCTACTGCAGATATTGACCTAGAGATTGTGATATGAAATTGAAATCTAGCTGAATTGTGGTTTAATGGAGATACCAACCTGGTACTTTTTACAGAAAATGATCTGACACTGTTCTTGATCTTGCTGAGAGAGGAAGACATGTAGTTTAATACTTCATAGAAAAGGTTCTTCTGTTTTTATTGTGATGAACCTAATGATAACTTTTCCCATTTACAAGAATACAGGAAAGTTCCTTAGCTGGAGAGAAGTGTTTTAACTCTTCTGTACTCAGTACAACTGACAACTTGTAACAACTGAGAAGCTCGACCAGTAAATTAATCAGGATTTCAGGATAAACAAATACCTTACCCAGAATTTGCTCAATCTCTTAAAGGATCTTTACTTTCTTACTTAATAAAATTTTCTACTGGAATTCATCTAAGGAAACAATAAGATAAACCCCTTTTTGCAAACACATCAGAAAACCTGCCCGAGGTTTGATGCTTCCAATTGGGCTGTGGAAACTTCTGCAGCTGGTTGCAACAGAGCAGGTAGAGTGCCTGAGGCAAGTACAAATTGGAAAATTTCAAGGGAAAAGATGAGGACAGATCACATTAGGAGGTATCCTGCATTAGGATACTTCAGCAATGCAGAAGTCAGAACCAGTGAAGACAGTAAGGAAAGAAGACTAGAAGAAGACTAGAAAGGAGAATCCCTCTCCTCTCCCTAAATCTCTTCTGGGAAGAGTCAGAGTAGCTAAGTTTTAAAATGAGAGATAAATGACTCAGAATAAAAAAGGGGGCAAGATGATCTGAAAGAGTTATGAAGCCATCGATTGTATCTGAAATAGACCCTGGAAAAGCAGATGGTTTAAATGAAATAAGCTGATAGGTGAGCTGTCTAAATGGTCTCTAAATGATTTTTAAATGAGGCCTAGGGCTTCTAGCTTGGAATTAGAATGAAGTATCTGACCTGTTGATTGGATTACAGGTAATAACGTAGAAGGTGCTTATGCTGGAGAATCATGGTTATTTATAGCTAGTGAGATTGTGTAGTTTTTTTAGAACCAAAACTGTTTTGAACCCAGTGTACCAAACTTAACTCACACCAGTGTTGTAACCACCAAAACCCACTAGTTCTATTGCAGAACTTAATTAGACAACGGAACTATTAGAAGTTTACACCTGAGTGTGGCTTCTGTTCCTTGGGTCTGCCTTATTCTCGCTTTGAAGACCTGGTTCTTAACTGTGTAATTTTTAATGTTCTTAGACTATATTTTTGTTGCAAAGAGTTATTCAGTCTCAGACACAGAACTTTGTATCTTACTGATTCCCCTGGGCTAACATTTTAAAGTGTGAACCCTCACTATGGCTCATGCAATCAGGAGGACCCAGGAAAGAGCAATCTAAATTATTTTTTTTTGTTGTTAGAACTAGTTAATTAAATACCTAGGTGGTAAATATTTTAGAAACATGTGAGTATAAGAACTGCTCCCTTTCTGAGGTTTTCTTTGCTTGATAGTTATACAGAGTAGTATTTATTGAAAATATTACAACCTGGTTAGACTAGTACTTGGGTGATACTTTGACCCTACTGGCACTTCTAGATATACTAATAAAAACAAAACTTCAAATGAACTTTTGCAAAAAAAATATTATTTTAAAATCTATTAGAACTGGAAAGAACAAAGCTGATGGAAAAAACACAACTATTTTATAATTTGGTACATCTTTCTACCTGAGAACTAGTATTTATCACTACATAACTCATTTGCAAACGTGGGTAAAGTAATAGTTAATAACTCCTGCACTTAGTAGAGCAAGAGATTTAAAAAAAATAATATTTGAGACTACTAATATATTGCATGTAGTGTAGTTAAAGAAGCATCCTCTTTGTTTTAATTAAAAATCCCAGCTCCTTTGAACACTGTGCCACATAGCAATCATACAGATATCCAAGGTCCAACCATAAAGAAATAAAATACTATAAAATGCTTGGCAAATAACTGGGTCTTACTACTCAGTAAAAACTATGGAGTAGCAGAAAAGTAGGAGATGCTAACTTGTAAATCGAAAAACCACTGTAAAGGTTTCAACACTCCAGAAATCTTACCCTGACCCTTCTTTCTGTTTGCAAAATTTACAAAGCTTATTCCCTATGTGAAGAAGGGCTTTCAATAATTTTTTAAGGATACTCTTGACAGGGGACTTCCTTGAAGTGTTTCCTTGATATGCAACCGTATCACAGTTAATTTTACTTCTGCAATTGGACTGAAGCAGACGACTGAGCTGGATTACAAAATAATATCATTGATTAGTTTAAAAACACCAAAAGTTCTTGTTATGAGTTCTGGCTTGCAAGTCAATAGTTGGAGCATGAAACATTTCTAAGCTTGTATACCCATCACATTACTAGGTTAGTGATCTGGCAGGGAAGGATTCCTTTATCTGTATAGAGTAGGTTTCTGTCCTTTGAAAGGGTGAAATGTTTAGGGTTGTGTGTGTATGTGTTTGTGTGTATGTGTGTGTATAAGACAAATAAAATATTAAAGCAGTCCTAAACCCAGCTTTCACTCTCTGTCTTTGGCAGTTGGGCGTAAAATGTTTTTGCCAGTTTTTTTGAGGTAGGCCAGATGTGGCCTCCTCTTTGAAGAGAAGGTTGGTTCTGATGGAAGAGTCTGAAAAAGACAGCATCAAATTAGGCATTTGAAGGCAAGGCTAAGGGACAACAAAGGAAAGAGTGAGGTAGGTCTTAATGAGAGAAACTTTTGCTACCTGGGTCTGGATGTTCATCAAACAACCTTGAGGAGCGAGGGGCTCAGGGTAAGAAAGACAAGGGACAAAGCTGTGAGAAATCTCTATATTTAGTGCCTAGAAGCTTTTAGAAGTTCTGAATCTTTGGCCCAGATCTCTACCTGGAGTTAATTCCACTGAAATCAAAGGAATTATGCAAGCATCTGGGACTGCATGTGCGAAAGGTTTATAATTGTACTCTTGAAAATTAGTATGAGTTCACAGAAATAGAGCATGTCTAGGCAAATAGAGAACTATAAACAGCTAGGTATTGTATTGTACCATAATGTTTATTGTTGCTTGATGTTGTCAGGGTAACTGCTTTAATTAAACATCTCTGTATTCCCTATAACCTTTACCTTATTCTCAGCTGGATGGAGATAAACCTTGTATTATTGCCTGTGTGTCAACCCTTGGAGGCAAACAAGAGAGGAAACTGCCAGCTAGAGCACCTGTAATGTGACAGAATGTAACAGTACTTTCACTGTTAGCGCTATGCTAGACCTTTGCATACGGCTGTTCATTTTTCCAAGGGAACATGTGAAAAATGCATTAATACATTGAATTCATGACATTTTTATACATACATAAAATCTTGCAACTGAGCTTTCCTGAATTTGTGTTATTTGCTGTATATTTTTAAGCTTTTATTGTCTCTTTGCTGTTGGGTCTTTTTTAACATGCTTAGCAAACACAACACACTGTCTTTGTTACCTTTATAACAAGAATTTGTGTTATTGTTATGTTCTGGGTGCTGCGTTATGCATTGATTATTTTTTTCTTTTATTTTTTGTGTGTGTGGGTTTTTTAATTTGTTTTGGCGTTAAATTTTGATTATTCCATTCTGTGGATGCCTTCTGGAGTATGTTTTGGATCTTGACTTTGTCTTCTCTTTTACTGGGTCCTTGCATATGCTCTTCCTCTTTTTCTCCTCTCTATATAAAGCTTTAAGATGATTTACATACATGAAACCTTCATCTTCTGATATGGATGAAATTTCTTTACTAAAAATGTCACAGTTAAATTTTTCCACTATGTTCTCCTATATTACATTGATTTTTGATAGTAAGAAATTTGTAATTAAGGGCACTATTGTTAACTTTTCGTTAAGATATGTTTTTTTTCAAGGCTAGAATGCTATCAGGAAGGATTTTACACTATACTTCAAGTATGATTCTCAACCTTAATCATTCCATCACCCTATTTGTAATAGATCACTAATGTCTCAATTCTTGTCAGCTTGTATTGCATAGAAAGAGTGAGACCTGTCCTACAGTCAGAAAAGGTGACTTACTGAAAATTGGCTCAAATGCCAGACTCTGATAAAGTTGGGAAATGCGATATGGGATGTAAAACTCCCAAGCCTGACACGGTATTATCTGCTTTACTAATTTGTAGTGTTTGTAGTGAAATTACCTAGTATTAGCTATAGTTGAACAAGCAAACACTCATCGTATTTATTTTATTTACACTTTTTAACTTTCGTGATTCAAGTGTCAGTCAAAGATGTTTAGGTGCTACTTGTGATGGTTGAGAATGGCAGAAACTCCTATGATATTAATTTATGTATGTAAGAAACAAAAGTTAAGTGGTTATACAAAGAATGTTGGATCCTTCAAGAAAGTGGAGACTGTGATGGGTACATGGTTTTCCTGGGGAACTACCAGGTAAACTAACTGACTTGACTGAAAACCTGTATCAAAGAAGCATACCTTGCTGCTATTCTTGTGATAGTGTATGGGCTGCATTTTTGAGTTGGGTTGAGTTTTTGACAGGTGCTGTGTGAGCAGCAGAGCAGGTTACACACCCAGGAGGACTCCAGGAGGACTTCTCTGTCTTCTTGTTGCAGAACTTTAAGCAGTTATATAGACAGCAGACAACATATCTATGCCTTTTATACTGTACTACGACAATATTTTTCTTACATCTTGGAATGCCAGTTCACAATGCTCAGAATGCAGATAATCAGTTTGGTTTGTCATTCTTTGAACAGAAAATAGTCAGGTTTTGATTTTTGGGGCATCAACATGAGAATTTCAGCTTGGGCAGCACTCTGGAGTCAAAGGAAAAACATTTCAACTACATGTGTAACACTGCTCCTAGCTCTTCTATCTGCTGATGTTTTCCCATTCTTAGCACTGCAGTTTGATAAATGCTAAAATATTCTAACAGCAACAGGAATTGAAGAAAGAGTGAAGAGAACTAAGTGTATAGTTTAAAAGAAGAAGAACAGAGCATACTTATAATACAAATCGTAGGAAGAAAACCTTAGTCCACCTTTCTGTGTTCTGTTCTTTTGGGATTTTCTGTAAATTAAGAATCTTGTAAATAAATATGGGATCTTAAAAAATAAATTGGAAAGTAATAGAGTTGTTTGAGGTTAGCAAAAACCCTCTTCCCATAATCATGCACATGGATTTTGTGATCCTCAGCAAGACACCAATTTTTGTAGTCCTTTAGAACTTGTCTCATTATTGTTTTACCGGGCAGGGTACAAGATACCCTGTTCAGTAAATATCCTGATTCTGTGATTCTAAGATACCTTTTATGGCAAATAGCAAATAACTTACACGGGAATTAGAATCTGAATCTAGAACCTTTATCTTCTCATGCTAAAAACATAGGGTGTTGCCACCAAAATTGAACTTAGCTACTATTAGAAGAAAAAATTTCCCTAAGGGAAACTTTATGTGCACATAAACATATGCCGTGGCTGGAGGTTTCAGAATATCCAGCTGAGAATAAAGCTTTCAGGCTTGGAGCACCAAATAAAGGTGAACAACAAAAACTTTTGGTTGTTTCATTTGGAGATTATACCATTTAGTCTTGTTATGATAAAGGTGGCTATCTGAGGCATTCTATTATTACATGTGGAAAAAAAAAACTAAATAAATGTGTAAGCCATTGTCTAGCTAGAAGAACCAGCTGTTATTTATGTCCTTTGTACATCAACAGTAATGTACAAGATCTGGAGAAAAGACTCACTCTGAAGCCTATGCTCTTACATTTTGTCTGTCTTCTCAGAGAGCTGTGAAATTTACAGTTTTGAAGGTCCTATCATTTGAAGGTCTTACATTATCAAAATATAAAAGATATCTAAAGACTCAGTTAAGTGATACTGACTTTTCTTAAAAATAGGAAATTAAAATGTCATATGCAGATTGTTCAAGGAGCTGTGCATACTTAAAACCAGCCACTTTAGTGCTATGTTGGGTATTTTAAATATGTAAAACTGGCATAAATTTATCAAGTTTTGAGTTTCTTTTGGTGTTTTACATAGGTCTTCTAAAGTATCCCAAGGTTCAGAGCATGCAAAAACCTACAATTTTCTCAGGCATTGCAGAACAATGAAATAAGATAATGGCTTTTCTACTATGTGTTAGAATATTTAACAATAACTTTTCATGTGATTTACTTTATTAATGTAACAAAACCTGTGAGTATTATTAGTCATAGCAAACTTAGGGACCTGAAACCATGAGGCTCATGCCACAGCTTCCTGAGACATCACTAAAATACTAAAATGATAGAAATTTACATAACTTTTTCCAAATGAAGATTCATCCAAAAAGAAACACTGTTAGTGAATAAATTTAGAAAAACCATGCAGAACTGTATACTACTACCTGTTTAGAGGAAGTCTTTATAATAAACTACAATCTCTATAAAAATCTGCAAGTCTGTGCAGATGTGCTGGGGAGGGTGCTGAGGAACAGGGGTCAGTCCTGGCCATCTCTACACCTGGAGATAGTCCAGATAGGACCGTCTACCTGGCTAGATAGTGAAACAAACCTGGCTGTGTTACCATAGTTCTCTATAAGACATGCTAATACAGCCTGCTTGCAACACCTATGAAATGAAACTGTTCTCATTGTCTGTTGTGTCTCACTCTTAACAGAAAAATTGGTGGTTTCTTATTCTGGATTTAGCTCATGGTGCAATGATAGGTCATATTTAGCGTTTTGAATTACAGAGAACCTACTTGTCTTAATAGGTGAAATTATATTGTGCCCGATCCGACAGTCCAAAGGAGGAGGGGTTGGCGTTGGCACAGCTCCATGTTCCCAGATCCAATCAACAGCGAGACTGAAAATGTCTTCCCCCTAGGTGCATGCATACAGACCACATACACACATACACGGATATACATCTAGCCACACATATCACAGGCATATACACTGAGCACTCACATGAACTCAAACAGCACCAATGGCCGCATTCTGCTACCCTCTTTGGTTGAGCAGGATGGAGGTACGTTGGTGAGAATATCTATAGATACATTGTGGCCCCCTCAATTAACTGCCCCTGGATCCTAGTCTCACAAGGTGTTGGCACCTGGGCATATGAGCCCTTGAGGCCACAGGCCTGCTCCTGTTGCTGGTACAAACCATTTTACTCCTCCAACTGTCTTGCCCCAAGATGGCCAGTACTCCCCTTGCTCTTCCATCAACAAAAAAAATCCATTTTGCTCTTCTATTTGAGTTCTTGTATGTTGTCCTTAAATTGAAAAATGACATCAAGTATGCCAGCACAAGTAGAGTTATACGACGTGTGCTCTCTATAATATCAAATAACAAATATTAGAGGAACACATTCAAAAATAATAAATCTAACACTTATCTATATTCCTTGGAAAGAGTATCTTTTCTCATGGTCATGTTTTGGAGCCATGTTTAACTGTTTATATTGTGCTTTTTATATATTACTGAGAGGTAAAAGGTAATATAGTTCTTTGTTTTAATGGGATGTGTTGGTGGAATTCCAGTGTATAAGTTTCCTTCCCTCACCAGTTTTATAGATGCACGGAATTATTACATTTCACAGTGATGGAGTTATCCCCAATTCATAACGGCCAAAAGAGATCCATAGGTGAAGCTGCAATTCCATCTGAGCAGAATGCATTCATGTGGGATCTGTTACAAAGGAGATTCACAGTGGAAATTCAGATCAAATCATTACAGCCTTTCAAATAATGCTTCAAACTTCGTGATGATTCCTAATTTCACATACATACACTTTTCAGAGCTAAACCTGTTTTCCTTAGTCATGAATAAACCCACAGAGGGTGAGTCTTGCAAAAGAAGCAGTCTTTAACTCATATTCTTGTTCTGTCATTACTACACAGAATATAGGAAGAGAACATGATTGACTTGGTGCAGGCTGAATAAGTGGAAGGAGACTAAGTATACAAATATAGCAAAAAATCCCCCCCAAAAATTCCCAGTTTCCCTTTTGATGGTAGCAAGCAGGATTTTCCTATTTTTATTTTTATTTTTCACTATGAAAGTAGTGCTTATGACGGAGTATAAAGGAAATCAGGAAATGTATTTTTGAATATATACTAACAAAGATGTTATTCCTGCACTAAAGCTGCTTTTGTTCTGAAGAGTGGCTTTTACTAAAGGAAAGAATACTATTTCAAATATTTTTGTGCATTTCCAGGGGCACATATGTTACTAAGGTTGATTATGAAGATAAAATTTTTGGTCAGAAGCTCATATTCAAATTTTCATACAGACTTTTTCATTTCTTCATTTGTGGTTGAAGATCATTTTGTTAACATTCTCACATGATACAGATCAACAAGGGATTCAGCTTTATTAAAGGAGATCTTTAGAATGAAATCAGCTGTGGAATGTTTTACAAATCTGGTTCAATAAACTCCATATAATTTCAAAAAGAAAATGGTGCATATGGAGGTATCTGGGGAATTAGCATAAATACAGTGTTTCACTTGGATTCATACAAGAAGGACCTCTGGGAGAGTAAGACACTTTTCAAATAGCCTATGAAAAAAACATATCTCTTTCTAGGGTTCTAAAGAACAAAATTTACATATTAATAGAAGATTAAAGTGCCCATCAAGCATTCTTTAGCCGTTGTCTCTCGTCTATTTTGCTCTTCACATAAACATCCTAATAAAAAGAGACTCCTGCATCTCCAGTTATTGCATTGAATCACTAAAGTTTTATATTACAATAGCACACAGGATTTTTGTGTTTGAACCCTTTTCAAAAGTGCTCCCTGGATTCCCTGTTAACTGATTTTCTCCTCTCTTTGCACTCCTTTCCTCTTGAAGTTTTACCTGACCTTTTTAACAGAGTATGATCATTTTTTAAGGCTAATTTCTAAGTTGTTTTCGGTCCCATCACAGTCATGCTTTTAGGTACGAGTTTTACAAGTCTACTCAGTTTTAAATGTCATATTCAACAATTAAAAAATACCTGAAGTGGAAATCTAGTGTTTGTCTAGGTCCAAAAGGAACGTGCAGTTCTGGAGTGGCCAACCAACAGAAAAGCCTACAGTGTTTAAGCAAGTTAAAGTGAGGAAGTGTGGAGTAGATTCATGGAACTTGAAACCTGGACTTGAAAAGGTATAGCAGATAATATTTTCAGAGATATGTATGCTGAAATTTAGAGAGCTGTTAACACTACTGTGCACGTCAGTGTGAATATGACAATTATATATAAAGGGACTTAGAAAATTATTTACAATAATTACTGTAGTTTTAGGTGCTGTTAAAATTAGAGCCTTATTTTAACTCAAAGAAATATGTCAGTGAGAAAGAGGTTATGTAGTATTGTTCTTCATGGATCCCTGTACACAGGATGAGACTGCTGTACAGAGACACCCACCATTTCTCAAGGCAGTTATTGACTTTAAAAAACAGTTTTATTTTATCAGTGAACAATTTTGCTCAAATATGACTGATGCTTTGAAGTCTAAGTGATATGATTCCTAAATTCTTTAGATCTGCAAACTTATTAGATTCTTACAATCTATACAGCGTGTATTTCTGTTTGTAAGATAGACTAAAACTGAGTATCTCTAAGCAAGAATATCTATGTAAATACTTAAAGCTGGCTATTGTTCCAAACGACATATTGATCAGTTTCATGGGTATTTATCTTACACTGCACAGTGTTAAAATGAGATTTGGGGTGGCAGGAGGCCCTTCAGTTTCTCTGAAGACAGCATACAGCATAGCTCCCAAAGTTTGAGCCTCGTTACAGGATCAAAACATTCCCCAGTCTTGCTCAGATATGCAAGTCAGAGCAGTGTCTTGTCACCCACTGATGATAGTTTTCTGCAGGAGCAGTGCATTCTTCCCATGATCAGTGCATTTCTCTCTCGTCCTTGTACTTATCTTGCTAAATCTCCTGCTTGCAGCAGTTCCTAGGGACTCCATACGGCTTTTCTTGATCTCCCTCTGACTTTCATTGACTCTTCCTACTTCTAGGTGAGAAGGGCACCGCTTTTGCTGATTCTTTCTGAGCTCACTTGCTTAGCTTTCCTACCAAAGGAGCCACAATAGACATGGTGTACAGGCAGAAATTGTTTCCAGTAACTCTCATAGTCCCATGAGTGCAGTTGCAGGCATGATGGATGAATGCGAGCGCAAAGTCAGGGTTTTTACAGCAAGACTAAGATGGCTTGTTCTCCAGGGACTGTGGTTGTGGTGAAGGGCATTATGCAACTCTAGGTATTCTGTGGGCTTTTGGAAGTCATCAGTGCAGTTTCTGTCACATTGATGCCAGTTCTGTAAATCAGATAGTAAAGGAACAACACACCTAGCAAAGCAACATCAATTGTTTTCTCGCTAGTCATACTTCATTGCCTGAATTAAATTGAGATCAAGACCTCAGAGACAGAATGGCAAAAAAAGTGTGCAGAAATTTCTGATAGCAATCACTTGAGTTTAATGACAATAGAGATTATTGAAATAGAATAATAGAATCATAGAATGGTTTGTGTTTGAAGGGTCATTAAAGATCACCTAGTCCAACTTCCCTGCCATGGAAGGGCACCTCCCACTAGACCAGGTTGCTCAAAGCCCCATCCAGCCTGGCCTTGAACACTTCCACAAAAGGGGCATCCATAACTTCTCTGGGCAACCTCTTCCTGTGCCTCACCACAGTAAAGAATTTCTTCCTAATACCTAACCTAA
>JAOTQQ010000019.1:57019689-57036267 GCA_026546715.1 Gallinago undulata | reverse complement strand
GGAGAGCTCATTTTCCCCCCCCCCCCCCCCCCCCAAAATGAAATACTTTCTGTTAAGAACTCAAAGGAGGATTAATAAAAAAGCCCATAACTTGTATCAAAACCTTTCCATTTTCTCTGTAAAATATATTGTTCATATATACAGCAACTTAAGTGCTACTTTAATTACTTCAATTATTATCAACCAAGATTTCAGTTACTATTTTTCCAAACTTCTCAATGGTTTATAAAAGACAATTCACTTTTGCTAACTTTCCTTCCATGCTGTTTGAGAAAGAGGCACACTGTTTTTAGTAAAAGTTCTCCAATGTTTTGATGGAGAAAGTATTAGAGACAGAGTCTGGGAAAATGGGAGGAGAGAATAAGTGTGGTAGCAATGATTGTAGTTAAAATAAGATGAACCTAATGAGAATGTTGGATCTAAAGGGCATTATAGTATGTGTGTATATATAGACATGGACAGTTAAGCTGACATTTTTATCTTCAGAGCATATAACCCTAAATGCTAGGTTCTGGTTTGAAATTTATAGATGCTGAATATCTGTGTTACAACTAACTACAGATTGCCTAGCACATGCAGAGAACTGAGAAGCTCATCACTTCTACCTAGTTGGCAGACATGAGGCCTTAGGAACCCAGCTGCCACACCACAGTGATTAAGAGTTACCCTTAACTGTAGGGTATTTGACTTGTAATTACACTTTGCACAGACAGGTCAAATGGCCAGCTTGATCCCAGTGACTATGGTTTCACAGGTGAACAGTGTTTTAAAAAAAAAAAAAAAAGTAGAACTCTGGATGTTCTAAGAAAAAAAAATTATGCAAATATGCATTTTTAAATGCAAATAATTTTGTGAATGAGAAAGCAGACTTTTCTGAGCTAGAATATGCTTTAGGAATGCAGTAATTGGGGCTCAAATCAACCAAATGATTTTTCACATAAAAGCCCATTTCTACAGCAACTAAAGAGACAAAAATTAAGGTTATAGAGTGAACAATATTATCAGCTATATAAGGAAAAACATAGGCAGTGATCTTGGTTTTCATATCACTAACATTAAATGTTGTCTTTCAATTGAATTAGTGGAAGTTAGCTCAGGCTTTTAATTTTGTACTGTACAGATTTTAGGCATAATCTGAAAAAATGCTCAAAATTCATTAGGACATTTTAGCTTGTGAGCAGCAAATTAAAAAGCATTTCTGTTGGTAGGGAAAACTGTTTCTGAGCTTTTGAAACAGGAATGGTGTATCTAAATCCAACAATCCAAACAGAAAAATAGAAGAAGAACGATAGGAAGATATCTTATTCATTGTATGAAGAAATATTAAATAACCAATTCAATCAGTTAGTTGAATTTATAATGAATTAAGAACAAATTGGTGGAATTAAAAGCTTGACTGGCAGAGCAAAATTATACTTACTTATTTTTGCTATGTACAAGATGATGGGACTGACTTCAGAACGTAGTTCTAAGGGATATTCTGAAAGGCTGAAATAAGAAGGGGCAAGACATAGTCATATATCAAGGGAAATTTAGAGGTTAAGGAATTGAAACTGTCAATGTCTATGAAATATAATGAGTCATTCTTAACTGAGCCAGAGGCTAGAAGACCTAATGAGCTAATAATAGTGCACATTTCACACCCGCAGGACAAAGGAGACATCAGAATGACATAGCAAGATAAAGAGGATTGGAAGAGTAACATGACTGGGATCATATGTGGTTAAAACTTCTCGGCATTAATTGTGGGAAATGATAGAAATACTGTCCATGACGGAAACAATAGCAAAACATGATAGTATTTCAAAACACTGTATCCCCAGATATGCATCATAAAAAAGATGTTATCATTTTGTTTTGGTGCCCCTTTCTTTATTTTTCTCCCCAGAAAGAGAAAATTGCAGGAAGAAATGCTTCCTGAATAGAAATATGCAACATGGTGCCACCATCTGTTGCAGAATATGCATGCCTGATGCAGCTTTAGGTTGAACGATTAACATAAAACATAGTAAAGCATCAGGAAAGAAAAAATGAAGAGAATTTGGAGGGTCATCCAAGGACATTTACTTTATATTTAACAAAAAATTTTATCACATCTAGTGTTGTATTTAAGTCATACTCAGCAGGTGTAAACCATCTTTTGGCTTTATTGAGGCTTATGCCAATTAAACACAGTAAGGTCTCATCTCTACTTTGATAGTATCTACTTCAAGTATTCTTCTGGGATGTGAATCTTTCTGGGAAACCCTGAGTGAGACAGGAACTGTAGTAATGGCATTATGTATTTTCAGTCTGTCAGTGTACCTGCCAGCTGAAAGACACGGTCAATTCTTGCCTTGTATAAGGTCACCCAGAGGAAGTTCTGACCTCAGCTGGGCTGTGGACAGAGGAGTGGCCAGAATATACAAAATCTACCCTTTCGGGGGTGGAGGGACAGTAGGAAAATGTTGGGTTTGATTTGTTTTTCATTCAATACAGTGAGAAAAGTAGGGCTCTGAAGACGTGAAAAGTAAGTTTGGTATGAAAATACTCATTTCAGATAGTCATTTTTCAAAGATGAAGTAGTTCATAGTCTCTGACTAGAGTTTCCAAGGTGATGTGTATCTATCTTGATCAGGTTTCAATACCCCTTTTTTTCATCTGTGTTTTCCCTGCACACTTTCTGCCCTATAAGCCCTATCAACAACTACTAGATTTTGAAAAAGAGAAGATACTGTATTCTCACCAGAAGTAGTTTCATTTCAGAAAGTAGTTTTGATTGAACTAGTTCAATCAAAAGGCATATAGGGCCTGTAAAGTGCTGTAAGAAGTACTATCATCACATACATGGAAGTGTTAAATACTTTAATTATAAATAACTGTAAGATCTGTGCTCTATATGTTGAAAAATGCTTACAAGAAAATAATTTAAACCATTTCACATAAGAAACAACTTTATTATCTGTGTCTTCCTCACTTTAAAGTTAACAAAGCACTAACTTTCATAAAGCTGGTCAACAGTTTACTAAGTTCAAGCAGCCAAAAGATTTAGAATATTTTATCCCCATCCCCTACTAGTAATAAAGTATTTGCTTTATAAATTGACATCAGACAGATTTAAAGTATGAAAATAATCCAGTCCTGTTGCTTTGCCTGGTGACATTGTGTTACCTAGTCTCTCTGACTTGTAATGTTGCTCATCTCACAGGTGTTCTTATACTAGAAATCTCAATGGATTTTTTTTTCTTTTTAATTTTCAGCAAACTAGTCTTTCTGTCAGTGAAAAATAAGGAATACAATTGTTTCTTCAGAGGTAATGGAATGCAGGAAAGCTAGGTATTCCCAGCAAGGGCAATTGTGAAACTGAAAAGCATTCAGGAACTGTTAATGACATGCTTGAACAATTCTTTCTGAAGATATGTTCTATCAGGTAACTTTGTAGTTGCATCTTTTAAGAAACGTTTATATTGAGGTGATGAAACTGGGACTCCCCTGGGAGCTTTAGCCAATTGCCTGTTTCCCAATGAAGTTTTTAAGTTCATGTTGCTTTTCTGTTTGTATCGTGTCATTTATACAAGTCCCAGTATGTATTTTCATATTACATATCTTTGTTGTTTGTCTGGAAATAAAAAGAAGTTCCTATGTCAAATTTTTGCAAGTACTTATTTTAGAAAGTTCTGGTGTATTTTTTTCTTTTTTTTTCCTTTTTTTTTTTCTTTTTTTTTTCTCCGAGTTGAGTATTATGCATTTTTTTTTTTCCAGGGAAAGCATACACAGTCTAATCTCCTTTCCTTCCTTACCTCTTTTCCCTGCCTTTCCTTCCTTTCTCTCAACTTTTTGTAAACTAAACCCACTTACTTCCCATCTAACTTAAGAAACTCTATTTAGTCTGATAATCACAAAGTCACAGAATAGTAGGGGTTGGAAGGGATCTTCAGAGGTTATCTAGTCCAACCTCCCCTAACAAAGCAGTTTTACCTAGAGCAGGCTAGACCGAAAAGCATCCAGGAGGGTTTTGAGTATCTCCAGAGAAGGAAACTCCATAACCTCTCTGGGCAGCCTGTTCCAGTGCTCTGTCACCCTCAAAGCAAAGAAGTTCTTCTGCATGTTTGGAAGGAACTTTCTGTGTTCCAGCTTGTGTCCATTGTCCCTCATCCTGTCACCAGCCACCACTGAGAAGAGCCTGATTTCATCCTCTTGACATCCGCACTTCAGAGATTTATAAGCATTGATGAGGTCCACCTTAGTCTTCTCCAGACCAAACAGATCCAGGTGTCTCAGCCTTTCCTCATAAGAAAGGTGTTCCATTCCCTTGGTGATCTTTGTAGGCCTCCACTGGCCTCTTTCCAGTAGTTCCCTGTCCTTGAACTGAGGGGCCCAGAACTGGACACAGTACTCCAGATGTGGCCTCACTTGGGCAGAGTAGAGGAGGATGATGACCTCCCTCGACCTGCTAGCCAAACTCTTATTGATGCATGCCAGGAGACCATTTGCCTTCTTGGTCACAAGGGCACAGTGTTGGATCAGATCATGGTCAACTAGTCCGCCAGGACTCTCAAGTCTCTCTCTACAGATCTGCTCTTCAGCAGGTCAGCCTCTAACCTGTACTGGTGCATGAGATTATTCTTCCCTATGTGTAGGACCCTAAACTTGCCCTTGTTGAATATCATCAGGTTCCTCACCACCTGTGTTGGTCTTGTTGAATGGCAGCAAAGCCTTCTGGTGTGTTAGCTGCTTCTCCCAGTTTTGTATCGTCAGCAAACTTGCTGAGAGTACACTCCGTCTCCTCATCCAGGTTGTTGATGAATATATTGACCAGCTCCAGTAATGACCCCTGGGGAACACCACAAGTTACAGGCCTCCAGCTGGACTCTGCACCACCAGTCACAACACTCTGAGCTCTGCCACTCAGCCAGTTCTCAATCCACCTTACTGCCCACTCATCTAAGCCACACTTCCTAAGCTTACCTGTGAGGATGTTATGGGAAACAGTTTCAAAAGCCTTGCTGAAGTCAACGTAGACAACATCCACTGCTCTCCCCTCATCCACCCAGACAATCATCCTATTGTAGAAGGCTATCAGATTGGTCAAGCATGATTTCCCCTTGATGAATCCATGCATAAAAAAGGTCCTGATGGCCGTTTTCTTCTTCTACAAGCTTATAGATGACATCCAGGAACAACTGTTCCATAACCTTTCCAGGGATGAAGGAGATGCTGAGTGACTTGCAGTTTCCTGGGTCTTCCTTCATGTCCTTTTCAAAGACTAGCATGACATTAGTCTTTCTCTGGTCCTCAGGCACCTCTCCTGTTCTCCATGACTTTTCAAAGATGATGGAGAGTGGTTTCACAATAATATCTGCCAGTTCCCTCAGCACTTGCAGGTGTATCCCATCAGGGCCCATGATGAGTACTGCTGATTCATATAATTGCAGTCTGAGGTAAGCAAAATAAATGCTGATATGGTCCTGTATGACATAGCTCAGCACTCACCAAAGATCTCAGAAATCTGGGTTTAATTATTTTCATTGTGTGGAAGGTTTTTGAACTTATATTTCCACCTCAGAAACATTTCCTTAACCACCAGGCAACAGACTGTTGGAGGAGAGGAAATACCCTGCTGAAATTGATCTACTTTGTATAAAGAAGTCAATAGTCTGCAGACTATCATGAGTGCTCCATTTTACAGGAGAACCAGTCTTAGATCAGGGTAGGAATTAATCTTCCCTTACCTTTGCCTTTTACGCAAAGTATAACTGCTTTGGCAAAAGCACTCCAACAAATTAAAACCTCTTATCTGTAAGTGTTCTTTTCTCCTGTGGTTGAATACTCCATTAGAAGTGGCAAGAAAGTTTAGTTAAGATTGGGTTCATATAATCAATCTGATAGGCACTAGTAGATGAAGAAGTACTCACCCTACAAGTCCACCTGCAGTCTATGTATAGAAACAGGCACTTCCAGAATGTGCTGAATCTTTTTGACTGTCTGCACTTGACTGATATGATCAATATCTGAGGAACTCAACTCTTACTTTCTTTATGCCTTGCGGGCAGAGATACAGATTATGATGTCCCACAGAATGAGATATGCTATACTCCTAGACACCGTTGAAGGGAATACTCAGCTTTTTTTTATTTTTGTGTGTGGATCAAGCTCTGATATATATATTCCTTTTATTGACTGAACTGGTTCATCTCTTAGAATATTTAACTATTTATTTCAATGTGGTTTTGATGTGTGCTCCTTTTTGAGATACTTTTCATAGTTTGCTGAAAAATGTTGACAAACTCTATCCATGTTCACCTTTAGAAGGAAAAGTCATTAGTTGGTGTGCTTAGAAAGGACTTGAGGTTGCATGGTAACTTGGCAAGGAAGACTACTGAGGTGAAGTCTGAAGGACTTCCTTTGACTGACTACAGGGATTTTTTGATTTGGATCTTGGTTAATAATGAATCCAATTAAAACCAAACATTAGTACTTGTATTTAACAAGCATAAATGGAGTGAAATGAGGTTCTGAATTAAAAATTAGGTCATGAGAGTAATCCATCAGCACAAAAAGCTCAAGTGTATCAAAAAAAGCAGATAACTAACGGGTTGCCTTGAGGAAGTGCTGAATGTAGAGAAATAGAATTTTATGAGAATTCACTGGCTGATGTATGGTACCTTCTTATATTACTGTGTAACGAATACTGCATATTCCTCTGTGTTGAGGAAAATGTGATGATATGATGGATGACAGTCTGTCAGGATCATCTAGGTATAGTACTAAGAGCAAAGACGTGGAACAAGTGACCTCTTAATGTTCCTTCTTTTTGTATGGTATGTCGGTCTTTTTCAAACTCAATGATTGCATCCCGAGATACAACCTTTGGCCCCAATTTCCTGGTTGAACTATGTCTACACAGTCAACTTTCTTGACTATGTAGACAATCCAGTTGGTATTCTTTCTGTTTCATAAATATTTGTAAAAATCCTGCATTTGTACATCTTTAAGTAGTTTTATTAATGGCATTTTTCTTCAGTGAATACAGCAGTGTTCAACTTTTTACTTTTGATTTCAAGTACTGTATACGTCTAAGTTTTTATAATAAGTAATAAAAAAAATAGAAAATGATGAGATTTAGCTTTTTTAGAAACCGTCTCTGTAAACAAACCAGTATCACCTCTTACTGTGAAGAATTCCTCTGACACTTCGCTTGAGCAAGGTGTGAACCATTGGATTCAATGTCAAAGTTGTGTATTTGTATCTCTGGGCAGAACAGGACCATCTCTGTTGAAATAATTACTTGAGGAAACAAGCCCTGCATAATTTCTAATGAAATTATAATATAAATTAAAAACTTCATAGTGCAATTTCTAGTAGTGTGCAAAAGCTTTGAGCCTCATTCTGATGCCTGATCTTGTCTAGTGTAGCTTTACTATAACTACTGGAATAATGCTGGGCTCCTGCTCAATGAGAATATAGAGAATTTGTCCTATAATTTTTTCTTTGTAATTCTCTATAGGTCTTGATTGTCTAAATTAATGTAAAAATAAATTGCTTACTATTTAATTGTGTAGTGTTTGATTGGTCAGGGATTTTAGAGAGCTCACAGGAGAACAATTTATATTTCCAGTCCTGTTTGTAGTCAGTTCATTCTTTGTACAACTGCTCTAATTTTTCATGGTAGAAGAGCATTTTTAGAAACCACATTTTCTTTTTAATAAACAAGTAATGTATTTCAGTTGATCATGTAAGTAAGTTTGAGGCCAGTTTTTGTTAAGTGCTTGAAAAAACCATAATAGAATCATATTTTGGATTTATAGTGGAGACTGTTCAGCTGATAAGTAACAGCAGTAGTGAAAACATGTGAAACTCCCTCCTTACGTAGTCGGCAATGATATTTAGACCCATTATTATCCTGTCATAATCACCAGTAACAGCTCTAAGGTGTAAGAGTATTCAAACTGGAGTCAAAACAGCATTTATGTGATTTTAGCATAATTAATTTTGACTAACTCTGGAAGGCAAGCTACTAGATGTAGCTAGTTTGAGGCCAAACCTCAAATTGTGACAACACTATAGTGAAAAAATGCAACTATTACACATAATCTGTATACTAATTTTCCAAAAATAAAGTTGGAAACTTGGGAAATATTTTATAAGATTAAAGTGTGTAAGGAGATAGAATAGCTTTACACATATAAATTTACATATTCAATATATGCATGTGTATATCTATTTTTGGTAAAGAAAAATGTATGTCTATATTATGTTTTCATCTGTCACTACTTACCAGATATCTTTCTTAGTACATTTGAGATACCGATGATTTTAATGCAAAATTGAACAAGTTAATAGGCTGAATGTGTTTAATTGCAACTTTCAATATGTCTTCCCTAGACACAGAAGTCTCTATAATAATGGCAACATTTTATAGAAATTAATGACGTTTTCTTCTAGTCTGCTTCTTCTAGTCTGCTTAAAAGACATTTTGAAAATACTCTTTCTCCATCTTTTGGAAACAGTAAACCAACAAATTTTGTTGATGGAAGTAGGAGAAAGAGGAAGTGGAAGTTCCGAGAACTGATAGAAGTCTTCCAATACATGTTATACTACTTATACCTGCTTCACATCCCAGGGAAAAATTAATTGCCTTGCTTGATTTTTCTTCCAAAGTATTGCTTTTCTACCTCTTACTATTGAAAGAAATATTGAAGAGCATGGAGATACTCTGTTGGTTTAACAGTAATAAGGTAGTGTTAGCAATGTAATAATCCATGAGCTGGCATTTACTTCTACAGCAGAGTACAGATTATATTTGCTATTCAAAAAAGAGCAGATTGTGGAATAGACTCTTTCTTGCATAGATATTTTATTTCTGTTTTCTTATTTGTTTCTAGTACTAAGACTTTACATTCATGCCAGTTAGATATATAAAGGCTTGGAAGCTGATAAATAGAAACAATTAATTTCTATTGGTGACTGTGATGTGGGTGATAGTTAATCTTTGATGGTCGGCAACCTAGTTAATTTGAAAGTGCATCCATTCCTAAAGAATGAAGTTGAAAATCTAGGGGGGAAAAAACGATTTATGCAAAATGGCTCAGAATCTAGATCTGTTCTTTCCATTTTATGTAATGAGGATTTCATATGGTAAAATTAGCATATGATTCTTTGAAAAATTAGGCCTCTTTTACCCCATGTGTTTCTAACATCGTATCATTGAGAAAGACTATGAAGAGAGTTCAAAGACAGTCTCAGAAACACTTTCTTTTAACATTTAAATTATTTTATAATTTAATGTGAACAATTAGAATAGACCTGTTGCATCTTTTTAAGCATTAAAATTAGCTCTTGTTAATTTGTTTTGTTAATTAAACTTCTGAAGATGAAGAATGAAATCGTAAAATATTCACAAAATGGTTGCAAACAAATAGTAAAGAACCAAAGACAGACAGACATCACTGGAAATATGCAGCTCATGGTATGTCAATTTGCTGTTATAGTACAACCTGTAGATGTATTGAAAGTCAGGCACTAAGTCCAATAAAATAAAACTGTCTGAATCTCCACTGAGGTCTTAAAAACTCAGAAGCTTTACTTCAGATTTTTTTTAGTGTGATCAGCATTTTTTTCTGCTTCAAGTTAATATCTAAGTATTTTTCGGAACCAAAAGATTTATTTTTTATTTTATTTAAAGAGTGCAATGTGGAGATGTATGTAAATGAGAACAATTGGACTATTTATAAACCTACCTACAAGCCATAAAATACTAAATGAGCTCTTCATCATCAGTTAGTTGTACAACCTTTGTGAATTCAGATGTTTCTAGTTCCAATCACTTCAGTTATACATGTTTACTTTATTTTTTCTACATAATATTTTAGTCTCAACCCCTCTGAAATAATTTGTTTTCTAGATAGTGCAGGTCTAGATCTAAGTTTATGGTTCTATTTTGGCATGGGCACTACGAACAGAAGAATCAACACTGGAAACTGGGTTGGTTTATGAAAAAATATGTATAATTTGATAAATATTATATAATAGGTGCTCTCAGGCAATCATCAAATTTAAGACAATATTTTAACTCATCTTGCAAAGCAGCAAACACTACATGCTAGATGGTCTTCTTAATACGGAGCTCTTTAAGATATTGTGTCCTGGTTCTGGTGGGGATAGGCTTAGTTCTCCGCAGGATCTATCAGGGATACAGGTATTCTGTCCCAGGAGAGTCACGCCCGGGGAGGGAGCAGGAAGTGTCCACGGGGGGAACATGTCCAGTGGTATTGTAATTGTAGCTGTATGTGCCTCCTCAGTATTATAGTATTCTTGTTGCCTTTGCTGTTCTGTTAAACTGCCTTTGTCTCAGCCCACGGTGGTGGTGGTGTGGTGTGGTGGTGGTGGTGGAGGTTCTGTCCAGAGAGAGCGTCTACCACATGTTTCTTTGTTGCCATCTGAGGCCAAACCTCAACATATGGTTATAAACATGTGTGAGTTTATAACTTACAATAGCATGGGAAGCGAGGTATGAAACTTTCTACAGTACTGGTGATCATTGATGACTGTCTTTTTTCATAATTCAGGGATTATATTTATATAACTGTGTCTGAAATACTGCTTTGTTTTTTGTATGTGTCAACGCTGAAATAAAGTTAAAGACCTCTCAACCCAATACTCACGTCTGCCTCTAAGCTCTGACTATGTTGTAGGCAGTGACTTCAGTCAGAAACCAAAAAGTCCCTCTATTCAGAACCCTGTATTATTATAAAAAATGTATTTGTTCCTCAAATTGAACATATGGTACCACATAAAGAAACAGGCAGACATGTCTCATAGCTCCATCTTGTGACATTGATTTTATTTTCTGAGTTGTCTAACTGGAGGATTCTCTCTGGCATTTTGTCTGAATGATCTGCTGTAAACCTTAAAGCTGGTCATTGTTCATCTTTGTACAGAAGAGATACTTGGGCTTGGGTTGTCTGTTCAACCTATGAACCTTGAGTTTCAGTACCAAAGAATGAAATTCCCTTTCTGCTAAGGTTCTTTTGTAAGAGAAGTAATGGGAGCTATTGACTCATTTTTTATATTTACCAGTTATATATCAACCAAATGTGCAAAAATTTTTCACTCTAGCTCTAGGAAAGTGGGTTTGGAAGCCCCTGGGCCAAATGTAAGAAAGGAAGATATACTTATTCTATAATTTCTCTTGAACCATTAAAGTAACTAGGAAGTTGTTCTGGCTGTTTGCTGGGGAACAGTATATTGTATATATATAGTGCATATATTTGGTATATATATAGTATTTTATAACATTCTGTTAACAGGTTGGGTTTTTTAAATTTACTATTGGCATGAGCTAAAGTTACTGAACTTTAATAAATGTGCCAAAGATTTTGTCTGTTTGTACATATTAACATGAGTCTATGTTATCTAAAGGGAGAGGGTCTGGTGGAATACTTATTATTAGTGAGACTAGGCAGTCACATGGAGTTTCAGTCCAAAAATTCTAAACAATTTGCTAACACTGATCTGTAGAGATGATCCATGTATGAAGAATACATATACAATCTAAACATATCTCATTTATTTTATTGATGCCAAATGTAGGAAAATTATAAACTTTCCTCAGCACATCTAGACTATTCTGTTGTACTAAGTGAAAACTTTCTTAAATCTAATCACATCTGAAGAAAAAAAAAGCTAGATTTATGACTACTTTGCTCTGTAATTAAATGATTCAGTACCTGAATTAGCACCTGAATGACTCTTGGAAATGATAGATTATTTCACAATCTTGTATGTCTTCCTAAATTACTCTAACAAAATGAGTTGATGAGCTGTAATGATACAATAGTATAAATGTGATTGGGAAAGCAGCATTTTATTTTATTAGAAATATAGAGTACATCCTGAGCTTAAGATATTCTCCTTTATTTCTCAGACATAAACTGTATATTTGCTGGAGACACAGCTGTTGGAAAAGCTACAGGTCTGCTTATGAAATCTTTCAAATATAAGCAGCCTTTTATGTCATGAATGGCAAAGAGATGTATGACTAGGATTTTTTTTGTATCCTGAGGACATGCTGAGATGCTGATACCAAGAACATATCAAATTGTTTGGATGAAAAAGACTTTTTAACATTTTATTTTCATTTATCTTAATCTGCATTGAGGAATTAATGCAACTTGGTTATCTAGAATGCAATCAGGAAGACTTTTCTGCAGCTGAGTTTAAGCAAAGGTGGTGATATTACAAATTAGAACTAAATAGGAGACTGATATGGAGAAACTGGAACCCTGTTAGCTATACTAATAATGAATCAAGCCTCTGAGACAAAGGGTCCATAAAGGTGAGATAGCTGGAGTTTGAATACAAATGGCTGTATTATTATTAACACATCCATTCATGAAAGCAGGTTTGTAATACATATTTGAAACTGAGGTATCAGGGAGATTAAGCAAAGTCTATGTAGATAAAGGTCTCTCCTATATAGGGAAGCTGAGATGTATTTCTTTGGCTGTAGCTACTTTAATTAATAACTTGACATAAATATATTTCTCCATGAGAAAATTGCATTAAAAGAACATTGTTAAGGTTGAAAAGTCAAATGCTAAAAAACTAAGAAAGTTGTGAAACTAACAAATTGAGCAGTTTCTTGTTATGTTAAATACTACTGACTGATCCCAGATTTGTTCTGTGCCAATGATGAGTAATATTACTCAACGGCCAGCTATTCAACTTTTAATCTACACTTATTGTGCAAAACTGTGATTTAGTTACTGCAGGTTCTCCAAATTCTTCTTTGAACACACAGTTTTTACTTCCCTCATTTCTACTCTGCTCATTGCTACAGTAGCTAAAGACTTCACTATGTTTGCAAACTTAGGCTGATAACTCTTCTGAAAGTTAGTTCCACTTATGAACAGGGAGAAGAGGTACAGACACAGGAAGAAAAATATTACCTGCTAATTTTACAGAATTTTGAAGTAGTGAGAGTTGGTTTGGTATTTTTCCCCTCAGTATTGTAATGTTCAGTGTCATTCAGCAATCCAGATATTTAAAGCACTGTTCCCAATGACTTAACTTGCAGTTCTGAAATTTTAAGGAAGGACAGTTTTAATTGGTACTACTTGTTCTGTATTCAATTGAAGGTAGTCACAGAAGAAGGGAGCATGTATGTCCCTGGACTACTTACTTTGTTTCTCTCAGTCTCAGTATTTATTTTTCAAAGAACTTTCTCCACTCTGTCCACTCTGTTTCCTTTTCAGACTTTTCCCAAAGCTGATTCCCTTTGAGGCCTTTTGAGGTCTTCTCTAAATCCTTTTCTCTTCATCAGTTCAGTGTGGCTTCTTATGAGGCATCTTTCCCCAGTCTTGTGGGTCCCACTTCTAGTTCACGTGCCTTGTGTGGTCTATAGCAGCTTTTATCTGAATTAGTACAGTAAGTATTGATGTCTTCTAAAGAGTAAGATGGGACAGCTGTCTCAAGTGGAAAAAAAACATCACATCAAACATTTTACTTCCAACATTTGACTTCAAGTTAACAGTTGTGATTATTTTCATCATTTTTGGCAGTGCCACAAAGTCCTATTCCGCACCCATATCCTGGGATTCCATCATGACTTTTGTCCCTGCTCTTTTCATACTCTGTTTAATGGCACAGTAAGATTAAAGAATGAACCCTTGGGCACAGGCTAACATGTATGCATAGAGTTAGACACACGTGACCAGTACCTTTCCAAGTACTTATCCTACCCACAGCTCATAATTAAGTGTTGCTGATTACAGGGAAGCACTTAAAATCCCCCTCGGGTTCCTATTTCAGCCATGTGAAAAATTCCCTCGGTAAAGAAAGGAATACAAAGTTGACCATGTGAGAGAGAAAATAGAGGGAACTTGAAGTTGTAGGAGTAAGCTGGTCCGATCTTCTTAGATCTTGCATGGGTCAGAATTACCACCGTATTTTGCTGCCTCCTTTAAAATATCTCCTGACCCTTTGCTCAAATTTATGTGACACTTTTATGGAATGCTAAGACTCTCTTCTGTAAGTTTACACTGGCCTACAAATATAACAGACTTAATTTTTCAGTCTAGCTATGATAAAGTAGAGCTTTTGGAAAAGCTTCCCAAGAGGAGCAGTATGATGTTAATGTTTTATGATGGAGATCAGAGTCCGGCTGTGATAGGAAGAGACTGAATTCAGTGACTGCACATTCCTTCCTGTTGTGGTTTAACCCCGGCCAGCAACTAAGCACCACACAGCCTCTGGCTCACTCTTCCACACCTGCCCCCTGGCCTCCTCCGCAGAAAGTGGGAGAGATTCAGAAGTAAAAGTGAGAAAACCTGTGGGTTGAGATAAAAAATGTTTAATAATCGACATAAAATAAAACAGTAATAATGACAGTGAATTGTAATGAAAAGGAAAATAAGAGAAAGAGAAACAAAACCCAGGAAGGACAAATGATGCAAATGGTAACAATTACTCACCACCAACTGAGTGATGCCCAGCCAGTTCCTGAGCAGTGGCCGCCCCGCCAACCTTCCCCCTAATTTTATTGCTGAGCATGATGGCATATCGCATCCGTTCTGGAATTAGACCCCACCTCGAGTACTACATTCAGCTCTGGAGCCCTCAAAATAGCAAAGACATGGACCTGTTGGAGCAAGTCCAGAGGAGGACCACAAAAATGGTCAGAGGGACGGAGCACCTCTCTTATGAGGACAGGCTGACAGAGTAGGAGTTGATCAGACTGGAGAAGACAAGGCTCTGGGGAGACCTTATTGTGGCCTTTCAAGTACCTGAAAGGTGCCTACAGGAAAGATGGGGACAACATTTTTAGCAGAGTCTGTTGCAATAGTACAAGGAATAATTATTTTAAACTAAAAGAGGGTAGATGCAGACTAGATATAAGGAAAAAATGTTTTACAATGGAGGTGGTGCAACACTGCCGTAGGTTGCCTAGCAAGGTGGTAGATTCCCCATCCCTGGAAACATTCAAGGTAAGGCTGGACAGGGCTCTGAGCAACCTGATCTAATTGGAGACATCACTGTTCATTGCGGGGGAGTTTGGACTAGATGACCTTTACAGGTTCCTCCAACTCAAACTATTCTATAATTCTGTGATTCTATATAGTATAGAATATCTCTCTGGTCAGTTGGTATCAGCTATGACTACTTGCTGGCAGGGCGGTATGAGGAGCAGAAAAGGCCTTGGCTCTTGTGTAAGCACTGCTCAACTATAATGAAATCATCCCTGTATAATCAACACAGTTTTCAGCACAAATCAAAGCATAGCCCCATACTAGCTACCGTGAAGAAAATTAACTTGGTCCCAGCCAAACCCAGAACACTTCCCAGTCTGTGTTCTTCTGTCCAGCATGCTTTATGAATGTTTCCTAGATGAAGCACTTCAGAGAAGAGAGGCTGGTAGCACCCTCTTTCTAGGTCCTGAACTGGAAAAACTAACTAAGTAGAACACAAGGAAGGGGTAAATTGAGCTGGGTATGGCATGCAGGTGTTTTTAGTGCTAAGCAGTTGCTAACTGTGGGAGAATTTTGTTTTTCAGTTTTTCAATTTTTCAGCTTTAATGTTAGTACTGGCTCTGTCTGGGATGAGGTTATGATGTTACCTTTCTTCATGGCAGTTTGTGGCTAAAACAGTGTTGATAACATGCCAGTGTTTTGGCTATTGCTGAATTGTGCTTAGTGTCAAGACTTTCTCTCTTTTTGCTGCCCAACCTAAATAGGAACAGACTGGGTGTGAGCAAGAGGCTGGAAGGGGACACAGTAAGGAAATCCAACACAAACTGTCTAAAGGGATAGTCCATACCATATGGTACCATGGCTAAGGAATAATACTCAGGAAAAGTGAGAGGAAATGGGGATATTGGTGGTTATGGCACTTGTCTTCCAAGGCATCTGTTTTGTTTGCTGAGGCCCTGTTTTCTAGAAAATTGTTAGATACCTGCCTGCCAGAGGGAAATAGTGATTTAATTCCTCTTTTTCGCTTCACTTGTATTTGTGGCTTTTAACTTCCTTATCAAACAGCCATTATTTTGATCCATGCATCTTTTCATTTTCTTTCTATTTTTCTCACCTTTCCCTGGGATGTTTTTTGGCTGCTGGCTGGTGTCAATCCACTGTAATGTTTTAGATAGAAAATTGGCAAAATTTAGGCATCATAATAATTTTTAGTCTTAGTTGGGAGGTGAAGTCTTAATTATGTGACCAGGAGGATTATGGAGCAGAACCTCCTGGAAACTATGTTAAGGCACATGGAAAATAAGGATGTGATTAGTGACAGCCAACATGGCTTCACTAAGTGCAATTGTGCCTGACAAATGATGACTTTACTGTGTTGGTGGATAAGGGAAGAGCAACTGATGTCATTTACATGGAGTTATGCAAAATATTTGACAATGTCCTGCATGACATCTTGGTCTCTAAATTGGAAAGGTGTAGAATTTACAGTTAGATCACTCAGTGGATAAGGAATTGCCTAGATGGCCGTACTCAAAAGGCTGCATCAAAAGAAGCGTGGCCATCAGGTTGAGAGAGGTGATTCTCCTCCTTTGATCTTGGGAGACTCTCCCTTGGTGTACTGCATCCAGCT
>JAOTQQ010000019.1:57004053-57017581 GCA_026546715.1 Gallinago undulata | reverse complement strand
CCAGGCTGGATGGGGCTTTGAGCAACCTGGTCTAGTGGGAGGTGCCCTTCCATGGCAGGGAAGTTGGACTAGGTGATTTTTAATGACTCTTCCAACCCAAACCATTCTATGATTCTATGAAATATAGTGTCAGTTTTTCACTTTTCTGCTTGTAAGTAGAAGATCTAATCAGCATGGCTTAGGTTGCCAGTTTCCATTCAAACCTAGTTGTCTAAAATGGTATTATGTACACAAATAATTTAACGAATGCATGACTTCCTGCAGAAGCAGTAGCAATGTTTGAAGCCTCTCCTTTTGAATTTCAGATTGTGTCAGCTGAATATTGTCATGGTCAAAACCAGAAGGCTACTAATGGAGGTAGTCTGGATGGAAGGAAATACCTATAATTTCTCTTTAAATCCTTGATTGTTGCATACATTTTTTTCTATAGTTTACACTTTAGTATGCTAAATCATCAACATGTATCAACAAATATCAGCATGTGTAACTTTATCAAGAAGTCCCTATAGTAGATACTAAGTTCTTTATGAAAAGTATTTGCATCTTGTCTTATTTTTGGTATAAAAATAGTTGTGAAAAACTAGATTTCAATATGTGTCTCTTTCTCTATAAAAAAAAAATAGATTCACATGCATAAACTTGTTTACTTTAAATGTCCTGTCTATGTAACAACATGTGAGAAAAGTGTAAATTCAGCCAACATTTTTATAGCATGTAATTAAGAATCAGATATAGGAAGATCGTGTTAACTAAATATTAAGTTTCTAAGTACAGTTTCTTACCAAAAAAATCTAAGAAAACCACATGCAAAAAAAAAGACAACCGTTCCTACATATATTCTAAGATATTGTAGCAATTTATGCTCCAAGTGCAGTTGAAAACAGCCCAGTCATACATTTACATTGGAAAATTACAGCGACATGAAGGTTATAGGTTGATTTGAAATTGCATAGCCTGAAATGGTTCCTTTTTCAAATGATGTATGACTCAGCTTTCAAGTCCAGTAATTTATTACAAGTTCATATCTAGCTGAGATCACAGGTCAGATCTAAAAGGTGGTAGGCTAAAGTGGGTACAGAAAAGCTGGGTCTGCATTTTCCCTGATGCGTGGAAAATGTCCCCAGGATGAGCTCAGAATTAACAATTCTAATTGTTACCAAACTTAACACAGTCACTTTTCTATGACAGATAAAAATGCAGAAAATCTGGCATATTTGTTAAAAAAAGAAAGCTGATGGACTAAGGATAAGTATAAATGAGACTTGTTTATATATTATTTGTATAAATGAGATTTTTTTGCACAGCAGCTGTGAATGAGGAATGCCTTAAGAGAGGACTGCCTTAAGAGTGGACTTGGGTACAAATTTATTATGCAAATTATTATTATTTTTTATTTGTTACCTTCATAAAATACAAAACATATGCAAAAAAGTACAGCTAAATCTGCAACAAAATTACTTCTATTTCTGTCCTGTACAATCTTCTGTTGCCATTCCTTACTATCTTTGACTTAATCCCTGTGTTCCTTGGCAGCAGTGGACATATTCTAGGAAAAAGTGGTAGACAATGTACTTGTATTCATGAAGTATGGCTTATGAGTGCAGATAAAATCTAACTACACAATTCAGTTAAAGAGATTTATAGAAGTTCCCACTTCAACTTTCTTACATTGGAAAACTTTTTGATGTTGTGTTTTGTTTCTGGAATAATTCTGTTTGCATTCTTTTCATTCTGAAGAACTATGCAACTAAAAGTTCATACAGTTTTAAAAACAACCATTTTGATTGGACAAAGCCAGCAGTACCTCTATGTTACTCAATCAGGGAATGCAAGTTGCAGCCTTGAAACAAATAGGCTATAGACTGCTCTAAATTCATAAAATAAAACATGCAAGATGTTTTGCATCTCTTAAGTTGTTTGAGCTATTTATGTGGCTGGCACAGATTAGGATATAATTTTTAAGTTTTGAGGATTTGATTGTGATGTTAGAATTTGATTGTAGTGAGGAGCATATCATTAGTCTTGAGCATCTGCCAAAAATTAGATTCTCTAGTGGCCAACAATTCTCACAAAGCTTTGAAACACAGTCTTTGGGTTCACTAATGATTTGGTATCATTTGACTGCAGAAGCCTGCAAATAAAAATATTTGTCAACATTAAAGTTTGTTTTATGTTAACAAAACATTCTGAGTGAAATATGGACAAAATATGCATGAAAGCAAATAGGTCTCCCTGTTTACCCTTTGTTCTCTTTTGCTTTCATAAATTACAAACAAATGGATTTCTTTATATTATATATATATATAGTATATTATTTGTATTAAAATGTATTCTGCTGGGGGAGACACCATATGGAAAATCGTTTGATGTATTTTTGTCTTTAAATTATGCCAACATTACATTTTTCATGGTGTCAAAGAAGATGTGGTATCCCATATAGAATCCCTCACAATTTCTATTTAAAACTCAGCCATGCCGCTTCTAGAAGCATGGATCAAAACTCTGCCTGATAGAGGGTTTGTTCTCTGCACTGAAGGTACTCTTAAACAGCAGAAATCTGCAACATAGTGTACGTAAAAGAATTCTCGTGGACTGATTTTGGACTATACACAGAAGCGTGCTATGTACTATCTTCCTGTAAGCAACTGTCAAAAAGAAAGAAAAATAAATATGAAGTGACTCAGACAATAGGACAAAAGCAAATTATTGCTCCTTGTCTCCTATATTTCATATTGGTCTATGATATATTATCCAAAAAGGCAGGGAATATATCTAGTATTTTCAGAAAAATGGAAATAAAGTTTTCCAAAAACAATTTTAATGCTACATGATGTCATTAAATCACAGCAACTTAAATAAGGTAATCCTTTGCTTACTGGCAGGGCAAAATATATTTTAACATTAAGTATTTATTATCTGCACAAATTAATGAAATGTCTTTGCTCAGACTCTATGGTGTCAATTTAACTATTTCTATATATTTTAAAAATGGATTTTTAAAAGAAAAGTTTGAAAATCATGTCATCTTTTTACTTCAAGAACAGTTCACCTTGAAGTTGCCTTGCATAATACCCTTTTTTAAACTGTGGACTATAAACCCTACAGTTTCTGTGGAAGTCAAGAAATTACCCATAGAATCACATTAAAAAAAGAAATGTCTCAAGGAGGTGTGTAACCAGAAGTTTCTGCTTCTATGCTCTAATAACCCCAAGTATTGCAAGGCATAAAATTAAAAAAACACAACAGAAGCTCTAGTATTATGCAAGTAAAAAATCTGCCATCTTCATCTTACCATGCTGTAATTAACATTAGCTCTTACTATGCTGGGTATCATATACAACATAAGAAATTAGCAATTGTTTAAGATAACTCTGTTAATTTAATCTACTTTATAAGTTAAGTATATTTAGACAGAACTACCTTCCTTGTCTTATCAGTGTAGAGGGACATTATATTCTGCAGAATCCTTGGCCCACCTAAGTTAGGTAACTGAAGTTAAGTTATGACTGAATATTCTTTTTTGCCCTTATTTTCCTCCGTCTTATTACACTTGATTGCTTTTTTCCAGCTCCCAGGTTCTTAGCTAACCTCCAAGAGTTCTCAAGGCAATCAGAAGTTGCCCTAGGCAGTACTCCGCTTAATTCGGGGTGAATTTCTTCAGGCACAGGTAGATACAGAGCAACAAAACTCATTCTGGATTTGTTTTACTTTTTACTGCCTTCTGTCATTGATATTTAGTTGTCTGATTAAAGTTAACCTTCACAGTGAAAACTGAAGCAGAAGAGGGCATTAAACATGTAAGACTTCTCAACATCGTTTGTCATTGGCCTCCAGTCCTATAGTGGCATGGACTGATACTTTCCTTGGGTTTCCTCCTGATATAATTGTAGAAGGGTTTGTTGTTGCCCTTTGTGTTCCCTGCTAGTTTTTATCTCATTTTGAGGCTTGACCTTTCTAATTTTGGGCCTGTGTGCTTCTGATTTTTTTTTTCTACTTGTCCTTAAGCATTTGCATTTTCATTTACTCTCTGGGTGATTCCCTCTTGAATTTCAGGACATTGAACAGTTAGTTTGTGAGGGATGTTTGCTATGCTCTCTGTCCTCTTTTGCCTTAGGAAAATTTGCATTTAATACTGAGCGTATAAGGTCTTAAAGACCTGCCAACCTCTTTTAAGGAATTACTGTCCTTTTTTCACCCTTACATTCACTTCTCCTGAGATCCATCCTACAAGTCCTCCTCGTTTATAGTTTTCATGAATTAATCTACGCTTGCTTCTTGCTTTTGAGAATTGCAGCTGAAGGAAATCTTCCCTCAGTCATTTTCTTGATATTTTTTTTCTCCAGAGAACACGTACAAAGATCTTGCAGGCCTAACCATATGTGTGTTTGCCAACAAATGTGTAAATAAGATTAATTTTTAACACCAGTCACTATGCTTTTGCTGTTTTTCATAGTTATCAGGCATTTATTAATTAACTTTTCCTGGTTTGTTTGTCTGCAGCAGACACCATTCTGAAATGCCCTTGTTCTTCCCCTTTTTCATCACATAGAGATTTATTGTTCACTGCAGTTTGGACTGCCCTACCCATCCCTCCTGAACATTTAGTTCTCCATCCTCCACTTGCAAACCCCTAATGAGACAGCTGTTAAGTAAGGTCTATTAAAAGTCATTACACACTTGGTGGCCATATCCCTATATATGGGACATACTAAGGTCCTAGTTCTTCTCATTTGTGTTACATTTTATCTTATAATGATATTGCATCTCAATTCAGACAATGGGATTAGATGTAAATCATCAACTCAGTAGATGACAACTATAGCTCAATACAAGCCCCTGTCATCGTCTTTTTCTTTATGTACATTATTGTGCTTCACTCTTCTCTAATTGCTTTCAGTGGGCTGTCTTCTAAAAACACATCATTTAACTTTTTGATCTTTCTTGCTTTTTCTTTGAGTAATAATTCCTTTTGAAAGAAAACTATAATTCTGAATTAAATATCTGAAGTTTAAGATCTCTGAGAACACATCACTGAAACATCTGAAAACTCCAGGCTGTTTGGTATATTTGAAGCACAGTGGTCAGTTACAGCACAGGAACTAATATCTAGATATGTCATTACTGAGTACTAATTAATGGTAATAACAACTGGTTCAAAGGATTCATGGTCTTAAATAACTGAGAAATGAGTTAGCAGTTACCAACTGGACTCACAATGCCACTGGGTCCTGATTAGCTGATGTAATTAATTTTAAGTTTAGAACAGGTTAGTAGTGGCTGTAATCTTGTAACTATGTCGTAAACTTGACTGAACTTTCTCAGAAAAATGAAACAAACCTTCATAGCTCAGTAGTTAACATTACGCAAATGCTTTCTTATTTTTTCCCTTCCCTTCCCTTCCCTTCCCTTCCCTTCCCTTCCCTTCCCTTCCCTTCCCTTCCCTTCCCTTTTTCACCTCAGAAAGATTCTTGGGATGAAATTTGTTTATATTCTATTGGATTTGTAGATAAACAGAAGACTAGTCTTCATTTCTTATTAGGTTTTACATGAACCATTAGGAACCTGACTTACAAGCTCAATTGCCCTTTGCCGTAGAAAATCCCCTAAATCTGCACTTATTTAATAGATTGTCAGAGCTGGATTTTTTGCTTTTTTATTTTTCATTGCAATGCATAAAGTATGAATACAATGGCTCCCAGGAACTAGTGATGGACAATATAAGCTTCCATAAACAGGAAACAGCAATTTCCCTAGTGAAAGTGGGTGGTCACAGCCAGACGACTTGCACCCCGCTATCATCTTTGTTTGCAAGAACTGAACAGCTATAAACTGGGGGGAACATAACTATTTCCTCTGTAGTCATGATGAGGCAGAACCATAGTTCACAAATGAACCATAATTTAGAAATTAGATGAGCTGTAGTTTAGAAACACTCTAGCTAGGAAAGGATTGGCATTTTGGTATAGAATCTCAAAACTAAAAATATGAAGCTCTCTTTAAGTGAAAAAGCAACATTCCTTTCATCCTTTCATTCCTTTTTTTTTGTGTGTGTTTCCAATTTAGAAGAAGCCTCCAATATCTGAAACCATTTTCTCATGTGCTTTTTCATGTCTCATACATTTTATTAGTTTTTTTTGAACACTGCAATGAGATACAGCAAAAGTTTAACAAAGAATTTCATAGAACTAAAAAATAAAATCTTTTTTTGCCGAACTGCACTCTTATTAGTTAACACATATATTTGAACTTATAATGTCTATTTTAAACTATTTTGGAGGACTGAAAACACAAGGAAGTGTCACTTGCTTATAAAAATGTGTTATTTTATACACTGAAGCCACTTTAAACACTGCAGGAGGCATTCATGTCTTGCAATCATTGCAATGATACTGAAAGTCTAAGAAGGCTATTAGGGAGAGAAACTGCTGGGTCCATCATAAAATGAAACTATGATATTATTATAGTCTGTTGCCAATGAAAGAAAGAACGTACCAAAACAGAAAGGGTTTTTCAATTCCTGTTTAACTGGAAAAGCAAAATAAATTGTTTTGCAAGGGCTTTCTATTTCTCTAAATGAATGAGCGTGTTCCTTCATCCTGGAAAACTGAGAAAAGCTGCATTTACTGTTATGCATCTGTTACAATACATAAAATTACTTTATGAACTTCAGAACCCCTTGTTAATTTTCATCATAAAACTGTTTAACTTCTATGCAATTAACAGCACATAAAGGGATAATTGGAAAAATTATTATTTTTTAAATTTTATTTTGTATCTGTTGTTAAAGTATTTTGCTGTTATCTACTTTTTTCACATCACTGAGAAAATTTCTTCGATGATTCAGAAAGAATAAGAAAACCTAATATGATAGTTGTATATCATGTACAAATATATGGATGAGTATATCAAATTCTGTTGGATAAAATAATTTGCAGGTGTAGTCAAACATCAGAGGAGAAATGAGTTTATTATAATATATACCCATAGAATGAATTAAACTTTTTTCCAGTTGCTCATGACTGTCTTAAAACCTTAGGTTTATCAGCCCTCAGCCATTTTAAAAAAAATGTACCTAATGTAAATGTAGATTTTTTCAACATTAATAAATGTACAGATGTGTATTTTTCTGAATTGCAGTGAGCTACTTGCTTAAGTGATATAACTGTGTTGGGAGTGGTACACACGTAAAATCATGTGTCTTGGGCTATTTCAACCATACTAATATACTTTTCCAACTCATCAGGTTTTACTTATGTCACATATAGAAATACTTCAGATATTTTTAGAAAGTTAAAAGGAAAAAGAATCGATTTTTCTATGAATTTTAATTTGTAATAAGGGAGTGCCTTAGGAACTGTTTGCACATGGAAATATACTGTATGGTGGTAGTTGCCCTGAAAGAGTTTCTTACCAAGATATCCTTATTTTGAAATAAGGGTAGCTCTTCCTAGTTAAGTTTTCCTAGTTAAGATACCTTCCACCCGGACTAATTGTTGAACATTTATTTTGGCAAGACTCCTAAACTTTACTAATATCTTGGTCATAGATCGGTACTGATGTTAATGACAAGATGGTAATTGATTTATATATGGTTCCATTTTCTTAATTTTAAACATTTTCTGTGTCTCCAGAGCAGTGAATGTTTCCTACTATATTTTATAAACCTTAAATGTGATCTGAAAGGGTGAATGTGGAATTGTATATAGGTTTGAATACAAGTACCTGATCTGTCTGACTCAATCTGTCTGTTCTTGTTTAAAGAGACAAAAGTAACTGAATTTTTTTTTCCTGACTATATTATTTATTACTCTGTGGTTTAAATATGGGTATTTCATATGGTGAGATGGATTAGTATGCAAACATAAAGTACTTTGTAACAGAAGTTATGGTTCTTGTCAGGTAGGCTGGGACTGGTAGAATTCAAACCTTAAATGACATATGGAACAGAGTTTAAACATGGCAGTAGTTTTATGCATGCTTCAAAATAATGAAAAACACTTATTGGTAAAATGTCATGTATGTACAGCTTGCTCTACATGCTGCATCAAATCTTATTTGTAGAAGGATATGAAAAATCTACTAGCAACACAGATCTTTTATTTTGTTAAGCTATGGTGTTAATCTCACCAAGTCAAGGTTGATATGGAAACTCAGAATGGCTTTAATTACAAGCATACAAAAATAATTGGGAAAATGACCAAGGGAGTATGGAACTCTCTCTTTATTCTTTCCTAATTTTGATATTGTAGTGGGAGAACAGCAGTCATGAGGGTGAAATAGATAGAGGTAACATTGTATGTTGTTATAAATCTAGGGTCTAAAGTCCTAAATTTAGAATATTTCAATTTTACATTTATTATTCCTTCACTATTTTTTTAAACAAAAATATCGTGACTTACTTTTTTGTCTTGAAATATTTCCATCCATAGCATGTCATCTGTTATGCAAGAAAAGAAGGGGAAAAAAAGACCCCAAATGCTTTATTCAGTGTTGGCCCCTCGAAAAAATTAGGAAGAATGAAAATACAGAATGAAACAACAGATCTTTCGAATAAGGATGAAAATCTCTGCTTCATGGAACAAGAGGCCACTTAATTATATTTTCAAACAGCTTTTATCATCTTAAATACAGAGGGGTTAAATAATATCACACTACATCTCTGAGTCAACAGCCTCTGAAATTTGTCACTCAGCAAACAATGAGAAAGTACAGATGTTATTTTCAGTAAGGCGGCCTTGGCTATGTTCTAAGGCATGTCAACTGTCATCAAAAAGTCCTTGGTTAATAGGACAATGTAATTGAATAATTCAAAGACACTCGCATTTGAAATAACAGGAATTTTTATTTTATTAATCTTTTACTAATTCAATTTTAATTATTTGTCCCCAAATGAAGGAAATCCCAGACAGAAGTGGTATGTTTTACTCCTTAGAAAGACAAAACAAAGCATGAATATAATTGTGCCTTCTTTTATCCTACTTGTTTTTAATTAAAAAGATAAAATACTAAAAATCAGGAGAGACAAAGACAAGCAGTTACAACACGTAAAAATGTAGATAGAGTCAAGTGGAAGACTAGCACTTGGTAGGATGTCAGGTTGTATATACATAAGTTGAAAGTAGTAAATATTTCCTCAGAAACAAATTACATTTTGAGATGAAAAAAGCTGAGAAGGTAGAAAACTCCACGGAGTAATAGAATCATAGAATGGTTTGGGTTGAAGGGATCTTAAAGATCATGTAGGTCCAACCACCCTGCCATGGGCAGGGACACCTCCCACTAGAGCAAGTTGCTCAAAGCCCTCAAAGGGGCTTGACCTTGAACACTTCCAGGGATAGGGCAGCCATGACTTCCCTGGGCAACCTGTTCCAATGCCTCACCACCCTCACAGGAAAGAATTTCTTCCTAGTATCTAATCTAAATCTCCCCTCTTCCAATTTAAAACTGTTGCCCCTTGTCCTTTCAGTACACTTCCTGACAGAGTCCCTCCCCAACTCTCCTATAGCCTCCCTTCAGATATTGAAAGGCTGTTATTATGTCTCCCCAGAGCCTCCTCTTCTCCAGGCTGAACAACCCCAGTTCTCTCATCCTGTCCTCATAGGGGAGGTGCTTCAGCCCTCTGATCATCTTCGTGGCCCTCCACTGGACCCGTTCCAACACGTCCTTCCTGTGTTGAGGACTCCAGAGTTGGACACAGTACTCCAGGTGGGTCTCATGAGAGCAAAGTAGAGGGGCAGAATCACCTCCCATGACGTGCTGGTTACATTTCTCTTGATGCAACCCAGGATGTGGTTGGCTTTCTGGGCTTTCAGTGCACATTGCCAGCTCATGTTAAGCTTCTCATCCACCACTACCCCCAAGACCTTCTCCTGAGGGGTACTTTCTAGCCATTCTCCGCCCACCCTATATTTGTGCCTGGAATTGCCATGTCTCAGGTGCAGGACCCTGCACTTGGCTTGGTTAAACTTCATGCAATTTGCATGAGCCAACCTCTCAAGCCTGTCCAGGTCCCTCTAGGGTCCTGCTGGATGGCATCTATTCCCTCCAGAGTGTTGACCGCACCACTGAGTTTGGTGTCATTGGCAAACTTGCTGAGGGTGCACTCTACCTCACTGTCCATGTCTCCAACAAAGATGTTGAACAGCATTGGTCCCAAGACGGACCTCTGAGGACCATGACTCAATTATCACAATCAGACAAACAAGTAGAGCCTAGTAATAAAACATAATGCATGTATTTTAACATCTTGGAGTAAATAAGCAGAAACTTCAAAAGAGAGGAAGCTGTTGTTTACTTACTCCATCAGTTGTGAGTAATGTACATAACTCGTCTCAAAATATTACAACTGAAGAGGTGTTCTAGAATTGTCCCCACTACATAGTCAAATTTAAGATGCATGAGTGAAAATATTCTCTCTAAACGGACCCATGTGTGTAATGTTGAACTGTGAAAAAGAGAGTTCCATAAAAAAGAAGCTAGTTAAAAAAAATTAAAAGGTACAACCAAAAGAGTTAATTACTTGCAAGTGCTGAAGACACCATATTAGAGGCTTCAGACCACAGGGATTATATCTGTCAAATAAAGACTCCACCTCAAAGGAATCATGATTAAGCAATATAACAAAAACTATTAATAGAAATTAAAATACATCTTCAAAAAAATGGTAGTAATTTCCAAACAGGGAAAAGGGGATATAGTTTGGAAAGTTAAACATTAAATTATGATTATACAAAATGATAATTAAAGAAGCTGATGAAAAGCTTTGTAAACCATGAAGAAGAGTGATGAAATCTTTTTGAACACAGTGGAATCAAGAATCCTGCAAAAGAATAGGTAAACTGTATATGGCTAATGTAATTTATTACCATAAAGTTAAGAGAATCATGTGTTTAGCTGATTAGTATGAAGGAGATTTAGGGGATTCCCATGCTGGAGTATTTTATTATGGAGAGTGAATGGGAAAGGATTTTGTGCAGTGTCAGCAGAAGAGGAGTTAGAATAAAACGCTAGAATGAAGAACAACAAACTGGTTTCTTATGATATTTATCTAAAACTTCTCATGGGATCAGACATGTTTCTGTAAAAATCTATGAAATCAGGGTATAGCCTAGTAGCACCAGAAAAAATGACAAATATGTTGTTCTTTTTTAAAAAAGAACAAAAAACCCCAAGCCTGGTTCTTGCAAAATCTAGAAAAAAACAGATCACCAAGTCTCCATGTTGTGCCAGAGAAATTAGTAAAAAATTACAATAAAGAATACCATTAGTACACATATGGTTAAAAGTAATGTGGAAGAACCAGTATAGCTTTTTCACAGGGAAGTCATGCCCAGTTTTTGGAGGAGTCAGTGAACATAGATCATAGAAAACATGATCCAGCTGATACATTGAACTTTCTAAAAAGTTTCTTAAATGGTTCCATGTCAAAAGCTTGGAGTTGAAAAGTAAAGGAGTTGAAGTAAAAAGGACAAGGCTCCTCAAATTTAAATATCTGGCTAAAATTTAGGAAATGTGGTATATGTTGGTACATAGTGAGGATTGACAATGGAAGGAAAATATGACTGTGTTCTATAAAAGTGTAAGCTTTGACCATTGTGGATAGACATACAGAGATAAAACCTTGAAAGGGCATATATGGTGAATGACAAAGTTTATTAATGCTACAAAACCACAAATTAAATCACAAATTAAAAGTTTGTGATGACAGAAGGCATGTACTTGTCTAGTAACAAAAAATTCAGTGAGGTCTCTGCACAGAGATATGCTATAAGGTGGGATTAATTTCATCCAAAGAGGTTAGCTGTATCTCTGCTCTTGTTTTTGGCTCATGTAGGAAGGCTAGTTTGTATTCCAGAAGCATGCAGACTAGCTCAGTGTGTGTGTAGAAAGTTGGCCTGACAGGCTTTTTTCCACTCAGACATGCAGTGGTGGCTGTAGTAAATGTGCCTAGAGGTGTTTTACACATCACTCTGGGTGTGAAGCTACCTAACTGAAAAGAACAAGCCATGAATTTTGTTCCCTATTTCCACATTTGTTTCTTGCTTGTCTTTTTTCTAATCCATCTGTAGCTCCTCACCATACAATTGCATGCCCTTTTCTGTTCTCTTTTGAGCTTTATGAATTTGGCTTTAATTTCTGCGCAGCAGCACAAAAAAACCCTGCAGGTAAGTTTTCCCTATGTTGTGGATCTGACAGGAAGGCCAGGAGGCTTGTTGAATACCCTCGGAGGCCTGTTGCATGTTCAAGGTTGCACTGACTGTCTAGCTGCTGTTTCCCACAAAAGTGCTCTAACCGCCAGACCAATAACTTCTCTTCACCTGGTGCTTCAAGATATCTTCTCCATGTGGTACACGTTAAGTGTGATATGAAACTGCTTGACAGAGTGGGCCTCTTGGAGGAGGGGGTTGCTTTTCTGCCTGGCCTTTTTAGATGCCTGGGCAGCCAACAGGGCCTTGCTCTGTCACAATTTAGCTCTTAGAAGGTGCAAATGCTTTGGGAAGCAGGACGGTAAGCAGTGAAGTGCCTCACAGCATTGATAGTTCTGTAATTGGATGGACATGAGCTCTAAAGCCCAAGTCCTTACCCTTACTGAGCAGTTGCTTAAGACCTGTTTAGCTTACCTGTCACTTTGTGGGATCCAAGTCACCAAGGTTTTTTTCTTTCTCTACCCACCACCCCACCCCCATTAGGGGATGTAAGGAATAAAGGTAGCTTTGTTTCACAAGCTTTTATCATGATGTAAAGAAAAGTTAAAAGTGGAAATTTTTAAATCCTCTTTTCCCTTTTTGTCCTTCTAATAAAACTGTCTGGCATATTACAAGGTGGCTGGCAGCCTGCCGTTAACAGCAGAACTGTTTGAACTGGAATTTTAGCAATATATTAGGAAATGAGCTAGAAGGCTTTGGCATGATTAAAGAAGATGACTACCACATACCTATGCCTCTATCTATCCACGTAGTCAGTGTTGATCATCCTTCAGTATCTAAGCAGTAAATTCACTTGGAAACCAAAAGAGATATGCAAAACCATATAAGTAAATATTATAGTAAAAACATAAAATAAAATATATCTAAGAAAATGGCTCACAAAGTTTAGCTTTGCCTTGGGAATGGGGTTAGAGATAAAGACCTCAAAAAGTTGCTTCCAGCCTAAGCCAAACCAATCTGTGACACCTGGGCTGGAACAATCCTCGCCATCAGTACAGACTCTGTGACGAGGTATTAGAAAGCAGCCCTGAGCAAAGGGACTTGGGGGTGCTGATGGATGAAAAGTTGGACATGAGCAGACAATGTGCACTTGCAGCCCAGAAGGCCAATTGCATCCTGGGATGCATCAAAAGAAGTGTTGTCAGCAGGTCCAGAGAAGTGATCCTCCCACTTCCCTCTGCTCTGCTGAGACCTCACCTGGAGCACTATGTGCAGGTCTGGAGCCCTCAATATAAGAAAGACATGGACCTGATGGAATGGGTCCAGAGGAGGGCCACAAAAATGATTAGGGGGTTGGAGCACCTCTGCTACGAGGACAGGCT
>JAOTQQ010000019.1:56987935-57003953 GCA_026546715.1 Gallinago undulata | reverse complement strand
GAGGCCCTGGGAAACCTGGTCTAGTTGGGGGTGTCCCTGTGACTGCAGGGGGTTCGAACTAGATGACCTTTGAAGGTTCCTTCCAACCCAGATGATTCTATGATTATATGATTCTATGTGATTCTAACATTAATATCAACATGGTAGAATTATTAATACATATATATCTGTTAAAATACAATTGTCTGTAAGTGTTACGTAAACAGTTCTATGTTAAAGAATATTTTGTTGGTTGTAATGAGGCAGGTATAAGACTGTGACAAAACAACCAGTTCTGGACAGCAAGCAGATTGTCAAAGAAATGCAGGGGATTTCATACCAATTTAAAGAATATGTGTGGTTAAATACCTCACACTACAATTAACGAGATAAACTGACAGCAAAATGAAATGTAGATGGATGTTGTGCAATTGAAATTTAGACTAGGCCATTAGGGATAAAACAAATGCAACATCATTAGTAACTAAGAGCCTGGTTTTACAGCTCATACAAAAACATAGCATTCTGTTTCTGTTAAAACTTTGTCAGTATTGAATAAAAGAATTTCAGTTCCTTCTGAAATATTCTGAAATGTGTTGAGTTTTTTTGATTAATATAACAGCTATGGCAGATTCTTTGAAATATCCTAACAAGAGTTATGTTTATCATATCATTCAGTCTACACTTACAAAGTCCATTTTATGGGATGTTGTGCTGTAGTTGCACAAGTCATTTGCCGGACAAGCCCAACACACTTTGACAAAGAGAAGAGATTCATACTTTTTGATAATAGAAGAAGGAATCACCCACCAAACTTTTTTAAGGGTTTGCCAAGTCAAGCATAAGGAAAAGGAAATGTGTGGATCAGGGTTACACTGAAGCTTCTGCAATTGAGAGGGAAAGATCTGGCACGTATTCTGGGTAAACAGATGGAGCAGGTGAGAAAGCCAGTGAAGGAACCAGGCCTGCAGTTCCTGTTGCCTTTCAAAAGTGAGGGTCCAAATAGCTTGGTCCCAAAGCAAATAACCAACCCATCCCTCAGTAATAGTTACTGCTCTTTTGCCCTAACAAACACACAACTGACTAGTGCAAGTAAGAAGCTGCAAAAGCCTGTTTGAGTCTCCTGTTATTCTCTAGCATGAGAAAAATGAGACATTTTCTGTCTATACCATGTCAAATTTCTTTCAAAATATTTCTGTGATGACAACACTTAGGAAAATTCTTGATCAATGCAATTAAATCAGCTGTCAGCCTCAATGATGTCAATATGTGAGACAGATAAAAAATGCTTACAGCTTGAGCAGTCTTTGTATCAACCAAGGGGAATCTTTGAAATGAATCATCTGATAAGAAATATATAATATTCCATACAACTTTTCAGCAATTATAAAATCCAAACAGTTTCTTTGAAACAAAAAATATTTATTCACCAAAGTATTGTAAACTGGAAGTAGTTAAATTGTGGTGAAGTGTAATAAACTTCCTCATCAGTAGCATTTGGCCAAATGCAAAAACCAACTGTGCTTGAACTACAGAAGTGATATCAGTATGTACCAGATTCCAGAACATAGAGGTATTCAAAATTTATTAATGACTTTACATTCTTTATGCATTTTGGCTGTTTTAAAATAGTGCCTGGAAATGGCATGGACTCTGGAGTTTGCATATTTGTACTGTTGGATGGGCTAAAAGAAAGATTTGAGCTGTTGAAATCCAAGTCTAAACATGGAGGTAAAGATAATATAACATTGATAAGGTGTGTATTTGGAAAAAAAAGGTAATAAAATACATAACATCATATGCTTTAGGCTTGGTTATTAAAGAAGTAAAGAATGTCTTAGTGTTGCACTAAAATGGCACTTTGTAAGGAAGAGAGCTAAGTCTCAGGTTAACACGGAGTCATCCAGTGGAAAAATCCCTATTCATCCTATGTAGGTGTAATTTCAGATTTTCTATCTTGATCTAGTATGGAAAATATGGACATTTAGAGACTAATAGGCTAGATGATTCTCCACAGTTATAGCTTGAAGATTTTGGCTTTACTTATATTTTTGAACCATGTCTCAGCAGATAAACAATTATAATTTAAAGAACAGAAGAAAACACTAATTCTAAATCAAAATGAATTGCTCTGACTCAAGCAGACATTTATTGTTTTGTACGCACTCATATTTTTAAGCCTTTCCTTCATTATCTGTGATAAGAAAATGCTGAAATACTTTTATAGAGAAGTATTTTCTATTTAGCCATGCATAATTTTGTTGAACACATGTATCTATCTTCTAAATTTATGGTTGAATTTTTAAGTTTTGATATATGTATATTCTGGCAATGAAGGTCTTTCACATATCTCAATATTGTGATACTGTGAATGAGGTTGATGAGAGTAGAATATATCTAATAAGTTAAGAATATGAATATTTGTAGATGTACAACAGAAAGGATAAAAATCGTAAATTCTGCCATATCAAAACACATTTATGTAGCTGTTGGTAATTTATTTGTTAACATTACTCCTCATTTACAATAGTGTTTAATAAGAATCAGACCTTGTGTGCCATCATTTGAGTGGCATTTTTTTCTTGACAAAGATATATATATTCTGATCTCAAAGACTAAATTTTGTGTACCATGTCATATGAGACTGATGCACCAGCTTTGTGTGGTTTCTTGTGAAAATAATAAAAAAAAAGGTAAGAAAGATGCATTAGCTAAAGTTAGCATCACTTTGTAAATTGTATATTTTACAAACTGTATAATTTTAGGTTTCCCTAGAAATATGGATTTTTTAAAAAAAGCTTTAACTATAATGCAATAGACATTTTTTAAAATGTAGTGAACAAGTAGTTATTACCTTTAAGAACTCTAAGAATCTTTGAAAAACACACTCAAAAAAGGACAAAAGGCTTTAGAAATATCTTTAGTTAAATATAAAAGCCTATAACAAGTTTAAAGACTTAAGAAAGGAATTATTGTTATAATTAAGCAGGCACATATCTAATTAACTGTTACCTAGAATCTTTTCTGGGCATCTCTCATGATAGAGGTCATATATAAATGTACATTGCTGATTAAAACTGCAGTCAAGGAACAATCTGAATTTTGATTTTAAAGGACGGCACTGCAGTATTCTACTCAGAAATCTGTACATTTAATTATCTGGTGTATGAGTTACTAAATAGCAGTGCAAGTAACTTGAATATAATTACTGTATTTATCTAATCTGTGAAGGATTTATGATGTGGGATACTTTTCACATGTAGGGTTGTTTAAAGGATATGTCCATTTGTCATGACAGAGAAACTCACAGAACTGATCCTGCCATTCTCAAGGCACACATTCGTTATTTGGTTCATGTGATATATTAATTAGCTACTGCATTTTATAGATAGTGGGCGGAAAACATTCTACATTATTCAGTGAGGCCATTAAATAGGCCTTCTTCAAAGTACTTGATTTTCAAAGCTAATTTGTTGAATCTCTCTCTCTTTTTTTTTTTTTTTATTATTTGACTAGATCGCCTATGTTTATTTTCACTATTCCAGCCTTATTAGCTTGGATTTTTCTACTAATTTTCAGTCAGTGCTTGTAACCTCTTTAACAACCTTTATTCCTCTACTCACTTGATCCACACAGCAGCATAACACAGTGGAAAAAAGACAATCTCCTTGCCTGAATGAAGTAAATACAGCATCAGTTGCATGTGTGGGTATCTGAAAGGAGGAACATCAAGGGGATAGCTATATTCTCTGTAAACTGCTTTGGACAAAATTTATAACAATCAGGTAATGTGAATTTTGTTACTCATTTAAATGGGGAAAAAAATGACTTTTTCATTTGATATATTCATTTTTCCATTGATAGCCAGGACTATAACAGGTTAATGTTACTGCAGGGTGGGGGTATTGGCCTAGCCCCACATATCAGGTTAATTTTGAAAGGTTTTTAGGGTTTCTTTTAATGTAGGATGGCCCAACTGGGTTCAGTGTTGTAGTGCCTGCCATGGGCAAAAATGCCCTGTGGTTCTGGACAGGCAGAGTAGCTCTCCATTTCTTCCAGGCTTTTGTTTGCTGGCTTTGTCCAATCTGATACCTTAGTGATGTGTTTATTATTTATAGGAGTGCTAGTGTGTAACAATTTTATGTGAATGTATAGAGATTCAGGGTGAGTTCTTGACAAAACAAAATCACTAACATGATCCCCAATATGGCTGGGGAAGGAGAAGTCATTCGTTCATAGTCTCTAGTAAAGGAACCATTCATTGTTAATAAAAAGGTGTGAATGTAAATTAATCTTCAAACACTCTCCCTTCTAATTTTTTATTTTAGAGGAATGTAAAAGTTGATTGTAAAAAGGCTCAAGGAAAAAATCTGTCCTTTCTTCAAACACTATGGAGTGAATACAGATCTCTTTAAAAACTCCTCCAACACAGAAGTATGTGTAGCATACAGGGAAATTAAATGAATCACAGATCTACACAAACTTCATTGCTGCTCTGAAATCCTAAAAGATCTGTTGGATACTATGTCCTTTGTGATCTCATTCACTTCCATTGGTTCTGTGTCAAGTAAAATAGAAATAGTTTTATTGTCATCTTGCAAGTTCATTTTTCATCCCAAAGCTAATGCATGGACCAACAGTATATGTGAATACATGCAGGGTCTGCCAATCCAGCCTAGAGGGTCTAACTGTAGCTGTAATTTGCATACAGAATATATAATCAGAGGAAAGCATAATTCAGTAGATTGTGTATCTAAATATAATTTCATTTCATACTTGTAACTGAGGCACTACCTAGCCAAAAACTTTACTGCCTGAAAATACTATCTTAGCTTTTTGACAATAGTCCAGGGTTTGTTTTTATATTTGCATAGAAACCCTTAGAGATAAACTCTATTTGCCAACCCTAGTAATTCCTTATTTGTTCAAAAAATCTCTCCTAAACATTCAAACCCAGACACCAGAAAACATCACAAAATCCTACATAATGTTCTGAAGAAGACCCTGAAACCTCTGCTCAGCTGTGGGCAGGGATGAACAGAGAGCATAAATTTAGAAAGATTTCAGTTGATCATGAAACCACAAGCTTAGATAATGAGTTTAACTTTTATTAATTTCCTGCTACAGAGTTGTATGCTAGAACATATTCTTTAGTTTTCAAGCCATTATATTCCTGGCCTTATTTTGGGGGTTGGAAGGAGAGGAATAGAAATAATCTATTTTCAAAATATGAGCTGTTATATCATGTCTGTAGAAAATAGAATGTGTGCTAGGAACATACTACTTAACCAATGCAATTTACCGGGAAGACAAAGCAGAAACCTAATAATCATAACCCCAATACTATTAATAATCTCACTGCTGACATTATTACTTTGGGTTTCCAAGTTTGCTTATACAGTAACCCTATTCACTGAGATAAAATAGGATATTCCCAAACTATACCTGGCTTTAAGATCCTTCTTCACAGCTGTAGAGGGCGAGGATATTTGTGTGTGTGTTTTGTGTTCAGACTTGACAGGTGCTAATTGTTTGTCCAATACTACGTACATGGCTCAAAGACAACCAGATGCCGGGCAGACAGTCACCTAAGAATTGTGAGAATTCCAACAACTTTTAATTTTTTAATTGATTTTAACTCCTCTTTATTACCTTTGCAAAGTTATAATTACTGATGAACTCTTTAGATCCCAGAGACAAGCCTTAAAGATTTATTACATTGTATGAATCACTCATGCACCATTGATAGCTTCTCATTGTTTGTCACAATGTTTTGTGCCTAGGAAAGGGTAAATCTTGCATGTTTCACTGAAAGTATGCTATTTTGATGACTTATATTTTCAGGTCCCAACATTCTTATATTCTTTTGTTCTGTATTTGAAAACATAACACCTTACTTTTATACTCCCTGGGTTGGACCTATGTCATTGGAGTGCTAGAAACAAAGTTATTTTGAGCCTTCTGTCTGTCCATTTATGTTTGAAAAGACAGGATTTATTTAGGGTCGGTTTTCAGGCTTAACAGTTCATCAGTCAATAATTATAGTAGCCAGTTTTATATTGGGATTTGATTGATTACAAATGCCCCTCAGTTATATTTTTCCATTAAGCGTCAGAAATTACACTTTAACTGCTCAAAACCAAGCAAAGTTTATATACAGTGTCATTTAATGCAGCTAGATTTGCCTAAAATGTAACTTCAAAACTGCCTGTATAACTAGTAAGGCCTTGAATTAGTGCCAATTTAAAGTAACTTCTGTATTTCTTTCTATTGCCTTTGAGAATTGACTTGGAGTATTTTAGAAAATCAATGAAGTGATCTAAGAGGTTTCTGATGTTGTGAGAGAAAAAATAATAACTGTTTATATTGTTTCATATTGTCAAAATCTCCTACATTCAGAAGTTAATTTAGAATGTTAAGACTTTACCCTGAATCCATTTTTTAAAAGGAAATTAGTTACTGTTTGATTACAGGACAGTGCAGCCTTACAGGAAACATCTGCTTTTAAGGTTATTCCTGGGAGGTATAACTTTAGATTATAGAAAATAATTGATCTGAAACAATTCTATCTAAGCACTCCTGCCACAGCATACTCATTCAATAATCTTTATTGGACTTTTACAGATTGAAAACAAGTTTATTTGCAAAAATAGAGCAAAACAGTCAAAAGCATCTTTTTCAATTAACTTGACCCTAATCCTGAGTAATGATGTGTTCACAAATCTATTCTGATTGATTGTATTTATAGGTTCTCAAGGCTTCGCTCTTTGGTTAGTCATTTAAGTTTTGAAAAATAGTTTAGGTTTTGTTTCATTTAACTTTCTTGTATTAAGTAACTGGGCTTATGAAAAACGTTCGTATATTTTTGGGGGGGTACTTGTTAGTTCATGCTTTAATGTTTGTTGTGGCACGTCATATCTGTTTTAGTCTGCCAGTCATGTCTTGTGACAGATAATAATACGGTATGTAATGTAACTGACATAGCCCCTTCTGCTGTTTATTGCAATGCATTATTTACTAAAAAAACTTGCTTTTAAGAAGCAAAATTGCTGTTTTGCCACTCTGTCTTTAACTGATATTCACTGGGTTAAACTTGTCAGTCTTTGTGGATAGTTACCTCTCTGAAGTAATGCAAATAGAATTAGGACTATTCTATTGCTATGGTTAGCAAAATGTGTGAATTAAGCAAATGTGGTGCTAAGCATATTTTTTGTTTTAATATCAATAATGACTTTTCTTCTTTCTTTTAAAAAATGTCATTGTGTAGGATATTTTCCTTGTTTTTATTTAGAAATGTAAGAGTTGTTTTTGATTGTACTCTTTGTATGTTTCCTTGGGATATTAGTGTCAATTGTACAGAACATTATTGTGCATTTAATATTCCTAAATCATTTAAAAATTAAGACACATAGCATATTATGCACTGCATATTAATACTTTATGTAAAACACAGCTAAGATGAATCAGTGAATCTAGGATGACTAATTCTTTGCTAATTATGCTCTGTTCTTCCTGAACAGAGGAATAGTATTACTTTGAGCATATATGCATGCCAAATTTGTTCTAGAGATTGAATTTATATTGTAGAAATATCAAATCTGGTTCTCCTTCTGTTACATATAAATACTTATATACTGTGTTGAATCCTGCAATCACTTGAGGCACTGTAGTTTTGATGTTTAACTCAAACTCCAGTGTGTTGGATACACCTTCAGCTGAAAGTACTATTAAGAAAAATATATCTTTACTTTTTTAAAGAATGTAAGTTAAGGGCCATATCTTGCAAACATTAAGCAGCTCAAAGAGTGGCTTGATGCTATCACATTCACTCATGAGTACCTTTTCCACTTGCTGGATGTGAGTTAAAATCCAGCCCAACTTTTGCACAAACGGGTCTTATCTTGCAAGTTAGTAAGTCTCTCAGACCTGGCTTATTTTTATGATTATATGATTATATGATTATATGATGACAAGGTAGGGGATGCCAAACTGGGTCCACAGTGTTTCAGAATTGTGTCTGCCACTGTGTAACCAGTCTGTTTCTATTATGTCCCATAGCCATAGCAGCTGCAGCAAAATCATGTGAATCATTTGCAACATCTGGAGCATTGACAGTCTAAATTGTTCAAAACCTGTAATGGTTGTACAATCTCTACATTAGTGCCACTTCAATTGCTCTCTATTCTGCCAAAGAATTTATATAGCCTGGCTACTTTAATCCTTTGTGTGTGTGTGCGCACGTCCAGTTTCTCCTTTAAGCTACAGTGGAACTGAATTTGTCATGTGTTGCTTTCCAAATTTGTTAAACATTACAGTTTAAAGAACCCTCTAATCTTGTAAATTTTGAATTGCCATAAGAAGCTTAGGGATACCACTTCTGTTGCTGCTAGATACAAACTCTCTGAAAATATATTGCACTTTAGAAAGACCCTTCATTCAGAAGTTCCCCAAAAAGTATGCTAAGTATGTGTGGGTTATGGACCTGTGTAGGTACAAACTTAGAAAACTTTTATTAACAAAGGGCCATTATGATGAGCTTTTGGCAGTGTTTTGCTCTTTTTTGTTACGCTCATTAAGTGCAGAACTCCCATGTAAAGGAAGTATTATTGTACTCATTTTTGAAGACGAGGAAATGATTATCTAGGAATGACACTATTTTGCTGGTATTTCTAGCTCTTGAAGAGCCTTGATTTTTGCATGCCTGTTTTCAACAGATGATAATTCCTTAAAAAGTTTCTTAAAAACTTCTTTTGTCATATTATATTTTCCTTTTATGTTTAGAATGACTAAGAAAAAAGAGTAGCTTCTCAGTTCTGTTATGAGACTCTTAATTTTCTGTAACAACTAGACAACAAAGATTCAAAAGATTTTCAGCATCTTCATTTCTACCCCATAATGTAGATCTTGTTCATAATGCCTCTGGTTTGGCAGCTGCAGAATGATTTTAAAACAATATGATTTGTTTTAAATGACTGAATCCATGCATTGCTCCTGCCTTTTCTGTGCCTTTGTGTCACTGTTAAAATAACAGTTACAGGACAGCCCTTCATTCTCTGGCCTATTGTACTGAAAAATGAATGAGAGCCTTGATTACCTTACAGATAAATCTGGTTAACTGTTATATTAATTAAAATGCATGGTTTTCAGGCTATTCTGAACTATTTATATGTGATTTAATTCATATCAGCAGCTAATTTGTATTTAATGCAAACTAATGGGTTTTATGTAAATGGAGCATGTGGCAGTCTATTTAAAAAACAAATTATCTGTAGTTTCATTTCAGTTATTTTAATTAAATTTAGAGCGTGTGTGCAGTGGGGAGGGATAAAGGATGTGTTATATATGAAGTGTTGATGATTAAAACCAATTTAATATATAGAATAAGAAACAAGTTATTCTCTTAGCAGAAACACCAATTCATTTTCTCACATTTGCATTTGCTAAAAGAGTAAACATAAGAAAAGGAAAGGCCATGTGCCTGGTGGTTTTGAACAGAGGAATACAAATAATTCTGTGTTATTTATAATAATATTGTGAAGATTAAATAGTTCACATTTATAAAATTCTTTGAAAATTATTAACAAATTACATTCTGAACACACCTGAGTATTGGAGTGTAGAAACTGGCAACTGTTTACATCAGGATTGATTTTGTTCCAAAAAACCCCCAGAATTCCCAGCACTACCCTAAAACCATGGGATTCTACTATGCAACATGGTAAAAGTTCTGGCCCAGGTGCATAACCTTCCACTTGCTCTCGTTGAACTTCATGTGGTTTACTTGAGCCCACCTCTCCAGCCTGTCCAGGTCCCTCTGGGGACCTCTTATCCCCCAGGTGTATCGACAGCACCACACAGCTTGGTGTCATCTGCAAACTTGCTGATGTTGCTCTCAATCCCTCTGTCTATGTCATTGATAAGAATGTTAAACAGTACCGGTCCCAGCATGTCTTTATAAACATTACACAATACCTAAGTAGCCTATTATTTTGCAAACAGTGAAGTGACTAACATAAATTCAAATATAATCGTGCCATGGCTGACATCAAGAGCTTTTCAGTCTCAGAATTTTGCTCCCCTTTTCCAGAGGACCCTGAAGTAGCTCATTATGATGTATGGAAAAATTACCACTTTCTGGTTCTCGAGCTTCTTATTCTTACTGCCTTCTCCAAAGTTCCTCAAAAACAAGTAGTTTTAGAAACATGAACCATATGTTCTCTGTTCAATTTAAAGATTATTTACACATTCTGTATTTACCATCAAACTTGCTTTACAAGAACACTGCACAATGATATTGATTTGCAATGCCATGAGAATAACTGCATCCATCTGAAAATCTGCAGCAGTGCTTCGTGTTGAATACACAGCACTAATCTTAAGAATTTTCAGACTGGTCTTCCCATCAAAATTAAGTAGCAGAAGAGTAATGATTTTTTAAAAAGCCTTACAGTCACAAGGAATAGGTTTGTCTATCAAATGCACTGCAATGCCAGATTCTCAAGCCTTCTGTTTAATTCATGCTAAACATTGAGGCAGGCATTGTTCAGTGGAGGGTGGTAGTTGTACATGCCCATGAATGATGTGTCATCAGCTTCTAGGCTCAAGACTCATGTTTATGATTTTCTGCCTTACCTGCCTGTTAGACTTCTTTCAGTGCTGTAAAAGGTATTTTATCTTAGTGATAGATGTCTTTTCGTCACTTACTTTTGGGACATCACTTATACTGATGGACGCTTCCTGCAATGTTTTTTCCTCCCTTTTGATAATATTTTCAAGCAAAAGATATCGTAAAATATTCTACAAAAAGGAAGGTAAGACTACTGTTGGCCATACTTGCATTGTCTCCTCACTTGAGTGTAATTCTACTTTCTTTTTCTTCAGTGATTCTCTTCTGCTATCGAGCACAAGGAAAAAAAAGAAAAGGCTAGCAGCAAGTAAGAACAATTTTATTCTTAACATGCTGTGTTAGCAAAACATGCAGTCCCAATGCACCTGAATCCTGTCAAAAGCAGAGCATGCTGACAGTATCACACTTAAGAAGATCTGGAAGTTCAGTCAATGTACAGAGCTATCCCTCTGCTATTTCAAACTCATTTTCACAGCTTTGTTAAGGAAACAAATCTTAGCCTGCTATTCTGATGCTGAGAAAGTAGAGTTTCTATTATCTTCATTACCTGCTCAATGACAGCGGACTGAAAGGCTTTCATCGAACCTCATGTCGTGAGGAAGAGAAAGCTGTAGCTTTCCACCTGGATGCCTGATTAGTACGAAAATATCTTCAAAAACACATGCTTTTAAAAACAGAAGTTGGAAGCACATCTCTCTACTTTAATACAAAATGACTGTCTAATTGAAGTTAAAATGAAATTGATCCAAAATTGCCAAGCTACAACTACTTTGCAAATTTTTGTCTTACTGACAAAGTTATATTTATATTGCAATTTTTCACAAGAAGAGAAGAAGAACTGTCTAGAGTGGGTTATGTCATGGACCTATCACTGATGCCTAAAAGTTCCTCCAAGCTCCTATGCTCATGACCTACACTTTCTCAGTTTTCCAGAAGGAGTCAGAAGTAGGAAGCCCACAACTAGAAACTTCCAAAAATTTTAAACAGATGACACGCCTTGTTTAGGCAAAAGCAAACATCTATTCCATAAGCGACAGATTTTTGGAAATACCATCTAAGTTAAAGAACTAGAAGTCACATCCAAAAAATAAGGAACACTAGAATATATAAACATCCACTTAAGAACAGTCACTATTTCTTGAAAATGTCTAGAGTATGCACCAATACCTCATATAGTTTCTTTAAAAAAAACCCATCAGTTTACTCCATAATTCAATTATTCTATTTGAAATCTGTAGATGCAAATGGAAGAGCAGCCATGTGACAGCAACTTCAAGAATTTTTCCAACTAAAACTGTCCTAAATATTCTTTTTATTTAAAATGCCATTCAGCAACTAAATATAATGAGAGCAGAGAGAATAAATAGAGAGTAATTAGCTATATCAAGAGAGAAAAGATGCTCCTCAGGCATCATGCACCTGAAAGAAATTTTATTGGAGAAAAAAAATCAGAGTTGGCCTCACAATGAGACACTGCAATAACAGCATGCAATTTACATTTTGCTTTTATTTAAAAAAATAACATGACATCTTTAACAAGCACTAAATATTCCTAGGTTAATTAAAATTCAAAATTATTAGAGAAGAATATATATACCAAGCACTCACTAAAGTACCCCAAAAGCCATTTAGTTGGTTAGCTCACTTTAACGAAAAATGCATCAATAAATCTCTCAAGTTTAATGAATTTTATGCATACATGCTGCTCTCCTAAAAATGGTTTGGCAAGTAAAATTTTTGTGAGGAAATCCAATAGGCCTGTTCTCTTCTCTGTTGTCTCTGCAGAGATTTTGAGTAGGCTGGGACACGTCTCCTCATCTAAACTCTACCATAGTCCTCCTTTTCAAATGTAAATGGTGCATGAGAGCAGAACTATTTAATTTGCCCACATAATCCTCTTAATATTTTGAATATTCCAGAATTTTGTCACAATGCAGAAAGCTTTTCTCTTGTGGCACAGTATTACCTTTATCTACTGTATTCCAGTACCTATTTTCCATGCTCATTCACCCTAATTAGGGCTTTACTGAACAAGAAGGTAACAATTACTGGGCTCTCTAGCCAGTATAACATTGCTTCTTCTAATCAGCATGCTGTAAAAAGATCAAAAAACCAAACAAACCACCCAACCAAAAAAACCCCTGAAACCTAAAACCATCAAGTTATTTTAACATAATACCATGACAGGCAGTTATTATCAGAAATAGTGATACACACTATACTGTCAAACCATATTCTTAGTAAATGCATGAGCTAGAATTACAAGAGATGTTACTCTTCCCTTTTTAAAATCCAAGTCCGCACTCAAATATAAAGCTTGAATTTTTCCACAACTGAAAAGAAGCCAGAGTAATGAATAAGTGCAAAAGAGCAGCAACGTACATTGGCTTCAGAAGCATCTACTACTTCAATTGTTTTTTCTGCCCTTTATGGCATCTAAAAGACGGGTTGATTTAGTAACATGGATTAGTGATGGGTTGTTGTTCGTTTTGTTTGGTTTTATTTCTTTTTTTTTTTTTTATCAGAGATAGGTTGGTGGTTGGACTAGATGATCTTAAAGGCCCCTTCCAACCTAGACAGTTCTATGATTCTATGATTAAGAACCTTTCCCATCAGGTATCTATACTGGCTGGAGAGACTCGACTGCGAAGAGCAGTCTTATCATAGAATGGTTGGGGTTGGAAGGGAGCCCAGAGATAATCTAGTTCCAACCCCCCTGTCTTTTTTGTATAAATATTAATGTTTTACACCTACAGAGGCAGTCAGCTGTGGAAAACAGTTTTTTTCTTCAAAACTTTATTTTGATTTTCTGTGGCTCCACCCAGTATTGCATAAATTGAGTTAGCTACAGGATTCACTTGCAGATTTTTGGAATTTGAAAGCAATTTAACTATTCAGAATATCTTCTGACATCTACATTTAATATAGTCTTAACATGCTCACAGCACTCAGTGTGTTATGGTCTGATAAAAAAAGGAGGAACGTGGAAGAAAAGCAAGTTGGAAAACATGCAAGTATTGTGATTATACTGATAAAATCCTCAGAACTGGCAAGTTCCTGAATGTGTCTGACATTTGGAGTCAATACTTTGCTTTAAATCTGGCCATCAATTTACAAGTTACAATCAGTAAAATACATGGAATATATATAGCAATCAGTAAATATACAGGTCTCTGTCAGACGTCAGTTAAACATTCATCAGATTTCAGTTACAAGCACCTAAACAAAGGCAGGTTTAGCTTGAATCGCTACTTTTCAACTTTGCCACAAGTCCTTGTACTTGTGAAGTGTCTTGCTTCCCTATGCTAAAGTCTCAAAGATCTTTCATTAACATATTTGTAATTTGATGGTTTGCTATTTATCAGTAAGTGTTAGAAAGTCGTAATCCCTCTTGGTTAAAGCTTCCAGAGTTCAAAATTTTCCTCAAACCCCAGTGACATTCTGAACACATGATGCAATCTCCACATAGCTGAATATATATTAACCCTAAGTGTAGGGGGCCAGGAGTACAGGTTTGGAACACAGGAAAATATTAAAAAATTTTTTTCCTGTTTGTTGAGCTGGTTTACTAGCTAGTGCAAAGATCACTGTTTTTTGTTTATATGGTATTCAGACCTGAACTTCTATCTCAGATATTTAAATGCCACTGATTGCGCCATTTAAAAGGCAAACTGTGAGCAACCTGGTCTAGTGGAAGGTGTCTCTGCCCATAGCAAGGGGGTTGGAACTGGATGATCTTTAAAGCCCCTTCCAACTCTACCCATTCTACGATTCTAAAAGGACAAGGAAATCATCAGCACGAAAACATTGTACTTTTTCAGCACTGCTGGAAAATGCTCAAAATATACAGTAATACATGGTAAAGAAGCATGTATAAAATAAAATGTCAAACAAACATGCCTTAGAACTGACATAATTCAAACTAATGCTGGACAAGATAGAGTACTAGGCACCCCAAAGATTTTGAGAGGCAATATAAACTATGAAAAAGTTTCTGCAGTGTCAGTTTACAAGAAAATTTGAAACAGAACATGGAAAAGTTGAAAGTTAGCATTTTTTAAAGGTTGTTTTGTTGGGGTTTTTTTTAGGGTGGTTGGTATTTTTAAATTATATGGAAGTAGAGCACAACAGAATTTTTAAGCATGTCCAACAAAATTTAGAAACTTGAGTGGACTTTTTTTGCCATTATCAAAATCCAAGTATGTAACATTCATAAGACTCATTTCTCAAAACTGGTGCATGCAATAAAACATTTTTCTTCATTACCTAATCATGTTTCACCCTTTAAACTATGAGCTTCCTCAGAGGCTAGAAACAAATCACAAGCCATGTTTAATATGCAAAAGCACCAAGAATAATTATGAAAAACTACATAAAACACAAGAGACAGTATTTATCTTCTGTTAAGAGAGCAAGTCCCACTATAACTGGAGAAACTGGCTGCCCATGGCTTAGATGGGAGTACTCTCCACTGGGTTAAAAACTGGCTAGAGGGCCGGACCCACAGAATGGTCGTAAATGGAGTCAAATCCAGTTGGCAGCCGGTCATGAGTGGTGTCCCCCAGGGCTCGGTACTGGGACCCGTTCTCTTTAACATCTTTATCAATGATCTGGATGAAGGGATCAAGTGCACCCTCAACAAGTTCGCAGACGACATCAATCTGGGTGGCAGTGTTGACCTGCTGGAGGATAGAGAGGCTTTGCAGAAGGATCTGGACAGGCTGAATCGATGGGCTGGGACCAACAGGATGAGTTTCAATAAGGCCAAGTGCTGGGTCCTGCACTTGGGTCACAACAACCCCAGGCAGCGCTACAGGCTTGGGGAAGAATGGCTGGAGAGCTGCCTGGCAGAAAAGGACCTGAGGGTGCTGGTCAACAGCAGGCTGAACATGAGGCGAGGCCTCACCTCGAGTACTGTGTCCAGTTTTGGGCCCCCTACCACAAGAAAGACATTGAGGTGCTGGAGCGGGTCCAGAGAAGGGCAACGAAGCTGGTGAGGGGTCTGGAGAGTAAGTCTTATGAGGAAAGGTTGAAGGAGCTGGGGTTGTTCAGTCTGAGGAAGAAGAGGCTGAGGGGAGAACTTATCGTGCTCTATAGCTATCCTGAAGGGAGGGTGTAAAGAGGCGGGGTTGGTCTCATCTCCCAAGTCACAGGAGACAGGACAAGGAGAAACAGCCTCAAGTCACACCAGGGGAGGTTTAAATTGGATAGTAGGAAACATTTCTTCATGGAGAGAGTTATCAGGCATTGGAATAGGCTGCCCAGGGAAGTGGTTGGAGGCACCATCCCTGGAGGTGTTCAAAAGACAGGTAGACATGGTCCTCAGGAATATCATAGAATCATAGAATCATCTGGGCTGGAAGGGACCTTCAAAGGTCATCTAGTCCGACCCCCCTGCAGTCACAGGGACAC
>JAOTQQ010000019.1:56910930-56979565 GCA_026546715.1 Gallinago undulata | reverse complement strand
GAGGCCCTGGGAAACCTGGTCTAGTTGGGGGTGTCCCTGTGACTGCAGGGGGTTCGAACTAGATGACCTTTGAAGGTCCCTTCCAGCCCAGATGATTCTATGATTCTATTCTATGATTAACCTCAGTTTTGCAAGTCAAGAACCACCAAGTAGCTTTTGCAGACATTTTGGCAACACTACCAGTAAGTAAATGGTTACAGTTGCAGTGGGAGAACAGTGAGGAGGATAAGGACGCTGACCAGCTACTTAGATCAGTTTCTTGGATTGTTTTCTTTTAGTGCAGCAATGTTTATGGGTTCACAAAATAAGTACTGAACAGGGTAAAAGCTTGTGCTATAAAACATCAACACGTGCAACATTTCAGTATGGTTAACAGATCATTTTTTGAGGATTTTGTGTTGATTCTTCCACAGAGTCCTGGTACATGTGAACATATTAGCCTGAAAGCATTAACCTGATGAGTGTTGTCTTGTAAGATCTTTCATCTTCCATTGCAGCTCCTCAATAGATAGCACTGGGCAAATTAACTGTTGGGGTGGTTGTAATGAAGGCTATTACATACTGTGACTTTCAAAGCATGCTAGATTTTGGAGATTATTATTATTATTGACAGTACCTGAATGGAACAACTGATAAAATCAATATTGTTCACAGAATCACAGAATTTTAGAGTAATTCTTATTTGCTCTATGCCAGGCTTCTGGTTTCAAAATCAGAATAAGATATTTTTCTGTTGGGCTTCAGATTATTAATATTCATGGAGGTTCATGCAGAAGGGGTCATAAGAGCTTGGATATACATTTACATATACACGGATATTTGTGAAACAAAAGGTAATACATAATAAAAGTTTTACTTCACTACCATGTCAAGTGGTCTCCTGTGATATCTTGGGAGATGATTAGATATTGCCCTGGCTAATAAGTTATGTGCCATAGAAAGGTATCATTTTACTTGGCCGAGCAATGGAAGGCGGCTTGGTGTTATAGGAGGAGTCAAAAGGAGAGATGTACCATGATTACAATACAGTCTGGGTAGTACCTTCCTTGAATAAAAGCTGTGGGCAGCCTGCTATGCAGCTTAGGTAAGAGCAAGGGCAATTCTCATAAATGGTTAGGATGTGACATTAGAAGATCTGAGATCCCATACACCAGAACCTCATATGCTGTGCACTGTAGAGGCACCCTGCCCAGCTGAAGTATCTTCTTCAAAATAACGATATTGGGGTAAGTATGGTATAGGAAGTTTTATGTGTCTGTGATGAAGATAGAAGTATTAATTTTATTTTATTTTTTTTTTATTTTACAGCCAGAATTCAATGACATATGATTTTGCTAATGCTGTATGTAGTATTTTTGTACAGCTCCAGGAAATGTAACAAATTAATCCATGAAGTGGTGTAAATACTAACAGTGTAATTCCTATGTATGCAATAAGAATGTGTTACACTTTCCATAACCTTATTTTTGTTGAAAATGCTGTTTCTAGGGACTAAACTTTCACATTTATGCCACATGGAATATCGTTATGTTACTGCTGGTGTTAATCATGAAAATTGTAAACTATGAGTAGTATTGTTCATCACAGTTGATTAGAATCACTCTTTTCATTAAAATGCAAATAATATAATCCAAAAAGTCTTAGAGTTTGAAGTAAAAGTAACCTTGAATTTGAGTGGTGGTAATGAGACTGTTAAAAGCAGTGAAAACAGCAATTTGAAAAACAACATTCAAAATTATCAGCTTTGACTATCTCAAATTTATACAAGCTGTTAATAACATTGAGAGCCCAAAAGGCATTGATACAGCAGTATTAGCTCTTCAGAAAAGGTCTCTCAAAAATTTGTTTTCCTGTGTCAGGATTTCTCATTACTGTTTTCAGATTTCTCAAAGGAGGTGCAGCTGGGATGGTGATGGGACGTAGATCTTGCCATGTCAAAACAATTCACCCTCCAATGCTAAAAGCTAGTGTGTGACATACTGATCCTAGCTCCACCTTCTGAAATATTTTTGTTTCTCCTATAGGTCCTTATTAAAATATCTGTCCTTGGTAGATAAGATCATTGAAGTTTGTAGTCAGAGGTGTTTGACTATGTAGTTCTAAGTGGGAAAAAAAGTGTCTTAGAGCGTGTTTTCTGGGAAATTTTTGGGCCTCTGTAAATTGCTGTTTGGACTTTTTTTATGATCCTCACAGGTTTGGGAGCTCCTTGGCTGTCACAAAACTTTTCTTACCTGCAAGACTTATATTCTTGCCTGTGTCTCTGCCCTGAGAAATTCTGTTCATCCCCGAGAGCCCAGCCTTGACTTTAGGTACTTGTGTGTCTGAATAGGGCTGTTCTGTACTGTGTATAGCTTATACATATACTTCATACAGTGTATGAAAAACATTCTAGACACTAACCGACATAACATTCTGTGCCTGTGAGTCTGGACTGTTTCTGGTACCTGAGCTAGTATTCCTCCAGCTGGCTCAGAGTGATTTCCCATCCAAGTTGCCTGACACTGATAAAAGCAGACAGCATGCATATTTAGAAAAGCTAAAGGGAATCCTGCAAGATGTGCGTTGATATTACTCAGCTGAATGGTCCCAGCTGGCATTCTGCATGCCTGACAGGGCATCGCCACTGATCTCGGAATAAGCATGAGACCAACTCCTCCTTCCAGTGGCTGAACCATAAAAGTGTACTGTCTCCACAGTTTAGATATACTTAAAGTGTGTGGCAAAGTAAATGTAATTTTCTGAACACTGTTTCTGCCATCGGGGGTTAACCATATTTAGCACATCATGATTGTCAAGAATTTCTATGTATTTCTTAAGTTTAATTAATTTGAAAAGTGCCCTAGAAATTAATGTAGTTGAAATTCCTATGTTTGTCCCTTTGATATATCTGGAATATACAGAGTGTTACATGTTTTGAAATGTGCTTCATAAAAAGTTAAGAGAACTAAACTTTCAGCAAAGCATGAGAAGAAAGCTAGCAAGTATGGATGAGAATACTGAGATGGATATAGGAACTAATACAGTAGCTTCTGTGCCTTGACCTCAGAAATGACACTCCTAAGATATGATATTTCTTTATCAAATCTAGTATCTGGATGGGAGAGAGTTTCTCTGCTGTGCATGCTAATGAGTGAAAGATGTTGGTATGGTAGGGGAGGAGATGCAGCCTGAAAATTAAAATGGGGAGTTATTATTTGGTTAAAACTTCTAAATGCACATAACAACACTGTGACTACAAATAGATTCCCACCCACCCACCAGTTGAAACAACTCTACAAGTCCCTACCAGCTGTTCTCACAACAGGAAGTCCTATTCAGCTTTTGCTGGACAAGGAGGGATGGTCCAGTTCAGGTCCTCTGTTACAAAGAATAGGAGAAAGATGGCTTAAGACAAAGCTAGAGAAGACTCTGGTGACTGGTTTTTTGTTTGGTTTTTTTTTGCTTATTGGTGCAGTGTTGCAGGGGTTATGGTTGCCGACATGAAGAATTGTAATAGCTCTTGATTTCCCTATCAATTACTCTAAAACAGGACAAGCAGGAAAACTATGAAGCGGAAGTATGAAGTTAAGTATCAAAAAGCAGAAAGCAGAGCTGAACTGTTTAAGCTGTCTGCATCTTGGTGACAAGTGGTGTCCTTCAGTGGTCTGTACTGGAACCAGTGCTGTTTAATATCTTCATGAACAACATAGAGGGATCAAGCACATCCTCAGCAAGTTTGCAAACACCAAGCTCATTGGTACAATTGACACAACTGAGAGATAGGATTTCATCCAGAGAGGCCTGGACAAGCTCAAGAAGTGGGCCCATGTGAACCTCATGAGGTTCAGAAAGGCAAAATGCAAGGTCCTGCATGTGGGTCAGGAGGACTACTGGTATTAATACAGGTTGGGGGATGAAGGGATTGAGAGCAACCCTGAGGAGAAGGAGTTGGGAGTGTTGGTTGTTAAGAAGCTCAACATGACCCAGCAACATGTGCTTGCAGCCCAGAAAGCCAACTGCATCCTGCACTACATTAAAAGAAGTGTGGCAAGCAGGTTGAGGGAGGTGATTCTACCCCAGTACTCCACTTCAGGTGTACTCCACTGGAATACTGTGTCCAGCTCTGGAGGTCTCAACATAAGAATAATATGGGCCTGTTGCAGTACATTCAGAGGAGCTCAACAAAGATGATCAGAGGGTCTTTGCTATGAGGCTGAAAGAGTTGGGTTTGTTCAGCCTGGAGAAGTCAAGTCTCTGGGGAGACCTCATAGCAGCCTTAAAGGGGTTAAAGGTCCACTACTTAAAGGGGGCCTCTGAGAAAGATGGGAACAGATTTTTTAATAGGATGTTTAGTGATAGGACAAGGGGTTATGGTTTTAATCTAAAAGAGGTTAGATTCAGACTAGATATAAGAGAGAAATTTTTTACAATGAGGTTGATGAAATACTGGCAGAGGTTGCCTAAAGAGGTGGAAGATGCCCCATCTCTGGAAACATTCAAGGTCAAGTTGTGGGCTTGGGGCTCTGAGTAACCTGATCTGGTTGAAAATGTCCCTGGTCATTGCAGGGGGAGTTGGACTAGAAGACCTTTAAAGGTCCCTTCCAACCCAAACTATTCTATGATTCTATGATTTCGTGTTGTTTTGGGTTTTTTTTTCCCTCCAGTATAGTAGTCAATATATAGTGTATAGTGTATAGAATACAGATCTATATGGTCACATCAGCTGAAACATACTCCAGTAGTATTCAGAAATTACCAGCTTCAAACTAAATAGTCCAGGCCGGATCATCATTGTTGTAAAAGGCTGGCAATGTAGTCCAATACTGGAAAGAACACAGAGGTAAGTAGCAGAATCCATTGTGATAGGATGCTAAGCAGTAGGGCATACTAAGTTGAGGACTGTCAAAAAATAGACACAATACAAATGAGCATTAGTACACATTCACTACAGAAGCAGTGAACATTTTTTTTCTTCTAAACAGAAGCTAAAAATCTTTTAAATTAGAAAACTCATTATTCTGCTCATTTACTTCACCATAAGCAATTTACAGTGAACACGGTTAAAAGCTGGAATACCTTCCTCAAAGAAGCATATGATCTCCACCCTTGCAGACCATCAAAACTTGACTGAACATGGTCCTGAGCAACCTGCTCTGACTAGACCTGTTCTGAGCAAAAGTCGAATTAGGCAGCTGCTGGAGGCCACTTCCAACTGACATGCATCTGTAATGCTACTAAGAAATATATTGTACAAATAATGACTTGTATGAATGCATAGTGTCTGAGCTTAGCTGAGTTCTAAGAGTTAAGGAAACTCTGCAGTATACTAATTGTATTATTATCCCATAGCACTCAAAAGGACTATGTACTAAGGTGTTAAATTAAGCTGTAAGCCATAGATGGACTTTGGCATGTCAATGCAGGGTTTTGTTATCCTTAACACATAATTATGCAATACATGTGGAAACCTCAGCTTTTGAAGATAGAATTTGTAGAGTTCAAAAAAAAGGTGTCTGAAGAGGGTTGTACTAACCATAGAGAGGAGCCTTGGTAGTTGCACTGAGCCCACTGGCACTGCAGTCAGGACAGGTACAGAGCCTAGTCTAAGAGTCACAACCATGTTTAAGGTCAAGATTAGTTTGCGATCAGGCTGGCAGCAACAGGACCTGTTTAGATTGGCAGACAGGTGCTTCTAGAATCTTAAAAATCATGAGCTGTATAACATGGCTTGTACCTGAAGCACCAGCTAACTCCGTGTGTTTGTTGATTTATCCTTAACTAAACATCTGTACTAATATACGAGCAATATTTGAGATCCACTTTCCTTGCTATGTTCTTAAAAGATACAGATTATTCACTTTAACAGTTGATATGTTAAAAGACGAAATGGTGGTCATGGTTGTGTTTTAAGGTTATTATTAACAATTAACTAGCAAATTTTAGTCCGTTAATTATAATAATATAATTAGTGTTACAAAGAGACAAACTAAGTGTGTTACAAACTCAGAACAGTAAAGAATACTACGTTAACTTGACAGTGGTGAAAGGGGAGGACACATTTTCTCACTTATAACTTCTGTTGTCTGATTATGAAGTTAAGACAGGTAATTTTCCTGCACTGTTATGTGGTGATCTTCCCCACCAGTCTTACCATATGTCTCTTTCTCTCCGCTATACACAGGATGTATTCACAGGGCTGCCTTTCGATGTATTAAAATGTCATTTTTTAACGGTATCTGCCTCTCACCTCCCAAGTGTAATACCTCTGCATTATCCCATGCATTTCTCTTTCAAAAGGATCCACTCTTCAAATTCATGAAAATTCTATGATATTCCAGAAGAAATAAGGAAACTTATTTCTAACTGCAAAGATTGCTTGGACTGCTGCATGTAAGGAAATCACATATTAAAGTTGACTATGTTAACCCAAAGACAGCAGGAGAACATTATTTTAGGCATTAAATTACATGTCAATGTACTTGTGCTCCTCCATGATTTGAGTGCATTTTGAGTTTTCAAGAATAAAAGACACAGACAGGACACTCATCAACAATTCAAGTGTAGCCTCTCAAGTCATATGGAGTTCACAAATCAAGCTACCTCCCAAATTTCCCTGCTGCTTATTTTAATGCTTTCCTCTCATGTCAGAAAACCATCCTCTAATGCCATACCATTTTCCTGATCAGGTTTCTTATTGTCACACATGTCTGCTTAGAGAAATGCATTAGAGATGTGTCCCTTCATTTCTTTACACAAATTAGTGTAATAAGTGCTTCAGGTATATTCTGAATGACAGGCTTTTCACTATGGCCAAGTGACAGGATGTTCACTGGCCAATCAGAAATTGCTTTGCCATTCAGTGTGATTGGTCAGTATGATGCAATTTCATTATCTTTAATAAAATGGAATTACCTTCCCATTCTCTTAGAGGATCTTAATCTAGAGCAACAGTCCAGTAGTCACCCAGTATAATTCCCTTTTTTCTCATCCAACCAGACTGCAGTAGTATTCTTTTACTCTTTTTGTTGAAAAACAAGGTTGTTCTCTGAATAATTATAGAATGAAAGATTCTTTCATCTTGGGCTGTTATCTTTAGCAAATGTGTGTTTAATGGAGGTATTAGTCAAGCAGAGGTACGCAAGCATCATGCAGACTTTTTCTATATTCTATCTACTTCCAGTTAAAATACATACTTTTTCATATTCCTTTCCTGAAAAACTGTGGTGGTTTGGGCTGAATTGGCCAATGATGACGCAGAAGATGCTCTCCCCCACCTCTCACTCCAAGGAGAGGAGGAAGAGAGATAAAGAGATTTATGACTTTAGAAGAAACTAAACTACTTTAATGAAATGTTAATAATAAAATAAAAAGAAAATAATGAAATAGATACAACATATACGAAACAGTATCAAGCTCCCAGGTTGATGTCACCGGCAGGTACTGGGGAAGTCCCAGACTTGACTCAGTGATGGATAGGAACTGGATTCCAGGATGGAGTCAGGAATGCATGGGTCAGAATCAAAGGCAGACAAACACACAGAGTTGTCCTCAGATGTTGGCCATTGAAGAAAGAAAGCTGACACTTTGATCCCCCAGCTTTTATACTGAGCATGATTCAGATGGGATGGAATATCTTGGTCAGTTTGGGATCACCTGTCTTGTCCAGTTCTCCCCTCAGGTGTGACCCCTCTACGCTCTTCCGCTTCCAGCCCTCCAATGGGGCAAATAACTAAGTTTGTTGACTTTGATTTGAGGCAGAACAGAACCAACTTTCTGTTCAGTATAATTTTACTTCTTAGCTAAGCCTCTTCTAACTCTCTGAAATTGACAGCATATTGTGCAGAAAACTGTTCTTTCTCAGAGTGTAAGACCTATCTTTAGAGTTAATGCCAAAGAACAGTATGCAGAGAGGATCTTGCTTATACTTATTGCTATGAGAACCAAAGTTTGAGGTAGAACAAACATGACAAAACCATATTCTGTATGAGTACAATAGATGCCAATAATATCACCAAGTTTTCTGTCTTTTTTCTCCCCCTCTCTTGTCGTTACAGTTCATCATTAATAACAGTTCCACTGTTCAGGATACATGGTTGAACGCAGGTGATTTTAAGAAATTAATTTTATAAATAAAAAATAGAGAACAGTTCTTCACACCCACCTTTATTTTTCCATTGCTGGTTGTTTAAGGGGCTTTAAAGCAAACTAAGGTGACTACTATACAACCAATGACTGTGCAAAACTTTGTTACTTACTCAACAGTTATAAATTCTCCTTTTTTATCTATGTATGAGGATTAAGATTATTGAAAAAGTCTTGAGTTCAGAAAATAATTTGTGCATTTAATGCATTTGCCTTCTCTGGATATTGCATGTTTATAGATTAGTCCTACAACAAACTCCAGTGTCTCAATTTCATATCATCCCAGCTATGAAGTAATATCCCGTCTATCCCAAACCACTATGTTATTTCTTTCCAGTTCAAGTGCTCAGGTTTGTTCAAAGTATTTTCTTTATTACTCTGCTGGGTAGAAACTATCATATTCTTTATTCTTCCAGGAAGTTCTTCAGACTGCAAAAATAGCTTGAAAAGGAAATGGTTCAGGAATGGTTTTGTGCTCTTCACCAATTCACAAGGGGACAGCCAGAACAGAGGAATAGCCAATGTTTTTATGTTATGTATGCTCAGGACACATTGCCCTTAGAGAGCTTGAGAACAAGGGTGAGTCTATGCAAGTGTACAATCTGTGCTTTAATTCATGCACATCGCTTAGTGTTCCCTTGGATTTGTCCTATTTTGATACACTTTTGAATATTCCTCTGAATCATTCAAAATAATAACCTGTCAATGTTCCTGCAATATTGGTCACTTTTTCCTGCTGCTTTCGCTTGCAATGTATCCATACTGCAGGGGAGCTGTAGGTATATGCACATCTGCTGCTTTCAAAAACTTGAAAGGTTTCAGGTTTCTTTTTAGCTAAATTGTCTTTGACTACCATAGAAGATTAAATCATTGGTATTCTTGTTCTTCTTACATACTCAGCATCCTCAGCAGTCACTGAAATAGGTCCTGTGTGTTTTGCAAGAACTAAATAGCCAGGAATAAGTCACATTGCAGTTGGGCCAGAGAAGTAATCAAATTTCTAATGTGTAGCCCTATTATGTACTGTTGTGGGCAGGAAAGATAGGTGCATGAATTGTCACTGTTGAAGCAAAGTTGGGTATATGTTTTGCACATGACTAAAGAAATGGATGGTTTTAAAAAAACTGTATTCATGATTCATAGCTGATGGGTAGGACACATCTTTCCAAATATTTCAAAAATAACTGTTACTGGCATCAAAAGCCCTTTTATTTGCAGGAAAGTCCACATGCCTCTTGGGAATGTCAAGTATTGCTTAGAAGATAGATCTATCAATTATCTCTAATCTTTTCAGAAAAGACAACATTTCAAATAAGAATAATATATACCCTTACAGTCTTTTTAAGCAAATTAGAAGAATTATAACTACTTTAGAATCTGCCCCAGTATATTAATGAAGGTAGGTAGATGATGTTCATGATCCTTAAATACTTGGGAAAATTTTGGTTTTAATAGAGAGAAAAAAGTTGCACAACACAAAGCAAACTAGGATTTGCTGCTAACCTGCTCCTTGGTGCAGTAGGTGACAATGAAAAATTCACCAAGAAAGCTCATAGTTTCCTGCCATCTTCAGTTAGACATGGAAAGAATTTTCATCTCATCAATGCTTACCACCTTTTAGTTTATTCGATACCTGTGTGAATTTGTGTTCTTCTCCCCCAAGTGTCAACTGCATTGAAAAATAGGAACCATCTTAGATTTGAGAATCGATGTAGGGTATTGACGGGTCATGAGGTACAAGACTGCACAAATAACAAGTTACTTCAGTCATTTGTGCATCAGACTAGGTTTCTACTTTGTAACTCCATCCAACTGCTTTTCTAACTAAATAATAAGAGGAAAAAATGTTGTAATTTTCAAATCTTCTGACTAGCCCAGAAGTACCCTTATTTTCTGCTCTCAAAAGAATGAACTCCTGATTGCTCCTGGCATGGATGACTCCATGTTGCTTCTGATGCTAAGTCTCACTCACCAGCATATCTGCGTGCGTGCTGCTGTCGCTGGCCTAAAATGGTCACTCTTGTTTTTTGAGATGCAGTCACTCGGCATTAAGATCACCTGCAACATTTGGAAGGATTCCCCTCTGAAAATTTGAAACTTGTTTTTGAAAATTACCTTATAAAGGCTTTGATTTATTGAGTTCTCGCTCATCCAGTGCTTCAGAATGTGGGTGCATCTAACAATCTCTGAAAACTTACATACCATAACAATGATCCAACAACTATTTTTGTCCCTGGTGTGACAGTAAAATGCTACAAATGATGAGTCGAAAATAGATATATCAAAATATTATCTAGTAAGAGATCCTAAATTAGGACCTTGTTGCAACAAGAAGAATGCATTGAGATTCATGAACTCTTCAACTGTGTTGCTGCTCCTTCTATGTAACACTCATAACTGGGAATGAATGTATGTAAGGATGTTTTTACTCCTTTTAGCTTGTGTGGTAATTTTCACAGCATTCGTATTCTTTAATTAGGTTATATCAGCTGTAATTCACCTAGGAATATTTATGATCGAGCAGTCTTTCTCTGGTTAGTATTTATAAGTGTTTTTAATACATTTTAATTTGTGCAAGTATGCTTCCTCTTGTTCACAGGCATTTATGCCCATTTAATTTCCAGTTTATTGTGTCAAAAGCCGATCTTTTAATGCATATTACTTGCATTTTTTGTGTGAGCAGTAGTCAGAAGTGCAACTTTCTCTAATCTTCACCTTTATATCAGTTTAAAATAAATGCCAGGGAAGATGACACTTTTCTGCAACTTTTCTTTGTCAATATAATTTTGCTTGAAACTTACTTTTTCTCCTTCCTTTTTATCTAATTTAAACTAATTATTTCAAATGATAAACAGCTGAGCTCTACACAAAGATGGAATTAGTGCTTTGAGATGTCTGTTGCTATCCTGTATATACAAGATCAAAAGAAGAAAGGCTTAAATAAGACAAAGATTTAGGGAAGCAGATTCATGAAAAAGGGTAATATAAAGAGGAATGTTTCACAGGCTAATAACACGCACAGTAGGGTGTAAGATTAGTCCTGTGAAACTGGCATGTTTATGAACATGTTCTGAGCTGGAAAAGCTTTTTGTAAAGACAAGCAAATAACAGCTTCAAAAATTTCACTTTTCTTCAGAACTCCAGCCTTAGTAATGCTACGAGAATCCAAAGATCAAAAGAACTAATGCTGTGTGTATCGGACACTCAGCTGGCATAAATCAAGACTGATCTGTTTAAAACAATGAGACTACTGAGCTACCCCAGTTATGGATATGGCCTCATATTTTTAATGCCATAGGGGAAGTTACTCTGTGCTACATTCTAAACTGTATTCAGTGTGTTTATGGCATATTTATCCTTAGGACCAGAGCTTTACTGCTGGGCAGACTGCTTTCTGGGCAGAGAAATCAGGCTCCAGGCTGGGAGAAGGCAAAATATTCTGCCATCATGAGCTGGCTTCACCATGCTTTCAGGCTGACATGGGGAAGCAGCAGCATGTTGCCCTCATCTTTTTCCCTGACTGTACTTGAGAAGCAAGTGAAAAGTGGAAGGGGAAAGGACATTCCCAGCTTGACAGAAATTTATGAAGGTCATCATAATCTCCTCTAACCCATGAAGGAAAAAAGTCTTTATTTATGAAGATGCTATTATCCTTTAACAATTCCCCCTTCATATGACTGCACATTATATAATGGAAGGTGCCTCATGATGTCTTTCTGAAAATAAAACAAATGAAAGTGGGCTTGCTCATAAGGTGACTGGAAAAATATAGGGGGAGAAAGCTAATAAACCTTTTCAGGGGTCTGTGTATAGCACTCTGGCCATCTGCTGATTAGCGTTCTCAAGAGCTGCCTAATCTGTTGTCCTTTCCTGAATCAAGATGAATATTGCCAGCTAGATACATGGGACATGTTTTCTTTAACTTTTTCATAAAGAGATCCAAAAGTGAGGACTGCTCGTTTTTTAGGCAATATAAATAAGTACTTTGCAGATCTTGCTGACAGAAAGTTTTAGATAATAACCAGGCTGAATTTTCATTTTGAAATTACCACTAGTATCTCCATGAACATAAAGAGCAAGCTTGTTCCTTTCTTCTTTGTGCCAGTCTGCTCATTTTCCATTGCCAGTATTTTTCTTCTTGAGGATGAACAAATCTTAGTTCTCAGTGTTTCAAAACAAAACAAGAAAGCCTGACAATTGTTTTCGGTGTCCACTAGACTGGCATCTTTCTGGAAAGGCATTCTTTCAGACGGGGTACAGAATTACGTATGAGAGATTACTCTGTAAATTCTGCAAGCTTATAGACCTTACTTGCTTTTTTTCCAAAAAGTTACTTTGCTGAGGTATTGTGCTTGTGCTTCACTACAACCTTTCATATAAAATAGCTACCTACAGGTTTGTCTTAATTGTTGCAATTATCCCCAATGGATTAAATTATTTTTGATTTAATAGTTTTCCAGTTTGATAAGACAGTTTTGAATTCTGATCATGTCTTATAACTTAATTGCAGTCCCTTCCAACTTCTTGTTACTGCAAATTTAGTGTAGAGAGGAGGTCTTGGTGAGAAGTTCAAGGTTTGAAGCTGTAGGAAAAACTGTTCTGTATTAATTTAGTTAAAAATAAAATTGCCTTCAGAGAAAAACTGCTTGAAACTGTAAGAGTAGAAGGCAATTTTAGCAAGGTTTCACAATTTTTTGTAAAAAAAGGAGAAGGAACAGAAAGATAAAAATAGTGGACTTCAAGAATGCAAATATAAGTAAGGTCAGAAAAGAGTAGGTAAAATCTTACAAGTAGAAAATTTTCCTCAGGAAAAAAGAAAAAAGGTTGCTTTCTTATAAAGAAGCAATTCTAAAGACAACAAGTTAAATTACCTCAGAATGTAGAAATGTGAAAAAGGGTATTAGTAAACTCCTTGACTAAATTTGTCTAAAGAGAGAAAAATACAAAACATAGAATTTGGACCAGATTATGAACGATGAACACAAAAGGAAAATCAGAAGACTGAAGCACAAAATAAAGTTGTTTTCCAAGACATTTTTAGATGGACTGTCCAGCAAGCCTCTTTTAAACAGAATAGTTTGAAATCTGTCATTCAACTACATGCTCTGGATGTGGTCTGAACTGGATATCTATCACCATAGTGTCTCTAGTCTTCCCTTTCACCATGTCTTTCAACAGGTCAGTTTCGTATGGCTAAACCAACCTTCAGAATTTTGCTCTGGTCTGCTGAGTTGCACAAAGCCTGGGAGTTTTGTGTTTTGGACAAATAAAACTGGCATAAAGCAAAAAAACCTATTCTTAGAAGTGGATGAAGGGTCTGTTGCAAGATGAAGAATATTTGTTTTCTCAGGTCTCGCACAAATGAATTCCTGTTCCAAAAAAGGAGTATTTTCTATGATACACCAATAATTTTTACTCAGTTATCAAGATTTCATATGTTGTTTCTATACGGATATGCAAAGACATATAGCTCTATATTCACAGTCCTTTTTGTCAAGTACATTTAAATTTTTTGTGTTTGATTTTTTTTATATGTGGAAAATTAAGACAATGGCATGCATGCTTCAGATATACTTCTTGGAAAGGTGACAGTCAAGGTATAATGTGTAACCTTAAAACAGAAATAGGAATGAACTTTCTTTCAAGTAAGGTAAGAGAGTGAAAATTAAAGATTCTGCAATGGAAATTTCATAATTCTGGCAGGGTTGTGTGCTGGGTTTGGTTTGGTTTGGTTTGGTTTGGTTGTGTGTAGTAAGTGAGTGAACAACATAAAGTTTCTTAGGTACTACTCATGTTCCTCCTTGTTTATTATATTAATCAAAGCTAAACCCAAACATTTGCCTTAGTTAAGCTCAAAGCCTAATTTGAAATAGGGTGTATTTGTCTTACAGTAGGTGTATTTTTCTTTTGTTGTTTACCAAAACAGGAGGGAAATAAATCAGATGCTATTAGTACTGTTAAAATGTTCTACAAGCTTCCAGGGAGCAAATATTAGTTCACAAAAATGAGATTTCTCATATTGCTGAAATAATGGAAAAACAAGTTGTGAACCTTTTACTTTATGAGTGCTTGTGGTAATCCACAAATACTAATTTCTATTAATAAGACATATAATGTTTCTCAATATGTGTCCTGATCTGCAACTATTATGTCAATAAACATAGCTAATCAGTTTAATGTGCTTTAGGGTGAGACAAGGAGTGAATACCAATAGAGAAATAATGAGCAAAAAGTCTCTCTCATATTTTTTTTCTGTGGTAGAGCAAGCCTGGGCATCCATGTGTGGCCTATTCTCTTAAGGAATACTGATTGAAAAATTTTCTGAAAATATATTATTCACATTAAGAAAAAAAATATTATTTCATGTACTTTTGAGAAACATTTTATTTTTAAAAAAAATAACTTGATGTCTTCTTTATTTAACTGTAAGACATTAATGTCTCACATTAAGCCATTTTTACTGAAACTTGGCAATGCTTAATAAATAACAATTACAATGACTTTTCTTCACAGAAAATTGACTTGTTTGGGGTTCTATACCAAAGCTTTGATTTTGGGTAGTTTTTACTGTACACTGAACTATTTTGTGCGCTTTCTTCTTTGTACTGTCATGAAAATTTGTCCTCAGTTTTCTCTTCTACCTGTTCATTTGTTATTTTCTCCCCCCCACCCCAGTCTGAAATATTTCCCTTTCCAAAACATACTTAATGTTTACTCTCTCTTGAGAACTGCTGTATCATTGTAATTTGAAATGACCATTTATGGGCTGACTGAAAACTGAAGAAACTGACTACAAATGAGTAGGAATGCTGTTACTGGAAAAGGCTGTGCTATTCTTAATTTCATTGAAATTAAATCTCCAAGTTACTTTTGTTTCATTACCTTGACTACTCCACATTCAGCTAAGGGGATAAAGTGTGCACAAATATCAGCAGCAGATTCTTATAAACAATGCTGTGATTTCTCTTTTGTAAAGTAAAGTGAGGAGATCCTGCAATACATTAAATTTATGGACTGTTTGAACATATAGATATAGCCTTAATTTTAAGTCTTGTATAGAAAAAAACCACATACTTTCAAGCATAACAAAGAGAGAAATATTCCTTTAATAAAGACATGTGATCTATTGAAAGACTCTAGAACAAATTTTAATCTCTGTTTATTTCAAATACATTTCATTAGATTTTGTAGTCTTGCAGAGTGACATTAGAGCAGAGAGAAGAGAAATGGAAAAGACCAATTAGGTCACCTAGTTTGTATCTCAGGGGGTCAGTAAAGGATTTTTCCCTAAAGTGTAAGATAATCATTTTATCTAATTATGCAACTCCTAAAAACAACCAATCAATTCAATCTCTCAATTAACAAAGCATTCCCAAGTCTTTTTCAATAAATAAGGATGTTTTGGTTCCTAAGTAAGCAAGCTACTACAGATGAAAGAAAAAATAAAAACCAAGAGCATTAAAATAAGTTTGTTAAACAAACTTCTGACAAAAATCTTTCTTTGAGCTTTCTTACTGTTCTTTGGAACTTTCTTACTGTTCCTGGAACTGTAAGTTCCAGGACAGGATTCCCTGAAGTACTACAATTCGTGGTAAACAAGCATACTAAAGGGTTGTGAATCAAGTAAACAACTGAGAACAAGCATTTTCTTTCCAACTATCGAATGGGCTTTGTACATTATATTTCTGATGACAAGAACCCTCAGTTTTGGACAGTTTGATTTTTAGCTTCCCCAAGCTGCCACTTATCAAAACAAGTTTTGTATTTCTCAATATACAATTTTAGTAAATATTTCACAGTAGATTGAAAGACAATATGAATTAAGTAAGTACACTTTGTGCCAATCACGAATCATCCGTTGTCCTAACAGAGTGTTATTAAATGTTCTGTTGGGCTATTGCTTTCCAGCTGAGGTATACTCTACCTGCTTACATTATAGCTGGCAGCTTTGTTTTCCTCTAGTAATATTCCATCATGAATATTAGCCTAAAACAGAATAGAGAAGTTAATATAAGAGAGTTAGCATAGGAGAACCTATGTTAACTTTACTGTCCAAACCTCAAGTATATATACTTTGAATAAATATATATATGCATATATACATATATATACACTCATAATCCATATATATACACAGATATATACTTTTACATATATGTGTGTGTGTATGTATGCATATATGAAGTATATATACATGCCTGGATGCATTCTTGAAGTAATTGAGATTCTGTTTGGTATGCAGATCTGTCACTTACCACCCCTTTTTTGGTATTAGATGGCAATTTAACCAACTCTTTTGCTTTACCAAAGGTGTTACTTTTTATTGTGACTTGACGAAATTTTCTCTTGCAATCAGTTCTGTTCTTCTTGATTGAACATGAGCTCACTGAAAGTTTTCCAGCCATCTGGACTGACAATCTTTATCCTTAGTCCTTAAATAAACCTGTATGTTTCCTACTAATGTAATTGGGAGTTTTGTCTAAGTAAAGATGAAAGAAACCTTCCTTCAATATTTACATTATTTCCACAATGAATCCTCATTGCTGTGTCTATATGTAGCCTGCTAATGTTTATAATGTAACTTTACAAGCAGTACCCAACTCTATGTAATACTTAACATATGGGATCTCAGGAGATCCTTCACTCTTGGCAACTAATATTGTACCTGCTTCTGAGAGCTTTAATCTATGTCTTTACCCTCTATCTGTTTGCTCACCTATGAAAAGATTAGCTCTTATAATCGTTCACATTCTCTGTATCTTGTATGTAGATGGCTGAAGAATTCCTGGCAGTTTGACAAGAACTGGACATGTCAACTGGTGCTGGATTAAGCAGACTTGTGTTTCATTTTGAAGATCACCACAACACGGATACTTCAAAAATTAAATATTTATGTGCATTTCCCTCTTTAAAGATTCTGAAGATTGTGTAATATGATTTGTTTGGTTGTTGTGTTTTGTTTTGTTTTGTTTTGTTTTGTTTTGTTTTTTAAGTACAGTATTAGGGCTTTAAAAATTTCCTCCACTTGTCAGTGAGTGAGCTGTGGCAACTAGTTGTATGGTTCCAACTAACATAAATGTATGGTTTTAATGTATGGTTTATAATGTATGCTTTTAATGTATGGTTTATAAATTATGGAATCTCCAGAGCACATGCAATAAAACTGTTTTATAAATCTGAAGCAAATACCTTTTCCTAATTTCTTTCTGAAATTCAAAAGCTCTACATTATTATTTTTTTAAAAGCTATTTACATACTCAGTATATATATACTCATTTACATTGTCTCAGTATTGTTGTTGTGCAGGTGTGAGGAAGTCTGTTCTTGTATTAGGTAACAGGAAATAGGTAAGGATTTATGAGACCCTGGGAATTCTATCTTTACTCTGGAAGTTCAAGAAGTACCACTCAGAAAAGCGCTTTTTGGTACTAAATGATGCCTATATTCACAATATTTCAGTGAACCTTTATTATCTCAACTGATATAAATCTCTTCTTCAAGCTCAAGAATATGGAGTCAAGTGCAAAAGGGAAAAAGGAAGGTAGGGGGAAAAAAAAAAGTTGTTTCAAAACCAGAGATAATATGTTAAGAATTTTTAAAAATCAAAACTAAGGCATAACCTGGAAGTTAACAAAAGAAAAATAGTTTCAAGAACTGTTCAATTCTAGGCCAGATAAAAAGAGCTTGTTGATAAATTAAAAATCATGTTTCAGTGGCATGCTTTGAAATAAATGGATGTATTCTTTCAAACAAAATAAGTTTATAGTGAGTCAGGAAGTTTTTCCATGATGTGGTATCAGGACAGATTGTACAGTACAAGCAAAGAGAGTTGAATGAGATGTAATTATATTCTAGAAGTGTGACTTTTAATATATTTTATATTTTAAACTAACGCTAACTCTCTTTAGAAAGCTGCCCTTTGAAACAAGTGTTACAGGTGGGAGAAGGGCAACTTTTGCACTACAAAAATGTTGTGTTAATTAGGCTTGATAGTTAGGTCTAGTATTTCCACAGTGAAGTTAAGAGTATTCCCATACTGTACAAAGTTCTGTAGAGATACTGAAATAATGGATCTGAAATAAAATAAGCACCATATTGCATATAATGCTATTATTGACATACTATTTTTCCATATTTTTCTTATATCATTAATTTATAGAGTATGATTTAATTGCCTTTGTCAACCTTTTCCAGTGAACAGCCTTGTGTTCAGTGTATCTTGATTTGATTTAGTCTGCAGACTTCAAATTACAGAAAATAATCCCCACAAGAGAATTAATACTCTAAATGTACCTCAGAGAAACCATACATATCCCTCATTGCAGTGATTTTAGTACTAAATGAACATCTTTTCCAGTTAAGATTTTCCACCAGGTGTTAACTTGGAAGGCAGGAATAGAAGGACAGAAGAGTGAAAACACAGAAGAGTAGGAAAAAAATGATGTCTTGAAAGAGAATTTAATCTATTTGAAAAAGTCAGGTGAAGGAGACTGTGAATGAATATTGTAATATTGGGCCTTTCCCAAGGCAACTGAAGTCAGGAGGAAGAAGATAAAGATTTACTGGGAATAAATAACTCTTGAGTAGTCGATGCAGATGAGCAGTTGTTGGAAATGGATAGATCTATCAAGACTGTAAAATCTTTTGTGAGAGAGAGTTGTATGAAGAACTGATTAAAATGGTGAGTAACACAACATTCAGATACTGATTGCTACCAAACTCTTTAGCAAGGATTTTAAATTATACTGATGGAGAACTAATTTGTTGTTCACAATAGAGAAAAACATAATTTTAATTTATTTATGGTGAACTGAAATGTTATTTATAGACATATTATCAGAATTTTCAGAAACTCACCTGTACATTAAATTTCCCAAAGATAGTAGCATTAAGCTTCTGTGGTTCACTGTTTAATTTAGCAAAGGGTACATTGATTGACACAGATGAAAAATAAACTACTGGTAAGCCCTGTTTGCTTAATATGTAGACGGTTATACATTTGATGAATTTATATTTATGATTTTAGATGGCAGAGACTCATTTTCATTAAATTTGTTTACCATAGTTATGGAAGGACTGTCACAATACCCATTAAGTTTGATGCATTTGTGTGCCTTTCCACTTCTCTCTGCCTCCCAGAATTTTCATTCCAGCCATGAGTGCTGGTGTTCCTTAGTTGTACATCTGGTACAGTGTTTCTGACAGCAACATCACTCCGCAGGGACTGAATGTGCCATCTGTATGACATTCTTAGCATCTAATGGTTTAAGACCTAGAGACTCATAACTGCCTGAAAAACTACTTTTCCAGGATACTATGTTGTTGCCCTCTGATCCATATTTTACTGACAAAGTATGCATTACACAATGTTACAGATCTGTGTTTCTTTCTTTGTAAGTAAGAGAAAGGAGGAGAGAAGACATCTCTGTCTTCAGCATCCAGGTTGCCCTTATGATGTCTAGCTGCAGGCAAAAGTAAAGGAGAAAAAGATTCAGAAAACCTTTGCCAAATAATACCTAGGAGGTACTAATCTCCTCAGCTGAAGAGATGATTCTAATAGAAATGTAATGTGAAATCATCTTGTGAAAGGAAAAGTGTACAAACAGATGTTTAGCACTGTATATAAAACATGCAAGTGTTGCCTTAAGGTACAGCAGTTGAAGGAATGAACTGGCATTTCCCAAAATAAATTAGATTCCAAATGAAAGTCATAATAAAATATGCATTAGTAGAAATGAAGATTTCTGCAATACTTTTGCACTTGCCTGAACTTCAGTGTGATTATGAAGTACTGAAGATGTAAGACCACATAAGTCAAGCTGAGCCTGGTGAAACTGCATGGGAAAGATTTTCTTCATAAAAGTAATTCCTTTTTTTGTAGGACAAGGAGAAAACATTGTTTATGAGGCTTCAGTCTGACATGAGGGAAAATATTGTTTAGTTGTCAGACCACTTGAATTCTAGCCAGAAGGCAAAATTGTTTTTGGAAGGCAGGAAGCTTTCAGGTGGCTTCTCAGTTTTTTTGCCTGTTTTTCTTCTCCTGAATTCCTGCTGTTCATTAGGAACCAGTTTCTCTTCATTGCTTGCATTAAGGTTATAGATACATCATTGCTTCAGAACAAGGCATATGTTTAAAGTGCCCATGGTTTATGACATTTTCTTAACATCTGAGATTAAACCTTATAAAGTTAGAAATGCAGTTTACATAGAAAATTATTTTGCCTCATTTTATTTTTCTAATGACCCTGCCTGTGGCTTATTTTCTCCTCCAGCCTTCTTAGGCAATAAAACAAGGAACATTTCTTTTAAAAATATATGGCTCAGATTTTTGTGACTGTTCCATGGAAAACAATTTACAAAAAGTAATAGAATCAACTGACAAATGTATTTCTCTACAGAACATCCCAGCTAGTTGAAAAATTTTTGGTGTGATGATTTGCTAGTCAATGTTACTATTATTACACAGGTATTCATAGTGTAAGAAAAAACAGAAAATGAGATATTTAATTAACGTGAGATATTCAATATTGAAATTGTCAGTTCAGGTTCTAAATATTGCAATTCATTACAAAATTGAAGAGTTTTAGAGTCTATCTGAGATTTTGTTTACACCAAAGTAAATCCATTTAGGGAATTATATACTGTAACATGTGTAGGTAAACAAATTTGAATATGTTTGTTAATGTTAAGTCTACATTACAATTTGGTATTAGTGTAACAACTGTACTTACGATTTGTCTAGATCATTTGGGTTTTGGTTTTTTTTTTCAACTTTTGTGTCAGATCACTTTTACTTCTCAGTGTATCAGTTTTCTTGTGTAATGATGAAACGGGTTTTCAAAATCAGTCAGTGATTCTGAGTACTTTGCTTTTTTTGGAACAAACTAACACATCTTGAAGAGAGAAGAAATTCAACGTTCAATGTTCAGTCTGTGAAAAAAACTAATTTAAAGTTTCTTAAACTGTACACATGAAAATAAAATCACTATAGGTTACAAATCAGATTTGAGAATCTTTTTTTTCCCTTGGTTTTGCATACACTTGGATAACACTGATGTCACCAGAAGGACTATTAGAAGCAAAATCATAACTAATAATCAGATTGGTTTATTCTTTCTCTTCTTCCTCCTCTAGCAGAGACCTTGTAAAGGTGAATGCTTGAAATATATATGTGATAAGCTGTTAGATTAGTTTCTTTGGTGGCAAAATTAATGTTGATGTTGTGGTTCCGTCTTCTTTGTTCTTGTTTTTCTGTGGTGTAGAGGTTAAATCTTTCCTACTCAGACTAAGCTAATGTTCTCATTAGAAGTTCATTGTTGCTCTCCTGTGTCACTTGCACTTGGAATGTTGTCTGAAGGAACTGGAGACATAAAGGTATAACTGTTACTAGAGAAATGAAATTGCTGCATTGACTGAACAAAGACAGAACTGTTCGTTCACCCTCTTTATGTGAAGGGCAGCCTAGAAGTCATGGTCTGGCTGTCTTTCTGCTGCATATATAAAGTGTCAGTATGTCACACACCTTTTTGCAAAAGTGAAAAGGTTTTTTGTCATGGCAGGAGTAGAAGGAACATTACTTATGTTGTAATTTGATGAGGGTAATATTAGCATGAATGCACTCTTATTAGCCTAGAATGGGTTAAAATATGAGATAATCCAACTACATTAATTTTTGATAACCCTTCTAATGCAGGGTATCAGAAAAGATTCTGATTCCAATAGTCATGGAATAGATTACTTCTGATCCCTGACATCTTCTCAGTATCTGAAGAGAGCTTTATTGTCAAAGCAGCAGCACTGATCTTGATGCAGAAGGATTACACAATATTTATCAGTGGTAATAGTGCACTAAATGACATTCTTCAGTGTAACAGGTGGCCTGGTACTGATTGAGTTGGTTGCATGTCAATTCAGAAGTGACAATGCATGCTAGAATTAGTAGAGATACCATGAAGTCCAGTACTGTCTCGTGGAAGATAAACTGTCTCCAAGGCCTGATTTAACACTGGTCGCAGGGAGTACATTTTTCTAGCTACGTACATCTTCTCCTTTGGATTTAGCTGCATCACATTTGATTTGATTCTGTGTCACTGTGTCATAGGCACATCCAAGGAAATACTTAGATTATAAAACATCAGGGTATTTGGAAGGTGATTCCAGCCATCTCGACTCACCTAGTAAGTGTGTTGACTTGCACTAGGAAAACAAGCTTAGAATATATGCTATCCTATGTGTAAGGAAATAAGTGTTTATTGTGTTTCTATGTCATCACCATAGTGCAGGTAGTTGAGAAAATTATAATAAATTCTAGCTGATGTTTTTATGATCATATTTTAGGTGTGGCTTCTAGAGAAAGTATGGTGAAGAGGGAGAAAATATTCACAACTATATAAGTCTCTGCAGCCTGTCCTCTAGTTTGGTTTACTGACCTAGAAGGAAGAGTAATGGATCTCAGATATCTGTTATCTAACATGTAACTTCTGGTTGCTTATGGGAGATGGAAGATATAACAGAAAAGTGGACTCTGCATGACTGTGTAAAAGAAACTTTGAGAAACATTTATTTCCTTGCTACTTTGGACATATCCCTATTCAGGTTGATACTAATCCTTCAGTGATGCATCTTCTATGTCATTTTATCAATATGTGAAAAAAATGGACATACTTCTCTATAAAATTATTCCCCTACTTCTTCACATCCCCACTGTTTTCTGGGATCTGTTGGAATATTATACTTCCAGAAAAGTTTTTCCTTTTCCCCTTGAAACTGGCACTCCAGGTCTTTGTGGTCAGTTCACAAAAAGGTCGTTGAATGGTAAATTAATGTTCAGGGCCTGAGGTTCATGATAAATCCTTCTGGAACTGGTATTCCAGTGTCAAGTGGTAGAAACTTCATCCTTGTCTTCAAAAATCACTAAGTAACAAATTATTCAACATCAACTTGCAACTGTTGCAAATATCACGTGCAATGTGCATAAAGCAATGCACAAGAAAGAAACAAGAAGGTATACTAAAGTTGGGAGGGTGAAAGAGCAGTTAAGAAAAAATCTCAGCATTCATTCCTTGATTTCAGTATGCAACTAGTCTTGGTGGATCTGAATGTTGGTATTGTTGTTTGTATTTTATAGATTAGCATAAAAATTATTGAGTTAAAAATCACTAACATATTTCATCTATTGCTTTTTAGTGAGTTGATTATCTATGCTTCTAAATTCCACTTCTATTCCCAATGAAGTTAATCCCAAAATTTTCATGTGGGATTGATTTCACACACATGGGTAAAGAGGAGAAAGTCGCACATAAAATTTCCAGAATGAAGCCCTGATGGAATGTACTGTTGGGCTTGCTCTTTACTCAAGAAGGCACACCTTGAGTGACAAAATGTTGACAATCAGTGATTTGAGATGCAATCCATTAAAATGGAGAATAAAGAGGAGTTTTTGTGCAGGTGGTAGAATAGTCTGATCTGAAAGTCCAACCTTGAACCAAATGTTGTTATGTATGGAAACTTTATTTTTAGATATGATGGGGTCCTTGATTGTTTTGCCCATGGTAATAATAACATTATGGGAAAACACAGCCTGTACAAACTGGAGGTATATTAAGAATGAGTTTGGTTCTCCTCAAATTGGGTTCATGAAGTTTTCTTCCTTTCTTGTCATATGTAAAATCTAGTCAAAATAATACTGAAACAAACAAGCTTTCAAATGCTATTTCTTAGTAAGCCAGTGTCTACACATGTGTATACTGCTTACTCTGCAATAGTCTCTGACACCAAGAAATTCAAAGGGAATCTGTTTTTGTAGAATGAAATCTAATCGACATTCCTCTATACATATGTACCAACAACATTTCTCTGAAAAACAATGGATCATTATTTATTTTACATTATTTAAAAAATTGCCTTAGATTGTCTGGTTAGGAGGAAATGACTCACAACTTTGATTCTTCACCAGGATCTATGTCAGTTACTGAAGTCCTTATGACATGGTTTCTTAGCCTTACAACACCATATAAAAGTAGCAAGAGACAACTGAAACCCCACATAGGGTTAAAGGTAAGGGTGGCCAATATTTACCCTAAAAAAGAAAGCAAGAAATCAACTCAGAGGAGTTTGTAGCAGGGTTATAGAGGCAAAATATCTTTCCCTTGTTGTTAACTTTACCTCCTCCTTGTAGGACTGTAGGTGCCTAACGTCCAACATCCCAGCCAAGGAGACTAGAGAGTGCTCTCCTGAGAACAAGTCCTTAGTTACTTGTGGGAAAAACCCTTTGCCCAGCTCCAGAAGTGGACACTTTCAAGACTCCTTCCAGTGCTCTGATATAAGAAGATGCATTGGGTACTGTACACGTCAATGCATCTGAAGACCAGTTTTCCATTAAGTGTGAATAGGTGTTGAAGCACTGCAATTTATTTTTCTTGAGGGTATATCTTTGTGCATTTGAAAAGCTCTGGTCATGTTCTGTTAAAGACAATTATTATTAGAGTTGCCTATGTCTGACACTTATTTAGATAAAAGTTTCTTTTACTTGGGGCATTACACTCTGAAAAAAAAAATATAATAGAAATTCAATTCCTTTGTTCTATTGAAGTCCAAAATTTTGGTTGGGAACACAGTCAAAATGATACATATTTGGAAAACTTCAATGAGCTTCTGTGCTTAAGTGTCATATCTTATGTACTGGTACTTCCTTCAGGTTTTTATTAATAGGAATTATAAAATTAAAGAGAGTGCTATTCCTGTAAGTGTTCATCCTCTGATGCTATTTCCCTCTTTAGTTTTACTATATTCTTCTAAGGTCAGAGGAAAGGATTCTTCTAATCAGAGGAAAGGATTTCAGATAGGCATAAGCAACAAGAGAAATGGACTTACATACATAACTCAGCAAAAAAAAACTAAAAAACAAAAAGCAAAAACCCCTCAAAACACTGTTAGGACAAAAAGGGGACATTTTTATTTGTCCTTTCCACTTTCTCCCTTCTGAACACATTTATTTTTCTCATAAAATACCTATGATGAGACATATTGCATTGAAAAGTTGGAGCAGTTCGGGAAAGGGTAGGCTCACAACAAGCTAAAGTAGCATTTTTATGTTATTAAAACCACAAGTATGATCATTAATAAATATAATTCAATGGAATATGAGACACTGTGACTTAATTAATCTGACAGGGAACGATTTAAAACTCTTTTATGTTTGTCTGTGGTGTGTGCATGTGTGAACTCTATTTATGTACTGCTACAAACTGCAGCTGACTCACAGGATGATTTATTTGGGAGACTAGAGTGAATTTTTCATAAATTTGAAGCACAACAAGGAAATTCGCAGCAAGGCTACCCCAGGTATTTCTATCCCCTGATTTGCCCCTTAAAGAACAGTTTGTTTTGTAATAGCAAAAAAAGAGATATCAAGACGACCTATCAAATTGTCATTTGCTGTGCATGTTCTGGTGCTTCCAGTAACATGGCCCAAAATGATACTACAAACACAAGGTTAGCCTGTCAGAAAAGATAGCATGAAGAACAGGATTTCCTTGTGATTGAAAAGCCAGATAACTAATTAATTTGCTGTTTATTATCCATTGCATTTTGGGCACTTAGCTATGCTATGTTCTCTAAAACTATCTGATAGTGTAATTATGGTGGCAAATAGTTGGAAACTACTGTTTACAGTTCAACGTACAGAGAATTGCTCTGTGAAGCACAGTCCCTACCAACACAGTATGCTATATATTTAGCTTTAATTTCTAAGGTGTTTTTTATTCAAACTTCCACAGTAGTGTTTACTACCTGTAAACAATCACCAGAGCATAAAAAGAACAAGTTCAACAATGCTACAGTTGTGTATAACGCAAGTAATTCAGGTTAATAAGTCTCATTTTCTTGTTACTTTGTTTGTATTGGATTGCCTCATGAAATTTTGTAAATAGTAATAAAAATAGAAACAATGAAGAAAATTTCTTTCCAATACCCAATAGTGTTTATACAGCATATTTCAGTTTTTGAAAAAGATAATTGCTTAGTCCTCATTTTAAGCACTATTTCTTTTATAATCTCTTCATAGTTTAACCCCAGCAGGTAGTTAGGACTATGCAGCTGCTTACACAGTTGTCCAAGCATTTGTCTCCCCTTACTCCCTAGTGAGAAAGAGGGAGAAAAAAAGGGGAAATTGAAAAAAACACAACTTTTTTTGGGGGGGGGGGGCTTGAGATCAAGACAGTTTAATAGATCAATTAACAGAAAAAAAAAAAAAAAAACCAAATTGTTAATAATAATAATGGTAAAGGAATACACAAGATAAAGTAATACAACAGAAGTCACTCTCACCTCCTGGTGAATTGGTTGCTTAGCTCATTTCAAGCAGTGAGCTTGGCCACTTGGCCAACCTCCATTTATATATTGAGCATGACATCTATGGTATGGAGTCAATGGCCATTCCATTGTTTTGTCTATGCTCTTTCTCAGCTTCTATAGGAACCTGAAAAAAATCCTGGAATAGTATAAACATCACTTAGCAACAAATAAAACAAGATGCATTATTGACAATCCTTTCATACTAAATCTGAAAAATGGCAGCCACTAGAAAGAAAATTAACGCTATCCCAGGTGAAACCAGGACACATCTGTAAGCCAATAAATTAATCTTCCTATTTGTTTTGTCTCTCTTGCAGACAGCTGGAATGACAGCTAGTGTACAATACAAAGAGGTCTGTCAGATCTGTATTGAAACAGATTTTTACAATGGCACAGGAAAAAAGAAGACATTGAACAAAGAATCCTCTCATTAAACAAGAACTATTTTAATACTAGGTTAAAAAATCTTCAGTTGCAAGTTTTTATTTCATTTTAGGATAACAAAAAGAAATTTCCTCCTTATTGTATTTCATTTACAAAAGCAATTAACATTTTACTGTTCATACTGTTGGGCTCAGTTTGCAAGTTTTTCTTGCAGTTTCTGAATAGGAATACATCTGCAGTACTAGTTACAATGATGAACAAGAAGCAGCCAATACAGATACGTTCTGCACATGAAATACATGGAATAATTAATTTCCCTGGTAATACCATATTGTAAATAACAGTACATAACCACAGACTACTGAATATAACAGAAAACACACAAAACGATTGACATTGTCATGTCCCAGTTCCTCTGCTTGTCATAGCTTTATATCATAATATTTGTGCAGTTTTGTAGAGAAAATAGAGCTGAGGTTTGTCTAATATCTTCAAGTATTTTCATCCTCTTCCAACCTGTCAAAGACCAATGCTGTTTAGTGTGGACACAAGTTTGCAGCAAGGAGTAAGCACGCTTTGGAGGACTGTCATGCAGCTGTGACCATAATAAGTGGTCTAGTGAAGAGGAACAGCAAGATGCACTGTCTGTGATACTGTGTCTGTGTTAATGGAGAGTTTATATTTGTAAATGAAAAGCAGAAGTGTCTAGTAGGAATATTTTGGCCATTGATGTTTAGTTAGGTCTTCACAAGACCTCTGCTCGTGGCTTGTGCATCTCCAAATGAAGGTATCCCAAGCTTTACTCTGTTTTCCTACTTCAGCATTAGTAATTAGGTCATTTAAAAGAGGCAGAGCAGCAGAGAATGGAAAACGGTAATCCTGGTCTTGAGAACACTGGTGTGTTTTATGACAAGATTTCAGTTTAAGTACTTATGCTAATTTCAACGGACAGGATGCTTGCATGAACACATGGTTTGCAGGATGGCGGTCTGTCTTGGAAATGAAAATTATAGCATTTATTTTTATTAAATCAAATTAAAAAATCAAATGCATAGAATGTTGTTTAATTAACAGAAGTGAAAATTGTATTGTATTCGTTCCATGTTTCCACAATTCTAGTTATTAATCTGTCAGTAACAGAAATAGTCAGTAGCAGGATAGTTACAGTAGGTAAAACAATAGGAAATTGGAAAAAAATTATCATCAAACCAGAAAATTAGAAAGTAAAGTGTTACAAAGAATAAAACCTTTGTTTGTAGGAAAGGCAGATATTAAAACAATCACTTATATCAGGTATTCACAGCCCTATTTTTGGCATGGAACAGCAATGTTAAATGCAGAGAGGGATTTTTTTTGGGGGGGTAGTCCTTTGATCATGTTGGTCATCTATAGAACAAGGAAGGCCAAAGCATGAGGGAAATTAACTCCAGGTACCCCTCTGAGATGGTGTCCAGTAAGAAAGTGGGATTCAGCCACAATCACAGCATGGTTCCCTCTTTTCCTTTGGTACACGTGTTCCCCTTCTATTCTAGAGCTCCAGAGGTGGAAAGTAAGTGAAGTTCTGAAATTACCTTCTGCTGCTGACTCTACCATCTGTCATCTATGGTCCCTAACAAGTTTGTTGCCTGACGAAGCATTTTTTATCCTATTCTTTTTCAGTTGTTCATGTTGAAGGCTTCTTGTAACATCTCTACTTGCATGTTGTGGCTGGAGATGTAGGAATATGTATGGAGACATGAAGGTTTGTTATGTGCTTGTAATACGTATATCAGTATTTCTGTCTTTAATCAAACATCAAACAACAGCTATGAATGTGTCAAGAAGTCTAAGAGGTATGTATTCACTTTTTCCTTGTATAAACATATAAGGCACAGTAATGCAAAATATGATCCATCCAGGCTACCTATATAAACTTACAGGTCAGAAATAGACAATTATGGAATTGTAGTGATAGCAATGAAATGCTTTTTGTTGAAAAATATCTGTTGATGATGATACACAGTGGATATAGGACTTTGCTAGTATTCTACTGTGTGAGTTGACTTCTGAAATTAAACTAAATGCAATAATATATACAATGACTAAATCACGATTAAAAAAATGCCAAACATATTTATGTTATCATACCAGCCTTACCAAGGTAGAAATCATATAACATTAAGAAATTATCTTCAATAAGAATATTTCATGTTTCTTTAATCATCTTTCAGAACAAAGCCATTCTGAACAACATGACCTAGCAGCAATGAATTACAGCTGAATGGCATCATTTTCAGAAATGAACCTTCACCTGGCTGCAATGCCAAATAAATGGCAAAATTTGTTTGTGTATGACTTTTTTAAACTAAATTGAAGGTACAGTTTCCTCTGCAGATTTGCACACTGAAAACAAAAGAATCACAGGAAAGGAGACTTTTACCCTAGAGGTACAGTGAGAGATTTTAGAGTAATAGAAAAAACACAGCCCTTCAGAATATCTATGTCCTGTTCAAAAGGAAAGTATTACATTAATGATCAGTTGCATACCCTTTGAGAAAGTGTTTGGGGGTAAAGCAGCTACCCAAGATAATAGTGAACAGATGTACGGAATTTCTCTTATGATAGCTGACTGCTTAAAGAAGAAGGTGAAAATAACTTTTTCACTGCAGCTTCAGAATGCATGAAATTATTTTACTTTTGGTTTTGCTGGTTTTCTGATTTCATTTATTGCACTGCTTAGATCTATCAGTATCCACTTTGGGAACATGAAAGAAACTGATGTTAGTTGCCTCAAAGTTAGCATTTTGGTTTGGAACAGTAATACATCTCTCAATCTTTTCCAGTTACAGAGAGTTGGTTCAATTCACAGAACTTTAGAGTGCACAAAATTGTTTTTTCTTAAAAAAAATGAAGCTGCAGACTTCATTCCAGGTGTGCACCAGATGTGTTCCAACTTTTTACAGGAATTTGAGGGTTTGGCTTTTTTTTTTTTTTTTTTTAAGAACATGGCTACACTTATAAGTTGTGCTATACCAGGAGACCAGACTAAATGTATCTGAAGAAAAGGCCCTGACCTGCAAATACTGCAGTTGTCAAGGCCAAGCACCAGCTGCTTCAACCTACCGATCAGCTCCAATTTCATTGAATTAATGTAGACATAACATAGACATACCCCAGGATTACTCAGGACAGTTCTAGGTAATCAAACAAAGCAGGAAATGAACTGTAGATTGATGTACAGTTAAAATTTCTGCCATCAATAACATCCCAAGTATTCTGGCATTTGAGACTATATGTCTAGGATGGGCAGATTTGCTCCTTGTAATTGCAAAATGAATTTGAAGATCACAGATCAGAAACATACAAATGAAATCAAGTCTCACTGAGTGTCTAGAGAATATATTAAAAATGTCAGTATCATTACTTTCTGGATGACATAAACCTTATTGGTTTATGATAAATTCACTACCACATTTTAGGTAGTATTTCAGTTTTAGAGTGATGGTCCTGGAGAATAAAAGACTATTTTCACCACCAGAAGTCTCCATTCAGTGAGTGACTGTAAGCCAACACATGCCTGATTTTGGTACTTTTAATGGTAAGAACTTAATTTGGCTGTTTAATTATTCAAAATTTGGCCCTTTTGTCACCCAGTGTCAAACGCATTTATGTTTTGTGAAGTGGATTAGTGTCTCCTGAAAAGAGGACTGAGACCACCATATCCATTTTATTTCAAATGGGAAGCAGTCATCAGATGGTAACAATTTTGAAAACTGCCAATGAATTTGAAAAGATTTCTGTGTGCTAAACTGTCTGATATTATTAATCTTTTGAGCAATTCAGTCTCAGAAGTGCCTTTATTTTACTGTTAACAATAATGATTCTGCACCAAGTTAGAGTTCTGTATTTTTGTTAGCTTAAGTCATATACATTTTCAGGTTTTAATTTTTATTATGAATGGTCTTTTTTCTTTTTTAAAAGAATGTTGAAGTACAACTATTATAGAAATAGTGTAACAAAACCAAATAGATTATTGACCTAAATTCAAGAACTAACATTCTTCTTATAGGTATGATGAGGGATGATATAATGCCCTTATTGTTTTCTGTGTAATTTTTTTCTCTGTTTTCAAGAAATGGTTTTAAGTTAGGGGCAGGGGTTGGAAAGAGAGCTCTGCCTTATGAACTTGTTGTCAACAGCAGAAATAATAGTGGAGTCTTTCTGAAATGAAAAATGTTGTAATTTGTTCCACAGTAATGGGGTAGAAATGTAAGATATGATTATGACACAGCCTTCACAGATTGAATTAGTGACAGATTAATGAAGAGAGAAAGAAATGCATTGTGGGAATCATGAACCCATGACAGCTATGTCATCCTTTTTGGGAAATTCACAAATGATGTCTCCCTATAAGACTTGAATAAGAATGTGATTAGCTCAGCATTGCTTTTTTCTCCCACTATAGACTTCAGTTTTAATAATAATTAAAGAATAATGCCTGAATCCCATCTGAATGGCTTTTAAAGTTTAACTTGCTGAAGCTATTCACAGAGCTGAACTTGTAAAGAAGGCTGAATAGATCTGCACAACTAATTGTGGAATATTACACTGAAACTTCATCTCCCATATCAATACCAATTAAGTTTGCTCAGAGTACATCCCATATAATTTTAATAGGGACAGAATTTTTAATCTGGTCAGGTATTTCTCTGTGTGTATGAATGCACTTTTGCTAGTAAGACTTAGAGGGTTGTTCAGGATCCTGACTGATAAAGGTTTCCACAGATGTTGTTTAGGCACAAGAATAGTAAATTCTGTTCTTTGCTAGATTGATTTTGTCTCATTAGCATAAATTAAAAATAAAGCATAACAAGACAATGTTGCTTAATGAGTGTGTACAGAAATATTATTACAGGCATCTGGCAATTGGTGGGAGATGATGAGAAGAAATCAGTGAATGAGAGCTGCACATAAGCAGCATCAGATCCCTTTTTGTGATGGTAGCTTCAGTGAAGTTAATTTTCCCAGCAGCGCTTAGTACTTTGCATTCTAGATCTAAGGAGATTTTTTTTAGGCACTTGTCTTCAAAGAAAGTATCAGGATATTATTCATACTTTTATTTATATGGTGGCACCACAGAAAATGTGTGCATATAAAAGTGAAAGAAAATGCCTACTTTAGAGATTTTGGAATTAGGTGAGTAAAATATGGGAATGAAATACTCTATTTTTGCAAATTCTAACCAACTGATATCCCAGTATTCTTGGTTGATTTCATTTAACTGCTGAAATGCTGCAAACTTCCTGTACTGTTTTAGTATTTGCCATTCCTACCACATACAGGCACTAGTACAGCCTAAAGAGAAAGACATGCTCTCTCTATCGAGTTCATTTTGTGATAAGGCCAATAAGGCTGACAAACAGTATCAAGATTTTATGTTGCTTGTCTAGTAGGGGCTGAGTAGAAAATAGTTCAAATTCTATAGTGCTCCCTGCACATCTACAGCTGAAGGTAGATGTTAAATGGTGTTAAATATCCAGAAGTTACACACAGACAAAAGTATTATTTTGTATCTGCATGATCGACAAATAGTATTAACTTTTGTTATTAGATAAACATATTTGCATGACACTTCATTATTTGGATGACTAAGGTGGTGGAAACTGACTGGTATATGACAATGTGTCATGCTGACTTTTCTTGTAACACTGGACATGGATGATTTTTGAAGAATATATTGTTTTAATAAAAAATATTTGTCTGCTAGAAATTCTAAATTTTCATTCAAATCAGAGATGGAGATATTTTAGAAAAACTAGGTATGACAGATTGCATCATTTTAACATATATAAATGTAGCCAATATGTTTTATTTGATGACTTATATAACCAATGCTGAAAACTTTAGGTGAGTCTCTGCTAAGATAAATCCACTAGCACTTGGCTCTGTGATTTCAGAAACCCTTCTGTGTTTAGAAATTAAAGCTTGTGTTGTATTTTTAGGGAACAGTGTTATCATCAGTAGGAATGTGCTAGTGTTAGTTTGGATTAACTCTGTAATGTTAATAATATTGTAAAAGTATTTTTGTAATTTCTGTGAAATTTTATCTAGTTATCAGGTAATGTTTCACTTACAAAATTTTTAGATAATTTAAAAATTATGCTCAGATAGTATTCTGATGAAGAATTCTGTTCAAACCATCCTAGATGACGTAGTATAAACTTTTAGAACTCCTTAAACATTCAAGATAGTCTAAGTGCTTAAACTATTTTATGATGGCATAAGTGCTTAAATTGCCTAAAATCCTCAGAGTAGAGTATGGCTTTAAGGCACATTAAGTCCTCTGGTGCCGTAACCACCTAAACCACCTCAGATTTTTCAAATGGCATAAACTTTCAAATAATCCTAAATAATATTTGGGGTGGCATAAGTACTTAAACTGTTCTATGGAGGTGTAATTGTTGAAATTACAGTAGCAGTAGACTGCTTTGGAAAGTATTTGCTTTTGAATTGATGTAACTTCTTAGAGACTGCTCGGCCATGAAAAGAATGCTAAAGATCTAATCCTGAAAATACATTATATGTAGTACTGTATTCAGATCTCAGCTAGAAATTCTTTGGTCATATTGCAATGTGCTACAGACACTTGTTGAAGTGCACCCCTACAAAAAACTTCTTCCAGAAACACATATTATGCCTCTGTATTTGCCTCTTACTGCAGCTGCCAGTCTTCACGAACAGCTAAAATTATGTAAGGTAATGATGCCTGACCTTATGCATGACCATATCAGTTTCTCTTGCTGTATGATCACTTTCCATTCCCATTTGCATGGAATTACGTTACATGTTCATGCAGAACACACAGGTCAGTATAGAAGTGAGGAGCGGTTTGTGGCAAATGAAGAAAGAAGGGTGAGTGTCTTGTACTCCCTTTCCACAAGATGTTAGGTAGCCTACCCACTTCTCTGCTATCTGGTGTGAGTGAAAAGTCATGCCATGGCTCCTCAAAATATGTCTGCAGTGGTGGTAGCTGTTAATCCTCCCTTGACTTAGCAGGACTCCATGATTACTCTTGTGTTGTGTCATTGCAGAAGGGCTGAACACAAAGGGAAATGAACTCTTGAGGCCCTCTTTCTTCTTTCAGCATGTCTTCTTGTAGCAAAGCTCAGCTTGTCAGAAGCAGTCTCTAATTTTGGATGAAGTAGTTGTAATAAAAAAAAAGAAGAATACATATGATTTTTACAAGACTGCATTGTGAAAGAACTAAGTCAATAGGACATACCTATTTAGTCTGTCTGCAGGGCTTCTTCCATTCCATGCTTTTCCGCTCAACTATGAGCTCACAAATGAGCAATTGGACCTTTTTTCTTTAAACAGGAACAAGGAAAGAAATTACAGTCATAGCTGTAAACTTTTTGAAATATCAATCCACAGTATAAGTTTCAACATGACTTTGAGTAAAAGTACTTTGGCTAGGTCTAGAAGAGGATACTGGAGTCAGTCTAAGAGAATGATACTAAGACTCCCATGTAATGCTGAAACCAATGGAGGTTTCTGCAGCAAAGTAGAAGAATGATTTACTCTTTCCTGAGTCAGAGTCTTTTCATGGTTGTCCTTGCCAGCACCCAACATGCACCTAAATTTGATCAAATTTTAAAGTAAGCCTTTTTCTACCTCACACACCCAGCCTAAGAGACTGCTGTGGCAAAGTTTAACCACCCTGCCAGCTGTATGCAGATCCTACTGGTTGTCTCACATACATTCTAAACCAAACAGGAGGTGGGATCTGTTTCATTAAAATAGGCACAGCACTAGTTTTACCAGTGTTGTTTGAAGGAAACAGGTTAGAAAGACAAGTTCATTTGGAAGTATCAGACATGAACCTAAATTCACTGAAAGAATACAGGTTATGATTTTTCTTTCCTAAATATCTCAAGATATTATAAAAATAAAAATAAAAATAAAAAAAAAGAAAAAATCAAATGTCTCCCTTTTCTGATAAGAGGAATCGCTCTCTCTTATTTCTGAAACATAGGTTTGAACCAAAAACCAGTTACTTAAAAGTAAGACAGTGTGATTTGGAGGATTTCTATACCTATATCTCTTTCTGGATGTTATGTCTCTAGGCATTTGTTCTGTCCTTCTAGCTCAGGTTTTATCCGGTGTTTTAAGTATAATTTCCTTCATGTTTCCTGTTTCCTGCTAGCAGGGGTATTCTAGCTCCAGTTTGTAAGAGATTGGGTTTGCAGAAAAATACCAATAAAGCATGACAAAAAATGACAACTCAAAATACATCCTATAGACATTTTAGGGCAGCTCCCTGAACCATGCTCAAATAAAGCCTACTAATACAATGTAGGAAATATACCTCTAGTCATGTAAAATGGATCTAGTGATGCTTTCCTGCCCCAGAGAAATATAAAGACAGAAACAGGGAACACTCCAGAATTTGATACTACAGTATGTAGGGACTTCCTATATGTACTGTCGTATATGTACAGATGGAGCCTTTCTTTTATTAAAGATCACCTACTTCCATACAAGCTGAGTTTGAAGCAAGTTCTATTCACATCACATATGTTAGTGCGTAAATTTCTAAATACATAGTTTTTACTAGCGACTGTATTTTGTGTGTGTGTAACTGAAGCTGGTAAAGTTCAGAACCTACATCAGGAGAGACAGACCCATTATGAGTTAAACAGTTCCCTGATTTTAACAGCAGTTGCTCTGCATTGTTGGTTACATTTGCCTTTGTTGAAGGATACAGGACTTCATAATTTGTCCTTGGTTCTCTTACCAAATGCAAATGATTCTGCAGTAAGTGAGATGCCCTTAGTTATGATTATTACAACACTCCACTAGGCATTAAAGTTCCTTTCCTGCACATATGCCATATGGATGACTTTGTCTCCATAACAGTAAACTTGATTCAGTAAAGTAACAATCCCAGCCATTATGAATTAGCATGAATAATTCTGGAGGTGACTTTAAATTTCTGCAAAAGAAGGCTAAAATTTTATTTGGGTTGCAAGCTCTTATCTGGGGCGGGATTCTACTAGGATGTATTGTTATTGAAAATGAAGTAGGATGAAAATGTCTTGGCTCATAAAAGGGCACTACTTTTAAGCTGTATTTTGGTCATTTAATAAAACATATACTAACTGATAAGAGTATGAAGTTGTATAAAGCTCAGTTAATTTCTGCTCTGTAGACAGATGGGGTTATTGTAATCGACTGTAAGCACAGCTGAGAAAGTAGCAACCCTTAATTGTTCCTCCTCAGGAGCATCTCAGAGAGGTATTGCAACTCAGAAACAACTAGACTGCACTGGTATCAAACGATCACCAATTCCTGCCAGCTCCTCATGAGCCAGTTCTGGTTGGTAAATGGGAATTTAAAGGGCAAAATAGTGAGACTATTGCATGTAGCTGGCAAAACAACCATACTCCTTATCAATCCCGTTACTGATCTACTGTCTACAAAGTTGGAAGAGGGGGAACACTTTTTCTTCATGTACTTGCACTGGTTTTGGATTTTCTTTCCTCTTAATTTTAAGATTTTAAATTGACATCTTGACAAACCACCTTAGCTTTACACAGACTTAGTAACAGAAAATGTAATTCAATTAATGTATTATTGTGGATTAATCTGAAATCTACACTGTACCATTAGCTGTACCAGGAACTTGCAGATAGAACAATGAATATACCAGTTAGATAACAGCACTGTTTAGATTTTTCATGTGTACTATTTTACTTAGTTTGTACTATTAGGAAAAAAATATGACAAGTTATATAGGGAATCAAGGAAGCTGTCTTTTATTCTAGACAACAAGAAGTACCAGTATATTAGCAACAATTTAGGGGATTAAAAATATGTTGTTTACATATTGGTGAGTGGGTGTTATTCAGTTCCCTTCAGCTAAACTGTAGAGATCTTGCTTGAATTGTTGATTTTCCAGACAGCTGAAGAAATAAAATGGTTTTAGTTTGAACCAATTTAATTTGTTGAGAAATTCTAGCAGAAAAAAATAATGTTTTGGTAGAAATAAAAATTTCTTTTTGTCTGGCGGTATTTATAAAATAAGAAAATAAAGCCCAACTCTTAAAATGTCACACTTTTAAAAAAAATATCCAAATTGACTGTGTAATAAGTTCAGGGAGACCACCCTAACTTTCATCGAAGTGAATTTAATGAAAGCTCTGTGATCTTTTCAAGGGAGGCTCAGTCTCGAGATTATAATCAGCTTTCTCCTACCAAAATAATTTTGAAATTGATGATATGAATGGTTTATACAAGTGAGTCATGTTTTTCCTGGATTAAGATATCACTATGTAGTGTCCAAAATTTCAGGTCAACCAAAAGCTCAATTTTTTTTTTGAAATGAAAACGTATTTATTTCCCTAACTCAGTAAATTGTAACCCATCCAAACTCATTAGAAAAACTGGTGTTCCTTCAGTTATTGAAATTTCTGAAATGATAATTGCCTAAAAATTAAATCTTGATCTATCTTAGCAAAAATACACTGAGGGTACAATTTTCAGTACAAATGGTGGATAACAACTGATTGGCAGTGTGAGGGACTAGTTACAAGCTAAACTAAGCAGTGGTGAAAGAGGATGGGAGCACCTCAGTGAACTCCAGCCTGGAGTACAGGGTAAAGCTCAGTATGCATCAAGAAGGAAACTATGCTAACACCAGTGCTGATTCAACACCTGTGAACAAGTCCTGTTGTGAAGAAAGAGATGTGGTAAGGCCTAATACTCTTGCTGTTTGACTGCTCTGCAAACATGTGAGAATAAAATATTCCCCTCTGGTTGGTTAGCTCCTTTCATCACATGGTGTTCAGGGTGTTTGGGCGTTGCTCCAAACAGTTCACTCATGCAGCTCAGAAAAATAATGAGGGAAACAGGAGCATGGCAGGAGGAGAAACCAACTGTAGCTAAAATTTATTGTGTGGATTAGTTACTCTGCTGACCTTCATTATAAAGCTAAAAAAAAGTGTCCACAGTTTAACCACACCATAATTGAGCTCCAGTACAAATGGTGTTATTTGCAGCTATATTGCAGTTATACCACGAAAGTGGCTGCTTCATTAAAATTCATAAAAATTTTGAGTGTGGGAATTGTCATTTTGTAAAACTTACGAGTAACATCCTGTGCAGGCATGAACGTTGAGTATACTTTTATGAAAATGATCACACAATTTAGGGAATGCTGTAGGTACATCTCTGCCAACTGCAATAGAAATTGCATGAGAATAACCAAAGAACATTCCCAGACAGCTCAGTTCAGACAGAAACAGTGCCCAAACTGTCTGAGCTTCCTCCTGTAAACTCATGATTAGAATGGGGCCTTTTGTCAGCTGTGACAAAAGGTCGTTCAAAATTTTAGATGAAGTTGCAATTTCCCTGAACAAGTATCAATCAGCATGGCCTATCCTGTTAAGTTCTCTTTTTTTTTTTTTTTTTCATTTTGAGTAGCCATTTAAATTTGTGCATGAATGTGAGTTGTAATGTATGTTATGTATATATGTTATAAATTATGTGCTATGGTTACAAAGTGTTCTTTCCATTCATCACTGCAGGGGAGCAGCACCATCTGCCAACCAAGAAGGATTGAAATCCTCTATAAACAAACATATTAATCTTATTGTTTTAATAAAACTGCTAAATTGATGCAGAGGAGAAGACTATTATTGGAATAGTTCTCTTGTTCTAGGGAATGTGTCCCCAAGGAGTTGTCTTCTCAACGTGGGATAGAGAGCCTCTCCCGAAGTAACAAAAGCAACAAAGAAAAAGGAACGGCAGGCAAAGCAGACATTTTGCACTGAATTCAAACTGCAGTGTCACTGAAATAAGGACCTTTAAGTGCACTGCAGGAACACATTGTTTATTTTTTATGTCCCCAAGATTCATAAGAGTCTCTTAAACGTAATTAGCATCCTGTTTCTGAAGTCCAGCACAATCTCCACAGGAGCTTGAAGTGTGTTAATTTTAGATCTGCATGTCTTGCTGTTTTTTAGACTTGTCCTCCGTATGTTACAACATTCACATTCACAGCACATTGCTAGTGTCATTTTCCCATTTTCTTTTGAGTTTTATGGTATATTGGGGTTTGCATTTAATAACTAGTTATATACTAAGGGGGACTGATGTGGGTTATGCTTTACGAGTTTCAGTGGATTATTAAGGATGAATTCATGTGGGGGTGGATGAGTTCCTCTGTCTATATATATTTGATTTTTCTTACTTGAGGACCCTTTACAGAGTGATGCAGTTGTAAAACCTGGGAAGAATTCATCACACCTTCATTGACATGGTGAATTGGCTCCCAATTCCTGTCTACATTTTCAACTTCTGCTCAGATGTGTAAATCTTAAAATATAATGTATTCATTTTCTGAACATAAGTGTTTATTTGTCTGGTGTTTTCTCAGTTACATTTCCTTGGGTTTGCTTTTGGTTTTACTTATGCAAGGAATGTTTCTCTTTTTGAGCTCTACATATAATACTACTACCGCACCAGAAGGTCTGCAAGCAATCTCACCAGTTCTTCCTGTAGCATTAAAGTCACTTTTCAGTCTGTAATGTATGTAGTGACACTTAATAAAGGCTTGTAGCATTTTCAGGAGACATATTTACAGGATGTAGAAATCCTTACTTGTATTGATGAGATTGATACAGTAACACCTGTCCTCTATGTTGTGAAAGAAAATGAGAACACTGGACAAATAATACAATTCATTGAGATTTAAAGTCTTAATGCATTTTAGGTTTTAGACAGTTCACAGCACAGATTTAAGGCTTTCCCTCTTCTGGCACCTCAGAAAGAAATGCGATTAGGATTAAGTAAACCAATACACAAAGCAAAGCCCCTCTAAAGCCTTGTCCAAATTTTCAAGGGATCTTCCTTGCTAGCAGTAAGGAGGTGTGGGCAGTGTATTTGTGCCAGCTTCCTCTAGCTAGCAGGAACACCAACTAAACTGAAGAATCTGAAAGGTGTCACTATGCACCTGCAAGCAGAGAATGGAACCAGGGATTCTGGATGAATTAGTTTTCTGAATACTAGAACATGCAGAAACACACTTCACTGGACTAAGCCAGCAGTGCTGTACTACAGCGACACATTCGTTTTGCTGTATAGATTTTATATGACTTGTCAAGAGACAAAGGATTGATATTGCCAACAGCAGACACATTCTTTTACTGTTCACCAGCCCTGAAGTGGAAATTTCTTGCTCCAGTCCTTTTTGTAGCCTGTTATCTTAATATAGCTAGACAGGCTGGGCTGTGGCTTTACCTTTCGAAGACTAATTTCAGTAGATGGATCCCCATGAGGCCAGCGAACCTAGATGAAAATTGCTACTAATAAAGCAACCCTGTAAAATTCACCCTTTTTCTGTTACAATACAGTGCTATAAGTTCACTTTCCACCATATACATTTAGTGAAATATTGCCACAAACCAACACACTGCAGCTTATTGTATTATTGAAAAGCTCATTGAAAAAGCTGTTAGACATAGTCCAAACCATTACAATAGGCTACCGAATTATTCTCTTAAATTGGAGCAGGCTCACAGTACATTTTATTGCAGAGGATAACCTAAGTCATAACCTCTCACCAACACTTTTCTTTTACATTAGCACTATTATAGAGTTTTCTTAAATAAATACAGGAGAATTGGAGGAAAGTTTCAAGCAACTGGAGACAAAACCTATGTTCAGACACATCTGATGATTAACATACTCAAAGCCTTGTAAACAGGATTATTCTTCAAGCTAAATGATATATTTAATAGCTTGTGTTTCTTTTTCCATCCAGTTGAAATAAAAATTTAACCAAAAATATTTTACTTAACAGAACACAGATAAAAATCACTTTGCATGAGAATATAATTCATATTAAAAAAGGAGTTTCAATTATTACTTTAGTATGCCTAATCTGATCTATTTCACAATTATAAATGAGTTTGTTTCTATAGTAATTAATGTTTCCGACTTCTACAGTCCATTTTCTGTCTGCATGACTTTTCATGAATCTCTGGTGATTTTATCTTGGAATAGACAATAAGATTTTTTAAACAGTGAAGGCAATTCCCTTTAGCACTGTCTTCCATTATGAGCTTTTCACACACTTCTTCTGGAATTCTCTCTGACTGAATAAAGGATGAAATGAAAGAATAAAAAAAGTAAAGAAAAGATAAAAATCAGAATCTCAGATGACAGCAATGATACTGACTACCATATAACTTAGTGATTTTTATTTCTATGGTGGATCATGAGGTGATCTGTGAAAGTACGCACCCAGTAATATATTTTACCTGTTTCCTCCAGTGCATTTTCTCTCATGTTTACAATAATGATTCTATGACTTACCAGCAGAAATTCAATATTTACCAGCAACTGCCACACCACAGCAGCTGAGACTATTTATTTCCACTTATGATTAAATGGGAGATATCTGTGGCATCTTTGTGGTAATGAGGATGTCATGTGGCGACTCTATTATTACATGGAAAAAATGCAAAGTATCATCCTTCAATGTACTGCTGCAGAGAGTTTTCATTCATAACTGTGTGATACTGTTGAAATAAGGGGAAAGTCTGTGCATGTCTTTCAACATGAATTTCTATACTCATGGTAATACTGTTCACACATAATAAGTAACTAGGCTCGGTAGACTTCTTCTACAATTATTGTGGGTTTAGTTTCTGTTGCTGTGAGTTTCCTGTACTTCCTTCAAATTCTCTTTCCATTCAGTTCTGGTGAACATTAATATATTACTCTTTGAACTTTAATATTGCCTTACTCAACCACTCTGTTTCAGAACCACAGCAGAAATGCTTTTTTCAATTTAATTTCTTTGCAGGCCAATTTCCATGGGACTTTATGCACATTCTCAATACTTAACAGAGGTCTTCACTGTTTTGCATAGAATGGGAGGTTCCTCCAGTTCTAACCACTAATTATGTTGTTTACAAGAATAACCATCATCCCAGATGTTGGAAATATGGAGCATACACGAAAACTTGAGGAGTACCTAAATGAGCGGGTATAGACTATAGACAAACAGCAATGCAATACTGAATTGATGATATGTCTGTGCAGTCAAATAGTGTTACAAAAAAGTTTGACAGATAGATTAAATGTGCCTTGATTTTAAAGTAGAGTTTCTGTTCTTTCAAGTAGAAGAAGAGTCTTTCAAAATAAGGAAGATTCAGCAATCTGTAATCCCCGGATTGATTACCAACTAATACTAAATAATAACTTCGGTGATTATTTTACATGTTATTGCCTGAAATATTGAGTCTATTTACTTAGGGCCCTGCATGACCTTGACAGCAAATAAAAGTATTATAGAAGAAAATACTTCAAACTCTGTTGACCTCATCCCATATTCATACCAGATTTCTGTATTCTAAAATAGATGCAATTCAATTGCTAACTTAAGTACCAGTGGCTTTTTTTAGTAATAAAGTGTGAAGAAAACAAGAAATCTTTCCCACTAGCTTGGGACTTATGTCAAAGACGTATCAGAAACATTTTCTATTTTGCTGTTTATGTATCAATATTTTTCATAAATTATGAAAATTCAAAAATGATGAAAATTCATTATATTTTTTTTCCTTTTGTTTGGTTCTTGCATCCCTGGCTGGGCTCCCAAATGCTCACCAATTAAGTTAGCACTTATATACAAATGAAAAATAACGTGCAACTTCAAAAAGCAAATGTAAAAAATTGAAACACATTCAAGTAAACAGTTTTTAACAAGGACACCTACCCCTAAATAATGCTAAATTTTTTCAAACCTTTCTGATCTCCTCAGTCTCTCTAGAATGATTAATGATCTTAAGAATGACATGACAAAGGAAATTTAATAATGTTTAAATTCAGATTTCTGTTGTCCCAGTTTAGAACTCTCCTTCAACTACAGGGAAGTTGCACAGTTCTCAAATATACCACTATGTAGAAAACATTCCAGCCCTTAACTCAAAATTTCTGAAGGTGGATATAGTAATCCCTTGCACTTCCTGGGATAAAGTAGACAAATTAGGCAATTCTGACATTAGGAATAAAAAAAAATAAATTATCATTGAAATATTCTTTTTGCCATGATTTGATCTCTTGGAAACGTGGGGGGTTTTGTGTGTAAATCATAGCCTCTTAGAAAGTGGTGGAGATTAGGGGATAAATTGATGGGAAGTTAAGTGAAACCTCTTTCAGGAAGAAATATTAAATCAAGATTTAAAACATTGAATTCTTTATGCTCTCTCAGTATCTCATGCATCTCAAGCTTCCATCTCATATTCTTTGGTTTTTGATCTCCTTATAATTATATTTATGTTTCCCCTAAAAATGATGATTTTGTGTACCATTAGAAAGGATTTTTCATAACTAATAATTTAGAACTGTTAAGCCATAACCTACCACAATTACAGATTGTAAGATTCTTAGAGCTCAGAAGCTGAGCTTTTAATTATACTGGTTTAACAAAAAAACAGCTTCTGGAACTGTTTTATCTTAAAGCAGACAAGTTATTTTAGTTTAAGGAGCTGAGAATCAGGTTTCATTTGTATGATTGAGGATTTTGATAGGTTTATAGAACAACATTTGAACTCTTCCAGTGTAATTTTATGCTGCTATAATTTCTTTGGATGCAAAGCATTTAGAAATCTCAATAGAAAGGAAGGAATGAGTTCCATCATTCTTACATGCTTGCTAGTCTGGTAAGCAAATACCTGTACAGGTTTATATACATATATATATATGTTTATATATATATGTTTATATATTATATATGTTTATATATTATATATATGTTTTATATATATATATATATATAAAATATATAAATATATATATATATATCTACACACACACATATCCAGAGGAGTAATGGGCTAGGTCATTTTGAGTTTGCAGACTGGCATATGAAGTCTTGTCTGGGGTTCATTACAACAGACTGAAATAACTATGCAGGTTGAAGTGTACTTTGGATTGGTTGCCTCATTGTCATAGCGAGTGGGCAGTTTAATCCACATGAACCTCAAGTCACAACTGGAACTGCTGTTAAACATTCTGAATTGCCAGTTTATATTTTACAAACAAGGAAAACACATACTTGGCTAATACTATAAAGATTCCTTATTTCATTTCAATGGCAAAAAAGTTTATTCTAGGGTATGTGGTTATCATAAAATAGTCACAGTCCTGGATGTCATGGACTCAGAGTATTCCAATTCATGACAACCTCTCCCTTATTATAAATCTTTTATTGCATAGATAATGAAAACCATACTAAGTTGGATATAATTGATAAAGAAACCAACCTCCTGCTTAAACATTTTAAATGGTTTTTGTCTTCTTTTGTTTTCTCTTTGTATCCTGTTTCTAATTTTTATTGATAGATTTAAGTCTGCACAAACAAAGACATTGTTCACAAGAAAAAATAATCTACTTTCAACCCTTGCCTGACTTCCTGGTACAACTTTTCCCTTTGCTGTCATGAGATAAACTGAGAAAATGACATTATTACGTGCTGATATTTTGCAAAATTTGAGAGTGCTAGATTACCCAGTTTTTCTCTTACTCTGTTTTGTTATACACTTAGTGGGAAAATTGTTACACCCCAGCTAACGTCCAACTCTGTAAATTCCACAAATCCTTAATTTTCCTCCTAACACCACCATGATTTCAATGAATTTGAGGACTTCATCAGGATGTTTTATTATTCAGTGTGGAAGATAGTGGCTCACTTTTGCAGCATATATGATGTACTTAAACCTCTAAGCTAAGACAGTAAATATATGAGCATGTTTGATGCTTGCAGCCCTCTGATTCTGGAGCCAGATTTCCTTAGGGGACAGTGAAAGACAAGAAATAAGGAGGAATAAGGAGAATGATCTTATGGAGGGTTTGTTCTCAGGATCCCCAGCAGAGTTCTTGGCTAAACAAAATTCCTAATTTTGAATCAAATTCTTAGCTATACAAGCATTTTGTCTTTTACTTTCATCCTATTGGATAGTAAGAGCTCATTTCAAGCCTAACCAGGGCACTAAAACTAGAAGAGAACTATGAACAAAGGGACTAGGTTTAGGCTTCTTCACTTCAGTATTTTATGTGAGGTTACTATACAGAATATTTGAAAATATATGGGCTTTGTTTAGCAATTGAACTAACTCAATCATTTTATTTCTATATTGGGATGTAAGGTAAGGTACTGTAAGGTAAGGTTCTGTGCCTACTTATGGTATGCATGATTGAAGGAGAGTTCTTGTCTCAAAAGTAACTTGGCAAAAAGTGTTAATTTCTTTAATGAACCACATTAATTAACAAATCACAAGAAAGTGATTAGACCATCACTCTGCATAAAATGTGCTAATTAACAGTAAAATACATATCTGTGTTTGTCAGCACAGAGAGGTCTCTGTGAGATCTGACTGTGACATTCATACTGAAAAGAGCCCTAAATTCAGTGTTCACTGACATGAATCTAGTCCATGGTCTAAAAGATATGACTCAGCTGTACAGAATAACTATGAAAGCACCTCTCATGCTGTAGGGCAGGGAAGTAGTGAAGTGGGAGCAGAAGCTGAAACTGGAATTACGTATTAGTGCTGAGAATGTTGAAGGCAGAAACAAGAATGAGGATTTAGGCATAAACAGTTGCTGAAGCAAGCGAAGTCAGAGCCATGCCAGGAACTTCACACAGAAGAAAGGATCTCCAGATCCATGAGTGGATCACATTGCCTGGGACCAGGGAGGAGGGTCAGTATCCCACACGTATGCCAGTAATGCCCTTTGAGTCACTGGGGCATTCTGGCCAGCTCCAATCCTGCTCCAAATTTGTATGCTTCTGTCATCTTTGTCTGTCCTGCACAGATGTCTTGGTAACTTAGATCATCTCAAAAGCTAGTAGATACCCGTCTCTCTGGCCTCAGTTTCTTCCACATGTAGGAAGAGAAGAAGGAGGCAAAGAAGTCCCTTTGTAAGACACAGTGAGGTGGTGTCTTTGATCATAGTCACTGATAACTTGTGGCTGACTCCCATCAATTCAGTGCAATGGTATGCTCTAATGTTTTGTAAAGATAATGAACTAATTAAATCCAGTGATACAGTAAATCATACAATGGGGCAAATCACTCCTAGAGAAGCTCAGTGCCAAATGGCTAGATGGCTTCTTATAACTGATCTTGCTCAGTTACATCTTGCATTTCTCTGAACTACAAAGCCTTGCATAGCTAGATATGCCCTTAAACTTTGTAGAGGTTAAGTAAATTTAACTGAAGATAACTGTACCTGAAGGTTAATTAGCCACCCTGTTGAGAACAGAATGGACTTCATCTCACCTTCCCATCAAGGGTTCAATAATTCTCAAAAAAAAAAAAGGTATGAATTTTCCCTTATTTGTCAGGAAAATTAATAGACTATAAATCAGAATACGTGCAAAGAAAGATTAAGCTGCAGAGAGGATTTTTTATAAAGTTGACATTATTCAAGAAATCAGTCTGCTGCGTTAGAAATTCTTGAGTTTATTTCATAGAAGAATTACTATATTGGCTCTTACATTGTACTTGCTGGAATCAAATTCTGTTAATTAATCTATTTTTATCTCAGAAAGATGCCTCAGATGTTTAAAACTTTTCTTTTCCTTTCTATTTTATTTTTTTTAAATGCCACCTTTTCTGTAGGAGATTCAAAGTTTATCTCATGGTTATGAAAATCTAATTAGCAGCTCAGACTGTAAATTTGGAGTTTAGAATATGACTGATAGGTTGTGAACAAGCATTGTTTGATGGTCCAAAAGAGACAAGAAAGAAAACCTAAGAAAACAAAACCCCAGAAAAAAAATATTGGAAAGTTTTAGCTAACTAGGTGAGCTGTGAGAATTTGTGATAGTTCCCACAGATGCTGACAGGCATCTGTCTGCAGGAAAAAAATAGACCTAAATGTTGATTAAATAATTTAGATATATTATTAATTTTATTCTAAAATATATATAAACTAGTTATTTAGCTAATCTATACTAAATAACATTTACTATTTGTAATTCTTTATGTAGTTGGAAGCCTGGAAAACAATAGTATTTTGAGTGTTTTATGCATGAATTCCACAAAGGAGAGGATATTTCATTCGTATGGCTTGAAATTTTTAACATCTGAGACTACCCTTGTGAGACCACAATTTACCATCATTAGAAAGATTTCTTTCTGTGCTAAAGTCTTGATGATACTTTTCAACACAGTTCATTGTAAGTAGAATGATACCTCAAATATACATTCACTAAAGAGTCTTTGGAGGCTGTATTAAAGAGATGAAAGTCTGTTCAGCAAGGGAGTAGTAGTGTTTAATAAGTAAAGAACCAGGACAATATCTTGATATATTCAGAATAAATAAAACCAAGCATTATAATGCACACAAAAGCCAAATGTAAATAAACTTGTTTCACACTACGCAGTTATCTGAAGGCATTTCTCTCCTGATTAATGAGAAACAGATTAATATTTGTCAACAAAACATCAAATTCCCATATCTACTGCTTCAATTGCTGTTCTTTTACTATATATTAGTTGGGATTTTTCTAATGTGTTTCTAAATATGTGGAAGCGTCTCTCTAAATGAGCCATAGCATCAGTTACAAGGGTCCCATAGGAGTTATTCCACAGAAGAACACAAAGTCTTTCAGGCTAAAAAGAGGCAGAAATTTTTAGGCTACTAGTGTACTAAAGCACTAAACTTTGGTTTCTACAGAATGGCATATAGAGTATTTCATCTGACAAATTCCTTATCATTGCAAGTAAGAATCAGGAATGTCCACATTTTTTTCTTGATCTCTTTCTGTACTATCTTCTTGTTTCTTAGGCTTGTGGTCATTTCTATTAATGTTCCTACAGAAGCTGGAAGATGTTTTTAGGCTGAAGAGCTCCTCCAAGTGAGAAAGCACATTGCATTGATTTTAACCGTGAGAAGTCCTCTCTCTTCCTTCAGTTCCCCAGTTTATTAACTTCACATTCTCTATCTTTTGTTCCAAATGAGACACTGTTCTGCCTGTTGAAGTGTTCAGAAATGGTGGATAGGTTAATTAACGAGCACAGACAAGACATTCTAAGACACAATATTCACCCCACGTGCTTTCTGCCATTTTAACAGCCAAGAATAAGTAAGGTAGCAGTTGTGCCAGATTCATGGAGTTTGGGTGATATAGTCTGTTGTGTTGGGCTTGTGTGGCAAGGTTTGGGGAATGGTGGTCTAGAAGGGTAGCTTCTGTGAGGAGATGGCAGAAGCTTCTCCAATGTCTGATAGCAAATGCCAGCCGGCTCCATGACGGACCCACTGGCCAAGACTGAGCCAATCAGTGAGGGTGGTAGCAAAATTTAAGATGTTTAAAAACTGCTGTGCAACGGCAGCCAGGAAAGGAGTGAGAATATGTGAGAGAAACAATTCTTCAGACACCAAGGTCAGTGAAGGAGGGAGAGGAGGTGATCCTGAAACTTATGGTTAAGACCATGGTGAGGGTCTGTGCAGCCTGTGGAGGTCCATTGTGGAGCAGATATCCTACCTGCAGCCTGTGGAAGACCCCACACCAGAGCAGATGGATGTGCCCTGAAGAAGGCTGTGACCCCATGGAGAGCCTGTGTTGGAGCAGGGTCCTGGCAGGACCTGTAATCCTGTGGAGAGGAGTCCGTGCTGGAGCAGACTGTTCCTGAAAGAGTGCAACCCATGGAAAGGACACACACTGGAGCACTTCATGAAGAACTGCAGCCTGGGGGAAGGACCACATTGGACAAGTTCATGAAAGACCCACTGCCATGGGTGGGACTCCACACTGGATCAGGGGAAGAGTGTGAGGAGGAAAGAGAGTCAGATGCAAGGTGTGATCAAGTGACTGCAACTCCAATTCCTCATTACCCTGCACTGCTTAGGCACAGGAGGTAGAAGAGCTGGGAGTGAAAATGAGTCTGGGAAGAAGGAGGATGACAGTGGGTTGAAAGGTGTTTTAAGATTTGTTTTTTATTTCTCATTATTCTCCTCTGAATTTTGGCAAAAACCCTAAATTAATTTCCCTGAGTTGAGCCTGTTTTGCCTATGACACTAATTGGTGACACTAATCTCCCTGTCCTTATCTTAAACCCTGAGCCGTTCATTATATTTTCTCTCCCCTTTACAGTTGAGAAGGGGAGTGATAGAGCAGCTTGGTGGGCTAGCCAAGGTAAACACATCACATTTGTGGATGAACATTTAATCTAAGCCTGTCTATGATGGGATGAAAGTGGATGTGGCAACTGAATCATCATGTTAAACACAGCTTTGAAATTTCCCAAGGGAGTTCCTCATTATGGCATAGGCTTAGCTTTTCACACTACATTTCAGAGCGCGTGCTTGTTCGTCTCCTGTCCCTCTGTAGTATAACACAGCAGTCTTATTACCAAGTGGGGTCTTCAAAGTCTTCAAGCAAATGAAAGTAAGTTAGGCGTTATTGCTCCCCTTAAAGAAATATTTTGACTGAAGGTCAATAACCAACCATATTTAATCAACACAGATTAGGTTCTAAGAAATGTTACAGGTATTTGTGTCTAGTAGAGGAGGATTTTGAATACTGGTGTCTGCTATTGAGCACCTGAAGAAGGAAACAGGGATGCAAGCAAGAAAATAGGTTTGGTCCTAACAACAAGAAAACTCTATTCTGAAAAAAAATACCCTAGTCATAGATATATAAATATTCTGCAAAAGTAATAATGCGGAAAAGCCTTTCCTCCATTTTACTGCTGTATCCTATGGAAAACACAAACGAGAAAATGCTCTAGAAGTTGTCATTTTACCAGCTTCCTTTGAAGAACACTGCATAAAACTTAGCTTTGTTTCAATGTCATTTGCATTAAATTTTCATGAAGGTAATTCACTTCATGTTGCATTCTGCTTTGTGATAGCTTCCGTCTGCCCCCCTCCCCCCTCCCTTTTTTTAGAGGCCTAACAAGTATTTGTTTACCAACATCTTATTTTCTGAACTGCTTCCAAACTTCAAGTTCTTTCTGCCTTAACCACAGGAGAGTCTTCCTAGGAGCTTGACACTGAATATCCAGAGATTATTAATTGCATTCAGACCAGCATTTAGTCTAAGGCTGCTCTAGGATTACCATGTGGAATTTCCCATACTTAAATTATGTTGAAATATCCAATTAGTGTATTGTAGGCAGGCATGAATTTCATTGTAGTTAAACATTTGCTGACAAGCTGGCCTTTCAGTTAAGCTTTGCGCATTGAGAGAAGAAATTTGATCTCATCTGGTTTTCTTTGGAGAAAATTCTCAAAATGCTTTCCCATTAGATCTACTCCCTCTCTATGTAGTCTTTATGTGCAAACAAGAAGAATCCTTTCTATGGTCCAATCTTATCATTTGCATGTACCACATTTGAAAAGAATGTATATTATTGGCATTCACCATTCAAAGTAAAAAACTCTTGAAGGGAAAATGGAAGATGTGGTTCAAATTGAATACATACATATTTCTAAATGAAGGTTATATAGTGGTATTATGCTAAATTAAGTCTTGAGGGAATAACACTACAAAACATTTTCCTTTTTTCAATCATATATTAAATATTTTAATATCTGAATTATAAATATTTTACCATCCATGCAATTTAAGTCCAAGTTTTCCTGAGCAAGGTTTGTCATGTAAAATTAAAAGAAAGCTGCAGCACTTCTTCCTGTTTTCTTTAGGTAATTTCCCAACCAGGTCTTTTTTTTTTCAGTATGGCTGATCATCGGGAAAGTGGTTATATTCTTGCTTTGGAATTTAAGTTGCCAAATATTGATTAGATAGCAAGAGGTATTTCATAGCTGGTATTTTCTCTTTCTTATATCACTGGAAACAACTACCTGAAACACATTTATACAGTGAATAGTCTAATCCTGTGGTTGGCATGGTTTTTAATTTTGTTAATTTGAAGGGGTTTCTTTAAATTATTAAATAAAGATGGACTTTGGACTAGAATAATTCAGTATAATAGCTTCTATGTGAAGACATTGGGGAAAAGTCTGTCTCGTGTGATTAAGCAGTTCAAGAGAGTGAAACATTTACTGAAGTCTAGGGTTTGAGAAACAACCAAAGAGCAACAACTCAGGTAAGTCTATGCTCTCCACCTCCGATTTTATTTAAAAAAAGAAATTGAAATATTTTTTGCTGTTATAATTTTTCTGTCATGTCCTGTTTAACCTGGAAAAGATGTAAATTGATGGATTTGCTTTATTTTCATAATTGCTTTATGAATATATGTCATGGTTTAACAATTTGCAGCTAGGGCAATGCAAATGTTTGTTCACACCCCCCTCCTCATCCTTTCAGCCTCATAAATAAGGGAGAAAGAGGGAAAAAAAGGGGGGGAAAGAGAGGAAAAAATCTAATAGGCTGAGGTAAAGACAGTGCCATAGAAACAATAACAGAAAAAGAAAAATAGCAATAATAATAACAATAATAATAGTGACATAGGTTACTCTCACTGCCCAGTGAATTGGCTCCATCCAGAGTCATGACTGTAGATTTCCACCCCTTAACTAGCCCCTATTTATATACTGAGCATGACATCTTTGTTATTGAATATTTCATTGACCATTCTGTAGTTCTATTTATGTTTCTATGGCAAGCTGAAAATGTCCTTGGATAGTGTAAACATCACACAGCAACAACTAAAACCAACAGATATTATTGAATTTCTTTCACAGCAATCACTAAGAACAATATTAACACTTTCACAGTTGAAACCAGTTCAATGTAACAGGATGCTACTTGTTTCTGCATGTGTATGCTTCAACAGGCTATATCCTTGACAGAAAATGTCATGTTTCTCAATATGAATAGGTTTTATATGGTATCCTTATGTTCATTAAATTTAACATAAGGCAAAGATTTATTATTTAAAAACAGAGCTTAGTATTACACAGAATGAATGACAGAATGTTATGGGGTTGGAAGACACCTCTGGAGATCATCTTGTCCAACTCCCTTGCCAGAACAGGTCCACCTAGAGCAGGTCACAGAGGAATGTGTCCAGGTGGGTTTTGAATGTCTCCAGAGATAGACACCCCACCACCTCTCTGGGAAACCTGTTCCAGTGCTCTGCTATCCTCAAAGGAAAGAAGTTCCTCCTCATGTTCAGATGGAACTTTCTATATTGAAGTTTCCGCATGTTACCTCTTGTCCTGCCATTGGGCACTGCTGAAAAAAGACTGACCCCATCCTCTTGACACCCACCCTTTAAGTATTTATAGACATTGATCAGACCCTTCCCTCAATCTTTCCTTCTCCAGACTGAAAAGACCCAAGTCCCTCCGCCTGTCTTTCTAAGAGGCTAGCCCCTATCATCTTCATAGCCCTTTGCTGTACCATCTTCAGCAGTTCTCTGTCCTTCTTGAGCTGGTGAGCCCAGAACTGGAAACAGTTCTCCAGATGAGGCCTCACCAGGGCAGAGTAGAGGGGGAGGATGACCTCCCTCGACAACGGGCTTTCTTGGCCACAAGAGCACATTGTTGACTCATAGTCATCCTGTTATCCACTAGGATTTATTTTATTTTATTTTATTTTATTTTATTTTATTTTAGTTTAGTTTAGTTTAGTTTAGTTTAGTTTAGTTTAGTTTAGTTTAATTTATTCTTCTTCTATGATATAATTTTACTCCGTCTCTGTTCTTGGTTTTCTGGGATATTGTAGAATAATTTCAGCTCTTGCCTTCCCTGTTGCTGAAAACTCGTCAGATGTGGTAGATTTTTTTTTTTCATTTTTCAGTGAATGAGAAAATTGAATTAGTCTAGTCTCCAGACTGCTCAAAAAAATCCTTTGTTCAGTACATGTTCTTTTATCTGTAGTGAGATTTGGATCAGATTTGAGGTTAAATACGGAAAACTACACTGTAATAGATTTAGATTACAGTTCCTGCTAACTCAAACATTTGCCAATGACAGCAGAATATAATAGGTAATGATGCTCTTGCAAGTCATTCTCCTCCCTATAGAATTAATGTGCAAGCATCATCACTGTTAGGAGGGATTTTAGGCATAATCCTTTACATTTGTGAGCTTATTTTATTCCTAATTTTATTTTGTTAACAAGTCAACAACCTTAGCCACAGTGCAATTATTTTATTATGTAGAGTTGATATTAAATTGCCTGTTTCGTTTATATTTTTAAATGCCGGTGTAGAGGAAGAGAGGAATTGCATATTTTTAAAGACCTTCCTAATTCTCAGACAAATAATTGCTAGTCTTAGTGACCTTAAGTATCTAGAAGAAGAGCTGGGCACCATATTGCTGTTTTATACTTTCCACTCTGAGGATACTGGTCCTTTATTTTGGAGGAAATTGCCTTAATTTATATTTTATTCATTACCAAGGATAATTGTTAAAATGCTGCAGCAGTACCCACTTACACTATCTATTATCAGGGAGCTCCAGGTTTTCACTGTTGCTTTATGATTGCTTCAATATTGTGTCAAGTTCCAGTGTTGTCAAAGTCCCTCCAGTAAGCCACTGCAAACTGGCATGGTTATGAATCCTCATGTTTATGAGACTTTCTTGTCTGAGCACTGTGAATTTTGTAAAACTTTATGGGGTTTCTTGTTTACTCAAAATAAGTTAAACATGAACAGAAAGGGGAGAAATTAGCCACTGTTTTTTTTTTTTTTTTGTTAGATCACAAATGGAGACCCATGCTAAGCAACCTCTCTGGCTCCAGTAGATGGATAATGTGAAACTCTATAATAACTTACATCTTCATAATTCTTCAAATTTTTATTTTCAAAGAATGCTTTGGGTGTAGGGAAGAACTATTGTACCCATTTTATAGGCAGGCAGCTGAAACTCACAGTCAAATCCATGAAGAGAGCTCAAAGGGAGGCACTTAAGCTGCCTATCAAAGAGCCAGCTAAGATATTCCAACCTTTCATTTAAGATGAATGCTTATGTTTAAATGCCAGAAACAAAATTTCTACTGATTACATGTACAAGGTCAGATTACTGCTGAGCAATGGAAATTTCAGCATGTCTTAAAGTATAAAATCTGCTGAAATTTCCATCTTGGTCCAAGTCTAAAGGATGTCTCTTCCATCCCCAACTGAATAATGGAACAATCAGAGCATTCAGCAGAATGACCAGGTTTGTAAGTCATGTGCAGTAGGGATGTACACAGAAACAGTTCAAGCGGATATACTGTGACACTAAGTGTCACAGTGTGTTTACTAAGTGTTTTACTAAGTGTTTACTCAGCAGAGCACTGAAATCCAAGTGGTACCTGATTAAAACATCCTCCATGTAAAGAAATGGAAGAAAAAGCTGCAGAGGGTTATGATTCAGGAGGGTTTTGTTAATGGTCCGCTTCAGAAACTTAAGTGAGATGACAGTCCACAGGCTACAGGACTGTATGTGTCTGTAGATTTAGATGTCAGTTGAGCAGTACTTAATAAATCTCAGTAGCGTCTCAGTGCTTGTGTTCCGTAACAAGGTAAGACTGAATTTAGCTGTAAGTCTTTTGCCAGAATAGGAAAGAACCCAGGTTTCTATACTGTTCCCACTATTGAGTTCTCTGGTTTGTCTCTTTTTTATAGTCATTGCACCTTAAGAAGTTGTAGGTCTACTGGTTACAGTAACCGATCGATAAGCCCTATTCTCTTATATATTTATACTTGCAAGAGGCGTTATTATCTAGACAAAGTTTTTGCATGATGGTTTTAATTGTATCTTCTTGTACTTTTTTGTTGTCTACTAATTCACAGCTGAAAATGTAAATGCTCTAAGAGGTTTCAGAACTATTAACCCAGTTCTTGTTTTACTCATCTTAATATTTTAATAATTTTACCGATATTTATTGACAAAATGCCTGTTACAGCACCTAGAAAAACATGATCCCGAACCAAGGACTGAAGTCCTGAGGTGACAGTTTAATACATTTTAAAATAACAAAACTACTCACTTTATTGCATATTTATTCTGTGTCAAGTTATTTTCTATATGGTCTAATTCCTAAGGAAAAAAGAATATATTTCCCCTATACCATTTGTCATAGGGCAGCCCTGACAAGAAGTCCCTCTGCTGATATGGTATATTGGACCTTTAATTGCTACCAGCTGTACATAATACTCTTTGTTGCAGTTTTTCTCTAGTTGCTCTCTGTTTGATTTTTCAGGGGTGCAGTGAGTAAAAACCTGTGCTGACTGGAATATGCTTTTGGAGAAGATAATTTTTAGGAAAACTTGAAAAGAAAACCACATTTTTCTACTGCATCCTAAAGAAAATAAATGTTACACTATTTCTAAACTATTTGTATCACTGATACACCCTGAGACCAAAGGGACTAATATCATGCTTTATAGTGTGACAAATGATGTTAAGGTTGGGATTCCCCTGTGGCAAGAGAGATGGCTGCAAGAGCATTCAGAGAAGGCAGAGCAATTCTGCATTCTGCATGATACATGTGTGCATGGAAAAAAAATCTGTTTAAGTACCTAGTGTATATGACATTATTGCATTTATTAATTAGATACTCTCTACCTTTGCGAATTTGTCATTTTTTGTGCTCATTTATTCTTTGGTGTTGAGGGTCCTTATTCTAAAAAAAGTTTGGCCTCTAACAAATCTCCTGAGACAACTGAAATTTTGGCATGCTTACATCTCAAGCAGAAATTAAGGACGTATTATTACATCAGGTCTGGAATGGGCACTTGAAGAACTTTGGTGAGCTCAAGAAAGTAAGCAGAATTCTGGAAAATTGAGAGACAAATAAACCTCCTATTTACATCAAACACACCATAACAGCATTCATTTAAAAAAACCACCCAAACCAACTAAACCCCACAATCTTTTGTTGGATTTATTAATTTTTTTTCAAAGTAAATTATCTCATTACGATCTCACTAATTGCCAGTACTTTAACCAGTATTTGGTCTTACAGTGACGCATGCAATATAAAAATGAGTATTTATAAAAGAGTTTAAAAATGTCAGTTACTAGTCAGTATATATTGTAAATAATATAGGATATTTTCCTGAGAAAAGCGAAATAAAAAGATGTTGTTTTTGTGAGGAAAAATATCTTGACTTAAAATTCTGATCAGAACAAAGAATAAGATAAAACCATGGAACTTAGAAAAATATTTATCCAAATCCTTTCTTGCAAGACTACTGTGTACAAATTATTCTGCTGAATGTCCCTCATTTTCAGTACAGTACTATTTTTTACTACTGACTTTTCTGAGAAAAGTTGTTATGCATTTTGTAAGACATGAAAGGCGCATTGTTTCAGGACAATAAAATATTAGTTCCTCAAGATGCGATGAAAACAATGGCTCATACGAAAAGAGTCCATGCTTTTGAGGAAAACATGAAACAGGAACAGGAAAAACTCATTCTTGAATATCTTTGCAATTTTCAAATTAATTGCAACAACATGTTTGTGGCACATTATAGACTTTTTCTATGTGATAAAGAGATGATTAAACAAAGCATTCATTTGTGTTCTTTAGGAACACTGTTAGAATTTTGAAGTAGAAAGGGTGGAAGTACAGACAGAGAATCAGTCACTCTGTGTCTGTTTTGATAATAATAGATAAATGCGTTTATTTTGATAAATTCATTGAATCCATTTGAATAAGCTAATGTATCCCCTCCCTCCTTTTTATAAATTGTTCTTAAGAGAGTTTACACTTTTTTGAATAGATTTATAACTAGGAATTATTTTCTTAAAAGTCTCAACAACCATATTTGTTCTGTACATAGTTTGTAATAATCAGAAGAGAAATTACAAAATCAAGGGATGATGGCTAGTGTAAGCTTGATATATTCCCATAGGTTATTTTTTCTATTCCCTCAATAGAAATGAGGTTTGAAAATAGTTTTCTAATTCAAATAGTTGTACTTATATGCTCATCCCTCAAAACTCACAATTATTACTTTCATGTATGTTCTTTCCAGATTACTGGTTTGTTAGAATTTTGATAAAAAATGTATATATTTGGTTTTAAATGTGGATTAAAAAAAAACACCAAACCAAAACCAGAAGAAGCTTCAGAAAGCTTGCTTTTATTGTTTCATATTCTTTATTAAGCTTCAATTTGAAACTGTAGATATGAAATAGATTTAATGTTATGCTTTGATTCTGTAATTGTTTGCCAGTCTGCTTAGAAAGGATAATTTTTTTTTCCTGTGATTAATAGGCAAAAGGTAATCTTACTGTAATTATGTATATTTGTATCCTTTACTAACTATTTGTTTATTCCCCATTTTAGTGGAACCCTTTTTTGGGAAGTTTATTGGATTGTCTCTGCTTAAGAACAAAAAATTTTCCAGTTCACTATAACAGCTCCTGGCTAGATTGAAGACTCCAATATTATTGATTCTATACATGGTATGGGTATGGCTACTGTAATTCTTAAGAAATTAAGTTGATGAGGGTAACATTTATATACTCATGGAGCTATCAAACAGATTTTACTCCTGCTGAACTGAAAGAAAGGTTTCAAATGCATTTTTTATTTTCACTTACAAAACAAAATATGGAATGTAACTTATTTGAGCTATGATTTTTGTAGCATCACAACACCACATGTAGAAGTAGATGAGTTAGAAGAGTTACTGTAAAATAAACCAGCAAAGCATATATTTCTTTGCCAGGGTGTTCATCATGTCCTAGATCAGGAATTACTGTAGTGCTTCAAGGACTGCTAGTAGTCAACCAGGGAAAAAGCAAAACCTGTTTTTCCAAGACGGGGTAGGAGAAGGGGAATATTCTCACTATAAGCAGAAAGCCTCTGAGATGTATGTTGCATTCCCATTTTCAAAATTCACACAAGCTATAAATGAAGTTTAGGAAAAGTCAGCTTTCAAATCAATGGCAGAAGAGTGCAAATCTGGATCTGAACTTGGCAAGGCTCCTACTCATGCCAAAAAAAACAGATCATACAAGATGCTGTGTCTGTATAGAGGATGCCTGGATTTCTTCAGCAGTGGGGCAGAAAAGGTTCTTTATCAGACATTTGCCTCTGCATGAAACAAATGTTCACATGCGTCTTCCCCAGGAAAGTGAATATGGACTTTATTTTAGGGAGGAAAAGGAGAATTAGGTTTCCGTCCCTGCACACACACAAATATTTCATGCTTGATATAAAATATACAAATAATTACGGGTAGAAATGCCTTTTGGAAAACAAGTGGGTCTTACATATTCTGTGTGAGTGGTATAACAATTATCCAACTATATAACACACAATAATTATCGATGATTTTTCTTCTGCTGTGTTTTGAACACACACCAGTTTCCTGAATGCTCTCTGGGAATGCCTTGCTGTTGATGGAGATGAAGATTTTGATGGAGAAATAATTAATACATATAATCTAATATATTTGGTCATGAGCGAGACACCTAGTAACTTCAGAAATTATTCTAACACAGAAATGATCCCAACACTTTCGACGCAGAAGCAAACAGTTTAAGGGAACTTTTCTGGGGAAGTTTATATTCCTAGAGATTTCAGGTAGCAATTGAGTGTAGGATCCAAGGATCAAAACTGACATGAAACTAACATGTTACATGGAACTGACATGTGCCTAAAATAAAGAAACAGAGGCAGGCAGGATGTAATGACAATGAGAACTATCAGTCACCATGTGCGTTAACAGACAACTTCACAGTCCTGCACCTTGGTTAATATTTGCCCTTCAGCAGTCTTAGTCCTTTTGGGAAGAAAATTTCTAGACATATTCTGAAAAATTTATAGTACTGTGTAGCTGAGCCTAGAGATATTTTTGTAGTATTGACAAAGTGTGTAAGGCTATAAAAAGATTTGTTGGAACTTCAGGAAATAGCTTCTAATTATAATTATGCCAACAATGCTATTAACTCCTATCCCATTACCTGTGAAGAAGCTTGTATTGTAATATTCCGTTGCAAACCAAAGTATCTTGGCAAAATGGTTCATTCTTCATTTTCCCCCTCCTTTTCTCCCCTATCTCCACTACTCCACCCCCACCACTCCCACTTTAATATCTCATTATAGGATGCACAGAATTCAATTTGAATGCAATTTGTACTGACTCCCTGGTAGTGTTTCCACTCACAGAATTTCTGGTAAATACTTTCTAATGTTATTCTTGCCCTTGCAAAGGTAGTAAATGACGATGACTGTCTTTCCCTAGTGGCTGATCCAGATTAGGCATTACCAAGTCTCTCATGTCTATCAGCTAAGCAGGAAAAGCTGATATTCCAGCTAAGATGATGCTAAACCCAGTTTTTGGAAGCTTTCCAGGCAAATAACGAACTCCTTCCACACAGAAGGGATGTAGATTGTCAGAGAGCATATGGTTTCTTTCTCTAAATCTCATTCAGTGTGAAAACAGCAGGAATTTTTATCCATTGGCTGTCAGATATGTTCATGTGCACATACGATAATAAAAAAATGCTATCCTTGAGATTTCTCGTTTGTTGTTATCTTTGTCTTATGTGTGAATAGCTACACTTGCATGTGCATTGTATTTTTATTTTCCTTCTTCCCCATATAAATGAGCCCATTGTCTTACTTGGAAAGCCACTTGATATGTATGTTGATTATTAGTAATTAAGCATTTGATTGTTACTCAGCAGGAATATGGGATTTGGTTAGTTTATCCTTTATTGTACAATTATTGTTTAAAAATTCAATAAAATGTTAGTATAAAAAGGTAGTAATACTAAAGAGAATCTGGTGGATATTCAACACTATATAGCTATAGGCTGAGAAACAGTGCAGCAGTGCCGATTATCTGATTTATTATGAAACATGGCTTGTGGAATTAATCTTAGGTCTATGAAACAAGAGATTAGCAAAACAACTTGATAGTTTTAACTGTCAGTTATGAATTTCATTTTGACAAAAATGGTCTGCACTAAGGGAGTCATGATTCAGCTCTGGCCTTTTTCCTGAAAGGGGAAAAGTAGCATGCAGACATGCAGAACAATTAAATAATTTTGCTCTTTTGTAGAGCAGAAATGGATAATTCAGCATTGTGATGAATACAGCTGGGTTTTTTTTCCAACAACAGTCTCACATGGAAAGTGACAGGTTACCTTAAGGAGTAAATGTGATTTGTACAGCCATCCAAGTAGTGAATGTACTTATACTCTTTACCAGAAGAAGATTTTTTTTTCTTAGATAAATATTCCTGTAATAACTACTGTATATTTACAGTATGCAATTGTACAAGCACTGCTTGCATTGTCTTTTGTAAGCACAAATTCAGCCTCTCCTTTGGTCACCATGGAGAGCCTCTTTGTAATAGCACAAAGCAACTGTATTGTGTGAGTTATGGGGGGGGTGTGGAAGTAGGACAGAAGACAAACAAGCAGTTTATTTATGGGCCTTGCTGCTGCTGCTATTCCATATGCCATTTGATCTGTGTATGATCTTTCCTCTACTGACCCATATGCCATATGTCTATTGGTGGATTTGGACAGTTCAGCAATATGCAGGAAAGTCTCCTTAAGCAATGAAAATATTTTCCTAATCAGGGATGTAATTTACTGCAAACCTTTCTCTGCATAGTGCGTTTTTCCTTCATCGAGCTGGTCACCTCCTGTTTGCATGCAGATGATGATAGGAGAAAAATATAACCTCTGACAAGCTCTAGCAAATGAGTATGCACAGAGTGGTACTGACTCTGCTATGATACTATGAAAATACTGAAAAGTGGAGTGGAATCTAGACTGGCACCTTTCATGGCACTGAATCTCCAATATTTTCCTCAAAGAGCTATGTTCTGCATTATTCTACTGTATGAGTCCTTTTTACAGCCCAGCTTCACATTGTAACAATGACCTTTGGTTTTTTTAGTGGTTTCTTTCCAGACATAGAAGGAAAGGTTAACATTCATGAAGCTTTCATTGAAATACAATGTTGGTATAAACCCCGCAATTATTAGGAAACTAAATAAATCTGTCAGCAAACATAATTTTAATATTTTAAATGTTCTAGCTTGCATTCTGACAAAGGACATCAGAAACCTGCCCTACCTCACATGTTTCCAATATTACCCTGTACATAGTCGGAATATTTGCAGTGACTGTCCATGTACAGTACCTTCCTTGTACATAAATAAAACAGCTTCACTTTTTGTGTGCTTTGCTTGCTTGTGCAGCATATTAATGACTTTAAAATGTTCCAAAATCTGATTTGTCTTCACATATAGGGGGAAAAAAAAAACAGAAACAAGCGTATCAACAGGTTTTCTCTTAATTTGTCTGGAACCTCACATGTAGGACCTTTGATGGCCTCTTAAGAACTGTAAAAAGGAATATTCATTGAAAATCTCATGTTGTAGGCAATTTTACATAAGTTAAGGCCAAATTTCAGAGTCAATTGGTCTCTCTCCTAACTAGAAATACCTTTTTGTACTGGAGATTCATTTTCCTAGAGAAAAATACAAAAGTTGTGGTAGCAACATTTTCACATGCAGTTAAAGGTTATGTTAGCATTTTTATTTTTAAAAGGTTTTTAACTTGGCTATAAAATAAAAATTGCTTCAGGAAAACATTTTTTTTCACAATTAATATTAAATATAGTGACATATTGAGTAGAAGGGTAAGAGTGGGAATGAAGGGAGGGGGGAAGCACTGAGGGGAAATAAAGAAATTTTCCTCCAGTCATGTTTTTTTGCCCTTTAATAGCTGAAAAAAAGCTATAATTTTTCAAACAACAAGAAGGTACCTATTTGTACAATGGTTTCATTACAACTTCCTGGGAAACAAAAATGTGTTTCACTTTGATAAAAGAGCACATGCAGTGGCTGATTTCTGAAGGCTTTTATTCTTAAAAGACGTTTACCTTTGGTCTTGCTGTTGTTCAATGGAAAGTCAGATTTGTGCAAAGGGATTGGAAAAGATGTGAGTGTGATCACAAAAGATGTGATGTGTATTTTCTTTTTCCTAATTTATCTCATATTCATGCATTCTAAACTTTCTTTGCACTGTCTACCCAATTTTCTCACATCCAACTATCCAAATATGGCAAATTCAGATGTAAAAAAACAAAAAAATCTGCAAGAAAAAAAGGGCATACGAAAGCAAGAAATAAGATAAAAACTACATGGTGTTTTCATTTTAATACTCTCTCGAGAAAGCAATAGAGCTCTAGCAGTTATTGCTTGAATAACAAATAATTCAGTATTCCAGAACTAACTAAAACCTTTTCCTAACCGGAGTCTGGGACCTGTAAAAAATTATCGGAAGCATTTGGATTTTCCTGATGCCAAGCTCCTGCTAGACAGATTTCAGTTTCTGAGGCTCTCCATGTGCGGTGCAGTGCACTGCTGGCTACTCCAATGTATTATGAGAAAACTGGCAGATGTCTGGAAGAGCTACAAGTCTAGCTCTCAATCTCACCTTGAGAAAATACACACTTTTTTTCCCCTCTCCCTGTTACATAGATTCTACAACCCCTCACCTTCAAATTATACTAGTTTGGATCCCTCTGGTAAAAGATGAGGGGATCTCATATTTCATAGAAGAATATAGTCGCTTCAAGTTGAGTTGGAGAACACTGATGGATCAGAGGATGACACTGGTGATAATTAATGGGTTGAGGTGCATTTAAATAATATTAGCAGAAAATCAAATCTAAAAGAGTGAGAATAGGAAGGACAAGGAAGATTTTTTAAGAAAATACCAGAGAGAACTTAAAAAAAGTTGTTTATCAAATTGTGTGAAACCAAATTGCATATCAATGTCTAAGTGTAAGAAAAAGTAGAGTAAAATTATGTTATTGGTGAAAGGTTTTAAACAATATTTTTTTAACAGAATGGACTTCAGTAGATGCCAAAAACCCTAGACTGATTCATCATAATATGATGCATACCTTTTGTAGGTAGAAAATCTTGTAACGCTCAAAGATTTTTTTCTCCTGAAAAAATGAGTGACATGCTTGTAAGTGTTATTGTAAAGTATGAATAAATTGATCTTCAGATTATTTATAAGGTGACCAGTCAGATAATTTTCTCTACTTTCAGCTTCATTCAATCAAACACAGTATTATTTGTGCTATCATGATACTCTTTCCAGTTGAACTTAATGGTCATGTATGATGCTGGATACTGTACGAGGTGTTGGTTCAGTAGCGAAACTCACAGACCCAACATATTTAAGCCGTGACTTACCTGCTTCTATTATGACTAAATATGTTGTTTTCAGACAATCATGCAGTGGTTTCTTTAAAACACTGTCCATTAATGTTTTTTCCTGAATCAAATATATGTCCTATCAACATTCATCATACATGCATATATTCAGGCACAGACTAAGCTTTCAATAGGCTTTATTACTTTACCATTATTATACGCACACTTTCTTCTGCAAATCCTTATGCAGCAAAACAATTTTGGGACCAAAATGGAAGGAGTAGATGCAACAGATTAAATTCTTCAGAAAACTAAGGGTTTGTAGGAATAGAGCTAAGTCCAAAATTATCCAAATGTTCCAAAACTATCTCTTGTTTTAATGAAATTATAAATCACATAATCATGTCTGGAGAAAGAGTTCTAATTTCTGCACTATTTAATCTGAAATTTTAAGATGTTGAAGACATTCAATGTTAAAAAGTAAAGCTTTAGCTGCTAATCAGTAATACCTGAAAAGCCTGATACCATACAACAGAAATATTATATATTTCTTTTCTACCAAAATTAAGAGGAAACTTTTAGGCATGCTAGACTTAGCAAAAGATGAAATCAAAAAGAATGCATGAAGAAAAACATTATATTACTTTGCATAGAAAGGTAACAGAGCATTTGGCATTGGTTTTCATTTTGATCATCTAATAAGGCCATGTTTATACCTCTTAAACCAGGTAAGTAAAAGTTTTGGCAAGACTGTGAGCGAAGTTGATTTTTGTTTTGAAGATTTGTTTGTATGCAAGACGGATGAGAACCACTGGTTTTATTATCTTTGCAGAGAAAATTCGCTCTTCTATTTGAGAAGACATGTTTTGATAATTTATACAAATAAGTAAGGAAAAAGAAAGGGGTTCATTTTATCATGTGTCTTTAAAGGCTCTTGCCTTGTCTTTTCACTGGAAACCTTGTGTTAGTAATGCAGGCAGCCTGCTGCGGTCAGAACAGTAGTTTCATAAAACAGGGTAGTGCTAATGATGTCTGTGAACCCCATGGAGATAGCTCGAAACATCTGACAGTTGCTTAATGAAATTAGGACTTTATTTTTTGCTTGGAAATCTTTTTATTTCACTAATTGGACTGTATTTTACAGTGATGTAATACATGGTTAAAACTTACATCTGTGTTGTGTCAATTTTAGTTTAATCTCTGTGTTCTTGATCTGTTTATTTACCAAGAACAATTACCCTTTTAGGTCATGTTATACATTCTCACTAGCTGAAATGGCCCTTGGAAGTTAAAATAATTAAGTATTCTATCATATTGACAACAAGCCTTACCTGATAAAAATCTGAACATTAACTAAAAGGCAGAGTCTGTTCTACAGGAAAGGTTGGTATGTGTCACTGAGTACCACAAATGGTTTTACGAGAAGCTAATTGTTCCATTTATCTTAACTCAAATAAATAATTAGAAGACCTGCCCACTGGATCTGTCTGCTGTGCAGTATCTTTTTGTGCACTGCAAGCTGCAGTGTAACAATAAATGAGATTTGGAGCGGATCTTCATGCCACAAATAAAGTTAGTTCATCCAGATTTGGAAAATGACAGCAGTAATATTCCCTTAGTAAAGCTGGAGCTTAGCCCTGCTATACTTATTAAAAAGCCTATTCATACAAATTAAATCCATTCCATACCCTGGCCTCTGATGACAGCTCCATTTTTTTTCTTGTCTGGTTTGAATTACTTCAGGTCTGTACCCAGAAAGAATTTATCCCTTTCAAGAGAATTCTCCAAGCCTATAATAAATTCACATGGGTTGTCCCATCAATGTGGTGAATTTGCATTATTATTTCATTATGAGAAGGAAAGAAAGAGGATTAGATCTCTTGCAGCACTGGCAGTGCCTAATTCAACCTGAACACATGATTAAAGCTGGCGTTTATGACTTTAACTGTCAAAGAAAACTAATTGTAAACTGAGAGCTGTGGATAATTATGGCCTTTACTGAAACCATTTTTCTTCTATTTATCACAGGACAAACTACGGATAACACTACTGTTTGCAGTTAGCTTTAGGTTACTTGGAGCCTACTTATGCAAATGATCTAGATTCTCAAATTGATGGCTCTATGTAAACTTAGTTTCAATCATGCTGTAAAAACTATGAAAAAAGGTGGCACTTATGCTGCATGACACTGAATTTTCTGTTGTCTCACTTGTAAGTACCCTTCGTTTTTAGTGTCTGTCTGGTTAATATGTTTCACATGAAAGCTACTGAACACGTAAATTATTTAAACTACCTTCTCACAGGAAATATTTTCCTTTGTGTTTTATTTCATTCATATGTTACTTGTATGGGTTTGTTATCTCATAGAGCTGTATACATCATAGTTTAATAAAATGCCTGCAGATTTATAGAGATGTGAGTCTCTTAGACTCTGGAATAAAAGTTGTGATAATAACATGTATAATGTGTTTTCTTGGAAAAAAAAGTACAGGAATAGTTCACGGCTTCTCCCCCCACGTCTCCTCCCCTGCCTTTCTTTTTTTTAATCCTTGTAATGGATTCCAAATCCATTCCCCCTTGTAATGGGTTCCAAATAGAAGAGGTTAGACATGTGGAAAGCAGGAAATTCTGGATGTTGAAAGAGATGCAAACTGCAATTTTTGAGCTTTTCTTGAGTTACCAGGATACACTGACAAGGGCTTCTGATCTTTCAAAAGAGATAGGAATATAAAAGGGGACATGAATAAGAAATATAAAATCTATGAAAAAGTACATTGGGAATAACTTCATGATGTATCACAGTTAAAGAATTATGATAACAGCTGTATACAAGACAAAAAATAAATGTTTTTTTTTTTTTCGCAGTAATGTGTAATTATTCATTGCCCCAGAGTACTGTTATGACCAAATACAACTGGTTTTAAAAGGGTTAGCTTCATTAGTGACCTGTAACATGACAGTACTGGATGTAATCCTTGAGCCAGGAATTGCTACACCTCTACTTATTGGAGCTGGAAGAGTTGTTCTCACCGTTTCCTGTATTCCCCTCCTGATTGCCTGCTGGATACTGTGAGAGCCAGGAGACTTAAAAACAGGTTTTTGGACTGACAGTTTAATGTAAAAGTCACAATTCCTAGAGGGAGGAAAATAATGACAAAGGGATTAGTAGGACTGATAATGCAGCAGAAGTAATAATTTGGGATGCAGTAATTAGGAAATCTTTTTGAGCTTCATTAACCAATGAAATAAAAACTAATTGATGGCAACAAACAAATCAGAACAAAAAATGTAAATATGAAAAAAAACTTATAATGCAACCTACAGTAAGATACTGAAGGACAATATGTATTGTGACTCAGATCTTAACCTAACTGATTTTAATTATCTAATGAGCATTGGTTTCAGTTTTTCCATTCAGTTACCTGTGAGGTTCTGGGCCTTAGATAACATTTATCAGAGTGTGAAGACCAGCTTTCTGACGGACTAGTTTTTGACTGTGACCAAAGTGGCAAAAGAAAAACAAAACAACCCACAATAGACTCCTCGGAAATACAAATAAGCGTATTCATATTTAGCTACTGAGCAAAGTATTAAATGATCCAGCCTTTTCCCTGGAGAAACTTGTACTGCAGTTTTAACCAAATACATATCCATACTTTTGTAGGGTGACTAAATCAAGAGAATGCCCATTTCAATACACTTGGAGAATGTAGCTCCAGATGTATTGAATTAGAAAGGTTTACTTAAAGATTTGACCTGTTTTATATTCAGTCCAAACTTTGTTTTTTTTCTGAGTTTTACTTACAAATTCTGGTTTGTGTATGTCTCTCTGTTCTCTGCATCTGATTGTGGGCACAGTTAATTTAGGCCATAACACCAATAATCTGTATTTGCTGGATGTTATCTATTTCTTGTGAAATGGTGTGTGCTATTTCTAATCAACTGGGCTGACGACTGAATCCATTTAAATGCTAAAGTAGTTGTAAGCATTCCCAGATCATTTTTTCGGTATTTATGTGGGTATAATACCCAGACTAGTTAAATTAATCCAATTTGATTCAGGTACAGATTTGCATTGACAGGATGCAAATGGTGACAGCATAATTTATCCTATAGAAGAAATAGATTTCTTGATAGCAGTAAGATTTCTTGAGGAGTATACAATTAAGAAGATTTTAACTGATATTACTGTTTAGCTCATTGATGACTTTCTCTACATGCTTGTGACAGAGAAACCTGATAACTCCGTGGATTTCAGGTATTCTGAATAAACAATAATTCAATTCAAAATGTTACACTTATGAAAATAATAATGATGGAGTCATAAAGCAGCAACATGTTTATAAAACTAAGTCAAAACAGAAAGTCAGACCTGTTAAGGTATTTAGATACTATGCTGACACCTACAACCCTAGTGATTTCAGAGACATTAGTGTGTTTAATATTTCTGTTAATATGATTTCCAATATTTAAATTGTATTTATATATTCATCAGCTTTTTATGACATAACCTTCAGGAAATCAGATTGGAGAAAAAAGCATAGAAGGGAATGTTAAAAATATGAAAACAAGTTGAGAGTTTAAGATACAACTAAAATAAAAATGGCTTTATCTGCAAAAAGGGACTACCAGCAAAACTGACCAACAGACACAATAGATGGGAACATAATAAGTACTTAAGACAGTATTAACCATAACAAGACAAAAGGTGAGGAAAGAAACAAAGGTCAAAAAGAAACATTTATTTTTTATGAACTAAGTATGAAGTAAGTACGATAAAAGATAAGGTAAAAATTAAAAAGAAAATTTGGCTTTTAATTAGAAACATCACCTTACCAGAAATAAATAACGCTTATCAAATACAGCTGGATTAATTTTAATATTTTAAAGACAATTGAATATTCAGCCAAATAGGAAATTAATCCTGGGTTTTGGAATAAATTTTTGTGACTTCTAAGGTCTCCAAAAGCAAGACTAAGGTGAAAGGAATTGACTAGTGCCATTCAGAAAGAAACAGGGAACTTGAAATTGGTAGAAGGGATGTCAGCTGAGGTGAAAAGTAGGGCTGTGGGAATCATTAACAGGATAGCTTTGCTTACTCTGTCAATCAGTGACCTGCAAGAAGGAATATTGGACTATGTTTTTCAACCAGATCTAGTCTCTAAAGAAAGCTGAAGTTACGTATTAGTATGATTCACATGAACTAGAGGAATGAATAGGTAAGGAGGAAGTTTTCAGTTCAACACTAACAAAAAATGAATTTTTAAAAAACCAACAAAACTCAACAAAGTATTTTCTAGTGGTGTTTAAGAGAAAACTGCGAAAGGCTTGACACAAGACTTTAGATCAACCAGAGAATGTCATAAGTAATTATTCTGCTATGACAGCAATGAAAACAAAGACTATATTTTGGATTGAAGCATAGGCAATACCATGAAAAAGATAGCATACAACTGAGAGGAAAACAATATAACTAAGGACAAGCAGAACCCCTAGAATTTAGCTGCACAAAGGTAGTCAGAAGCACAATTGGGAGGGAAAAGGTTGAGCTGTGAAAAGGAAAAATTAATATGTAGACTTTGTTGATACAAAGGAAGGTCATGGAACAGATCATCCTGGGTGTCATCATGCAACACATGAAGGACACCCAGGTGATGAGGCCCAGCCAG
>JAOTQQ010000019.1:56846004-56910830 GCA_026546715.1 Gallinago undulata | reverse complement strand
TTTGTGGTTGGACTCGATGATCTCTGAGGTCCCTTCCAACCACCACAATTCTGTGATTCTGTGATTCTGTGATACAGTAGCAGAGCTCAAAAGTGTAGGACGCTGCAGCAAGAGTAAATAGACAGGACTAATTAGGTGAGTAGTTTTGTTCAAAACAACTATTTGCAAATATGGAAGTGACAAAAGGAAATACCACCATTTAGTGAGGTTGTGGTTAGATTTCAGAGACTTGTTAGATGTCAAAATTTAGGAAGAGAATTACATTGATGCCAGTAACAAGCATACTGAGGATTACTGTAACATGATTATATTTAATTAAGGCAAAGAAAAGTCATGTTTTAGGGCTTTCTTTTTACTTCTTAGTAATTAGCATAAGATCTAATGGGTGGAAACCTTTCACCATCCATCTTCTAGGTGATTCATAGAATTTCTTTCATCTGCTGAGTTCTGTCTCACTTCTGATTTAGAAGGAGACAGACATATTAATTCCTGATGTCCTTCTATCCTCAGGATAGAATACTCTTAAACACTTTCAAGAGTCTTATGGTGAGAATATTCTTTGACATGAGAAATATAGTCATGTAAATTATATTCTTAAAAGATTTCCAAAAATAAGTAGTTTTTTTCCTTTTTTTTTTTTTTTTTTTAATCCACTAGAACTATGCCACAGAACGCATTGTGGTATTCTTTTTTTTATTTTTTTTTTTTAATGAATATTCATTTCCATTTCTGACTGGGAAGGCTTTTCTTCAACTGCTTTGCCAGAAACCACAATTTCTCCAGGAAATCAGACACTCTGATGCTTTCATTCTGAGGTAACAGATTGTTGTAAAGCTACTTCAGCTCATTTAAAGGATTTAGTTTTTGCTGGAGAATGTTCTTCAGCACTTTGTAGTGCCAGTCTGGTAATTGAAGCCTGGTAAATGAACTTTCTTGCCCTGCATATATGTATCAAAAATATGCCTGATGAAAAGGAACTAGTAACACCAATAATAAACCTTCTTTTCCATATTTTTCTTAAAACCGCTAAATATATGTTTTCTTAGCTTCAGTAGAACCCACTAAGGGTGTGTCAGCAAAACAAAATGAGATTCAGGTCTCAATTTGTCTGCAAGATAAATACATTAAATAATTATGGTCATGAGTGCATATCAACAGAAGAAAAAGTGCTTATGCCTTATAAGCATGTAGAATTCTGAAAATAAATTCTAGAGATGTTTCTACATTAAAAAATATATGTTACAGAGCTATTTAAATGACAGAATATCAAGATTTTTGATATTGAGATACTTAAACTCCTACTACAAAATTGTCCAAGTATACTGTTTGAATGTTTTATTTCATAAAATACAATCAACTTAGTGAAAAACAGCGAATACCTTAGTAACTAAAAATTTAGTCTGACTTAAAAGTTATGGTCTAAGTTCTATCTTACTGACTGGACACATATGTAAAAGTAGCATGAGTTCATTCCCTAGAGATAATGTGAGAAGATGTCCAAACAGCCACATTGACAGCAGGATTTCTGGATCCCTTTTCTGGTTGTTATGCTCCATAGGTGTTTGTGATGGATGCCCGGTGGCTGTGTACAATATTACTCTAGTAGTGCTTACCTTCATGGGATTTATGACCTAGTGTAGCTTTTATGTTGTCTGCAAAAGGCATTTCATTTTTCAGCTCATAAACCTTCTGTTAGGAGATCTGATAAGAAGCAAAGTAACTTTCAAGGGAGTTTTATTTGGTTGCTGTTAATTACTGCTTTGCTTTAAAGACAAGATGATTAGACTTTCAGTAGAACATTAAAAAAAAAACCAAACCAACCAGTCTTAGACAGCCAAAAATTCATTAAAAGAAAAATAAAAATGTAGCAGGGGGCTCATTTTCTAGTTCAAAATACAGTTAAGAGTTCAGAATTGAGGATAGGTTCCTTGCATAGCTACCCACTATAAATAGTATGATTACAGAATTGTAGAGTATTTTTGGTTGGAAGGGACCTTAGAGATCATCTAGTTCCAACGCCTCTGCCATTTGCAGGCACACCTTCCAATAGATTAGGTTGCTCAAAACCCTATCCAGCCTGGTCTTGAACACTTTGAGGGATGAGGCATCTATAGCTTCCCATGCCTCACCACCTCATGGTGAAGAATTTCTCCCTAATATCTAATGTAAATATTTAAACTATTCAGTTTAAAGCCGTAAACCTTTGTTCTATCATGACCTGCACGCCCTTGTCTTCTTTCCTGTAAGCCCCTTTTAGATACTGGAAGGCTGCTATAAGGTAAAAAGTCACCCCAGAATCTTCTCCAGGCTGACCAACCCCAACTATCTCAGCCTGTCTTCATAGGACAGGTGCCCCAGACATCTGATCACCTTCAAGCCTTTCTCTGGTGTCATTTCTTGTTCTTGTCCTCTTATGTTCTTGTCCTTTTATGTTGGGGGTCCCAGAGCTAAACACAGTACTTCTGGCAGGGTCTCATAAGAGCTGTGTAGAGAGTGAGAATCACCTCCTTCAATCTGCTGGCCATGCTTTTTTTTGATGCAGCAGTTGGCTTTCTGGGCTGTGAGTGCGCATTGCCTGTTCGTGTTGAGTTTTCATCAACCAACATCCCCCAAGTCCTTTTACTTGGGGCTGCTCTCAATCCATTCTGCACCCAACTTGCATTTGTGTTTGGGATTGCCATGACCCGCGTGCAGGATCTTGCACTTGGCTTTGTTGAACTTCATGAAGTTTGCTTGGGCCCACCTCTCAAGCCTGTCCTTTGAATGACATCCCTTCCCTCCAGCATGTTGACTGCACCACATAGCTTGGTGCTGTTGGTGAACTTGCTGAGGGTGCACCCAGTCCTGCTGCCCATATCACCAAAAAGACATTAAACAGCACTGGTCGCAGTACTGACCCGTGAGGTAGGCCTCTTTTCACTGGTCACCAGAACTCTGAATGCAGCCATTGAAACAATTCCTTATCGACTGGTGGTCCAGCCATCAAATCCATGTCTCTCTGATTTAGAGACAAGGATGACATAAGAAGGAGTGTCAAATTGTTTGCATGAGTCTATGTAGATGATGTCAGTGGCTCTTCCCTTATTCACCAATACTGTAACCATCACTATTTATCAGGACTTGACATAGCTTGTCACTTTCTAGTGAATTCTACGTATAAATGTTTGCACAAAACCTGCAGGGTTGCCTACAGTACACCATAGAACTTAACAGAATATGAGATTACAATTAATTACTTGGAAGATGTCTTTTATTATTGTTGCCTTTTATTAGACTCTGTCTCTACTATCTTCTCTATAAGCAACATAGCAGTAGAGGAAGTTTACAAGGCAAAAGTCAAGAATTTTAAAATCAAAATATTTTTGTTTACATTCCCTGATGGTACATTACACTGACTTACCTTACACACTGCAATGTATCAGAGGGTATGTACATAACATCTCAAATACTAGCACCCAAAATTCATACTGAAGAGCAATGACTAGCCTTTATGAATTGTAGAGGATCTTTGGATTGCAGCTAGTGTAACTGAAAGCAGTCATGAGCAGACAGCGCTTTCTGTGCCAGCATGTGCTTCTGAACCAAGGACAGAGGACAATATCACCAAAATATATTTTGAAGTGGCACAGACCACTATTGCTAAGTCTACATTGAAAATAAATGTCTTTTGTTCTCTGACAAGGTTTACAAACATGACATTCTCTTTGTTCATGTCTGTCTCCTTTAGTTGAAAAGAACTGTGAATCTTTACTTTGGTTCCCTTTGTCTTTACAGGAAAACATGCCTAAAATCTGGGAACATTTGTGAAGAGAGTGTAATGAGTACTGTATGATGCATAATATTTTTTTCTACATGACAAAGGTTAGTAATTTCTGATGTTACCTATTTCTGAGGTCATTTTTTTATGCTGTATTCTGACAAGAACATAGCCACTAGCTGGAAATATCTGTTTGCTGATCTGAAAGTGATGAGAAGCACTTCTCTGGAGTTCTTTGTGCTCAGCTCTTTCAGAGATTCATTTAAAGTTTCTATCTATGAAAGGAACTTTATTACTGGATGCTGGATACTGAGGTAGGAACACTCATCATGCTTCCTAAAAAACGGGTTCTCAGACTTTCCCTCAAGCCAAAGAGTAGAATTACTGAAGCTTTTCCTCTAAAACTCTGCAAGCTCCTCATTTGTTCTTGGGAGATTAAACCTATCACTCCCAAAGAATTTTAGGAAAATTTGACTAACTAGTGTCTGGCTGTTTGTAAAAGCTCAGGAAGTTTTAATTAACACAGTGCTGAGATGGCATGATGTTGAGTCTTGAAAGCACCAAGAGGATACTCAGGATTTGCATAGACTAAAATTAATAATTTTTTTCGTCTTTGGTTTCTGAATATGAAGCTTTAGATCACTTTGATTTTGACGGTCATTTCCAACATTCCAGAAAGCTTTCCTAAATAGTCTGCTTGATTTTTGTGAGGGTACATTCAATGCTTTCTTTTCCACTTGCAGTATTTGCAAATTCTTTCTTCTCTTCAGTGCCACACATTGCCACAGTGAAAGGAAATATTTTCTGAAGACACTGAAAATATTTTACCATATGACTTGTGGATGACTGCAAGCTTTCAAATTGTGGAAGGAAATCCACAGAGAGGAGCAAAAATAAATAAATTTGGAATGAATTTCTGGTGACTGAAAGTCATAGTCCCCCTGCAGATGTCAAAACATTCTGGTCCTACTGACACCTTCAAGATGAAACTATCAACATATTCTTAGTTGTCACACATGAAAGCAATATCTGACTGAGAACTTTGTGAACTTGTACATTACCAATGTTCTCTCCTCCTCACTCCACTAGACATATGTCCACAAAACAAACTAAACAACCCTGGGACTTGTTTTTGAGTTGTGAAGTGAAATGAATTATATGACAGAGCAGGCACTGCAAAGTTGGCAGTGACAGATTCCACTGGAACATGGGTTAGAAACCTTGAAAACTGATCATTGTATTTATTGTGTGTTTCCCTGTTAGCCTCCAGCAGTCTCATTCTGACACTGCACACTCCAACAGTCTTTGGCATTGTCTGGACTGAGATACTTTCAAAGCATTCCAACAAGAGGAGACAGCCTGTTGTCTTTTTAAGAAACTGCAAGAATCCAAGTGGCTGATGAATCTGCTATGCTTTCATCCTTCTCTTTTTGATGTAATTGTAGGTGATTTTGGTTCATATGGAAAACTAGTGCTATAGACTTATATCTAAATCGTCATTCTTGCAATTCAGAAAGAAAATTTTACTTCCCTTTTAAAAAATACCAAATCCAAAACTAATCAGTGTTTGTGACTAAATTTATATACAGATAATTAAGAAGAAATCAAGCTGTTGAGGTTTTGGTTCATAGTAACAGCTTTGATTGTTCCTTTTCCAGGCCTTTACTGTATTGTGATACACATAACACAAAATCAGTAAACACTTGGATCTTTCAAGAGGCAGATTCTAATAGTCACATCCTTTTTGCTATAAAGTCTATGGTAGCTGTTTCTGCTTATGCAAATAAAGAACTAAAAGCTCCAGTTCACAAAGATATTACCACGTCCAGCTGTCATAGATTTCAGTGGGAATTAGAGTAGTAAGTAAGAAATAGGAACTGAATGCTTTAGCTGAACTGGACCTTGCCGCCTTCTCTTCTATTGTCTTCTCTTAATAGCAGAAGACTTGCTTAGTCACTGACATTTTGAGAACAGCATCAGCAAATGGCTTGAACTTAGTGCTGTAACAAACTCCAGGAAACTCAAGTATAAGTACAGTGGTAACTATCTGAAAATGTTTGTGCTGGTGAGTATTTTTCATGATGTGGCTGCTTCTGTAAGAAGGCAAAACCTAACAAAATATGAAAAATTAAGATGAAAATGAGAACTAAATTATTAATATAACAAAGTACTGCTGCTTTCTCTGTGCACATTTCCAGATCTATTGGATTTTCTCTCATTGTTCTGCATAAATTGCTTCTGACTATACAATGGACTTCAGCAGGGCCATAGATTTCACATTCTTGATTTTTCATAATTCACTCAAATGCCAGTTCAATGACATTAAGTGGAAAAGTAGAAAAAAAATGCCTTCACTTTTCCACAGAAACAATTTTGAAAACCCATTTACATGGAAAATAAAGAGGCATTAAACGCAGTGCAAATCTGCAGCTGAATACAAAAATCTGAAAGCATAATATTTTATTTTTCCAGATAACACAATACATACTGTTATTTATTCCCTGAAAGGGATGAAGAGTTCTGAGTTCTGTGGAAGGGGGCTGTTTTTCTAATATACAGTGTGGTGAAATAACTGGCTAAAAACACTTTATTTTTTTTTTTTATAGATTTTTAAAAAAATTAACTTTAAACATAACCCTTAGTGAGATAGTTTTAAAAAGTAAAGTACTAGTGTTTATTAAGTAGTCTCTCATTTTCATTCCTTTGCGCTAATGCTTCTTAAACTGTTCAGTCCCTGAAATTGTGTTGTAAGATTTTCACTCCTATAAACTGTTTACCACTTGCAAAAGCTGCAGTGTTCCAGTGAGTCTTCTATAAGACGTTTTGCTGAATAATGTTATTAACAACACAGTTGAGGTGGAAAACAGAATTTCTGTACTAAGAGGAGAATAGCCAATCTATATCAACTGAGTAAAAGAAAATAGAAAAGACATTTAGTAATATTTCATGTTTTTAATAAAACTGTACATAGTGTCTAATCAGGAGATCTCAAATGCTGCAATATGAAACTATGAACTTGTCTGACTGACACTAGTGAAAGTATGTTTTAGTGGATCAGGAATGAACCACTTTAGCACAACAGACCATATAAAAGTTAGAAAAACCTGTAGATTGTTTTGAAGGTCAAAAAAGTTAGGTATTATTTTCTTACTCTTGTAACAGGACTTTTTTTGTTAAAGATTATTTACATATCACAGAGCATGTCTCCTACAAAGATGGGCTGAGAGAGTTGGGGTTGTTCAGCCTGGAGAAGAGAAGGCTCCTGGAAGACCTTATAACAATTTTCCAGGATCTTAAGGGGGCCTATAAGAAAGCTGGAAAGCGACTTTTTACGAGGGCATGAAGTGAGAGGATGAAGCGTAATGGCTTTAAAATGAAAGGAGGTGCATTTAGATTAGATATCAGGAAGAAATTTTTCACTCTGAGGGTGGTGACGTACTGGAACAGATTCACCAGAGAAGTTGTGGATGCCCCATCCCTTGAAGTGTTCAAGACCAAGGTGGATGGAGCTTTGATTTTATGAATTTGTACACTTACAACACTGGAAAAGTAAAGGCATAGTATTGACTAAGGTGCTGTCAGGTAATGACAAAAGACCTGACAGATGAGAGAACTCTTGTCTCTGTTCCTTTGAGTTCCTGCATCTTGGTTTTTCCTTGAAGAATGTAATCCTGGAGAATGTGATCTTCTCCTGCCAGGTGCTAATTGTAACTTTGTGTGTTGGACAAGTTTTGGCAATAGGTCACATGAAGACTGCTTTCAAAGATGCACCAAAATCAGGCAGCACCCTGATGAAATTCCCCAAAATTTTAGCTTTGCATGTTCACAAAATTAATTTCCCTTGCACTAAAGATTCTGTGTGTATTCCAGATGAATTAAATCCCTGATTATGTAGAAAAGAATAATGATAAAATCTGAGTGAAAGGGAAAAAATCACCCACAAAAGAAACTGGCACTCATACAAGTTGGCACAAAAATTAACATCAGCCATTAATATTCATATCAACAAAATATGGAATTGTCTCCTAATGGCAAACAAAAAGTACTTATAACATTAAGGAATAAGATATTCTGTGTGCCTTGCTGAGATATTGCTTCAACCAGCTGAGAAATGGTCATATCCCAGCATGGCACTTACATAATAATATTTGTTGTTGTGATTATAGAGTGGTATCATGCTAATGGTAGAAAAATGAAAATTTAAAACTGAAAACTCAAAAATGGAAAGTGTATTCTCTATAAATAACAAGAGACAGAATATTAGAATGATATAAGGTCATAAAGAATATCTTGATTTGATGATTTTTCTAATATTGGTTTCTTCATGGAAAACAGTGACCCCAATATAGTTTCAAAATTTCCTTTCTGTTATTCTTTCACAAAAAGAATTTTTAGACACAATTTTTATTTCACTTCATCTTCCTTGTCCTTTATGATCTTCTGAATTATGATAAAATCTATGATTAAAAAAAAATGACCACTTTGGTTTTTACTATACATCCACTTACACTGTGAAAGTGCAGGAAGGCTATCTCCCATATACAAAGAGAAACCTCCAGATTCTGATGTGTTTCATACGAGTTAGGCTACCAGAATCCAGTAGTTTGACATGTTTTATTTCATATTTAATATGTTTTTCTAGCAGTTATCCTCACTTAAGTTGCATTCTCTTCCTGCCTTTATATTTGTGTGTCCTTTCTGGAGTTGACAATGAAATATACATGGTGATCATTTTTTAGCCAAACATTGTTGTGGGCAGGTATTGAGTACTTTGTTGCTTACATTCAGCAGAAATCTGGAAATTAAGAAGTTTTCAGGCAGCACATATAAAAAGTTCATCAGGGCTTTAATCTGGCTCCATCCAAATTGATATGACTACATCCAGGTGTCAATACGGATCAGGAAGCAGAAAATTCCTCTCATTGTTCGCTGTCTGCAGCAGGAATCAGCCCTCAATAAGTCACAATTTTCAAGTGGGGTTATTAAAGTTAGAAATCTAAACTATGAGTTAAATGACATGATAAATTTTCTAAACACAAGCTTTCTGTGAGCAGCTCTTAATACTTTGCAAAACAATACATTCTATAATATTTCAAAAGTTTAGACATAATGGCAAATGGTCTATCTAAGATATAATCTTTAGAAAGGTTCTTCAGTTACATCAAAAAACCTGTCACCATTCATGAATGGACACTGCTAAGCCTTCCTAAACTACTTCAGTGAAGAATGTGATCTATAATACTAAAAAACCTGGTTCAGTCAAGTTTTTCTAAATTTTCTGTTTTCTAATTTTTTTTTTTTTTTGTCTTGGAAAACTACACTGAAAGCTATCTCCACTGCAAATTTTTATTGGGATATGAACATCTTCTCACAATGGGACTAGGTCATAGGTGCTATGTGACATTGAAAAAGCCTAAACGGGCTAAGTTATTGTGGGTGTTCTGGTATATAAAAGCATTGAAATTTGACATGACAGCAGCTTCCACTCAATAATATGTAGCACAGGTGGCAGCTGCTCCAACAATTTCCACTTCTTGCTCTGCTTAGCTTTTCCCAGCAGCGGCAATGGCAGAAGTACCATGATTCAAGCTTTCAAAATCATGAACCTCTGGAGAAATCTGGCACAAAATGCTACTGCACCAATTCAGCTAAAGGCAAAGCAGTTGCTGCTTGCTGCATTTCTACGTTGGTGAGCTACTTAGAGGAAATAGGAAACTGTCCATCTGAAAATCTGTAATAAAACTTTCTGCTGGTCTGATCTTGCCAGTTTAGCCTGTTGGATTCCTCTCTTGCACATCAACAAGCGTATAGATGTTTAGCATAAATGGGTATGTTTAGCATGTCAGGAAATAATATAACAGACAAGAGATTAAGATTGCTACTGCAAAATGCAGAGCATCTGGTGGATGTGAAAGGGAACTTGCCAAGAATGAATTAGAAATATGCATATAGCTCTGAAACTGCATTTTTGCTGGCTTATAAATCAAAAGATGACCAAGGTGTGTTCCACTGTATGATAGCATTTAGAAACTCAGGCCTTCTCTTCTATCTTTGTCCCTTTTGATGCTCAATTTAGTATGTTTTACCCTATTATAATTTTACGGGCTGGATTAGCCAACAGTCTCAGATTAAATGTTAGTGTTGCTAATTTATTATTTTTTTATTAAAATTGAAGACTAACACTGGAAAAGATTTTTTTTGTACCAAAGGGTATGTGTTAAACAAAAGGAGATAGGTATTGTGTCTTGAATTTAATAATTTCTCATAAAAAAACCTTACACAACTGGGTTTTACTGCCGCTTTGGACCATCCAAACCAAATCTGTTGTAAAAGCAGCAATAATACCAAAGGAAGGAGGATTTTTTAGAACTTCTTAATTAATGACCATATATGGACTAGCAAAATACCATTGCGGTAATAAAAAAGTAGTGTGCCTGGTGGTTGTTTGAGTTGGGTGAGATCCATTATGATATAGAATCCATCATTTGCTGCAGTTTGCAGTACACTCTGTGAGTTGCACTTTAGTTTTTATTGCATCATATGACCCAATCTGTTATCATAATTTATGAATATCTGTAATCTTAAAATGTTCTACCACAGAGAAGCCACATTAATCTACAATACAAAGAATATAAGTTATAGATCCCTCACTAAGTAATGAAGAAATCTCATAAACATATAAACAAGGTGTTTAAAAGCAGGTCTCACAGTCCTGCTTTTTGGTCTATGACAGCCTCTTTGACTGTAATGCCAATTACTTATCCTAGCTGTTCCATATGATGAGAAGAAAGAGTGTATCAAAGGAAGGTTGTGGTCATAGTGGTGTAGAGAAGACAAATTTTCTGAGTATATTGATCAATAAGAGAGCCTTGGTTTGGGACAACTAAACTCTAATCTCTCTTGAGACAGCATAGATCAAATTTAAATAACTCAACTTTGTATTCAGTACAATCACGCATTTCAGATGTCAAAAAACCCCCAACTCTGAAAGACTGTTTACTGCAAAACCCAGTTTATTATTTATCACCTCACCAACAGAAGAAGAGGAAAAGAATGCAGAGGAAAATTATGACAGTAGTATTACCTGCCTGCTTGTTGAGGCATATGCACACTATAAAAGTTTAATTACTGCTTATTTATCAATAGGACTAATTATTTTTTCATTCTGTTCTTATAAGCAATAAAGCATAAATGAGATTTTAGAGTGGATTTGGAGAAGGAAAAAAACAATGACTTAAGGAACAAGCTTAGTCATGACACAAAAGAAATAGAAGAATTATGAAAGAAACTGTGAAATTAGTGCCTGTGTGGAAAATGCATGAAGTATTAAGTTAATAGAATTATCACCCTTTGTGGAGCATAAGGTCTAACGGAGAACATGAAAGGAGATGAAACAATATGTAAAGAGTTTTATGATATAGTGACTTGAAAACCAGGATGAACAGTCAGATTTTGATCCACAGCCCAGGACTTTTAGACTTCTTTTGTTGATGTTTTTGAGTGCAAAACAACAGTATGGAACAATGTCTTACTGTGATTTTTTTTCCTTTCTTTTGATGTGTACCCTTTCACTATAATCAATTTATACTTTTTTGAAAATAGAATGAAAAATATCTAAAGAACAATTTTGCAAATCCAGGTGGACTTCTCACACCAAACATTTTATCAGTTTCTTTAGCTCACAAAACCCAAAATTTCATGGGAATTATTCTCTCTAAACTATTTAAAGTACTGCTACAAAAGGAAAATACTATCACAAAATAAATCAGTATAACTTTTATTCAAACATAGAATCTTTACAGGGTAGATAATATTCCCAGGTGCAACAGTGTATATCAGGAACTTTATTAGAATAATTGGAAATACATATTGATAAAGCAATGCAAATAAAGTCTTTAGAATTCAAATCTCCATACCTGTATGTTCCACTTGTATAACCATTTTTTTTCACCACAATATATTTTATCAAAATAGTCTACTTATCTATGAAGTACAGTCAGATTTAATTTACAACATTACCTGAAAACTTTATATTATACTCTCATGTGGATAATAGTGAGTGACTGCATTCCTAAGTACACTAACAAGGTACGTGTCCCTATCCTTTGAATTTCTATCTCTACCATAAACTCTCAGAGGAATCATGCAGGAAACAGTATAAACAATCATCTTGATATTTCTTACAACCACGTGCCATAGAAGAGAAAGAAATACTAAAACTGGCAACAGGCATCTCTGTTTCCTGCCAGTGAAGAGACTGTAGTTGGAAGGAGGTGAGATTTATTGTGTCTGTTTTTTTCCTTAGAAGTGCTTTTTCAACTCTCCTCAGGTGCCAGTAGAAAACAGTCTTTCAGTTGGAGATAGTCTGGACTTTCACAGAGAAACCAACAATTCTTCTGGTTTTGCATGATTCAAGGATCTAAGATGCTACAATTGATGCCCCAATTAAATGGTTACTACTTTTTGTATTATTTTTTGCTTTTTTTTCTTCTGCATGTTACAGTGTCCTGTTCAAAGTTCAGGCATTCCATCAGGTCTAAAATTTTCATCTAATGGACAAAAAAATGCTTGCTCTGTTTCATATAGCATTATTTGTTCTTTGCTTTTGTTTGAAAAATGTATGTTACAAGGGGCTATTTCTTGAATAACAGCTGCTGAATAATTTTACTTGTTCAGCCATATCAAGAATACTGTCCACCAAGTATAAATTCTAATTTTATCCAAAATTCCACAGAATAAGTTCTCAAGAGAAATACACACAGCTAGACTTCTTATGGCAGGACTTCTTTTTCGTTAGGGCTAGACAGTTGTAGTTCGCAGCCATCTGATCCAGTCTCCTCTTTATGATAGCTCTGAGGCTGTAGCTAGAGATTGCTGGGAGTTGGGGAGGCAGAAAGCCAGCTACTGAAAGAGAAATATTCTTTGAGGAAAGGTCCAAGAAATGTTCCTAGAACTTGCCAAAGCAAAGGAATCACAGTTTAGACATATCTGAATCACAAAGAAAATCACAATTTCTCCCTTCCATAACAATCCTTTCATTAAAATACTCTTGAGAATGTGTAACATACACTCACACATATGTTTATATACACATATATGAAAATGTCTTGCTTGCCTCTCTGACAATAGTTCATGGGACAATAATTTAATTTTTCTTTTTACATATTACTGTTAGGCTAGAAAAAATACCCTAATAGCTTTCCCCAGCTTTTGTCAATTCCAAAGTTTAAAAAAAAGTCACACTTATTTATTTATTTAATGATAGATTCTGCCCCATCCTTCATGTAATCACAGGAGAAAAGAGAAAGACATAAACTTGCTGATGTTCATGCTTTGTCCTCCATCAGAAAAACGCTGTCATGTCCTCACCTTGTCTATGGAAATGAAGCAGCCCTATGTTGTCCTTCCTTCCTTATGATATGCTTTGCAGTGCAACTCTAAGTGTGCATTTGGGAGTGTACACAGTGACAGAAACAGATCTGTTTCAATTTAATTGCTTGTAGAGGCAGTAGAGGAAACCTGTTCTAAGGGCATTATAATGGTGCAAAGTGAATTCTTTGTCTTTTTTTTTTTTCCCCAGTTCTTCCAGGTGTTTGCACAGGGCCTGCAACAATTAATGGAAACAGTATTCTAGTGAATGTGAATTCTAGTGAATTCTTCTAGGGACAAACTGGGTTGTTTGAGGGCAAAATAGTCACTAGCCCCTCCTCTATGCTATTTAAAAGATGCATATGGAGCAGTACAGGACAGAGAAACAATATGAGAGGAGAAAACGAGTACAGTAGAAAAAGGTTTTAAAAGTTGACTGATTGATAAGGAAGTGTAGCTGAGTAAACTAAATGTTTCGTGGTTTGATCTTTTGTTCTTCCCCATTTTTATTTTTTCATTTTTGTGAAATTTCTACAAACAGCACACTTATTCTTTTTAAGCTCAAATGTTTGCTTTCTGTACAAACCTCAAATCGCTATGTAGTTGCGTAAAACTATTTTGGATAAGCAGTCTAAATCTGCTTATATCCCGTTTGCCTCATAATGATATATAATACATGGCTATAACATTATGTCCACTTTCTCTCAGTTCCATTTCAATATACAAAAGCTTTATTGTGGTGGTGTTTTTTCTTTTTTATTTAATACGGCGGGGGTTTAAACAGACATTTTGCTTAAGGAAAATAGGACAATGAACTTCTTAAGCTAAGTTTTTCATAGAATTGTCTTTAGCAGAAATAATTTAAATCTATTAAGATCAACAGAGGCAAGAAAATCAATGTTTTTTTGTGACCATTAACGTTATTTTTCACCTTCAGGTTGGCCATGTGTCAACACAACACTGCAGCTGCTTTTTAAAGATTTTGGTCCTATTGTGATCTTGAGTACTTACAAATACATATCTTGTTTTTCCCACTGATCCTTTGTGGAGTTCAATGAGTATGTATACTGTGTGGCAATTCAGGCTTTTGTTGGCACCATAGCAACAGTAGCAAGAGACCTAGGTGAACATAGAAAATATTTTGAACTTTGAATATGGCAGCCAGGATCCTTGGTATTCTCACAATATATAGGAATAGGAGTAGGGTTCTGCTGAGCATACCGGAAATGTGACAACCTTCACCTTAATGAAGCACTGAAGTGCTTTAATTTGTAGAAAGTAGATAATACATAGGTTTCAGTACATTCCACTTATTGTTAGTGTTCCCATTTCTTACAACCCTGAAAAAGCTACTAATTGTCTCTTGTGTTCTCAGTGCTTCAAACTAAGGACACAAAGGAAGCTGTAAGGGCTCAATATCTTGGTTCTTACAACAAGGCTGATTCCAGTAAGGTTGAATACCATGACTGCAGAAATTTATTCTTTACCACTAAAGATGACTGTGAACCTGATAAGCAAAAGACTACCTTTTTTTTTTTTTTTTTTCAGGATCCAGTCTGACCTAGGTTTAAAGAAAAATCTAAAGTTGAGCTCCTAAATATTAGTTGAAATTCCTTATAATTAGTCCTACAAAAAAATATGCCCTACAATTTTGTAAAGTCTTTGCATTTGCAAGAGTTGTGCTGAACTGTATGGAAGACTTTTTGACAAAGTTTTCACCATGTAGGCATTCTCATCTTTTAGGAACTACGTGCTCAGAAAACCATACAATACAACATTGGTTTAGATAATTAAATTCTGTACTTTAGATACTTCATCAGGGTAAATTTATAAGTTTCTAGGATGAATATAAAATTGTATCAAATAGGCTGCCATGGAATTAATTCAGCTATTCTCCATATATAGATATGCCTTCCAGTGTATTATTTATAAAACTGAGTAGGTATGCACGCAGAATTAATAACTTCGGTGACTTGAACAGGGAAAATGCTGGCATACTTTACCATGAGGTCAGTGGTAAAGACCAAAACATTTTTCATTACACTTCTGCACAGCAAAACAGTCTCAGGACCGCTTCCCTTAGGATTAGGCACCTTGTGCAAGAGACTTAGTTTTCCCATTGTAGCTCTTGTTGGGAACATCTGATCTCAGAGTGCTGAAAATCCTTGCAGTTAGTGACATAAATTAATCTTTTTCTTCTATGTGTTTGGTTTTAATTTTTATCTTCACAATTTTCCTTATGCCCTAGTCTTCAAGGAGAAATTTTCTGACTTGCAGTTGCAGTGCCATGTAAGCATAATTTATGGAAGACTCTAGCAGTTAACAAGGAATTTCACACTTGTTTCAGAGTAAAGTAGTGGTAGAGATTACTCAAGAAGTTTGCATCTTGCTGCAGAAAGGACAAATAATCACTAATATCACTTCAGAGATTCCTTGAGATAGAAATGGATGGGTTTTACCTCTTATTTTCTTGTATCAAGACTTTAGTGTGTTGATGGATAAAGACATTCTCCTTTTTCTCTTTACTGCTTTCACTTCATTAAGACCCTATATTTTTTTTTTCTGCTTTCCAGACTCCTGTTAAATTATTTCAAAGGCTGTTGTTTTCTCCATATTCCCTGAACCTCATCTGCATCTGTAACATCTGACTCTCCAGCAAACTTAAACACTGCTCAGCTACGCTGCTATTCTCTGGTTTCCAATCTGTCTTCCTACAGAGTTTGTCTCCTTCTTACTTATAACAACCACCACAATTTACCTGTATTTCCCATCCTTCCTCCCTCATGCTTTAGCTATGTGTCCCATTCACTTTTCAAAAGCCTGAATTAAGCAAGTTCTTCTACAGACACCTGTTTGTTTGGTGCACTAAACCAAAAAGGATTTTGAGAGACATTTAGAGTTGCTCAAAGTATGGAAGCTGTGAAATCCCTCTGGAGTTTAGGCTTGAGATAGATGCACCTCAAGCTATATAAATATATACCAAGGGTCTGATTTTGTACTCTAACACCTAATGTGTCGGTTATGCGTCTAAGAACATTTCCATGTGGCAGGAGTTCTTAAATGGTCTATATGGTGCAGCTGTATTAATTCCAGAGTGAATTGCTACATCTGGTTCAATGTTATTATGTTGCACCCATGTGGTTGTCCTAGCTTGTTTGCTTCAGTCAGCATTAGCATGGGATTTCTGCTTTGTTTTCCACTGGGACGTGCAGAAGTGTTTCATATTCTTTTATCTAGCTCTCTCTGTATGTTAGCAGTTTACAGCCTTAAATCCAGTTCTCTGGTATTTAACTTTTCTGGTGACTCATGAAGAACATCCTAGGAGTCCAAAAAAAGATTGTGCAGCAATAACTTTCAACGACTACAAAGTTAAGATGATGTTGTTCTGAAAAGACCATACTGGATAAAAGAGTTGCTTGGAACTTTAAAAGGTATTTAAGGAAAGGGAGAAATATAAGCAGAATATTTGGTAAATGAATTTTCCTACAGAAAAAGTAGTTTGGACCAGCCTGAATAAAATATAAGGTTCTGATTTGTAAGTAGCCAAGTCCTACTGAATTCAGTTATAATTTGACTCAGTAGTGACTTATTGAAATTTGCTTTAGGACCACAGAATTAAAATATTCTGAAGAGAAAGGCTGATATTGCTGACATTGTCGTAGGAAGAATGTAAGGTAGGACAGCTGAAAAATTTCAGTGCTCAGAAAGGACACCACAATCTTCTCTAATTAGACAACTTTTGCCTTCTTTCTCCTTAACTTTCCATCTGGAAGTTGCAGTAAATGATTTAATGATTTGTGTGATTTAATGTTCCAAAATCTTTCTGCTGATTCTCTTCATAAACACCTACTGTAAGTGCCAAATCCGTGTCTGTGATGGTTCATTTGTCGAACTTGGCTAATTTTCTTATTTAGGACTGCATGAGAAAGGAATACCATTATTTCATAATGAATCCCTAACTATATTTTACTTTTTATATATAGACTTCAACTGTATCTCAGTCTTGCTTTGGTAATATATGAAAATCTAGGAAGAATTTTTCAAAAGAAGAAACGTTGTGAAAATACCCTGTGGTTTATATACATTTTCTCTGTATTTCCACTTCTAGGTTGAAACAAGTTCCTATGTTATTAGTTTGGGGGGTTTTATTTTATTTTATTTTTTTTAAGTGAAACATGTACAGGGTAGCCTTGGAATCAAAGCCTGTCTAATAAAATATATGTTAAAAGTGCAAGTAAAATCTCACCAGTCTTGGAAGAGCTGTATTCATGGTTCCACAACACTAAATATTTCATCCTCACTTTTTATGTAGAAGTGCATGAGAAGGATTATTTTGGGTTTCAAAGGTTGAAAAATATATTTTTTGGCTTTTAATCCTGTAACATCTCACTTATACCTTTGCATTTTGGACTACCTGCAAAAAGGGCACAGCTTTTGTGCAATCTCAAATTCAAATGGTCTTGGTGAGTCAATATTAGCTGCAAAAGCTTGCAGGTTCATCATAAGAATTAAGCTTTTTACAGTCTATTGCCTTGATGTCCTAGTAATGAACACATTCATGTTCCTGATCTTGGTCTTCTGGGTCTTATTAGACTTGAAAACAGATTGTCTCAGGGATTTCATCCTTTGACTGTCAAGATTCATTGGGGAGGTAAAGTTTCCCAACAACACAGAAAAGAATGGCACAAATGTTCTTTTAAGGAGAGACACTCTCAGAATATGACACAAAACTTTTCTCTCTCTACAGATATGGAAGATCTTCAGGAAGAAATGTAAACATTACCTTTACATATTGGTCTCTTTACACTAATTGCTGCTCCTAAGAACAGTAGCTAACTGGTGATAAATGCAAAGTGAAGAGAAAAAAAAATACAAGCTGCAGACAACAATTATGCAAGAAAAATGAGAAAAGATATAAACCATACCTGGCTTTAGCCTACACTTAGCTTTCTATAATTTCTATAGGTCATTCAGATATGGTAGCAATTAAAGGTATGAGTTAGGCTATACATCCCTTCAAATAACTACATGAAGCTGCACAAGGTACAGGTTATGGAGTAGAGACAGCTGTAAAATCTCAGGATAAGCTGTAGGCATCTACAAAACCAAACAAAAGAAAACACCTTTTTGATCCAGTTAGGTTTTCAAAATTATTTCTGCTTTATAGAATACATCTCCCTGACCATATCAAAAAATATAAATCATATATACAAACCAATTTTTTATCAAGAACGAGCTACAAAAAGCATGCCTTTGGCTTTTTTCTCTACCTTTTGAACTGTATGTAACATTGTTACCAACTCATCTAGTTACCTTGAGATGTTATTTGTATCTATCAGATTTCCATGTAATTATCTTTTTAGACCAAGTAGAAATATAAATCATCTCTATTTTGTATGACGTGTTGACATTTATTGATTTAGTGTTCTTGTGAAGCTTTTCAAGGAAGCACTTTTAAAATACAAAATCAAATGACTGTAAATTAATAGATAACATTGTAACAAATTTAGATAAGTTGTCATTATGAAGTTTGCAAAGAAATAATGTAATAAGACAGACTTTCTGGAGATGTATAGCATCCTTGCTGCTAAAATCCTCCCACTGTTTGCTTTTTGTTTTATAGCAGGATTTACTTGTTTGGTTTTGCTTTTTTTGCTTCTTGTTTTGGTCAAAGAAAATAGTAACTAGACTCTGCCTTACAATTTTCTTCTTAATGGTAACAGACAAACTTTTAAAACACTTATTGGAAAGCTAATTGTTCCACCGTCCATTGTTTCTTTCTACTTCACCATGCAAAGTTTGGAAAAATGAGTAACAACAAGAAGATAAAAACTGTAAATAACAGAATGGAAAGATATAAAAGATGAATCTTATGCTTAAATCATTACCTTTGGAATCTGAAAGTTTTTGTCTTTCTTCTGGCAAAGATCTTGTACTTAAGCAAACCAACTAATTGTTCTATCTTCACTTTTCATATGTGTAGGCTGTGGCTTTTCCTAGAATACAAAATGCACCATAGATGAAACAAATAAACTATCATTGATGCAAGACATTGTGTAATGCTGGTGCTACAACATTGGTAGTTAAGGGGAGAGCAACAGAGGTCACTTACCTGGACTCATGCAAAGCATTTGATACTGTCCTGCATGACATCCTGGTCTCTAAATTGGAAAGTCATGGATTTGATGGATGGACCACTCAGTGGATAAGGAACAGGTTGAATGACCACATTCAAAGCCGTTGCCATCAATGGCTCAATGTCCAAGTGGAAACCAGTGTTGAGTGGTCCTAAGGGTCAGTAACCATGAACCAGTGCTGTTTAACATCTTTGTCGGAGACATGGGCAGTGGGATTGAGGGCACTCTCAGCAAATTTACCAATGATACGAACCTGTATGGTGCAGTCAACATGCTGGAAGGAAGGGGTGCCATCCACAGGGACCTGGACAGACTTGAAAAGTGGGCATGTGCAAACTTCATGAAGTTCAACAAGGCCAAGTACAAGATCCCGCACGTGGGTCACAGCAGTCCCAAGAACAAATATAGGTTGGGCGGAGAATGGATTGAGAGCAGTCCTGAGGAGAAGGACTTGGGAGTGTTTGTGGATGAGAAGCTCAACATGAGCTTGCACTGTGTGCTTGTAGCCCAGAAAGCCAACCGTATTCTGTGCTTCATCAAAAGAAGTGTGGCCAGCAGGCCAAGGGAGGTGATTCTACTGCTCTGCTATGTTGAGACCACACCTGGAGTACTGCATCCATCTCTGAGTCCTCAGCAATGGAAGGACATGGACCTGTTGGAATGGATCCAGAGGTCAGCCGCAAAGATGATCAGAGAGCTGGAGCACACCTCCTAAGAAGATGGGCTGAGAGAGTTGGGGGTTGTTCAAGAGAAGTTTCTGGGAAGACCTTATAGCAGCCTTCCAGTACCTAAAAAGGGCCCACAGGAGAGATGGGGAGGGACTCTAACAGGGAGTATAGTAATAGGATGAGGAGTAGTGGTTTTAAACTGAAAGAGAGCAGATTTAGTTTAGATACTAGGAAGAAGTTCTTTACTGTGAGGATGGTGAGAAACTGGAACAGAGAAGCTGGATGCCACATCCCTGGAGGTGTTCAAGATCAGACTGGATGAAACTTTGAGCCATCTGGACTAGTGAGAGGTGTCCCTGTGCATGGCAGGGATGTTGGAACTTGATGATCTTTAAGGTCCCTTCCAACTCTTACCATTCTAAGATTCTATGATTCTAATATGTGTATGCATATATATAAATATACTTAGAAGACATTTTAGAAAGTTTTTTTCAATGTTTTACACTTTTTACAGGGGGTGGGTTCTTCTATCAGAAATACACATATTCAAAACATAAGTCACCCAAAGAAAGGATGTTTGGAAAGTGCTTTTAAAATGGTAGCTATGAGGGTTAGATGAACTTTCCTAGACATTTTTAACCACTAAATATTATTAGTAGAGCCCCTTTTTAGACAAACATAATGCTCCATAAGCATAAGGTCAGATTGCTACAGGTAATTTAGCTATCTGCTTTTCTTTGTATTTCTGTGCTATTAAGTTTATACTGACAGTTCTATCTGAATATATTTTTTTTTCTCTTTTGTTTTTCTTTCCCTTTATATGCACCTTGCTTGTTTTATCTTTGGGCAAAGCAATAATCCAAGTGTGTGGCTTCTTGCCTAATAATCATTTACTTGTGGTTGGCCTACATTTCAAAAACAACATCCTTCCAGTTTTTCGCTGTTTTTTGTTTTAAGTAACGTCTGAATTTTGTTAAGCTGTCTGAGACTGGGAGAGCTATCTAAAACCTTCTAATACAATTAAGTTGTTCCTTCTAAAATCTTTGTTGGTCTTACTGTGTGAGTAGTATTCATGAAATGGAGCTTGGACTGCTACTCTGTGGAAACTTTCTGCATAAAATGCAGATTTTAATTCACAACTAAGTGTTTTGCTATCCATGACAGACTCAGACCATGCAGTATGCGAATGTAGAAACTAGTGTACTAGTCTGCATTTCAGTCCTGCCATTTCAGAGAAACAGGCTGAAATGCCAGAAAAGAAAGCTAACAATGGGGAACTCTTTGGGATGAATCCCCACATGCACCCTGATATCTGAGTTCAGGAAAAAAGTCACTGCTGGAGTAAGGCTACTTTGTCCTGGATCAGAGGATCAAGGATCGCAGCAGTCCCGGGGTAACCTTGCTTTGCTCATGAGACACTCTAACCATGATCCTCGATCTCTTCACACTGAGTATCCATTGAGTTGAATTATTTATTTACCACCAAGAATTTCTAATTTACGAGAACATACCTGCTTTTTACACTCAGACATACAGCCCGTCGAACTCCCCTATGATCAGATATCTTCCCCTGAGGCTCTATAATTTGAAGATCATCTTTCAGACATTGAAGGGAGAAGTGTTAGATTCCTAACTTAAGATATGTATTCAGTGCACAATTTGAATTACTTTTCTGGGGGGAAACTTTTAAAAAACAATTTTAAAGTAATACTTGGATTTAGATGCTTTCATGTCATAATTAAAGTGCAAATATTAATTTATTTTGAAATCAGACTCTTGATTTTCCATGTTTGCTTGCTTTAGCTTCACTTTGTGTTGCTCTGAAGGGGTGGGACTCTGGATATAGAAGACACAGGCTGGCTGTGGTGCCTGCTGTACAAAAAAGAATGAGCTCTGAAATTTGACAATCTGTATTTTCAAAGTGACCACTTTCTCCTTACCTGCAATTAACTAGGAGTATCAACCTGGGGGTGTTTCTCTCTTCCCTGCCTGTGCAAGCTTACATATAGGGGAGTGGAGGAGCTTCTTCTGTCCTTTCTGCGGACATTTAATTTTTATGTGGAATGAGTTTTTCAGTCACCTCAGTCCTCTACAGAAATAAAACAAACAGAAAAAAGGAGTGTTCTATTATGTGTTTTCACATTGCAAGCAGGGTGAATATGTCCCTAAGTAGAAAACAGAAACCAAATTCATTATCAAAAGCATTTAAAGGCATTAAAAACTGAACAAGCTTCTTCCTACCTAATGTTGTCAATACATAGTACACTCAAGCAGAAGACTAATGGACAGGCTCTCTTTATTGTGAGTGTGGGAAAAAACATGAAGAGGCAAAAGCAAGCAAATAAAATCCAGGGATAGATACTTGGAAAGGGAGAAAAACCAAGCCTGGCTACATATATGTTCATTAGTCTGTGATCCTATTTACTTATTTTTTGAGAGGAGTGTAGTCAGGGTGGAAGGATATTTATTATTTACAGATTTTTCTTCTTGGCCTGCTGTCCTTGACAGCAACTACTGTTCCAGAGAGAAGGAAATAAATAAGTAAAATATCCCAAATGATTAGGAAGGATTGGAGTAAGCGGCCAGTAAGGGCATTTTGATAACTTATTAAAGGCTTAACAATTGTATTCTTGTGTCTGCTGTTCTCTGCTACTTACTTTTATTCTCATTTTTTTACTGTCCTTTCTGCCCATGGAAGGTTATATTTTTCTGTAATTACCACAAGCAAATCTTTCTTTGGCAGTGGATGTAGTGATTAATCGCATTTCCTTTTTTGCAGTTGTGGGTGGCGGCTTTTGCATATCCTCTTTTTATATATAGCCTTTAATTTTCTGTATTGCAGGCAGTACTAAGTAGTTTTATTGTAGTAACAAAGATAACAATTAGCTACATATGTTACTGAGCTGGAGCTCTCAGACTGCTTGTGATCTTTTTGAGGCCCCTGCACCTCTCCTTTATGGGTTTGCATAACTACCATAAAAAGTGAAAGAAATGCCATCTACTTATCTTTAGAGTGTACAAGTTAGAAAAAAATTCTTGCTTCTCTTTTCTAAAATTTGATACTGTAATAGCTTAAACATTGGATGAGTCATCCTGCTCATTAAAACTAGAACCATCAATAAAAATGGTAATCCAGAAAATGAAGTCTTTTGGGAAAGTACAGACAGTATGAAGCAAACTGCCAGACTTCTGGGGTTTAGGGCAGATTTGGCTATGCATTCTCTGGTATGACTCTAAGCCATGTCATTATATTTAAAACTGGAAATAAATATTTAAGACTGGTGAAGTTAGGCTTTGAAAAGCCTAAGTACTGATTATATGTGGAGCTGTTGTTCTACATATGATAAGAAATCACAGAATTCAGTATGTGGGCATGACCTGTGCAGTTTCAAGTATCTCATGTTTGCTGTGAATACCTGTTAGAAACCCCTTGCATAAACCCTGAGGGTTTAGGCACTTTCCCACAGCACCACAACATGTCAGATAACTTACTTTGCTAAGGCTTGTCAGTGTAAGATGCTTTCCCCCCTCACTTCTCACTCTCATGTCCCAAACAGCTTCATGTGTGTCCTAGAAAGCTGAGCTATGATGCAGGGTATTGCAAGAGCAGATGAACACCCCAGTAACCACAAAGGAATGGGGTGTCTGCAAGATTGTTCATTTTTCTTACAGATCAAATCAGACAGATTAAAAAAGAAGGCTACCTGAAGCTGTAGATTACGCAGCAGTGATTAGCAAGAAGATTGAACTATAACGATCTTAAGGAAGACTGCACTTACCTTTAAGAATTTTTTCCCCACTGCCTTTGTGTCTTAGTTGGCTTTGGAATATCTAATGTGTTCTGGTGAGTCCTTACAGGTACATCTTAATTGTGACTATTGCTAAAGATGACTGCAAGAGCCACCTGTAGCAGCTGTGGCTGGCCTGGTCTTCCTGTAGATCTCTGCAGAGTTCTTTTCATGTTCTCACTTTCAGATTCCCTATACTCATTTTGTTTGTTTGAATGATTGTACTTCCCCCAGCAATGTTGTTATTACACTCCTTCCACAAACCCCCTTCCTGAAATTCCTTTAAAAAGCACTTCTATGGGTTTTCTGGACTCTGAGGGTATAACAAGAGAAAACAGCCAGAAGACACACAGGTAAAACTTTATACTGTGAGATATGAAATGCAGAGTCCTCTCAGTCATGAATCTGGTGCTATTTTTTTCTGGCACTGGGTAGAACTGGCCATAATATTACATGTGGTTAATTTAAGTACATAGTAGTACTTGAACTATGTTATTACTTTATGTCTCTGTACACGCATGTATTACAGGAAGAGTTGTCTGGGAAATTACACCCCCATAGTTTTTCCCATATGAGACAGTAGCAAGCAGAAACACCTTCAAAACTTAATAAGGAAGAACAAAATTTGTAAGACTTGGCCTCATTTAAATACTATTTAAATATAAAGAGGAATATCCTAGCTCTCATACTCAGTGCCAACTGAGGATTGGGTCCAAAGACTAAAGCAAAGTAATTTGTGATACTTGAGGCTACATCTTAATAGTACGATCTGGAAAATGAAGCTGTTTCAAGACTGGGATATCCACCTCTCCAGTGCAGTTTCATGCTAATTGTAATTGGTCATTGTGTATGCTTCATTAGAAGCTTGTTAGTTTCTAGCTGGAAGTTGATTTTAACTTACAAAACTCTAGGTCTAGATTTTCTGCTGCTAGTGTAATATATCTAGAATTAACCTGAGGGTCTCATTCCTAAGTGATTTGGGACTTGGTTACCTCAGAGAGTTGTACAAAGCCTATCTTAATTTTACCAACATATGAGAGAGAGGTAAAAGGAAAGATTTAGGAAGAACAGATGTTATTATACCTTTCATCAAGAGGTCAGGTAAATGTCAACTTTGTTTTACGTGGGTTTTACTTCTGATAGTGTGTTAGATAATCCTCATAGAAGTATTATGGGAGTGGATAGTACTTTCACTGGAATTGAGACAAATTTGTAAATTATTTCCAAGTAAATGTATTTCTTTGAAAGTAAGACAATTACAATATAATGCAGCTACAATTTCTAGCCCTTTAACTTTAAATTCTTGAGTCATCTCAAGACAGATTTTTACAGAAAGCTCATTCACTACACAGCGCTCTCCCTTTATTATTTGTGAGAAACTGTAAAACTGAACAACTCACCCCATTGATTAACCAGAAGACTAAAAAGGTACTTCTATATGAAGAAATAGAGTAGTTATAGCCAATTATATTAGGAGTAATTTCTCTGAAGCCAAGGGAGTAACACCAGTTTAGAAGGCGTAGTGTCTGGTGTAATGCTGTAAGCACTATGCAGATTTATTTGCATACATAAAATATTTCTGTGTAGGGTGTGACAGATGACTTTGTTGTCTTGCCCTGCATAAATACTCTGTCCATTTAAATAAGGGCTAAGGAGATGCTCAACTCTGTATTTGTAGTTGCACTCAGTATAGATGACAGAAGTGACAAAATATGTGCCTATATAAACATTAGCAAACAGTGACCTGATGCAGATTTCCATTTTATTTGCTATTTTTGTTAAAAACTGAATTAATTTAATCTCTAAACTTCAGGGCCAAATTGTGCCTTGAGATTTGGGAAATGAGATTGGAAATTAATCTTTCTTTTCAGATGGCTCAGAGTTTCCCAATATGGTATAATATAATAATAAAAAGGACCTCTTAGTCAATCAATGTGTATCACAGTTTGCCCTTCTGAAATACAATTAAAGTAAGCAATACTTGAGTAGTGTCAGAACAGTGGAGCTGTTATTAATGATGATAGACAAGACATTCTACTGGGATGGGGTTCAAATTACACCATGCAGAGGTCTCATAGCTGTCCCTTGGGGGTTAACAGGATTGTGGAAGAAGCAAAGACCAGAAGAAGGAATAGAAGAAGCAGGAACACTGGTGAGGGAAGGCCTGGCAAGTCCTAACGACCCATAAACAGTGCCTAAGGGCCCTACTGATTGAGAGGAATTTGCCCGTCTGGCAGTCGGGGGTTGCAAGGGCATGTCGGTTGGGAAAGAAGATAGCACTGTATAAACTGCGTGTTTCTTGTAATAAATGATTCTGGTTGCACCTCTGGCTAGTGTCTGTGCCTTCATACACTACAGTCCCTGGTGCTGGTGAATGTATACTCTGTGTTTCAAAAGGGTCTAAATTAGGTTGCATTGAAGGCAGCAATTTTGGCACCTTCTCTCCTTTGTGGTAAGTTGTAGTGAATATGGTACATAAAATGATATCAAGAAAGGTCCTGTTTTCTCTTTTATTCAGGATTTTCCCCTGAGGTAGTGTTCACATTAGATCATGTGATTCTGTGTAATAACATTTTTCCAAGCAGGTTTTGAAACAGGTGCTTAGTCCAGTAAGGGGTCCGCTGCATGAGAACTTTAGTAGCACCCATTCATGATGCAGTGGATGAATCAAAGGGCATTTCAGTTTAGGGTATGTATATCTACGTGTTTGCTCAGTTAATGAACACCGAATTGTATTTCTCATTTTTGTAGAGAGAAAGTGGAGGAAGATTTGCACCAAGCTTTATTTTATGTTCTTAGGGTGCAATTCACAATATCTAAACTCAGTAAAGTTCAGCATTACATAAGTGACAAATTTGTACATAGCTAAAACTCTGAGAAGGTAAAAATTCTGACCTTAATGTGACAGGCGAGACTGTGAAAGACCTTTTATAAGACTGCTGTCACTATCAGTTAAGGCATTTTCAGCTCTTTTGTGCTGTATGCATGGTATGTAATGATCACTGGATTAACATAAATACTGGTCTTTTAGCCTTGTCATCTGGATCTATGACAAAGCATTTGTTCCAGAACATCTTCTGTGACAAGCCACAGAGGATATGAGTTGTTATTGACTTCAGCTAGAGAGTCTTGGTTATTCATTTGGGGCAGCAGTGGCTTGTGCTTTTCTTTCTGGAATCCCAAGGTTAAGCTTTTGTGTGATTTCCGAAAAGGGTGTCTGTTTCACCAGCTTCCCTGCCTATCTTTCACCTCCTGTTGGTTGTGCTTGAAGACCCCATCTGGTCCCCTAAGGTGCTGATCCATTTTTATTCAGTCTTCATATAGAAGCAAAGCAATAAGTAAATAATCTCTGAATTGACCCTAGAGTGCTAAAATACTGAAAAAAACAAACAAATACTTTTTTTTTTTTTTTTTTTTTGTGCTAGGATAACTCAGGGAGAGAATACTCATCAAAAGAAGTAATCTACAACGACTTCAAGAGCGACAGTGGAGGACAAGGTGCTGATGTCCTATCTCTGTTGACCAACAATAAGAGGAAATGGTATGAAGCTGCACCAGGGGAAATTCAGATTGAACATTAAGAAAAGGTTCTTCACTGCGAGGGTGATTGGTCACTGGAACAGGTTCCCCAGGGAAGTTACCACAGCACCAAGCCTGTCTGAGTTCAAGGAGCATCTGGAAGACAGTCATATGGTTTAGTTTCAGGTAGTCATGTGAGGAACACAGAGTTAGACTCAATGATCCTCACGAGTCCCTTCCAATTTGAGTTATTCTGTGTTTCTGCGATTCTAGGTGGTAAAAAAAACTCTGAGATTGGATGGTAATGCTTTTCCTTCTTCGTTTTGACTTCTCTGCAGAGCAAAAGGGAAAAAAAAAAAGATGCAAGAAGACACAGTCATGCTAGTTTTAATTGTAATATATATCCAATCGTGGCATACGTTTAATATGTCTTATGTTGTATATAATAGTATATATTGTTTGTATATCTAAACTCTGATAATAAATTCAAATGTAATTAATTCATATTTACTAATATATGCTAACATATTATTCTGCTAGTATATCTATCGTATATATATTCACCTAATCCTACTACTAATTGCCATCCAAGCTATTGCATCAGGAAGGTAGCAAATAAATGAAGAATACTGAAAGTGAGCTGTAAAAGACCATGATGAAAAAGGTGTTGAGTAAATTGTAGTATCAGCTGAGTAACTGAATATATGCAAAAAACAAAAACCATTTTGATCAGGAAGATAAAATACCTTAGTCCTGTTTTCATCCTTATCACTCCTTTGCATAATAACAGGTTGTGCTGGATTCTGTATTCAGTGGTTAGAAAAGACATATTTAAGAAACCAGCTCCATTTCTGCAGTGACAGGATGAATATCTGCTTTTAAGGCAGAGTGAAAATCTACTCTTTTGACAGCTGAACTCCATTTTAGTAGTATGTTGACACCACAATGTGGTCATTTTGCTTCCCTTTCTTCTAAATTGAACTATTTATGATCTGCCTGGGTGTGCTTTCAATAGAAAAATATATTGATGACCAAAACTGTAAATAACTGTTGTAAAATGCAAAAAGGTAATTTTGTTACTAAAACCATCTATGTTACCACTAAATTCACTCCTACCCCTGCTTCCTGAGGCTGAAAACGGTACTGTTATTATGATAGATTAATCTTCATTTCAGTGCATGCAAATTCAACCTGCTTAATCAATGTTTTTGTGTGATAAAAGAAGAACTTCAGACATCCTGTCTACTCTTGTCTCTTATCCATTGTGTATTAATGAAGGAGACTTGTAAAAGTTATTGTCATATAGCATCAAATGAGATGTGAGAATCAGCCAAATTAGGCAATAATCAATGTAAAATAATTGATGGTGGTTCTCAAATAAAGTTATGATGCACAGGAACAGAATAATTCTTTTTAATTAGAAGAGCAAAGAGGACATAGATACATGTTGAGCTCAAACCGGAGATTTCAGAATCTGGCAGCACTAAGTACTAATGTGATCACTTGCTTAAGAAGTGACAACTGTAGAGATAAATGAATCAAATTACGTAGACCATGAAGAAACCCTGCAAACCAGAAACATCTGAGAGGCACTTTGACAACTCATTAGCCTGATTTTCTACTTGAAAAATGGACCAAATCCTCAATGACTTCAGCTTATGATTTCCAATCAGAAACTTTCAGAGGTTTCTGAGCAGCAAATCTTCTCATGTGCTTGCTGGAAAGACACAATAAATGCAAGGCAATATTTTAAGTACAGGTGTTAAGGCAACATTTCTTTTATTACTCTTGGCATTTTATTGTTTCTTTGCATATTGTTCAAAAGTTGTGCATGGGGATGTTGTTATCCTTGCTATTTAAACATGATAGCTCGTGTATTTGAATGCTACAAAGGCCAGCTTCTTACTGTCAGCACTCTTCATACACTCTCCTTCTTTTCCCCTTCTGGCTCTTTCATTTTGAATCCAGACACTAGGATTCCAAGACGAAATTGCTCTGTTGGGAAGACTACAAACTGGAGGTTATTATTGCCATTTATAAAGCCTCGCTTTCTAGCTACAACTTTACTTTCACAGTCTTAAAATCATTTCATGCTCTGTTACATGCTTCTGCTTCCATACCCTTATTTTCACAAAATGAAATTATAAAGATATGCATAACCTGGAACATAAAAATATGGGAAACACAAAAACCAAAACCAAGCTCTTCACTATCCACAGGTTAAAAGGACATTTCAGGCCTAACACAGAACGATAATGTCTTCAAAAGGAACTTATATCTAAATCAAAGAAAATGGGAGAAAAACCTGCTGATTTTTAACAGTAAACATCACAAAAAGAAGCCACTTTATCCTTCATTCGTTGAAGAGGATAGATAATGGCTTTGTTGTTATACTAGAAAAAGACAGGGAGATAGGGGAGAAAGAGTGATGAAAGACTCAATGAAATCTCATGCCTCGAGATACCCACTGTATCACTCATCTGCATGTGGTATGTGGGATTTAGTTTTGTTTTATTTAAAATCACATTTGTTTAATGGCACAAAAATTTCCAAGAACCTATTACCCCATTGTCCTCATACTTTCAGGAGACTAAGACAAAGTGTAGAGTGTAAAACACCTGAATTCCTGATCAAAGTGCCTTCTCAGTTTTTCTCTTCCACTCTTTGATGCAGGAAGAATATAGCCCATTTCCAAGTGACCTTTTATTTGATGCAATCTGAAAGTACCTGGAAGCTTATTGAGACTTTCATGCAAGTTGCCATAGTTTTGGGACTTCCCTAAACTTAGGGGATGAAGGCTGCCCTGAATTAATAGAAAATACATTAAGCTCTATTCTCTCACTGGTAAACCTCTTGGCTTTGGGGACCAGTGTAGAAACATCATCACCCCTTTTGAATCAGAGCCAGCTTATGACATGTCAGCATTAAGTATTGGCACAGCAATCTTATATTTGCAGTGGGCAAGCAATGATGGGGTTGGAGAAAAGACAGAATAATAGAGGCCAGAGAAGTAAGAGAAGTGAAACAGGTGACTTCCATTACTAGCAAAAGACTTTTTTAGTCAGGTGTTTTGAATTAATGGTGCTAAATATGGAACTAGCCGTGCTTCATCTTAGTAACTGTAGCCTTGTAAAGGCTGCCTTCTTAGCTTTGAAACAAAATCTTCTTAGCTTTGAAACAAAAGTATTCTCCTTTGGTAATATAGCTCAGTGACTACTATGTTCTATTATGTGGGGAACATAACGCGTTGCTACTGTTGTAGATATTGCTGACTTCAGCCTCTTATTTAGTCAAGAACAGTTACCTTTACAAAAACTGCATTGGATCTCATGACATAAGCGTACATGACAAGTGTATTGAGGTGGTGATTTAAGGTGTTTTTCCCCTAGGAAGGAAACTTCATGGATAAGAAAACACTTCCGCTATTTGTAATGCAGTCCTGCCATCTCTGCAAATTAAATGCATGTAGCTTGCTGTAAATTCTTTCATGAATTTATATTTTCTTTAAAATGGGCTAGGGGAAAAATGAGAATGAGATAGGAGAGCTTAATACTTGAGAGAGGGCACGAGAATGAAAGTAATTTCGATACTATGCCATGCCTGCTGGGCCAGATTTATAAAAACACACACAAGCACAGGTTTTCCTCCCCTGTAGTTAATCCACTTCTGGGAGTGTCCTGTACATTATCCTTCCAAGTAATATGTCTTTTTATTTGGTTCATTAATTTCTCTTCCAGTGGAAAATGGTATATCTCTGACAGCAAGGGAGTTTGTGAAGAAAAAAAGCCAGATATGCATTTAGAGGTTTCATAGAGAAAAGAAGATTAGATTTATTTTTCACAAAAGCTACTTTGCAGAAGTCCAAACATACCCAAAGCCTAGCTAAGGAGAATCCAAAATTGTGTTCCGTTATGTCCTGTTTACCAGATGTTGTCTGCTCTTCAGTAATATAAAATTCCTGTAGCAACTGTAGCAAAATATGGTACATATACCATAATACTAAAGACATTAAAAAGAAAAAATTCCAGTATAGTTAAAAAAAAAAAACAGATGCACAAAGCCCCTTTCATGTGTGTAGATGTACAGCCAGCATCCTGCACTTATATATATACAAGACAGCATGTTTCTGAAACCTTTCAATGCATGCACAGTTCATCTGATTAAATTTTAACAAAATACAAAAGACAGCAAAAGTCTTTAATCATCCAATGTGCTCACACTCATGAAAATGAGTTCAGCTGAGGTAAAAATCTATCCTAAATAAACCTTTCATCTCCACTTACTTATTCAGAACAACCTAAGAAAATCAGGCTATGTAAGGAGCTCTCATATGAAATAACAGAACATTTTAGGCATCACCCAAAGAGGATTCTTTATTGGGTTTGCAGCTGTGTGCCACCAATCCAATTACAGCCCAAGTAGCAGTGTCTACAGAGGAGCATGAAACACTTGAGTGTGTGATATAATTAAGACAACATGTGTCTTCAAACAAGAATGCGTTCAGTACCTGTCAGTGAAATAATAATGTAACATGTATTGAAATAGTCACTAAGATAGTGTCCAAAGGTTCCTGCAGTGTGGACCAAAACATTATTTACAACATATAAGAGATACTTTTATCTTGTAACTATTATTCAAATATTACTCTACATAGACCGAGTCTAAGGTATTCACCAAAACTTGCAGTGAAAAGTTTAAGCTAAGGTCAAAACCTTGGAAAGCAATTATGATAAAAAATAAGATTTTGGTAGAGATGCCTTGAAGTCGCATAGCTGAGCTTTAGAAATCACAGCATGTTTAAATAATTCTCTACTTTTATATATGATGTAAAGGTAAATGTTCTTGTCCCCTTTTGCAGCAGCAGAGTCCTCCTGAAATTTTGTTTCTTTTTTCTTCTTCTTTTTTTTTTTTTAAGCCATATAGAATTAAAACAATTTACAAGTGAGGATGAAGAAAAATACTATTTTAGAATGTGCTATACTTTCATTCATTTCGAATCTCTCATTGCCTCTATCCTTGCAGTATGTAAGAAATAGGTAGGTGATAATGAAATATGGTACATTTGGGAGAAATTCTGTTTTTTTGGGGGTATGTAGACAACTCAAACCTTCATTAACACAAATAAATATCACTAAACATATAAGGTAGATTTTAAAAGGGCCTGTCAGACCAAAACCAGTATTTGTGAAAAGGCTGGCTAAGGCAATTAAATTAGCTGAATATTGTGCACCAGGATGGTAGATTATTTGGTTACTATGAAGTCAAAAAGGACTCCCAGCCCTTAGCCTCATGCTCAGTAGTTCATGCAAGTTGAAGACTAACACTGGGGGGCATGAAGAGTGCTGTGTGCCACAGCTGTGTTCTCCCAGGAACAGACAGTGTAATGCAGTCTGACTTTTAAACTATAAATGCATGCCAAGATGGGGAACTACTCCTTTCTGGATATATATCTGAAAAAGACCCATGTTGCTGTCCCAATTGTCTCAAAGAAGAGGGAGAAATGTTTATTTGATTTAAGTGGGGAATGACAAGTTTCCTACCTCCAAGGCAGGATAGTAAATTAGATTTTCTCTAACAAAGGGAAACAAGCTCCTTGTGACTTTGTTAGTGAAGGCTAAGATCTCAAAAACTGACATAAGTTATAAAAGAATATTTGGGTTCAGGTTCCCAGTACAAACAGGAACCCAAAACATGCAAAAATGGGCACTTTTGTGCAAATATTGATAACGTCATGCTTGAATACCCAATCTTCCTATCCAATCATTGGTTCTGAGAATGCAAAAGACAGTGTGTATGCAACCCTAGGGTGGAATTTTAGGACACTGACAATTTGGCCTCAGTGTATTTGTGTTTAGCACCTGTTAATTGTTCCCCAGAGCAGACATTTTGTAAGTAATTTTTTTTTTTTTATAACAAAAGTAAATGTTCTTCACGTCAATTTTAGTGTTAACATCAGACCCGAAAAGAGAATCTGATGCTGAGATAGATTTTTTTTTCTACCTTTTAATATTTTGTTAGGGTAAGATTTCCTCTCTATTCTGTTTTTTTTTTAAAAAAAGAAAACTCAAAAGACAGGAGATCCATAATCTCCCTGTGTACAAGTGTAAGTCTTTATATCTGCTATATGTGTATATGATATATAAAATTCTATTTAGAACAGACGTGGAATTTGCCAATGACTATTGTTCAGTTTGTGATTTTACCAATGCAAAAATCATGAACAAGGAATAAATAGCACTGCCTCTCCCTGCTTCATATCTTCCCCGGGTAATCTGGTAATGTTAAGTATTTCTGTGCCAGCAATTCTTGCACCTTCAGCGACAGAGTGGAGTATAGATGAGGCTTGTGCTTTATTCTTCTCAACCCACTAAGTGCTAAAGGTTTGTACTGGTCTAATAGGATAGAAGTTAGTAATAGTCCTTGGCAATCAGTCTTTTGGAGAACATTCCCTACTTGATGCTTCTAGCATGGTGTAACTGTAAATAATACAGAATAGAGCAGATATGGCTAATCTAGGTTTAGATGACTAGCTGAAATACTAAAAGAACAAAACCAATGCTTTCTCTTAGAAAGCTCCAAATGAAGTGGAATGATCTATTATTAACTTGCCATTAATTAACTTTTCTTGGTCTTCACAATTTATTGTCCTTGTAAATGTCTCTTCTGGGCAAGATACTTTTGAAAATTACTATATTATGCAGGAATGAAAGACCAAGACACTTTCAAAAATATATAGATGTTGCTTGAATAAAAGCTCCAATAATTATAAAATATGTATTTGTAATAAGGAAAAAAATGTGAGCTTTGAGCTAACAGGTGAGTTTGGTACACATTCACTGCCAATTATAATGCTCGTTAAAATAACAGTTGCATCAAAGCAGTGTTTTAATTAAAATTTTGTCAGTTTCTAGGCTGCCCTTTGCCTGCTATGTCTGACTATACAACTAGTATAAATTACAAACAGAAACAACAGCTTATTTTCCTCTTCATGATGTCTATGACTGGTTTTGTGCTATGGTTTTGCCACTGCTGGAGAAATGAAATTATCTGAGAGGAATAGGGTGGCTTTTGAGAGGCCAGTCTCTTTAAGGTGTGCTAATGATGTTGAGGGACCATTACTAACATAATTTAGAGCATTTCTTCACTTTGGAAAACAGTCAGGTGGGGATCATCAGCATTGGAAACTGTCTCAGAAGCATCATCTCATTGCTAGTCTGTTTTGTACTGAACCGAGTTTGCATGAGCCTGATCTGTCTACAGTAAGAAAATTGAATCTTTTGTTAAAATAATCTGTAATCTGTTTATCAAATACTACCTGCAGGACTCAATAATGTAATTGCCTTGCACACTCAAACTCCCTTCAGACCGAAAGTTTTGCTGGATTGTGCCTGTTGCACCCATTGAAGGAGCAAGTCACCTAGACAGCAGCGCTGTCCAACGGTGTAAGGATCCTTGAGAGGAGGGTAAGGAACAGGGAAGTCTGCTGAGGGTTAGGAGAAGGCAATCAGCATTCTAGCTGTGTGCTGGTAGAAAGCAGAAAAATGTAGGCTTCTCATCAATTTTACTAGCACTGCCATTGTTGTAAGAGAGGCGTATCTTCCTGTTAATATGCTTTTAGAAGGATTCTATTTTTATACACAGGTGTAGCAATTTGGGGTAGTGTGAATGAGCAGGCCTGATGATGTTAATACCAGAATATTTTGTAAACTGATGATATTCTAGACACCCTGTGACTTTCCCTATTGGTCTGACAGTCTGTTTCCCTGTCTTAGAGGGAGAAGTTTCTCTTGTTTGACTAGAAGTGCTGCTGAGTTACTTTTGTACTCAGTTTTGTGGAAATTTTTTTACCCTTTTCAAGAAATCTGTTAATCCCCAAGGACTCTGAGTTACTTCTTATCTGTACCAGTAACAGAAACTACTTCTAAAGACTTGGACCAGTTGACCTGTAAGAAAATCCTTGCTCACAATCTTTCTTGCATATGATTGTTTTGTTCAGCATATAATAAACATTTAGATATATATAGTGTATACTGTATAAATATACAGTGTATACTGTATATTTAGAAGTGAATAATTCTAAAACAGTAATACCTTGAAAGACTTAAATATTCTTACCACTGGTTTTAAAATCAGGAAGATTACATAATTGTTTAAAAGTTCATTAAAAAATTAAAACATCTTCCTTAGAAGAAGTAGCAGTTCTATGAATTTCTGAGAATGTTCAGGTTGTATTTAAAACTGTAAGGGTTGTAAACTTCAGATTCTCTCTCCTTAGCTAGTTTAAGTGGTTGAGGAATTATTGAATGCTCTCAGTATGCTCAGTGCTGTACAAAACTGGAGAAAATGTTTCCCTGCTGCAGGAAAATCAATGAAATTTTTGAATGAGTTGAATTCTGTTTGGTGTGAATTTTGGTCATAAACCCAGCATGCCTATACTAAGAAGGGTTACATAAGTATAACACAGGGAAAGCTTTTCACCATTGCCACATGCTGTATTGCAGCTTTGCCTTTTCTGCACTGTCCAGAAATCATAGCTGCCTAAAATTTGTTCTAAATTATGCTGTATGAAACTGAACTGTCTTGCAGGTGAATAAGCTTGCACAGCCCTTTCCATGAGCCATAATGATCAGTCACAGCTGTAGATATGGGCCCCTGACCACTGACAAGCAATTAGATGGCCATAGTCCAATCACCAGGAGGTCATGATACAATTACCACAATTGCTATTCATTTATTCTAATGACATAGTGATTATTTGTACTCGAAGAATGACACAGCATAGGCGCCTGAACAACCGAAGAATTCATCAGGCACATTTAAGGCAATTGTCATATGGAAAATCTTACAAATTTAATAAAGTCCTCTAGACTTTTTCCAGTACTTTACTGGTATTGCAGTTTCCTCTTTGTAGCTAACAGAGTAAAGCAGAGCTTTTTATGGAACTGGTAGACTGTAAATGACTTGAACTTCCCTGGCATTTATGCTACACCATTTAGCTGTGTTAAAATATTGTTCATGGTTACATCAGACAAAACGAACTGTCACAAGCAGGTCAATCAACACTGATGACTGAGGCATGTATTAGCCCATCATACAGTAACCTTTTTTTAATGCTCACGCTTTCCTCAGCACCTCACAATCTGGGAGTTTGCTTTCTGTAGCACTGTCTTCCAGCAGCCTTCACGCTTCAGACTTCTCCAGCTCATGGTCAAACAGTGAAATACCCTTCTCTGTTTTCTGGTAGAGAAAGAATTCTGATTAATCTTCTTTATTACTTCATTGTAGTGAAATTAGAGATGTAGTCCAAAACTTGCTTAAGAATTGAAACTCAGATGCATTAGTGAACTTTACTTAAAGCTTAGGCATTGAACTAGGCATTATCAATCTGAGGACAAAAGCTTTCTCTCACTTAATCTGAGTGACACACCAGCAATATACTATAGTTAAACAAATTAGGCACTTCGACAAAGTGGACTGGCTGCAAAGTGAATCTGATACTTTGATTGAACAAAGGTACATGCATACCATCTGTTTGCAAATGTAATGTTGATTCTTATAAAGTTTTAAGACCTTCCCTCGTGTCTCTTTTTTTGTCAAAGATCTAGTTTTAGGAGAACCAAGTCAGCTAGATTTCCTAAGTAACATCAGACAGCCTTTGAGGACTTAGAAAAGAATAACTCAGAACTAGTCTTGGCAAGTTGTTCTGAGTCAAGCAATGATTTTTTTTCCCAGTTAAGAGAAGTCACAGGCCCCTGGTTCCTCTTGCTCTTTCTGAGCTGCTGATACTTTAGTTTCTCCACTCCTGTCTCATATCTTACCACTTCTCATTCTGAGAGTCAGGAAAAGATGAATGTATAATGGTGGGACATGTAATATATGGGTAGGTGGCAGATGCCACTTTGCTTTTCAAACATTCTGCATGCAAGATCTATGTGGGAGTCCAGGAGACTGAAGTGACAATCTGAGGAAGGAAAGTGAGCGGAAAACACTTCAAGAAAAGAATAGAGACTAAGAAGGGACTAAGAGTGCGCCAAGAGTGGGAAGAAGGATGAGTGCAAAAAGCACAAGCAGGAATCTGAAATTCAGGAAAAGAAAAAGACATGAAAGAATAGCAAGCAAATTGGAAGAAAAGAAGAACAAAAAGGTATTGAAGGAAGAACTATTTATATTGTGCTGAAGATTTCATTAAGCATTCAGGTATTGTGTTTCTGCTTTAAGAGAAAAAGGAATAGGAAAGTACACTTCTGTGAAGCTAGTTAGTGTTCATTCATACCTTTCTTCCCCAGCATTTTGTGGTACTTTTGTGTCTTCCCTGGATACCCACTTCTGGGAGTGAAAAGATGGTTGGCTAAAAGTAAATACAGTTTAATGGCTGAAACAGAGGTTCTTAAATGCATTTTTTTAAGGGAAAGTTAAAGGTAATTATCCTTCAAAACACACTTGTAGTAGCAGACAGCAGAGAAGTTTTAAGTGTTCAGAAGTTGAGAAAAACAATATTAGCCATTTTCATATTTCTGTTTATTGACATTCAGGATTGTTTTGGTTTTGGTTTTGGTTTTTCTTTGTCTAATAGACACAGCGTTTGTGGTACTGGAAAACACTCACAATAAACATCTTTTGTAGTTACAAAATGCCTGGGCATCCTTTCACTTTTTAAAAATCATCCGCAAAAGCTTTTTAAACCTGACTATTCCTCCATAGTGAACATTATCTCTTAATTATTTTTTCTTGAACTGCTGAATTGAATTTGAAACATTGATATGCCTGATTTTAATATCATGTGTTGCTATTTTGAAATGTGTTTTTGAGAGTCCTCTGATCATAGAATATGGAATATTTTATAGCTTGTGAAAATGGGGATTCTGGGAAATGTAACCCCCTACTAAAGTTAGGTAATACAGTCTTGTTTTAGAAAGCAAGAAATCTTTAACTTAAAGAGAACTCAACTGATACTTTTCCATGAACCCCTGAGAAAGTGACAAGGGGGTGCCAGGCAAGGCAATCACTGGTACAGGGCAGAGCTAGTTTTCTTCATTCTCATAGGCCAGTTTTCTGTGCATTCCTTGAGATGGGGCTTTTACATAACTAGTCATTCAAAGGAGTGCAATGGTAAAGTTTTGACAAGATGCCCAGGCATATCCACAATTTTCTTAACTGCATGCACTGCATTTGGAAACTGAGTACTTAGAAGAGTAAATTAATTTTTATAAAGCATGTGTTTGAAGCTGTAAGGAGAAAAAAGAAGTTTTAATGCTGAGTTTGAGATTTATTTGGAAAGTGAAGGAATATAAAAGCCACTCCTAACATCAGAGTACACAAGGTAGCCTGAAACTCAGTCTTTTAATAATTGCAATCTGCTACACCTCCTGTGTAACAGATATAATTATGTTAACAGCTTTTCTACTCAGGCATCATATATTTCCATTATGAAGCCAGACTCATTTAATTAGCATCATGTAGTAAATTAGCAGTTATAAGGACTGCTGGGTACAAGGGGATCTCCATTTTCTCACCATCTACTTAATCCTCAGTCAATGTTGAGATTACCACTCACACAATTTACATATACAAAAAAATGTTGACATCCTGCTCAGACATTGTGACTCAGCCACAATGGATTTGGAAAAAAATTGTTCTTCTCTGAATATCTAGCAGTTAGGATTACTACATTCCCATTGTGGTGTCTGAGGAGATGCAGAGTGATCATGTGTGCTGAAGTTGGGGTTTATTTGTATGTGTTAGGGAAGGTGGTTTGTTTTTCTTAGGAACACTAATAGCTAATTTATAAAGTGTCAAAAATAAACTTTACAGGGGAAAACATGTGATCTGAATAAAATGCGAAAAAACCTAAGTATGTTTAAAGAGTGGTTTTCAGATATTCTGAGCACTTAAGTAAGGAGGGTTTTTTTGGCTTAAGATGCTTCTGATACAAGCAAAACCAATTTACACTATTTTTTATCTTCTTTGTTTACTGCTGAGTAGTTACAGTGAGACAAAAATCTCTTTTTTTGTAATATCTGGCATTCTATCCCAGTTCCAACACATTAGAAATAAGGGTTCTTAGAAAAATATTTGGGAATGTTATTGCAGTGCTTTGCTTTTAAACACTTTGGTAATCTCCACAGTAAAGAGAGATACTTAAATATTACAACAGCTGCCTGAGGTGGGAGAAGTTCTCCATTGGCACTATGCTCTCTGCAGAGGCAATGCTGACAATCATTCTCATATCCCATGGCCTAAAACAAAAGCCTAGGCTAGACTTCTTCAGGAGAGTGAACTGCAAATATTTACAAAATCCATTTTGCACTTGCTGGACAATTACCCATCCCACTGAAGCCAATACAAGTTTTATACAAGTGATTCTGTGATTCTGCAAAAAAGCACCTAAATACATACATTTGCTTTTATCTGTAATACAAGTTTTATCATTTACTGTGGAGGAACATGCTTATGGATCTGTGTGATTGAAAATTATTACACTGAAGTAATCCAAACAGTTTTTTAGCATTTGCAGTACTCAGCTGATTAGTAATTAAGAAATGGATGTATGAATAAATGGATAATGGATGTATTAAATTCACATTCACTTGAAGATCAAAAACAGAAGAAAAAAAAAAAAAGAGAGGATCAGTTTTCACTGTGCTTAAAGTTACTCTATTGATGATGTCTCAATTCTGGGCATTTTTTTTTTAATATTTTTCTTGTGTGTGTAAAAAAACGAAATGTTTTTTTCCAAAATGAAAAAACTGAAATGGAGGAGAACTGTGCTTCCAAAAAGCACTTATGGTATATGTGGAAGACAGTAATGTGAGAGATACTGCTGCCTAGAGTATTTGAGAGCTCAACTCTGACATTTTATTAATTTATGCATAAAAGTGGTCATTGTTATAAAATCAAATCGTTCTAGCATGCTTGAGTTAGCTGTGGTTTTGCAGTAGAGGCTAATGATATCTACAAAGTGAGGTTTTCAGAAAAAAATATTTAATTCATTTTTATCACTCTCATATCTACACTTAAACCAGCAGAACTACTTAGAAACATGTAACTGGATTGTGATTTCTTTTGTATTATGGAGTGCTCTTTAGCTGACTAGCAATATAGCAAGATACCACTGCAGTTTTTGAAGCAGTTGGGGTATTTTCTACTGTTGTGTGCTAAATGTGTTAATGTTTTATACATGCAATGGAAATTCTAACTTGGATGGGCTATAGAGCCACAATACTATTAATTATAATTTTTATTAGACGTATAATAGGTACTACTTGCAAACTTCAAACAAAGGTATTATTCCTTAGAATTCATTTGATTTTGAACTTTATCAGAAAAAACTAGTCTTGCATTGGTATATATAGGGTGTCAGAGTAGACATTGTCAAGAAACAGCAGGTAAGCTGTTTGAAAGATATGTAAAGTGGAAGAATTCTAAAATTTATTTATATTAAAGTGCAAGGTTTTAACATGGACTTGGCAAACTCCTCTTTGAGGTTTGGAAGGAATTGTGAAACAGTTTAAACCCCGAGGGTGGTTCACATGTTATCAGTTTCAGGTAACGGAATCAGAGAGTCCCTCTGTGAGCTTGCTAAGCCCATTGCAAAAAAGACCAAGACGAGGTTACTCTTCTTGCACCTTCTGGGAACCAGGAAGGTAGGCCATTTTGTAGAATTCATATGCTTCATGCAGTTGTTTCTCAACTGAAAAAACCTGCCTGAAGTGTGGCTGGCCATCCCTACTCTTTGATTTTGTTATATTGTGGGGGGAGAATATGCATTGAAATGATCATGAAACTTCTTAGCAGGGATAGGCTTAACTAAACGCTAGTAAGGGTTAAAAACCTTACTTAGGCACAATCTGTTAGTCTGGTGTGTTCTCACGGGATACAATTAGCTTAGTACAACTAAATAGATATAGACTCTCTTTAGCACCACAAAATGTGTTTTTTTGGAGGACCTTATCCACTAGGCTATAGAACAATAGAGTGGTATAAACAGAAGACCTGCTCAAGATAAGGACAGAAGACAATGTTTCTGTTAAAACTTTGCTGCTATAACTATTATCTTGCAAATTTTAAAAATGTGGGATTGGAGTACAATTTTCATTTTGCATAGAATCATAGAATCATTTCAGTTGGAAAAGACCCTTAGAATCATCGAATCCAACCATCAGTCAAGAAGGTGCATCAAGAAGACCGTGGCTAGCAGGTCGAGGGAGGTCCTTCTGCCCCTCTACTCTGCCCTTCTGAGGCCCCATCTGGACTACTATGTCCAGTTCTGGGCTCCCCAGTTCAAGAAGGACAGGGAACTGCTGGAGAGGGTACAGCAAAGGGACACAAAGATGATTAAGGGCCTGGAGCATCTCTCCTATGAGGAAAGGCTAAGGGACTTGGGTCCCTTCCAACCCTATATGATTCTATGATTCTATGATCTACCCTACTCTACAAAGTTCTCCCCTACACCATATTCCCCAACACCACATCTAAACGACTTTTAAACACCTCCAGGGATGGTGACTCAACCACCTCCCTGGGCAGCCTATTCCAATGCCTGACCACGTTTTCTGTGAAAAATTCTTTTCTAATGTTTAGTCTAAACCTACGTTGTTGGAGCTTGAAGCCATTCCCTCTTCCTCTAACACTAATTACCCGAGAGAAGAGACCAGCACCAACCTCCCTACAGTGTCCTTTCAAGTAGTTGTAGAGGGTTATGAGGTCTTCCCTCAGCCTCCTCTTCCTCAGACTAAACAGCCCCAGCTCCTTCAACCGCTCTTCATATGATTTGTTCTCCAAGCCCTTCACCAGCTTCATTGCCCTCCTCTGCACTTGCTCCAGCACCTCGATGTCTCTCTTGCATTGAGGTGCCCAGAACTGGACACAATACTCCACATGTAGCCTCATCAGTGCTGAGTAGAGGGGAACAATCACCTCCCTGCTTCTGCTGGTCACACTATTTCTATTACAAGCCAGGATGCCATTGGCTTTCTTGGCCACCTGGGCACACTGCCGGCTCATATTCAGCCGCTTGTCAATTAGAACCCCCAGGTCTTTTTCTGCCAGGCACTTCCCCACACTTCCCCAGGCCTGCAGTGGTGCATGGGGTTATTGTGGCCCAAGTGCAGGACCTGGCACTTGGCCTTGTTGAAGCTCATACCAATAATGTTGGCCCAATGATCCAATCTATCTAAGTCTCTCTGTAGAGCTTCCCTATCCTCATGTGAATCAACACTCCTGCTTAAATTCGTGTCATCTGTGAAACTTGCTGATGATACACCTTATGTCCTTATCTAGATCATCAATAAAGATGTTAAACAGAACAGATCCCTCAGTTGTCCATTATGTGGCTTGTGATGGCTCTCAAGATCACATGTTCCATGACCTTCCCTGGTATTGAGGTGAGACTGACAGGTCTGTAGTTTCCTGGATCCTCCTTTTTGCCTTTCTTGTTGGTGGGTGTTACATTTGCCACCCTCCAGTCCATCGGGACATCCCCAGTTAGCGACAACTTCATGTAAATGATGGAAAATGGTTTGGCAAGCACGTCTGCCAAATCTTTCAGCAGTCTTGGGTGTAGCCCATCCGGTCCCATAGACTTGTGTGTATCCAAGTGGCACAGCAGGTCACTGATGTTTTCCTCTTTAATTGTGATGCCCTCGTTGTGCTTCCCCTCCCTGTCTCCTACCTCATGAGGTTGGGTGTTCAGGGAACAGGTAGTTCCACTGCTAAAGACCAACACAAAGTAGTCATGGGTGGAAGAAATCTTGAATTAAACTTCTACTGACAGGTAAAAATTAAATACTTCTGGTTTTTTCATAAGATGGCAAGAAGGATTTTTTGTGTGACTGATTATAGTTTTGGGTATTTTTCTCTTATTTCTTCCTTCGTTTTCTTTTTCCCCCTTTTTGAAATTTCCTTTCTCTCACCTCTCCCTCCCCCTCCTCACTTCTAGACCTTCTCATTGTCTTTGGCTTACATATTTGCTTTTTTTTAGGTTGTTGAGTTTGGGCAATACCACCATGGCATGTGGTACATACAACAGTGTTTTTTGAGTTTCAAAGCTGAGATCAAGGCTAAGTTAACTTCAATTTTATACAGTGAACAATTTTACACAGAAAAACAGTGATTGTTGTACATCACATCAATTGAAACTATCATAGCCTGGACTGATTGATATGGTATTTCTAAGCCAAAAATGTAAGTAAAAACTGTGACTAAGCCAGAGTTAAAAGGAGGTAATCGCAAATGGACAAAAAACATTCGATCTCTGAATAAATTTATATAAGCCGCAGCCTCTTAAGGACAAATAAATATGTAAGCTAAGATTAAATGCCATAAAGTAACTGCATTCTCTAAGATTTAAATGTTAATAGTTAGAATCAAAACTTCAACATTTAAGCATAGAAAATCTGGATCCCGGCTTTATACTGAGAACTCTTTGCATTAGTAATTTACACAGTTCCTTATGGAACAGTTATCATAGGAATAAAAATGAATTTAAAGCCAGAAATAACTGTTCACCTATTGTAAGTGGTTATTTATACTGTTTATACTGTATTATAACTGTTCACCTATAATAACTGGTTAACCTATTTTTCTTTTCATATGAATGTTTTCCAAATTCAGTGGTCCAAGTCCCTTCTACTCTGCTCTCATGAGACCCCTGCTGGAGTACCGTTTACAGCTTTGGAGTCCTCAACACAGGAAGGACTTGGACCTGTTGGAATGGGTCCAAAGGTTAGCCGTGAAGATGATCAGAGGGATGGAGCGCCTCTCCCATGAAGACAAGCTGAGAGAGTTGGGGTTGTTCAGCCTGGAGAAGAGAAGGCTCTGAGGAGACTTAGAGAAGCCTTCAAGTACCTAAAGAGGCTCCACAGGAGAGATGTGGAGGGACTATTTGAGGACAAAGGGTAATGGCTTTAAACAGAAAGAAGGTGGATTTAGATTAGATATCAGGGAGAAATCTTCATTCAGAAGGTGGTGAGACACTGGAATAATTTGTCCAGAGAACTTTTGGATGCCTGATCTCAGGAAGTGTTCAAGACCAGGCTGGATGGGGCTTTGGGCAACCTGATCTAGAGGGAATTATCCCCACTCATGGCACAGGAGCTTGGAACTCGATGATTTTTAAGGTTCCTTCCAACTCTAACCATTCTAAGATTCTATAATTCTATGAATGTAGCTTCCTATGTTTTTTTCTCATTTCTGAATATTCAAAACTCTTAAATTCTAAGAAATGTTTTATAATACCAGCAGAAAATGAACTAATTAAAAGGAGATTAGAAATATGGTAAAATACAAGCCAGAGGTTAAATTATATTTTTGGAAAGAATAAAAAATTCCACCATGTCAACAAATATATATTTTTGTTAACTTTTGTTAAACTTTGAGTTGGTTTTTTATTAACTTTGACTTATTTTGAGATATAGGAAGAATCCAATAGAAGCAATCCCTCAAATACTCTTTCTTGGAGGTTTTCTTGAGTCGAGGAGTATTACGATAGTAAACTTCCATTATTGAAGTGAATGGAGAAGAAAGTGTGTGAATAAAAATAGTGAATAGAAATAGAAATAGTGTGGTCATATTATTTCTAAGACTAAGAAATTTATAAAGGATTAGTGTTTGATGGAAAAATAGCCAGCAATAAATTCTTCAATTTCAGTTACAATTTTGACAAGGCAACCTACATGTGGGCTAACCTAAAACCTAAAATGATAGTTTTGTTAGATGGATTTTGATGTACTAACTGAAGTATTTGCTCAACAATTTAGTAAACTTTCTCCTACCTAGCAGTTTATTACCTTATGGGTAACTTAAAAGGTTAGTTTAGCCTGATTTGTTCTGATCTACACCTAAATTAAAAAAAAAAAGAGAAGCAGATCTTTTATTATTTGAAAATATCTAAGAAAAATATCTGAGATCTTAAAAAAAATAAATAATCCAAGAAGCCAGTGATTTGATAGTTCGACAAAAAAGTTTTTGAAATAGCTGAGCATCATTTTAAAGCTGATCCACAGTGGCAGTGGAATACACATTTAATCAGCTTTCGTATTTCTTGTAAATTAAACACACTTACTGCACATTCTGTTAGTTAATTGCAAATCATAAATTTTACTTAACTATATGTTCTAATTATGTGATTTCATGTATAGTACCAACTTTAATTAAATAATTAGAACACAGAATTTGAATTTGTAGGTATTTATTTCAGGGTGTTAATGAAATTCTGTTCCTAACATTAAAAGTCCTTAAAAAGATAATCCTTTCCGGATATTAATGTGAAAATTTTAAAGAAAATAAATAATACTCTTGATCATACATACCACAGAACAGGTTAAGTCATGACATTGGCAAGCAGTATTTTTCATTTCCATAGAACTGCTTACATGCATAAAGGGAAATACGATATGTATTTAATGGGTTGATATTTACTGAATTTTCCAATGACATTTTATCAATTTCCAGAATTTCTCCACTTCATAATCATAGTCACTACATTTTAATATATTCCTGACTTAACTTCTGTTGCTGATTTAAAGACAAAAAGCTAAGCATGTCAGAGATTTCTGGAGAACTCAGGCATAACAATTTTGTTTATAAGCAGATAGTTGTACAAATTTAACTTCATAATATACTCCTTGCTTCATATTAGTGAGATATTTATAGTACAAAATTAGTTAAAGAGCAAGAAAAGAAAACAGCAAAACAGCACAAAATTCTGTTTATTTTGTCAAGAAATAGGCTACTTAGTAACAAGAGGTTGTATAAAGTCACACTGGTTCATCCCATAAAGTTTATTTACTTGCTCATAGTTCCAAAAGGATATGCAGACAAGGAAGGAGAAACACCTTTAAAGAGTTGTCAAGAGTTTTTTTGATTCAGTAAAGGAGGAAAATCCATGGTAACAGATGAATCTAAGTTTATTTACTACAACTTTAAAGATAAGTAAGAAGGAACAAGCACAGAAGAAAGATTAGAAAAAGATCTTCAAGAACATTCAAAGCACCACTAAATGTCAGCTCCACAGAACTCCATTAAAATAGCTCTCAGATAGCAAATACATCATTTGTCACATGTATTGAGAGGTTTAATAAATGGTCACAATGATAAAAGCAATTATACCACAAACTTTGCAGTGTTGGATAAGAACACTAAAATTATGAAGGATAATGACTCTTTAGTCATGAGAGAGATGCTGTTACAGGAAATTGAAGATTACCATGAATCGTTTCTTCCTTAATCTTTAGGTAATGCTCTGTTCATCAGAAAAGTGCAGATTACAACAACCTTCCAAGTCAGGGGAGTTCCTGGGGAACACCAGCTGACCTGTTAAGGTCACTGTCTACTTCTTGCTCCTTTAAGAATAGTGTGTAGGTAAAACGGGGCTTTACATAAAAGCACAGATAAAGAAGTGTCTGCAATACATGAAATCAAGTCTACACAGTCAGCAAAATAGACCAAAACTTAACCAGGCATTTTGATATATCCATCAAACTACTCTCCTTCCTAATACTGACTTTCTCTAGTTTAGACTTCTGAGAGAATTATAAAACATGGATGTTGTAGACGAATAATTGTGCTTCGTAAGAGTAGCTGTGTCTGAGAGGACTGAAGGGAACAACAAGGCTCATAGAGGAAGTGCATTCCTTGTGATGTGATATACCAGAAGGCAATGTACAGGGCAGTTCTGTTATATGCTAGTGGGCCTTAGTAACTGTGAAATGGCAATTCACCTTGCTATAGAAATGTCACCTTTCTAGGAGAAAGTCTGTACCTCAAACAACAGCATTGAAACAAAGCTTCGTAATAATTTGAATTTTTTTTTCTGTTTTAGTTTTTGGTTTTGATGTTGGAGTGCTGGTTTCTGATTGTCTCAGGAAGTCTGCTTTCCCAAGCAGATGGTGTGCTGGAGATATGGGCAGCATGGTTAGACATCTGCTCAAGAGCGTAGCTTCAATTCCAAGACCTGCATAACCTTTTCTCCTTTTTGCTTCTAGTTTACATGTGCCGTATTTAAATTCTGTGAAATCTGTATTTTTGTGCAGAACGGGTTTCATTGTAATACTTATCTGGAATATTTATGGTAAGTGTTAATTGTTTTGGCTCTGTGCTTCATGTTAATGTTTTGGAGCTATGTAAGGAAAGCTTTTTCCACCTTTGCTCATGAGTGTTTACTTTGTTTGGCTGGATACACTACTGCTTCCTGTCTTGTAGAGCTAAATGTTGTGCCAAGAAATTGACATGTGTCTTCCACACCTTCAGATGGAGTTTTAGTGAAATGTCACTGGTGCATAAAATGCATTACAGTACTTTCACATTGGTGTTAATTTAATATTTTTGCTTTTGATCCCATATGGCAAACTTTTACAACTAATTACTGTGAGTTTTAACACATAAAGAAGTTTCATTTAAAAAGTCTTTCTGAAACAGAATCTTTAACTGTATGAGCTAATTATGCTGCTGTTGCTTATGCAGGAATTCCGTATGACTAAAAGTTATTGGCTGCTGTTTATATATTGTATAAATGCTATATTTATTCCTGACACTGCTTAACTATGTATGCATTCATGAAATCTAGCTGCTAGGAGCTCATTTATTCCAGCTGTATGTCTATGAGGCCATAATTTTGTTTCTGATATCAAAACTGGTTACTGTGGAAATGATCATGTCACAAAGCTTCAGGTATGAAGAAAATATTTACTCAATAGTTAATGAAAATAATTATTTTCATTAATTATTTTCTTGATGGAATGTCAGGCATGTTTATAAAACCTAACTGTGATGCCAAGCTCATAGGATAAGATTTAAATGATCTTTGTAATTTGAGGAAATAATCTAAAATCAACAAGAAATTCAGTAAAATAGTACAAAAATCATACTTCAAAATGCAGAAGAAATCAGTGACTGCAGCAGAACTCCAGAAAAAAGATCTGAGGAACCCTGAACTCTGATGCTGATTTTTAAAACAACACAAATGTGATTCTGGAATGTATTAAGAGCAAGTCACATGAAAGGCCTGGAGGTGATTATTCTGTTTCTGTGACCTTTTGTGAGATTTTGGCTTTCTGTACTCTGGTTAGCTAGAAATACCTTATATGATAAACTTGAGAGCATCAAGCCACAGGAAAGAAAAAAGTAATCAGAGTCTTTGAAAATATAACTTACAAGGAAATACTGAAAGAACTGGGTTTTATAAGTCAAAAAAAACCCCAGGACTGAAGAAGGATGTAACTGTATTCTGACATGCTAATGGAAATGTGCATTAGCTTTGTTTGAAGATGAATAAGAACAAACAGGCTTAATTTACACCAAATAATATTTGTCTTAGGTTTTTAATAAAAAACCTGCAAACCTACAAAAAACAGTCATTGTGGTAAATCCTTGGAACAGTCTGCCCTTGTAGATAAGATTATGGAATCCTCTTCTTTATGGTCTTTAAAGAGTAGATTGGGCAAACAACTGCCAGGGGTGGGCCTTGTGCACTTGATGTCAAGTCAGTTTCAGCTAATATTTCAGGTGATCTACTGAAGTTCCTTCTGGCTCTGAAGCTCTAAGCTATAATGATTTTCAATTAATATTTTAAGGCAGATATTCTTCTTTCCCAAGTTGTATGAAAATGCTTAAAGCATGCAGTTATTTTTCAGCTTTTTTTGTTTAAACAATTTTCAGAGATTTATCCAGACAGATACAGGAACCAACTCTCTTCTCTCCTGCTTTCAAAAAAACATCATGGCGAAGCTCCAGACAAAAAAGGAGAAAAAGAAATTAATTGTTGTGAGGTGCTGGCCAAAAAAAGCAATACCAAGTTACACATGTCATAGTAAAGAAAACATTCTATTGGAAACTCTAAACTCTAAAAGATTCTGGATTTTATTAACCATTCAGTTTGAAGAGAAAGATGATATAACTTGAAAATATAGCAAGCTTGCATAGGTGTAGAAACCTCTTCTTTGATTTTCTCTTCAATTTAAATACAAATTCTTTAATCATCTGGTGCTCATGTCCTTTTAATGTGTGGTTACATTTACCACTGACAAAATATGAATTGTTATTTTTTTTTGTCTGAGTCTTAGGCCCCAAAAGGCTTTGAGAGGTAGCATGGAATTTGGAGGTAGATATATTTTGTAAAATTTCTGGTAGTTTTGTCATTAAAAAATGGATTAATGATAAGATTATCTGTGGCTTTCAGAATGTTCTCTAACACAATGACAAATTTCGTTCACTTTTAGATTGCAGAAAATATAGTAAAAGAGTATTAGCATTATAAACTTACAGACATAGTCTTGAAGACTAGAAATATTTTATTTTTAATCAGAACTTATAGTTCAGTCATGATTTCTCTTAAGAGAAATTAAGATTTTGACTCCATGAAAGGGACCTCTTCATCAAGTGAATGTTTCTGTGTTTCTCATTATTTGGTATTTTTGTTCTGGATTTATAGAATTACACAAGAGCGAGCAGATACTACTCTCATTTCTGCAACTTTGTTGTAAGTAAGAGTCACAGTAGCAATAACTGTGCAAATGATCCATCTGTGATCTGCTTTTATAACCACATAAATGATCCACAGCATTTTTCTTTCCCACAGAATTGTTGGGGACTGAGCTATTTTGCCTCTGAAATTAACCCTTAAGGGCAATACAACTCTAGGGGTGTACAAATGTTAGTTATTTATTAATATGGACTGATTAAGTAACATAAATTATGGATGAATGAAACAATAAAAGCCATAAAAAAGGCAACTTCTTCTCCATATGGGAGGAACTAAGGGCCAAGTATACTAAAGTTTTATGTCAATACTAAATTGGCACCAGTGGACAATTCTCTTTTAAAAGTGAACACATTGTTGCCAACTTATTTAAGAGATCTCACACCAGTAAAACAAGTACAAAACTTTTGAGGAAACATCTGTTCTGAGGGATGGCTGTAATCATTAAAAATGTATTTACCATCAGATAATTTGTAGATGCAGATTTAGCACTAGTTTACAGACAAGGACACAATTTCATTCTAAGCCGGTAATAAGACGGGATTTTACAAATGTATCTAGAATTTTCCTGTAATATGTAAATCTTTCCAATATATGCTTCCCTATTGTACATATAAAGCTGAACTCTGACAGATGTTGACAGAGATTGCAGTGGTCTCCTAAGAAATGCAAAGGATCATGCTATATACTTGGAATGGATTGTAGTTTTCATGATAATGATAATCATGAAGGAAATAAAAGCTGTGTTTGACTAGAACAAGGCCTCTGTGAGTCTCGTTACACATACATTGTTACTACTGTTTTGAATAGATGGAGAAGAAACAAAATGCAGGAATAAGGCTGGTTTAACTGTGATAACTGCTGCTATTAGAGAAGAGATTAAGCCCCACTCCACAGGCACAGAAGAAGAAGCGAAGAGATCCTGGAGAGGAAGAATTTTTTTTGTTCAGTCACTGAGAACTACAGGCTAACATAAGTCTAATTGATCTGGTCTCCTTAAACTTTTTGGCTGTTTCTGCTGGGGTAGGAATCTCTAATCTTCAGGAAAGTCTAACCCACCCAGTGTTTTTTGCTGCCCCATTTTTCTCTTCTTGACACCTCTCTAATATTTGTGGTTGTTGCATAAGGAAAATGATTGATCAAACAGAATTATCTGTTATGTTATCAGGTACAGGACAGTACAACCAAGATAGTATTAATTTGCAATAAATGAACAATTATTCAAATGCAAATGATATAGATAGTCTGATTGCCAGAGAGTAGAGACTCTAGATATATTGATTCTCCATAAATCAGTTACACATTTGTAATAGTCTGCTGTTCCAGAAGTTTCAGTTCTAAAAGACATGGATTAAATGAACCTATCAGAAATCAGCCCCATAGTTTCCAGATTGCCCCTGTCCAATTAAGTTTAGTATGAGGATTGAAAAAAGATTTATTGCAGTACTTTTTCCCTCAGACAGCCGTAATACCTCCTCTGGTCATAGATGGCCTTCCTGTATCCTTCCTGACCACTGACTACTAGGTGCCCTCCTGTAACTCCCTCTAATGCAGTTACTGTACTAGTACCTCTGCTCTAGTATACTTACTCTCCCAAGGCTGGGCCCTTTAACCTGAATATATTACTGCCTTTTTACTCTAGTGATGATATAACTCTCTACTTCTTGATTCTTATCTGGTATAATTGGCAAAGCTCTAATCATCAAGCTACCAACTTAATACCATCTCAGAATCTGATTCAAGTAGTGAATTGATGCACGACAAACCTTATTGTCTTAGCTCAAGTGCATGGAAAAGGTTTTACATCAAGAAGAGAGAGATGCTACCTTCTGTTCAAACAATACAGTGTTCAGGTAGGTGTAGATTTATACTGACATTACCATCCTATCAGTTTGGATGAAGACAATGGATCACAAACAATGTGTCAATATAGCAGTTTATTTCAACACTATCATCAGATGACCACTGTGATATAAATGTTAAATTTAGTTTCATGTTTTCCAATGATTTTTGTATTTGAGAAGGTATGTAGAAGAAGTGTCTTTGTAATCATGTTATCATGATTACATAGTCTTGAAATTATTAAATAATTTCACATAAATTGCAAACTTTTAACCCAACAGTTCTCTTGACAGTTTATTTTCATAATCTTTTTGTAGCTTCAGTAGCAGAAAATAAGTAAAATAGACTTCTTAAACAGTCCAAGTTTCAGATTTTAATAGATACTTCCCCTGAGTTATGAAAAAACCCAAATGGGTTCAAACTATGTGGTAATCACTAAGGTAACGAACAGTTGCGTTGAAGGTTAGTGATATACAGTACCATATAAACAAGATTAGGCATAGCACAGATCCCACTGACAATCCACTTGTCACCCTTCTGCTCTATCTGTATCCATTTGCCACTTTTTTCTGGCCATCAGCAACACCACTAAGCCAATTTATTATCCAATTTAGAATGTTACCATCAATAATGCAGTGGCTCAGTAAACCTCTGCAGAGTTCTCTGATTTCATGACTTAACTTTTTTAACCTTTTATGCCAGTAGTATTGAAAATATTCATCAAATTCTATTAGTAAATAGATATTGGCATATCCTTGTGTAAACTAGGTGAAGTGTTTACCACTATGTGTGGTTAGTAATCTGTCCAACATTGTACCATTATTTCCTACTAGAGGACAAAAGCATCTTGATTTCATTTCAGAAACACAGGTTTGAAATAATTTCTAATTTCACTGCTTTGATCAGATTTTGAGTTGGTATAAGTTGCTATGGTACACAGAAGCTTTGCCAGTTCACATTTCTTGAAAAATGTGCTGCTTTCTTAAATATAGATGAGTCATTGATTTACTTCCAGTCTTTACATGTGGAAAGCTAATACAAACATGAGATAATTTCATTGAAATATCTCAACTCTGTACACTTTCAAAAGGAAAAGGAAGTTTTCTGATGACACCAAGGTGTGTGGAGTGGTTAACTTTATAGGGGGAAGGGATGCCATCCAGAGGGACTTGGACAGGCTTGAGAGGTGGGCCCATGCAAACTTCATGAAGTTCAACAAGCCGAAGTGTGAGGTCTCACACCAGGGATGGGGCAATCCCAAGCACAAATACAGGTTGACCAGAGAATGGATTGACAACAGCCCAGAGGAGGACTCGGGGGTTTTGGTCAACTGTTGACTGAACATGAACCAGCAGTGTGCCCAGGTGGCCAAGAAGGCCAACAGCATCCTGGTCTGGATCAGGAACAATGTGGTGAGTAGGACTCAGGAGGTGATCATCCCCCTGTACCCAGCATGTTGAGGCCCCATCTCGAGTACTATGTCCAATTTTGGGCCCCTTCCCACAAAAAAGACATTGAGGTGCTGGAGTGGGTTCAGAGAAGGGCAATGAAGCTGGTGAGGGGTCTGGAGAGTAAGGCTTCAGAAGAAAGGATGAGGGAATTGGGGTTATTCAGCCTAGAGAAAAGGAGGCTGAGGGACCTTATTGCTCTCTACAAGTACCTGAAAAGAGGTTGGTCTCTTCTCCCAAGTCACTGGCATTAGGACAATAGGAAATGGCCTCCAGTTGCACCAGGGGAGATTCAGATTTGATATTAGGAAAAAATTTGATACAGAAAGGGTTATTAAAGGTTGGAAAGGGCTGCCCAGGGAAGTGGCTGTGGCACCATCCCTGGAAGTATTTAAAAAATGGGTTGACATAGTGTTTAGTACCATGGTTGTTTGGGTTTTTTTGTTGGTGTTTTTCTTATATGAGTTAGGTTGATGATTGGACTAGATGATCTTAAAGGTCCCTTCCAACCTAGAGAATTCTATGATTCTATGATTCTCCACATCTATTCCACTCTTGTTGAGATCCCACCTGGAGTACTGCATTCAGGTCTGGGACCCCAACACAGGAAGGACATGGACCTGTAAGAATGGGTAGTGGATGCCCACAGAGATAATGAGAGGGCTAGAGCAACTCTGTTATGAGGCCAGGCTAAGAGAGTTGGGGTTGTTCAGCCTGGAGAAGAGAAGACTCTGGGTTGACTTTATACCTTACAGCAGCCTTCCAGTACCTAAAGGGGACCTACAGGAGAGATGGGGAGGGACTCTTTATTAGAAGTGTAACTCCCTGGATGAGGACAAGGGATAATGGCTTTAAACAGAAAGAAGGTGGATTTGGATTAGATATTAGGGATAAATTCTTCATACAGAAAGTGGTGAGACACTGGAACAGGTTGCCCAGAGAAGTTTTGGATGCCTGATCCATGGAAGTGTTCAAGACCAGGCTGGATGGGGCTTTGAGTAACCATATCTAATGGGACATATCCCTGCAAATTGCAGGGAGGTTGGAACTCGATGATCTTTAAGGTTCCTTCCAACTCAAACTATTCTATGATTCTTTATAAAATACAGATCTTAACTTTCTACAGTTAGCACTTTCAGTATTGTCTTTCAAATCTTATGATGTATAATTTGTTGTTTCTTGTTTTCGTTTAGAATTCTAAGAAAAGAATTATTGTAACCTCTAGTTATGAATTTTTATTTTAGCTCAATAAATTTTCTTGGGTTTCATCACAGAAAATGTTTTAATCTTGTGAAATATAAAGTATTTCCAGTATAGAAAACTCACAAAATTCTGACTAATCATTCAGCAAATGGCAGCCAATATAATTTATAATTTTTCTGTCCCAGTAATATTTGTCCTTCTTGGAGAGTAAACCACAATAATTACTCTCCAATAAAGTGAGTGCTGAACAGGCTGAAACCAACATTTTCTTTACTTTAAGTCAGTACATTTCTACTAGCATGAAAGGAAGAGATATGTAAGGATTTAAGCATATTTTTGCTAGGCATTTTTACCTGTTCAATTAAGAAAGATAAAATTTATATATAGCACCTCATTCTTTAGTGTATTAAATGATATGTTACATCTATATATTGTGGTCAGATTTCCCTCTAAGTTCTTTCTCTTTCTGTAATCATTTTTAATAGTTCTTTCAAGCAGAATGTTGCTGGGAAATGGAAAAGATGGAATGAATAAAAAAAGAGGAAATAGTTAAAGAAGAAAGAAACAATAGAAGAAAAAAATCATCACTGGTAAAATATCAGTTGCTTTTAGGCTTTTACTGTGTCAGTAGGTTTAATGAAGATCACCTGACAATATTTGTAAATTCCTGTTATTCTCAATTCTAAAGTTCTAATTCCCATGAGAATGTTAGTGAAGAAATACAATGCTATATATTTTGTTCATTTTTCCTTGCATTTATGAGTATAAAGAAGTGTTGATTTTGAGGTCTTATATATATACATTCCAGAATGTTATCTCTAATGAGCTTTCATCAGAATGAGCTTCAACTGAATTATATTAAGTGATGTTCAATGACAATATGTGAAAATTCTTCACACTGATTATATTACCTTATGTATTATCAAGCTGCCTCAGACATTGCCATTAATTTGGGATAAAGAATCCACTCTTTTATTGACCAATATATGGTGTTTTTTCTTTGTAAATTACATTATAGGACAGTTTGTTCATATGCAGCTGCACTTGCCTTCCCAGGAGAGCTGGATAGGTGGACTTAGTTGTCCTGGCTTTTTCACACTTAGGAAGATAAGAACTAGATAGTACTATTCTGCTTCCCGAGGCAATGATGAGAGTCCTCCTTCCATTCTTCAAGATAAAGAAAATGGCCCTGCTGGAGACAAAGTGCAATACCCTATAGCAAATAATGTTCACTGTTTGAAGGGGGAGCATTTAAAAAGCAACGGTTACCATCAATTCTGAAGCTTATTTGCATATATACTAGTATATATATTATGCTTGATTAATTGGGCAATATCTCTGTCCTTCCCTGAGGTCATCCCATAATAACTTTCGATGCTTTGATCTGGATGAGTAGTGCTTTCAGGCAGCGCAGTCTTGGTATCTGTATAATTCATGTAAAACCAGTAACAAAAAGCACAGTAGTATAAGACCACCCAGTTTGGGTATTAAAGTCTACAAAGCTCTTTGTTGTAGAGTGTACTGATTTTTCCATGAATTTTCCTGCCTAATAATACAATTTTGCCTCCAAATGAAACAGAGAATCATGCTCCAGCTCTCTAGCCATCCTAGCAGTCATCTGCTGAATGCTCTCATTTGTTGCAGTGGGGAAGTCACAGTAAGTATGCCAAAATACAGCCTCCCCAGAGCTGATTAGAGGGGAGTAATCACTTTCTTTAGGCTGCTGTCTGTGCTTCTGCTAATATAACCCAGGATGTGGTTAGTCAACCTTGTAATAAGGTAACTCTGCAAACTCACATTGATATAACAGTCCACCAGGATCACTGAGTCCTTTCTTGCAAAAGAATTGCCCTAGTCCCCCGTTGCATGGAGCTGGGCCATCCCAGGTGCAGGACTTATATTTGACTTTATTTCACGAGGTTTCTGTCAGCTCATTCCTCCATATTACTGAAGTTCTCTGAACTAGTGCTTTGACCACTCCTTCTATTTGTCATCCAAAAGCTGGTGAGGGTGCATTCTTTCCTGTCATCCAGGTTGTTGATGAAGGTGTTCAACAGCTGGAGAAGTATGAAAAAAATCCATGAATGCTTCTCAGTAGATGGAAGACTTTTCCAACCTCAGTTTGGGTTATGTATACACCATTTGGTGTAACAACGTGGGAATAAATTTAAAATTCTTCTTCATTTTTGTCCTGCATATAGTCCCATTAAAACTTTAATCACAATGAAGAATGATTGCAGATCTCTAATATTAAAAAAAAATTAAAAATATTAAAATATTTTATATTTTAATAAAGGTGTATAAACTACCTTTGTGTGAGATAATCATAGAATCATAGAATCATTCAAATTGGAAGTGACCTTAAAGATCATCGAGTTCCAACCCCCCTGCCATGGGCAGGGACACTTCCCACTAGAGCATGTTGCTCAAAACCCCATCCAGCCTGGCCTTGAACACCTCCAGGGATGGGACATCAACAGCTTCCCTGGGCAATTTCTTCCAGTGCCTCACCACCCTCACTATAAAGAATTTCTTTCTGGTGTCTAATCTAAATCTTCCCTCTTCCTATTTAACACCATTGCCCCTTGTCCTGTCGCTACATTTCCTCATAAACAGTCCCTCTCCAGCTCTTCTGTAGGCTCCCTTCAGATATTGATAGGCTGTTATAAGGTCTTCCCGGAGCATAATAATATAATGTACATCTTATATATACACTGGGTACATACATATACGTGTGAGTAGGTATTTATAAAGTGTAGATGTGCATTAGTTTATACTGCTTGTGAGAGCAGATCAAAGGTCCCAGCCTTTTCTTTTCCCAGGTATCAGGAGAGTAGATGGAGACTTAGAGACACTTTTGGAAACCTTTAAGTCTTAGATTGTTTTGTGGATTTTTTCACAGTACTTTCTCTGAAACATCTATATTCATTCTAGTTCTAAGAGATGTTCCGGAAGTCTTGGTTTGTGGCAGCTGAGCCTCAAGCTGATATATCTGGGCTAGCCTAAAAAATTTTGTTGAAAGTAAATACTAATAAAAAGAGTTTCATTAGTCACATATTTGGAACTTCCAAGTATGTATTTTAAGAACATTTTTGGCTGTGCAAAAATATGGAGTTCTTTTAACATGATATAGTCATATGGTTTCTGTCTAAAATTCAGCATGCACTCTGTGTTTCATGGCCAGGAAAGTTCTGTACTACTACTGTCAAGATGAAAATATTGTCACATGAGGGAGAACACTTGTGGATTTCAAATTTTGAGCCAAGAAAGAAAGACTTGTTGACTGAGGATTGTGCCAAAAGTCATTAGATACTCAGTAGGAATGGCAATGCTACAAGGAGTGTTACTGATGAGAACAGCAGTTTATTAGGTCAAAATGTCCTTATTCTAGGTATCACTGAACGTAGAGACTAGGGACAATGTTATTCCATATCCTCACAGGTGAGGAGATATGTTTGAGCCAGTGGAAGAGAAAGTAATTTTGATCTCACTGAGAATATGCCTTGTGGTTTCTTTTATTTTGCTTTTTTTGTAGCATTATTGTTTTATTGTTTTAAAACTCCTGTCTCCTCATGGCCAAGAAAGAGAGCAATATGCCTGAATAAGATTGACTGGCTACTGAAGTCCTGAATAAATCCCACAGCTCCTGGAACAGTATTGTTCTATAGGACAGTACTGGGTCTGGCCAGGATGGAAGTAGTTTTCTTCATAGTGGCCATTATGGTGTTATGTTTTGGACTTGTGATTAAAATAGTGTTGTCAACACACCAAAATTATGGCTATTGCTGAACTGTGTTTGCACAGCCTCAACATTTGCTCTTTTTCCCACTCTGCACTCCCTCAGAGTGGGCTGGAAGTGGGTAAAAAAAAGTGTCAGTAGACAACCTCTACAAATGACCTAGACTGACAAAACAGATATTCCTTGCCACATAACGTTGTGTTCAGAAATGAAAACTGAAGGGAAGGGAGTTTGGGGGGGGTACCATTGCTCCTACAGAGCAATGCACCTCCTGAGACTGGCTGGCCTTTGATCTTCTTGTGGGAGCTGGTGAGTGATTGTCTTTGGAAAACATTTTTGGGATTTTTTTCTTCCTCTTTCCTTTGCTTATTAAACTGCCTTTATCTTCACCCATGAGTTTTCTCATTTTTGCTCCTGTTATTCTCCCCTGTCCCATTAGAGGGGGGAGAAGTGAACAAGTGGCTTCTTGGTGCTTAGCTGCTGATCAGGGTCAAAGTTCTTGTTTTGCAGCTAATGAATAGACTATTATATTTATTTGATAAGCTAGAAGTCAATCAGGAAAAAATGTATGATAGAGTCAATAGCAAATAAAGCTGAAATATCTGAATACCTAAAACAAAACCCCTTAACCCTTGCACTGTGAGATATCAAGGGTGCTGGGACCATAAGGGGAAGCTAGTGGCCATCTTGCATCAGAGAAGATGAATTTCAAGAAGAGAAATTACTTTCATTGGTAAAATACCTGGATTGGTCATACTTTGTGGGCCGGATAACCCTGCCCTGGGAACCAAGTGCACAGTTTTTCCCAGCACTGATTATGGTATGATGACCTATAGTTGCCATTGCCCTGTCAATAGTCTTGGAAGGCTTGAAGCAGAGTGCAGCCTCTTGGCTGTAAAGGAGGGCTGTGCTCCAGGCATACAAAAGCACTGCTGGTCCTCATTGTTGCAATTGCCCCAGCAGCATGAAACAGGGCAACAAATGTTGTGTCCAGTTGACTGGCATTGGCAATGTGGTGAGATCCGTCAGACAGAACAGTGCTCCCAGGCCTAACTTCTTTCCAAATAGGTAAAAGAGCTGACTTGCTTTTCTACCATATGAATGAGATGTAATGGAGACAGACTAGTGTCCTTTCCCCTTTCTAAAATGTTACGTGAAACTGTCACAAGAATATCAATTAAAGTGAATAATAGCAATAACATTTTTCTATCTGTATTCCTTCTGCTACTGTAATCTTACGTTCCTCTTTCTATCTGCATAGGTAGGTTTACCTATATAGACATACAGGGATATACTCCTCCTTCTGCCTGTCTTCCTCCTCCCTACCTGGCATTAAGTACGATTAGTTATCCCATTCATATTACACTTTCCCATTCAATGGCTGAGAAAGATCCAGCCAGGTACTCTTAACAACAACGAACTGAGATCTGCAAGGTTTTCATTTTTTGAGGGCAACCCGGGAACTGTGAAGACATGTTTAGCCCATGACAGGGTATTAGTGCAGGTAGCACTGACCATCATTCATGGCCTGTCCCAAAAAATGATACCTCATCATTTCAGGATCTTCCCCTTCTCTCTGATGGTCATGTCTCTGGAATTTGCTTTCATCCCTTGATCTAACACTGCTAGATGCTTGCAGGATTAGATAGAACATTGCCTTGTATCTCCTCCTCCTCTTTGCAGGAGACTCCAAAGAAGTTGTCTTCAATATTTCTCAAATATAATAGTTAAGCAAACAATAACAGGTAATGGCAGTTAAATGACAGTATTATAACCAAATGGACTAAATTAAAAGATCATACTTTTTGGAAGATTTGGAACAAACCATCGAGACCTCCAACTATAGAAAAGGGTGCAGTCAACGTAATTTCACAGCTTAAATTGATACTAGGGCCTTTCTTTAGAACAATTAGCCTGACTTATTTTGTGATGTTGGGATAGTTGCTTATTGTTGTTAAGTATCAGTTTCCTTATTTGTATATACTAAACATGCTATGTAAGCTGCTACATAATTTGAAGTGAGATACACTGCTTTACGATTGCTACAAACTAGTCATAACAGTCATCAGCCAACCACAGAGCAAAATTTAGGGAAATGTAGCCTCATAACTTTATGAGAGACTACACTTAATCTTTATAGATAATGTTTCTCTGAGCCAAAGGCAACTGCAGAAATGAAACATGGCACATTCCCAGAATAATGCTTTCAATTTCTTCTGTCATAGGAAGTTGAAACAAATCCTGGAATTTGAACTTGGAATCTCCACAAGCAACTGTCTCATAGAAATTATATCTGAACTTAGGAATTAGTGAAATATTTAAGCATATATATTGAAGAAGTTTATAGGTGCAAAGAAAATTATTATCAAGGTCAGATTGCTGGTGCTGCAACAGGAAGAGCATGCAGGGTGCAGTAGTAACGTCTCGCGGGTATTTTTATAAATCAGTCTAAGATAGACATCTGAATTTATCCAAACTGTTGAAAAATACCTGTATTTTCTGAGATGAATTAGAGGTTATTAGAGCCACATCTAGATTGCTTCTGAATGATTTATATCCTTTTTGTTGCCCAGAACCCCTCATGAATTGCTGCTTAACGCTGGAGACACCTACAATACTCTAGTACTTATATTTCTACTTCTGACTATGTCCCGAATTGGCTTGATTTTGACATCAATGTGGAGATTTGACTCTGGCCTGCAGTCCCATAGGAATTCAGAAACTAGAAGTTTTCTAGCAATTTTATATGCTGGTTTCAGTTCAGTAAATATTCTTGCATTCCATCTACTAGTCTGAGCCCACAAAAACAACTGTGAGTCTAATCTTGATTTTATTTTTAAGGTATATAATGACATGCCAATGTCTCCTGGAAACTTTAGAAGGGGATAAATGCCAGAGTATTTTTTAATCATCTTATTTCAACCATATGCCTGCTTTTTCATCTTCTATGGTATTCTTAATTGACAGATGTTCCTGGTTCTACAATATATAACCTGTTAGCCATGTGTGACTTGTAAAGGTTTGTGTGGTTCATAGTGAGACACAACAGTGTTTTCTTATCCTGAGGCCAATCAGTCAGCATGCATGTATCTATCTCAGCTGTGGGTGGTCAAACAAGAAAGCAGTGTGTTTTTGTCTCCCACTAAGAGAATTTGGGGGTATTGCGTTTTTAGGAGTGAGAATCTGGAGAAGGTGGGGAAATATTGTAGGTTGAGGATATAAAGAGTTTTGGAATGTGTTGGTGAAACTGAAGTAGAGCAAATGTGGTACATTCTGAGGTACTCACAATGGCAGGGATTCTAGGTACAAAATAAGAGGTAAAAGATGACGTGACAGAAACCAGGCTTTTAAAGTGGGATGGAAGTATAGCTATTGCTGTGTTGGAAGGAAAGGAAACATGGAAGAAATGGCTTCATAAAGATGTAGGCCATCTGTGGGAGAGGAATATTATAGTGGAGGGCAGAGACAGTCAGTAGACGTGAGGCCATTTGGGTAACGAGAAGTAGAAGACCTGAGGATATCTTTGTGGGGAAGGGAGGAGCAGGACAGGGAGACATTGTAATTGTGGACACATATGATCTGATGGTGTTCAAACTGACTTAGACCAGCCTCTTCATTGTGGTGTGTTTCCTTCTCTAAAGAAGAAGACATGTCAGGGTTAACATCTTCAAAATTGTGGTACATGTTCTCCTTCATGGTTATAACTCCCTGGCCTTGTGCATAAGGGGACAAAAAGGGTAATAAAAAGAGAAATATGAAAGATACAGTAGCACATACTGTATGTAGATAGACGTAAAAAACTTTTTACACCTGGCTTTTTACATAGCTAGATGTAAAAAGATTTTCAGCATTTTCCCTTAGAACTTCTTCTGCAGACGTCTGACTTACAAAACAGTGGAAGCCCATAACTTCACAAGGTTTTGAGTCTTAAGTATAATTACTTCCCTGTATAAATTTTTTTTGTTAAACTATTTGTTGGTATAAATATCATATAAACTATAAAAACTTCACTTCCAATATCCTACATAAAATGTAATCAATAAAGAGTTAAAAAACTATCTAGGAGGATTAAAATAATCAAAAGACTAGAGACCACGACTGAATCGTAAAAGACAGCAACACAGTTTTGTTTCAGCAACACAAAGAATATAAACTGCAAAACATAAATCATGCCTGTAAAATAGCCATAAAGCTGTTGTAGAGAAATATTTATGGCTGATTAACTGATCACACTAACATTTGCTAATAAAGAAACAAAGATTATTACAGGTTACATTTCTTTAAAGATATGAGAAGCTAAAAGTCATTTCCAGTACTAAAAATAAATAATTTTGGAATTACTAATAATTATGTGGAGATGAGGGTGTTAATATCCTTAACTGTAATCTAAGTTATACTTGCAGCTCACCTCAGGATCAAAATGACCACAAAGTTTGTAAAACTTTTATTTAGCACACTCCACCTTTTGCCATTCTACTTATTTTGCAGTTTTGCTGGACATAACTGGGAAGTACACTTGAATGACACCTATGGAGACTGGACTGGGCCCACAGTGCCTTAGACTGGGTCTAAGTCCTGCCGTTGATGTAAAATTATGGAAAGTGGATAAATGCTTCACATTTCTTCTCGCTTATAGAACCTGCTATCTTATCTATAAAAGGTAACCTGCTGTCCTACCTATAAAAGCTATAAACTTAGTAGTGAGACTAAGTGGTAAAAATTTGCTTTAATTCAAAAGTAGGATCCATGGTCACATAAGGACAATAATTAGAACAGAGACATTACATGAATTAGTGTAATGGTTTTCCAAAAATACAAACCTTGTGTAATTAGTGTTAACAAAATGTAACAGCTATATAATTACAGTTGCTCTAATTGTAAGTACAGAACTAACTTTTAAATTCATGGATTTTTACACAAGATGCATAAATGTTTCCTAGGATATTGTATAACTATTGTTAAATTTCTTTCACAATTTTATGCAAGTGGACCTTGAGTTTTACAACCCTAGCTTTTATTTTTGTCACTAGCTTGTCATTGAAAAACATAATTCACATTTAATTTTTCCTAGATTTTTATAGGAAAAAAAATTATGTTTCTTTCCTCTTTGAACTCCTTAAAATAAGCTACATTTGCTAGCTGTAGTCAGAGTCCATTACCTGGTCACATGCTTTAAAAATATTACAATTATTAATAAGTACTCAACTTAAATATTCTGAATATTATTATGAACACATTACTTTCAAAAGGAATTAAATTATATGTGTCCCTATAATTTATGTAAAACATGAGAAGGAGTTTACTATAATTATGAAAGGATCCTCATCTGGGATTAAATTAGTTCTATGTTTTCCATTCTCCAGGAAACCTATATTTTGCATATCTCATCTTTTCTAGATATCTTCTGTAGATCTCTCAAACTTGGAGATTGTCAGGTATATCAGAAAGTCTGTAAGAATAGTCTGTGTTTTCACTGTAATATGGAGAAATATGAAGTGTCTTATGTTTCAGGAAAGGTACAGTGTGTGTCGCTCTTCTTACAACCCAATAATATTTATTGTGCAGCATAATTCAAATTGTTTCTACATTATTCAGATATAATGAACAACAAATTCTCAATAAAACGTCAATTTCCCTTTGAAATATGTTGGAAGGTTTCTACAGTACAGAATAAGGTCAGGTGTTGGTAAGAGAGCATCTTCTATTGTTACACCAAGCCCCTTTCTAGAGTGAGCCAAAAGAAGCAGACGATATAAGATATTTAAGCTGGAGCAGAAAAGAACAAGATTAGAGTACTAGAATAGGCAGAACAGACGAAGCTGTCTATGTAGAAAGTCCTTTTAGCATACTGAAAGTGTGAAGGAAAGTCAGAAAGGAAGAAACAAATTGTGGTAAGAAACAGCTCTGGCTAGAAATTAGATAAGCTGATAATATACAAAACCTGTTCTTTTTCTTGGTACTTCAAAGTATTTATATTTAGCATTTATAATAATAGTATTTATAATTAAAACACTACAAAAAAAAAAGGTCACACAGAGAAGTTGTGGATGCCTCGTCCCTGGAGGTGTTCAAGACCAGGCTGGATGGGGTTTTGAGCAACCTAGTCTAGTGGGAGGTGTCCGTGCCCATGGCAAGGTTCGTTGGAACTAGAGGAGCTTTAAGGTCCCTTCTAACTCTAACCATTTTATGATTCTATGGTTCTATGAAAAGGACACTAAAGTGTTGCTTATCAGACAGGCTGAGGTGAAATCTCCTGTCTTGGAGACCTGAACTGAATCAATTTTATTTCAAGTACATCTAATGATTTAAAATCCTTGTGAAAAGCCAAGTAATGCATGGAGTTCTTTTCATAAGTCTTGTCCTGAAAGTTATTATTAGTTTTCCAAGCAACAAAGTAAATTAGCTGGCCCATGTAACCACCGTGGTTACAACCTTGAACCGTGTAGGCATGAATAATAGGATTTTTTTACTGCTAGAACACACCAAGGTTTAGCCGCTTGGAAGACAGTGCATGTCTCTGTCATGTAATTTCAAGATTTGTACTAAATGTATATCAAAAAACACTTCAAGGAAGAAACTAGAGCCCAGAAACGCCTACATTTTTTGTTCTCATGTGCACCTCACTGTGCATAAGTAACCATACCTACTTTCACAGAATCACAGAATCACCTAGGTTGGAAGGAACCTTTTAAAATCATCTAGTCCAACCAATAAAAAACAAAACAAAACAAAACAAAACAAAAAACCACCACACACACCATCACATTCACACCACACAAAACACCATGCAACACTAATCTATATCCCATGTCAACTCGTCTCTTGAATACCTCCAGGGATGGTGCCTCAACCACCTCCCTGGGTAGCCCATTCCAATGTCTG
>JAOTQQ010000019.1:56800784-56845904 GCA_026546715.1 Gallinago undulata | reverse complement strand
CTCACCACACTGTTCTTGATACAGGCCAGGATGCTGTTGGCCTTTTTGGCCACCTGGGCACACTGCTGGCTCATGTTGAGCCGACAGTCGACCAACACCCCCAGGTCCTTTTCTGCCACGCAGCTCTCTAGCCATTCTTCCCCTTTCATTGTAATTTGAGCAAAGATGATTGATCATTGGAGATCAAAGGAACAGTGATTGCAGGACAAAATGCTATCCTAAGCTATGCACGATCATACACCAGTGGTTTTTCTGTGTCCCCAGTGGACTTAATGAATTAACAGAGGACAATCATTTCATACAGACTGACCTATCAGGAATAAATACAATCTAAAAGTGTCTCCAGCCGCAAACATTGCAGAGTTTTGTTTAATAAAAGTCACACTCAGCTGTTTGTGATGGCCAGAGGGTAGAGAAAAAAAATATTACATAAATATGGAGGCTGTTGCTTGACCTTTTTCTCTTGCTCAAAGTAACTATTAAGCTCTGGTGTAACCCACACAGAAATTATTCTTATTGCTTTCTTTTTGCAAGGTTTCCAAATCATCAGAACCATTCCTGCAAGGCATCTGGAGCCAAGTCATGCCCAAATCCATTCTATTGCCCATAACATTCCTATTGTAGGAGTTATATAGCCACAGTCAGGTGTAGAAAGTAGCTTAGTAGAAGCTTGTTCTCTAAAAGTGTTCTGATTAATTCTTCAGAAATCTGCTTACCTGTGTCAATGTTGTAAAGAACAAGCCACACGCACACAAAAAAAGAAAAGCTTTAAATTATGAAGTAGTCATAGTCATCTTAATTAGTCGTCTCTTAGGCACAATGTTTGTCTTGTACAAACTTGTACAAAGTCAGGTACAAATTTCTTAAAAGAATACTGAAGGCAAAAATCTGCTTTCATTTAAAGGAAAGACTAAGGCTGAAAGGCTCAATGCTAAAGCAGTTCTATACTAAAATTTGTACCTTCAAAACATTGAAGAAAGGAAAAAGGCTTTGCATCACATTTTTAGGAAGAAATAATGAATATATCCACCATTCAACAGCTCTTTGACTGTACTTTATAAGCTTGAAAATTACAATAAAGGTGTTTTATCACCATTATTATAGAAATTAAGGTCTTAAATGTCATGCATAAGTGGAGTTCTCAACTTTTCATATTAGAAGTAGACGCATGGATTGGTTTCTGTGAAATAGTAACTATTTCCAAATTAAGCTTTACAGTTGTGAATATTTGTTTAGTCTAATTTGGATGTTTTCTAATTTTTGCAAAAGTGGTTATTCTTTCTAGAACTTTAGCTGTCAGGTCTTTTGGAAATATTTGATCTTAAGAGAATGATTTTCCCAGCATAAGGGAATGATGTTCCCCAAAGAAACATAATTTTCTCCCTTTGAATTCAAACATTTCTAAATAAATTCTCTAGCCTGAATTGTATTTTAACCCCAATTGTTGTTAAAACCACATAACGTAAAAAATACTTATATATGTTTAAGAACGTGTCCCTTCTTCTTTCATTTTTTTTTGTTGTTTTTCACATGGGTGTATCAATGCAAATTACTCAACGGTGATGTAAATTTGTAGTGGAATAGATTGGGAATTCCCATTGGAATTAACTTTCAGAAAATGACATCTTGTTGGCAACAACAGGCAACAAGTTTCACAGTAACAAGTTAACTTTGATGAAAAAACTCTTTTAATAAAAAGTGGAAGTCTTCAATAAGTTTACATTTTTAAAACAGAACATTCTTATTTTGAACTATCTTTTAATTCAGCTTAATCATAATCGTATCAATATATGCACAGTGAATAATTTGAATAACAGGTAAATAAATGCCTTTGTTTTCTTTTTCTTTTTGAAAGAAGACAAACAAAGTGGCCTGAAACATGCTTTTTTTTCTTAAACATTCTGTTTGTGGTAAATTTTGAAGGCATAAATTTTTGTTCATTCCAAAACAGATTACTTTCTGACATCTGTAAAAAACCCTCAAAATTGAAATCTTGGTTCCTGCACAACTTTGGGATGTGGTAGTCCCTTCTTTTGAGGGGGGAGGTCATGCCAAGAAGTTGAAAAAATAGGACATCTGAGATTAATTTTGATTACATAGTGTGTTCTTACTACTTAACGAAGAACAGGCTAAAACTTCATTTAAAGTCTTTACTATGATTCACAACATCTGCACTATTTTTCCATTGTTCACCACAGCACAGACTCTCTGTAGTGTCATTCAAGACCTGCACTTCACCTATTCTCTCTATGGTTGTTTATGACTTTTCATGAAATACACCTTTTGGCCAGGTACTGAAAGATTGTTGTTAGTGACATTTTGTCTTTACTTATAAAGCACAGCTAAAAAAGGAATGGTGTTTTAATAAGTTTACAATGTTTTAATTTTTTTTAAGTGAGTATACTGGAGTTATTTATACGAGTTTTCCAAGAAAATAAGTATCCCTATTAAAAAAGCAGCTACTGCTGACAGGAAAAGAATAAATTATTAACATAGAACTCAGTTGGATTTGGTCCTACATACTAATTCTCATGCCAGTTAAGTAAATTCACTTGATCACCTAAGTTCCTCTAGAGAAGGAAAAAAAATCCAAGATTCTGTATGTTAAATACACATTGTTAAGGCAAACACTGAATAAAGAGCAATGGAAAAGCCTTAACCTGAACTGCTTCTTGAAATCACAGAAAAAAAATGTAATTTATTTTAGTAAAGGTATTGAATTTTTTTTCATGGCAAAGCACACATCAATGAATTACTCTCTTATACGCATTGTGTAAAGAATGGGAAAGACTAATAAACATCTTGGTTTCTCTAGCTTCTTTTGTCCTACTGAAACAGCATGATACTTTTGTTTTCATACGCATTACAACTGGTGAAAATAGCCCTGAGACAAAGAAGGAAGTGGAAACTGTAGTCAGAGAGAAAAATCTATTCATCCATGTTATATATTCAGTATGACTGAAAAAAAGAAAAAGACATTCAAATTACATCAAACTAATTTGCCTTTACCACTGCATCAGGCACCATGAACCAGGCATTCAGGACAGTTATTTTCAGTTGTATAAATTCCGAAAACATAAGTATTTAGAAAGAATAGAAAAAAAAATATATCTTACACAATACTCCTTACTGTTTTTAAAAAAAATAGCTTGAAGTCTCTGTTTTCTACTAAATTTCCCCTCTTTCATAACACTTCATTTGCGAGCCAAGGACACTTTATGCAAATACTTATTTACTGATAAATATGATTGTAAATAAATACCATCAAATTAGACTATAGCTGAGACTAACATTAATAAATAGCCAAAAATGGGGATAAATTTGCTTTGTAGCATTTAAATACAAATATATCTAATTTATTATAAAATCAGGGAATGCATTTCTGTAAGCAAAAATGAGAAGAGACTACAAAAGTGGATACAGAGATTTTGTGAAAGGCAAAATGTTGCAGAATTTCTGAGAAGTCAGCTGTCTAAAATTTAGTTCCAGCTTGCTCAGTGTGTTATATGGTACCATCCCAGCACTTCGACTAGCTTATCGCAGACAGCATAAATCTATTTATATACCCAACTCAGTAGAACTCTGAGCATGTTTTGTTATAGTCAGAGAAACTTACCATTGACATCAGCCTTACGGAAAAAGAATGGGGCTCTTTAGGTTCTCTGTTTTGTCTTATTTATACAAATATGTGTTATACATACAAGTGTTGTAATGAAGTAGCATAATACATTGGCCTTTGGGCCAAAAACATTTACATTTTAACTATATGCTGCTTTCATTAGTAGTTGAAAAAATGCCATTAGAACAACTTTGCTACCGTAGCTTTGCCAATCTTTCTTCCAGAGGCCTTATTTTTCTTACATACCTGATGTTCAGTACCTCTTTATGGCCAACTTGTCCTCTTTCTCTCTCTTATATACATATATATGTAGCTTACAGTCCCTTTAATATATCCTTCCAAACAAATTCAATTCATCAACAGGCCCTCAGATGTATTTGTTTTTTCAAAAGTTTTCTGATGGTGTGGGGAAATGTTTACAAAAAAAACCCATAAAATTTACCTCTTTAGATGAAAGGTGTGGACCCCAGTGGAGTGTAAGAAGTGAGGAGATAGAGTTCACACTGAACATGCAATATTATTTGATTCAGAACCTTAATATCCATGTAATGATCACTAATGCTCACCTTGTCGTTAGGGAGAACCTGTCATTTTAAGTGACAGAGGTTAACAATTTTATGATGATGAAAAAGGTCTGAAATCAAACTTGCACAGATTTTTCAACGGAGTTGTGATTTTGAATAGTAGAAGGGTATTTAGAATTTAGACTGAACACAACAATGACTACCCATGCTTGAGAATCCTTTTAATCAGAGGTTAAGGGAGTGGACCTGCATTAGACATGCCACACTTAAGACTTTTGCCTACAGGCCAGGTCCCTCGATCTTCTCATTCCCTCCCCTCCCACCCCACCCTGTCCCCTGAAAGGTGGGGAGAAGAGGAGGAAAAAATAGGAGGGGGAAGCTGAAAGTAGGACAGTATCCACCCCATATTCCATCTGAGCCACTCCAATCTAAGCAGCTCTATCCACCTGCTGGTTGTTTTGATGTTCTTCAGTGGCCCAAATCTTGGGTATGTGGGCATCTACATGACATACTTTTACAATCAGATTCTCTATTGGGGCAGCAATATCTTGCCCTAGTGGAGTAGCCCAGAGAGGTTTGCCTCTGCCCTGCCAGTTGCTCTGCTTCTACTGCTGTAACAACCTCCACAGAGCATTTGCTACCATCCTTTAGTCAGTATAGAAATAAAGGATTGGCATAGCAGCACTCAGTGGCAGCATGACTTCATTCAGGCCACAGCAGCCTACTGCCAGCTTCAGCTCTCCATTAGACTTTTGCACCGTCCATATGGGACTGTGAAAAGGTGAGTGAGTCTTACTGATCAGCCTTTGGCTCTCCAGTTGATGAATTAGGTTACAGATGAGAATCAGCGAGTCTCACTTGGTATGATATTGCCACTCATCCACTGTTGTGGTAGTGATTGGCACCCGCTTTCTTTGATCCTCAGCAACCCCACAATAGAAAGATCATCTGATAGACTGGACAAGGTAGACAACTGTTTAATTTCCTACATATCAACAGTGGCTATACCAAAAGCTTACCAGTACCCTTTTGGGTGCTTTAAACACCCGCTCCTGAGGTAGTCTATGCCAAGAACTTGAAGATCCTCTGGGTCAGTCACAATGGAGTGCTTTTGCCAGTCATTCCTGGGTAAGCTCATTTCATCTTCTAATGCAGTTAACAGCTGAGACTGCTGTGTTACCCAGAAATACATATGGGTTTTGCTCTTTATACTGTGTGTACCAGAGCCTTATGCTCCTGGGGCTCTGATGTACCAGGCTATTAAATCCACACAGTACAGTAAACCTGGTTGTCACTTTCCTCCATTTGTCTGGGCGAAAGTCCTTCTAGTTTGGACTGTAGTCCAAAGGAATATGTTTGTGTGGCTCATGTGGGGTTGAATCCCATACTTGTTATTCCCTTCTTGGAAATACAAATTGGGAGTTCCTCCGAGAGGACAGATACCCTTCTGCCTTGCATGAGGAACCACCCACTGGAAACTGGAGCAGCAATTCTCCAGGAATAGTTGTTTTTCTTGCAACTTATATACCTGTGCCTGTAGGTTTGAGGTAGGGTCTCCATCACACTTCATTATGCCCTTTCCATGGTTGCAGAGGTAAAATCACAAGATGTCCCATGATGTGTACCCTCTATACCCTCTCTTGAGCAGGACAATTTTTATTCCTAATAGCTGAGATACTGGTCCATATGGGTGGAGGGTAGGACCTATCCTCCTTGAGTTGCTGGAACTCCTGGAAAAAGCCTTTATTTTCCTTGCATAAGTTTTTTGAACAAGCCTTTATTTTCCTTGCACAGTCTTTCCACAGCTGACATTTAGATCTCAGGGAAGTAGATGGACTTTCTTCATATTAGCAGAGTTGGCCAACTATTGCATCCACTGTTGGTTACTCTTTGTCTCCCCAGCACATTGTTGCAGATATATTGGTGTGCTTTATAGAAACTTCTACCATATGGGTTGGATATGTCAGACTTCATCCAGATCTGTGCTTGACTAAGGGTTTTCCTGGGCATGACAAAATAGCTTCTGCAAAGTTAATTCACTCAGGTACTGGATACATCTCTCCGTGATGTTCCACTTGCTTGAGTGATATATAATATCTTCCTTGGAGGGAAACAGTTCCTTCACAGCTAGTAGAAGTGGTACAAGTTGGTTCTCTGGTCGAGTAGCACCAGTGCCTGCCATGGGGATTGGAGTAGCCAGAGAGGTCGTTGCAGCAGTTGGAGTAGCTACATCTCTTGTTCTAGGAACTGGAGTATTTACAGCACTCATTGTGAAGGCTGGAGTGGATGCAACACTCATTGTGGAGATTGGTCTAACTACAGTACACTTTGTTAGAATAGTGTACCAACATATGGATTGATGTTTATGGATTGATACTATTACCCTAAGTAATAGCAAGATCTGGAACACATTCAGAAAACCTAGCTGGAGGAGCATGCTGGTAAAAGCGTCCTAGGGGTATTTGAAATTCACAAATGTTGCTCTAATCTCCCTGGAAGAGATGAGGGATGTGAAAGAAGCTGTCTCCCCCACTGATTAATTCTCTGAGGAGTAAAGGTAGAAAGTTTAATTACTAAAAGTTTCTGCAAGGTTCCTGAAGTATGGAGATGAAACTGCTGCTGTTATTTCACTTTGTTCATCACTTTTAATCATTACCAAATACTACCACAATAAAACCAATTTCATCATATCGTAAGCCTACACTACAAGACACAGCAAAACAATAATCTTGAGCCATTTCCCAGGTATGATGAAGAGCACAACAGCTCACAACAGTAAGCATGTATTAGATATTACAAGACATAATGCTGAGAGCAACGTTGTGACTATTAACTCAATACAATGAATGCTTATCACAAATTTGTTCTAACATGCTCTGATCAAGTTTGTCATTATCTCAACCCTTCAAGCCAAAAAGGACTGTCATGTTTAGCCCCAGTCAGCAATGAGAACTGTGCAGCTACTTGCTCACCTCCCCACTTTCCTTCAACCCATGAAAGGTGGTGAGAAGACAGGAAAAAAAAAAAAAGAGGGAAGGGAGAAAAAAAGCCTTGTGGGTTGAGATGAAGACAGTTTAATAATAGTAATTTAAAAAAAAAAAACCCAAACAACAAAAAACAAAACCAAGCCAAACCAGAAAAGGAATAAATAAATAATAATAATAATAATAATAATAATAATAATAATGATGATGATGTCAAGAGAGGTAACTCTCACTGCTCGGTGAACTTGCACCATTCCCAATTCCTGCTCCCTGGCTAATCCACATTTATATATTGACCATGATGTCTATGTCACAGAATATTTCATTGGTGATTCCATCATTTTGTCTGTGCTTCTGCAGGAAGCTGAAAAAAGTCCTTGAATAGTGTAAACATCACTTAGCAGCAACTAAAACCAGGAAATGTTATTGACATTCCTTTCACAGCAATCATTAGAAAGAAAATTAACTCTTTCCCAGCTGAAACCAGGAGACTTGTAGGATGTTCTCTGCAAATAAAAAAAAAATATCATTTTTACATGTCAACAACATTAAGTATGAAATAGATGGGGTTTAAAGGGATTTCTTCAAAAATTTTCTATCTAAAATTTTCTCTCATTCTCAATAAGTACATCGAAGTATGTTTGGTTCCAATTAAAAGAAGAGCTTTAATTTTCCAGAAAAAAAAATTCCCTAATTTTTATAATATTTTTAAAAATTCCAGAACAAGTGTCATTCAGAAATTAACCAGAATAACCTAAGCTATTTTACTACTTAATCTTCCTACAAACATGTGACATTTACTACATCCCTGTATATGGAATTATTTTAGAAGACAATGTGGAGTAATATAAATCCCCAATATTTTTTAATTTGACAATATGACACTTTATGAAAGCCCAGTGACTTAGTGTCTGTTGTTTAATGAGATTGACTTGTGTTCCAAATAAACACTAGAACCGCAGTATTTCTTTTGCTTTATTTTTCCCCCCTTTTGGCTTCTCTCCACGTGTATTTGATTAGGTACAGAAAGATAAAAGCATGTTAATTTTCACAAGAAAAAATCAGAATTAAACAAAGGTTTCAATTTCTCTCAGTTTTCTTTCTAGAGGCTCCAGGCAGCTGCTAATCATTATATTTGCAATATTAAAACAAGACCCCAGGTTAGTCTGTGCTAGTTCATTTACAAGAATCTTCTGTATTTGATTAGACTCATATGGCTAATAAGGCTATCAGGTAGAAGCAATTGGGCCATTTATTTCTGTAATATTATTAACTGTCTGTTCTCTATAGGATCATTTAGATTTTCTGGAGAAAAGAAGGGACTATACATTCTAGTCATAATAGTCCTAACACGCATTAGGCAGTTACATTGCTAAACATCACCTCCTTCCATCAATGGAATGTTTTCAGGTGGCCTTTGTTTTGTGTATGTTCTATATCTCTAGAGTCTAATGATAGATTTCTAATGACAGCAAAGAGTTCAAAACAGATAAAAAATTATAAAATTGCCAAAAAATGGATAAATAAATCCAAGTTTTCTCTCCCTTCATTTCTAAGTTTTTAGCCTTTGGCTTATTTGGCTGTAATAGAGTCTTTTTCAGTTACCAAACAGAAAAAAAAAGAAGTAAATTAAATGTGCTTGGTTCATGCAAAGTCCAGCACTAGACAACACTCAAGTGGCACATTGTGTTTGGAGTTTGAAGCTGACAGGTAAATCTGATGTCTATGTGAAACTGAAGTTGTCAAGGTCAGAAAACTTGAGCTTCTGTCTAAAAATGTCGTCTCTGTCAGAGGAGTATACTATTAAGATTGTGCAAGGCTTCAGGGGCAGGCAGAGAACTTCATGATTTAGTTACTAAGGCAGATGTATAAAGTATGATATTTTCACAGAATAAATTAAAAAACAAATAAAAAAAAACAAACCAACAAAAAAAAACCAACCAAAACCAAAAATAAGCAAGTATTTTGGTCTGACTTACCATTTCTGTTGTGACCTATTTTCATCTAAAACATCATGCTGCGTCAGCATTATACAATTTCTTTCTCCTGAAAGTGTTTTAAGCAGCAGATGGCACTGGCAATGATACCTAACAATAATTTGGTAATGGCCTCTTTTATGAGACCCTTGACCTCAGCTTAAATGCTTGCCAAGCTTTAACCATTTTGGACAGAATTTTCATGCTGGTCACCTGTCTTTGTTTAAAGGACATAGAGAACAGCCAAATTCCATGTGTTTATGCCATTTCAGAGGTTAGTTTACAAAAAAAAAGGTATAATTTTCTAACATCCAAGCTGCTGAGTATAGAGGAAATCCTTTGAGCTTATAAGAAACATTGTCCAGATTTAACCAAGTATTACTGTCTGAAATTGCAGCTCATACAACATTGGAAAAACTTATCAGAGACTGACTGTTAGATTCTTTTACAATACCAATTGCCTTGAGCATGCTGAATCTCCACAGAGCTACCAAGAACTGGGTAAAGCAGGCATTTTCTGTTCAGGAGACAAGCAAGGCCTTTTCTGTAATTTTCCCTCTAGGCTGCCAAGAGATGCTGTGCAGTAGAATAGAGCGGGGAAACTTAAACTGGAATTTGATTAGGGTTGCTCTGTTGCTCTTGTGGCTGTCTTATTCATCACTGAGTTGCTTGCTGGGTGGAGTGTGGGGAGACAGAATTTGTGTTGCCAAGAGGAGGCTTGATGAAAAACTATGAGATGAGCAGGCAGAGAAAGGGGATTAGGGTAACAATCAGATTGGTACAGGAGACAGAGGGAAATCACATTGAGAGCAGCTGTAAGCAAAAAAAATACAACTGCTGTTCAGGCATATTTCTATTGAGGATCTGGATTTAGACTAATCATTTCAGTTTCTGTTTTGTTGTTCTCAAATAGTGCAATCAATCAAAAAAAGGTATCTTGTTCTATTGTATCTCAGAAAATGCACAGGGCAATAGGACAGGAGTGGTCTGACACCCTGGTGTCTGTGGTCAAGAATTGGGCAGTACTGGAACAGACATTAAAATAGCTCTTTGGTGGTTTATGGTCCATTGCAGGATGGGAGTAGGCTAGATATTTGTCTGAGATACAGGGCAATTTTGTGATATTGACCATAGAAACTTCTATATTTTTTTTTCCACAGAATCTGCAACTTAATATTTACAGATTTGGATTTTTCAGCAAACAAGTGTTAGTCATGATAAAGACCTGTCATAAGAATATAACTTGCATGAACCTGTATCCCATGCAGCTTCAGAGCCACAAGGTGACTAGACAGAAGAAGCATGACAGGCACCATTGACAGCATTTGACCAGCAACTCCAGACTGGCATGTGGCAGACATTCATGATACCATCCATTGTTAGCTTACATTTCCTTAACTTAGCAGATGAATGAAAATAATATTTTCTACAGCTATTCAGCAATTTTATCAGACATTAAGGTTTGGGTTTAAATGCTTGGGTTTACATAAAAGTTTTGAATACAAGTGAGAAAACAGCAGAATGAACCACGTTTCCTTGAGTTACTGAAGCCCAGAAAAATGTGCTAGTGAGTCCCTGTTGAAGAGATAGTGAGATACAATACACAGAAATAAAATCCTCCACACACAGCCAGAAAAGAAAGGAAAGAAAAAGGAAGAAAAGAGGAAAGAAAGGGAAAAAAAATTAGATAAAATTCTGCATTTATGTGAAGTAAACTTCTACATTTCCTACTTAGATCAATATAGGATAGATGTGTAGAGTGACAGTAGCAATTATTTTTAAACCTTCACTGGATAATATCTTCTCTGTGAAATAGAGGGTCTCAGAAATGGAACATCTTTGACCATCTCATATTTTTAAAGTTTACAATGAAGAAGACACAGCAGAAAGACTGTATACTAATAAAAAATGGTAATATTTTCATAGTCTTCCTTCCTCTGAGCATATGATAATAAGATATATTAAACACATGGATTTTTGTGTGTATAAAAGTATATATTTTTTTAATATTATGCCTTGCCATAATATCTATACAAATTGTAACTCATTTCCTCTTCCAACACAAGCTCTTTAAAATATGACATCTCATCCTAACATAGGATTTAGAGATTAATCTGGATTTCCCTTTATTCTGTCTTTGTTTCTCAGCCTTCTACTGACAACAAAAGAGAAATAGTAGTTTAAATGACAGAGGTGGGTTCATAATCACAAAATAATATACCTAAAATCCTGATAAAATAGAAGATTCAGAATGTAGCTATTTTGCCAACTAATACAGTATTCACTGCATTAGGAATGTGTTTGTCAGAGGGAAAGATGATAATTCAGGTGGTCTGTGAACACATGGATGATAACTCAGAAATGTGGCCAAAATTTGGAAGGGAAATTTTTTTGGTTTCCTGTTTATCTGGAAGCAAATGAATAACCTGTTTTGAATCCATGTATGATATTATAGGAAAAGAAATTAAAGAAGCTACTTTAACACTGAGCATCAGCTGTTCTAACATTCTGTAGCATCTGTGTTTTGTTATCTTGCCTACATTGCCAATATGATATTACTAATACTAGGAGACTTTAGAGGTGACATCTTTCTTCTCTGTTTATTGTCTAAAACATTGGAATGACTTATTTTTCATATGTAACACTTACATGAATCTTAAATAATGAGTGACCAGAGTATTTATGATAACTGGAGTCTTCAAAGACCTTAGTTCAAGCTCTTTTGATGTATGCTGGGATCCATGAGTCAGCTTAGGGAAGTAAATTATCATAGATGGAGATCATGGTTTATAGAAGTCAGAGTTTTTGTGTGCTGTAGATTGTTGTACAAATTGAGGTTCTTCTTTCCAAAGAATGTTTTATTACTAATCCTGACCCATTCAAAAGACCTTCTTATTTCAGTCATGTCAAGTGTCTGCCAGATCTGTGTTGACTTTGTGGTAGACAAGAACTTAACTGGTTTAGGGGCTTTTGGTCATTTAAAAATGTGTTCTCTGAGTATTGAGAATTAAGCTTCATCGGTGCAGACTCAACACATCCCTTATTCTAACTGATGATTTCAGTTGATACAAGCAATTTGTGAGATCTTGCAGATGGATCCAGTGGTGTGCACCCTGATCAATGCATCAATATAAGCACTAATGTAGGAGAATTTTCAATGTAATGCCACAATAGACTCCATGCAGAGAGAGAGGTTATTTTCAAGGACAAGTCACATCCAAGTGATAATGGAATACTATAGTCTGAGTTTAAGCATGTTAGGCTTGAAACTACTGTGAATGTTTTTTGAAACTACTGATATCTGTGAAACTACTGAAAATGTTTCTTGATGTTTGTGTTAAATTCTCATATGACAGTTCCTTCAACTGAAGAGAAATATGGGAAATTAGTCAATGGGGGACAAGAGAAAACTGTGGCCTTTCCACTTACCAGGCACATCACATACAAACCACTTTGGGAAATAGCTGTCAGTTTTATGTTTCAAAAATTAAGTTGGATTCAGTCATTTATTTAGAAAATGTAGCCAGGTGAAATGAGATGTTTGTCTGCTTCCATCCTTTATACAATATTCTGTTGTTTATAGCCTTCTCATATGGAATGGGTGAGACTGAATATCTCTGTCTCTTCTTTTCTTTGTCTCTTCTGACTAAAGGTTTCATAGCCTTGGGGTGGGTGCTTAAGGGATTGGGGACACAAGTTGTGTTCTCCTCTATCCCATCAGTGGTTATCTTGAGTGAGGAAATTAACAGGAAGAGACAACAGGTCAATTCGTGGCTCTGGGACTGCTGTTATCAGCAGGCTTTGGGTTTTTTTACCGTAGGCTGCTGTATGAGACACCTGGCCTGCTGGTGGCAGGTGGGATGCATCTGTCCCAGAGGGGGGAAAAGAATTTTGGGGCAGGAATTAGCAGGGCTCATTGACAAGGCTTTAAACTAGATATATGGGGGGAGGGGGAGATAACTGGACCTGTTAGGATTAAACCCAAGGGAAACATGCCAGGGCTTGAGGAATGGTAGACTAGCAAGGACCCTTGCACTACCATTTCATTTGAGAAAAGTGATAGACACCTAGAAATTATAGAAACACCTGAAAGGGGTCTGCTAGGAAATGGGGCCCACACTCACAAAAAGATGTTGGAACCATTAGCTCGTCTGAAGTGCATCTATAACAATGCATGCAGTATGAACAACAAACAGGGGGAGCTCGAAGCCATGACGCACCAGGATAACTATGATCCAGTTGCCATCATAGAAACATGGTGGGAGGACTCGCATGACTGGAGTGCTGTGATTGATGGCTACTAACTTTTCAGAAGGGACAGGCAAGGAAAGAGAGGTGGTGGGGTGGCCCTTTATGTTAAGAGCAGTATTGTATGCCTAGAATTTAGCAATACGCATGATGACAGTGTTGAGTGTCTATGGATAAGAATCAAGGGAAAGACCAATAAGGCAGACATTGTGGTAGGAGTTTGTTATAGGATCACTTTCCCTTGTACTTGTGGGGGACTTCAACTTCCCAGATATCTGCTGGAAATATAACACAGCAGAGAGGCAACAGTCCTGGAGATTCTTGGAGTGCATGGAAGACAACTTCCTAATGTAGCTGGTGAGGAAACTGACTAGGGAAAGTGCCCTACTGGACCTGCTGATAGTTAACTCAGGAGGTCTTGTGGGGGATGTAAACGTTGGAGGTTGTCTTGGACAGAGTGATCACGAAATTATACAATTTTCAATTCTTGCTGAAGCAAGGCAGGGGGCCAACAAAACTCCTAGCTTGGACTTCCGAAAGGCAGACTTTGGCCTCTTCAGGATCATGGTTGAAAATGTCCCTTGGGAGACAGTTCTGAAGGGCAAAAATGCCCAGGAAGGCTGGTCGTACTTCAAGGAGGGACTCTTAAAACTGCAGGAAAGAACCATAGCCAAGATCCAAAAAACAAGCAGGAAGGGAAGAAGACCAGCCTGGCTAAATAGAGAGATTTGGCTGGAGCTCAGGAACAGAAAGAAGGTTTATGATATTTGGAAAAGGGGACTGTCAGGCAAGGAGAAATACCAGGAAGCAGTGAAGATAGCCTTCTATGATGCTATAACTGGTTGGGTGGATGAGGGGAGGGCAGCAGATAGAATCATAGAATCTTAGAATCATCATGGACTAGATGATCTCTATGGTCCCTTCCAACTCTAAAAAAAATTCAGTGAAAAAATTCAATGAAATTCAGTGAAGTTCATATCTCCTGTCTACCTGCATGGTTTCAAATTGTGGTTGCCACTTTCAGAAAAAATCCAATTGTGGGTCTCAGAAAAGCAGCAAAGTAGTGGGTAACTGAAGATTCAGTTGGAATTAATCATTTAAGTTGCAAGCCTTATTGAATGTAATTATTCATTAAAACCACTCTATAAAATTGGTGTTTTGTACTTGAAGCTAACATACTGTAATTGTTTTGGAGCAGGGACTATAGGGTGTTTTTTTTTTACATGTTTAGGAATCTATTAATTATTAAATAATGCAAAATATTATTTCTGAGCACATGAAATACTTTTCATTTATCATTGTGAGAAAAAACAGACTTTTCTGAAGCACTGGTGACATAACAAAACTTTGAGGTGAAAATTTTCTTGAAAAGAGTTATTTTTAAATGTACAAAAAACTATTAGCATTTTTAATGTGATAGCAAATATTTAAGGTTTACAAAGTGCTAGTATAAAAAATACTTTGGCAGATTAGATACAATAAAAATATGGAACTATGAACAGATTGAATCTCTGTTGAGGTTCACAGTAATGTGTTGGCTACAGAATGATTTATACATTTGAATCAAAATATTACGCTACACCTTTTTTCTCCATTAGAATTGTATAATTACATGATAACAATAAAATGGAGATTGTGTGTTTCAAATGGAACAAGAGGGTCATCTCACTGCAATAATGAAAATAAAATCATACCACTCTGATCCTGAAGGACCTCTCACTGTCAAGCCGCAAAACTCAGGCAGCAAAATTAAAAGCAGGAAAGATGATTTTTAAGGAAAACCTGGATGGATGGATGGATGGATGGATGGAAGGAAGGAAGGAAGGAAGGAAGGAAGGAAGGAAGGAAGGAAGGAAGGAAGGAAAATACTGCATTTGAAAATTGGTGTAGATTAAATGTTTGCAACCTTTTGTGGCTTAGCCTCACCAAATAAAGCTCCAATACTACATACTTTAAATTTCACAAAGTAATTGCAGTTGCCTCAATGCCTATTATCTCAAGCTCAAAGGCTCTGCCTTATCTTTACAGTGCTTGAGCCGTACAGATGATGCCTTTATATATGACTGGGAACCACTGAGATTGAGTATAACAATGGATGCAAAAGTAGTGAAGAGAAAAAAATAATCTTTAGTGGTCTAGTGGTGGTGTCTTTGTTTCTTGGAAAAGAACCACAGACCTGATGGATAAATGCTCTGTGAGATTTCTTTATAGGAGACAAAGGATAGTCTTTATTTTAAATTAAAATAAAGAAATAAATAAAAATACTCTGGGAAGGAGTATTGGGAAATGTCAACTGATTTGTATATCTTGCAACAGGTTTACAACTGGTTTACATGGGAAAACAACCAGTCAGGTCTTGATCTAAACTTTTTTATTTATTTGCACTAGAGCATTTCACAAAAGCACAAATCTTGCTGAGAACATTGTGGCCCCATATAAAACACATGAAAGGAAATTATCTATGTTCCAAACAGGTTAGAAGGTGTTTTGAAACAGGAAACTTGTCCTCTTTTGTATGATCAAAAGAAAAAAAATACAAGATGAAAAACAGAATGTAGAAACTTGGATACCAGCGATGAGAAGTCATAACAAAGATCATGCAGTTATGTGCACTGTGTAGGAATGCATGCTCTGCTAAGTTGTATAATGGCTCTACTTAGAATCTGCTAGCTGTTGATTTTCACCCTTTCCCTGTCTTGTGCAGTTGTGTTGTATAGATTTGCAAAAAAGAGGCAAACGACTAGGGTCTTTTGCTTTAGAAGTTCTATTGTGTCAAAAAATGAGATTTCATAATTTGTTTTTATGCCAATTTGCACAGAAGAGTCCACCTTTTATGTTTGTTTATTTCTGCATTTTTTTTTTTTTAAGAAGGAAAGAAATAAATCACAGAATTATGGAATTTTCAGAGTTGGAAGATCATCTAGTCCAACTCCCCTGCTGAAGCAGGATTGCCTAGAGCACATTACTCAGGACAGCATCAAGACAGGTCTTGAAAATCTCCAGAGAAGGGGAGACCACAACCTCTCTGGGCAGCCTGTTCCAGGGCTCTGTCGCCCTCACTGTAAAGAAGTTCATCCTCATATTTGAATGGAACTTCCTATGTTCCTGCTTGTGCCCGTTGCCCCTTGTCCTATCTCCATCTGGCTCCATCATCCTTCAACCCACCCTTTAGGTACTTGTAACCATAGGAAAGGTCTCCCCTCAGCCTTCTGCTCTCCAGGCTAAAGAGTCGCAGCTCTCTCAGCCTTTCCTCATAAGGGAGATGCCCCAGTCCCTTAATCATCTTCATTGCCCTACGCTGGACTCTCTCCAGTAGTTCCCTGTCCCTCTTGAACTGGGGAGCCCAGAACTGGACGCAGTATTCCAGTTGTGGCCTCACATCAGACTCAAGGATCGAATTAGTTCTTAGGAACATGGGTTCATGCTATTTATTTCTCCTGTGTATAAATGCCTACAAAGCCTTGCAGGTTTTGTTTTGTTTAGATTTGATTTGTTTTGGTTTTTTTTCTTCTCTGAATTCCCTGGCTTGCTATTGACATTTTAATAGAAACTGACACATTTCCCCAAATTTCCCTAATTTGAAGCTACAACATTTCTCATCCATAACTGTTTTGACCAGCGTTACGGCATATACCTTCATTTATTTATAGGTTCTGTAAAAGGAATAAAAGAAGTCTGGGTTTGTTGCTAAGTAGTCTATTTTACACTAAAATCCTTCCAGTAGGTTAGCATGTAATGATTTACAAGTAATGATTTACAAATACGTGACTGGAATTGGTGGTATTTTAATTTTGCAAGTTTGTGGCAGTGTTTAATCAATCTGTGACTAATTATCCAGGCTGAATCAATAGAGGATATAACTTGTACTGTTCTTACTGTGAATATTTAATTCCTAACTTCAAAGAAGTAAAATATAGTTTTTCTTTATATTTGTTTTTGTTTTGAAACACAGACCTCAGTCTGTGATTGTGACAATACTCACCATGAAATAGAAGCTTGTCTAGTACTCAGTTTATTGTTAGCATCAGACTCTCAGGACAAACTTACTCAGTTCAGAAAAGATGGAGCACTGGCCAGGAGTCTGACAGATCTTCCAGCATGCACATGAGACGTGAGGAATTTGGCTAGTCTCTCTTTTGGTTCCACTGCTACTGAATTAGAATTTGTTTTGCAGACATTTGCAGATCCATGAATTTTCTTCTGTCTTTCTTCTCAGACAAAGCATGTTTGTGCGTGGATGCAGAGGTGTGTGCAGTACATATTTTTCATCAGAAAATCACTATTGTTCTTTTTTCTTTTTGGAAGGCATAGAAAGAACATGAATTTTTGAACACGATTCTGTTCAAAGAACCATGGTATTTTCTTATGCTTACAAAGTGGTATGGTAATATTTCAATTTATATTAGTGATGAAAATCCAAAATATTCCTGTGGGAAGTTCAGAAGTAGGTCAATATATTTACACATTGGGAAAATGGTATATATTAGTGGTAATTGGTATATAAGGTGATAATTACAGTGGCTTGTGGCAGATTTTTCAGATTTGATCCCTTGGGTTGTTACTTGGTTTTTGTGTGTTTTTTTTCTTAATGCAACTGTCTTCTCTCCTATATCTTGTCCAGAGCTCTTTACCCACCCCTGGGTAAGATATTGTTGCTGTGAAACAGACTAAATAATTATTCTTGCACTTTGATACCAGTAGAGATTCAAAATGCAATGCTCCTCAAGCATGCAATGCCAGCAGTACTGTACTTCATACACTACAGCTTCCTTCAGGGCATACACCGTATTTCCTTGGGTTGTCATCTTCCCTCAGCGCAAGCACAAAGCATTCAGCAGTTCTGTTATCTCCCCCCAGTTTGAACCCTTTTCTTCTTAATAATCAGTGAAGTACATCTATGGAGAGGTGCACTGGCAGGATCTTTGTGAACTCAGGTTGTTTGTTCCATGGTATGAGCATTTATCTCTGGAGCTGTGTTCCTTTCATTAAAGTGCCCATTTGTTGGCATTATTTAAAATTTTCTTATTTGAAAAAAACTGCCCCAATTCAAATATCCTTATTATATTTTCCATTTCACACCAAAGAAGTATAGTTTGGATTATGGTGTTAAAGTGTTACTTAAAACTGTTCTGTTTTCTCATTAAAAAGTTTTCCCCATCTTATTGGCCTCAGGAGACAGAACATGTTTTCTCCATACAGATCCTAGGGGATAATAAGCAATAAGCTACATGTCAGTTACATCATATTAGTTTAATAACACCCGGAGTAACTTAACTGCAAATGCTCAAATCTTTCTCCTTACCCACAGATCTCTAATTATGAATAGGAAGCCAAGGATTTAATGAAGAATTGTATAATTCTTTAATGGAAATTTTATGACAATATACTTGGCCAGGTTCTCACTTTCATTTGGATCCATTTGCACAGCTGGGGGCAGCTAGGCAATCCCCCAGCCAAACAGCATTCCATAAATGCAATACTGACTTGTACTTCAGTTGTCTGAAGCAGCCATTTGCACTGTGGGGTTCTGGAAACTCAGTAAAGCCACAGAAAATGCTTTATCTCTGTGTGCAGTGTTGGATGGCCAGACCTGAAGATCAGAGCTAGTCATTCCTGACTGCTTTGTTATGCAGAGCTTAAAAATCCTCTGCTTTAACATGAACTGAAGGCTTATTTATGTAGTCTGCCATCACCTGTTGTTGAAATCAGTACATTAGAGCCTTGCAATGTGTATCAAATACACTGCTGAAGGTACTCCACTTCCTGAGAAAAAACAAGGCTAGAATACAGGGACTGCTTCTACTAATTTTTTAAATAATTGTTGTGTAAATTTTATTTGAATAATTAAGTTGAACAATAATATTGTTGTCTTTATAATTCTGTGGTTTGGACTCATTCCCATCTCTGACTACTCACTTATGAAAGGAGAGATTCCAGCATCCTTATCATGCTGGCCTTTACAAGGCACATAAACTATTCAAGGCTGAAGCAGTGATCCTCCTGCCAAAGTTGCATCTTGCTTAGTTTCCTGGGAAGAATTTTGCCCCCAAAGATAAATGTTTTCACTGTTGAAAAGCAGTAATAGAGCTGCAATAGAAAATAGTGTGCAATCCCTCCCATCTGTGGGTAAACACAAAGTTAGATTTCTTTTCAAAAATAAACAACAGTTGCTTTTCAGACATTATTCCTTTAGAGTCAATTTAAAAGGTGAAAATTTCTACAACATATAAATATTTTGCAGTTCAAAGTATAAAATGCTTCAGCCTTGAATAATGGTCTTATAATTCAGGAAGTGATTAAAACAGCACATTGACTCTTCAGTATAAGTGATGATATCCTAGGGATTGACTGTTTTATGGGACTCCTAAGCTGCTTTTTACTCATCGTCTTTCTAAAAAACACCATAAATTAAGCAGGTAAAAATTAATAGAATTATACGTAGATGTTGAGTGAGACTTTAACCCAGCATAACTATATAGTGTATAGGGTATTTTGTTTGCAAACTCAAGTTCAGTATATCTTCTAGGTGACTTTCGGGAACAGAATTATGAAGAAGCTATCATCATAATGGAAGTGTCTCAAATGTTAATATTAGTTTTGCATCACTGAGTTCTAATCAGGGTTATCTTTTCCTTTTGTAATGGAAGAAGTTCACATAGTACAAGCATAGCTAATTTATCAAGGTGTGATCTCCACCTAGACACTACTTCTGGTCAGTTATAATGCCAGATATCTACCCTGTGAGGGAGTAGTGGTTTGAGAACTTGACAATTGAAAAGTTAGTTAGCTAAGCAAATTTATTCCCACCCCACCCCCTCCTTACACACACACACACACACACTGGGACTTTTGGACATGGTGTAGGTCATAGTCTCCATTTTTGCAAACTCAGGTGGTGTTGGGAACTGGCACAAGGAGAAGCCAATTATAATATTTATTGTAGATGACAAGAAATAAATACATGCAAACTCATTGTGGATTCCTTGACAAATAAACAAATCTTAAAAAGTCAGTAGCTTCATACACTTAAAAGCATTTCTCCTGTCTAATTCCAGATGATTTTTTAAGTATGTAGAACTGTTGTTATAGTTTTTGCGGTCAATAACTTTCAGAAAAATATATTTATCTAAGAGAAACTGTATTCACTGAAAGTAATAGCTTAATAGTATAATGTTGTTTGACTTTTTCTTCTAACAGGTATAGTGTGAAGCAAAAGAGGACTTACCTTCTGAATTTGTTTAATTTAATTTCATGTCTTAAGTTTGTCACTGTGTCCCAAATATGATAATCCTTTTTTATGACTAAAGCATAGACCTTGTTTTATTTTAATCCTTAGTCAAACAGCTAATTAAAAATAGTCCCATTGAACTGAATTTTCAGCTTTCTGAACTTAACGTAGGATAAGGAACATCAAGAGGAGACTCCTTAGGATCACTTTTGAGATTTGGAAATCTTCCTATCTGTATCTAGTTCACCAGTGGCATAATTGAAAAGAGATTAGTCTGTATTGCACCTAACTCGTGATAGCTACAGTTGAGGACAACAATACAAAGTCAGGATGTATGTAGCCCTTATCTGATTAGGGTAAGAAGGAAGAAGGGGAAGAAAACCAGGAGAGAGCTATAAAGCTATGTGTTTCTTACTTGCTTAACTCCTACAGACTATATTGCTGCTCTAGGTAGTGCTAATAGGCAGAGTAATGCCCCTTTACCCTTCACTGTAAGTATAAGGCTAGTCAAAAAGAGGAAGTACTTTCTTGCAATTTACAGGCCAATTGTGGATAAAAGTCAGATTACACTGAATTCAGTTAGTAAGCAAATACTACCTTGCTTGCTCTGAGGAATGGCTATTAATTTTCTATTTTATATCAAGAAAATTGTTATGCTCAAAGGTTACATTTTGCATGTTGCATAAATTCATATCACTCACACAAGACAGGACATGTATCTTTGGCTGTAAAGATTTCATCTTAGTTTGATTTTACTCAAAGCTAGTCTAGGTAGTTCAAAAAGGCACAATTAGGGCTTTCTAGTTAAGACTGAAAACAATGACATCCAAAAAGAAAGATCTGCATTTCGGACTGGATCCCATGAGCTAGTCTTCTGCTTTCTCATAACCAGTTCTAGTTAAATGAAGATGAATGAAGTAGCTGGAGTTAGTGGAAAATACAGGACATATTTGAATTTTAAATCACAATTCTAAACAAATATAGCATCAAATTGTTGGACTTTTAGAAGAACTCAGTTTAAAATAGTTAAAATCACATCTGGTTTTCATTTAAACAAAGCAAACACACAAGCACTTTTCTTCCAAAATAAAGTTTGTCAGTCTTTATGTTTTCCACTATAACTATAATCAACCTAAAATATAAAGAAACAACAAAAAAAAAACCCCAGCCACCCAACCCAAAGTATTCTGCGAATTATTGAAATCAAGCTTATTTTTACAGACAATATTTTATACAAGAAGGGTTAAATGAACACAAATCATTGAATTCAGTGATCTAAAATTCCAATTTTTAGATACTGGCTTTTCAAAAAAGTCATGCCTCAGAAGCATACACCTAAGGATGCATGCACTTGGGAGAGCAGTAAGGAAGTCTGCAGGCTGGCTCAGTAGCTCATGAAGAGGATTTATCGTTTGTGTAATCAAGAATTAGTGGATGTGCCAATGCATGTAATAGCAGGAGATGGAGACAGCAGCATGTGCCCTTTTCTTGTTGTTTTAAGTGAAAGGGTTATCTGTAATCCAACAAAAGGAGAACAAACAGATATATTCTGTAGAAGGATTGGTCAGTATTACTGCAATAAATATAAGGTAGGAAATAAAATTGTGTAAAGAAACAGAATGACTATTGAATTTTAAATGCTGGGATTTTCTTGCTTTTGGAAATCCCACATTTCACCAGATGTGTCCAATTGACATAAAAGCTGAAGTCTACAGTAAATTATGGAGAATAGTTCATATAAAGTTTTTTAAAAAGAGCTGATTTTCAAAGATGAAGTGAATTTTCCATCACTCGCTTTAAAAAAATCATCTTATAAACTGTATTCACTAGATCTTTGAGAAAAAAAGGATTTTGAAGATCATTATATGATTTTACCAGCAGGAGAAGGGAGCAGGTTTTCTGTTGTCTATTAACAATTATTACATGACTGTTTGCAACAATTATTGTACACTATGTTTTACATCTGCTTTTCAGATCAAGTTTTGTTCTATCAATATTTTCCATATTAGAAACCACTTACCTCTATAAAGACTATTTTGCTTCCACCCTGACTTTTCTTTACTCTTCCCTCCACACACATCGCCCTTACCCTCCCCTTGCCACTCCCCCCTCCCCCCTGGCCTTCTTCAATCACTGGAAAAGAAGCAAAGGAAACCTAAGATTAACATGGACAGTCTTTGCTATCTCCTCAACACAGGGCCTGTTTTCTGATTGTGAATTTTTTGTTGGTTACCCAAAAGACAAGGGAGTTTTGTTGCTTGGCAACTCTACCTGTTTGTTAGGACTGCTGTGCAAAGGACAACGTTTTAAAGGTGTTATTCCTGCTTGAAAAATGCAAACGTGTCTCAGATGGAAACTGGAGATTCAGCTGGAGCAGAGTAAGCTCCTAGAACTTGGCTAAAAGTTTATCTAATAAAATGTCCAAAGAAATGAAATGAGATTGTCATAGATAACTATATTGCAGAATATGATTTTGTTTGCTTTGAAACTCTTGAAATTACTTAGTGTATATTAAGTACTCTTGTTAGCTAAGTGCTTTTACAAGTGTTGTTGGAATCAAAGTAATGTACACAGGGAATTTAATAAAGATGTTATTCTGCAAAATGATGGGGACTAGTGTTTACAGATGCTAGAATGTCAATTTGTAATCAGGATATATGATATGCATGTGCATTGCCCACATGTGCTGCAGATGGCAGGCTCCATGAAGGTATCTTATAATCATTATAATATCTTAGTAACAGCCTTTTCAGGCAGGAAGGAACAAGCATGTGGGAGAAGAATCAGAGAAGTTATGGGAGATATGGAAGCAGGTGCAATACATCATAACGGATTTGTACTTTTCCCCCAAAAATATATTTCAGTCATTTCAAAGCTAGCAATCTGGGGAGCAATTTTCTTTTTTTCAGGAAGGTTTTTATATGCTTCCTTGTGAAGATTTTATGCATTTTTGATAAAGAAGTGACCCAGAGAATTATGTAAGAGCAAGGGTAGGAAATATTACTCACTCAGAATGATCACTAATTCAAGAAGTCGGCTTTGTTCTAAATTAAAGGTGAAGATAAATACTTTATCTGGAAATGCACACTCCTTTATATTCAAAGTTTTAGGAAAAAAAAAAGTATGACATGCTAACTTTTTATGCAACAATGTGTATAAAATGCTTAGTGACCTAACTGCAGGCACTGCACTGTTTTCATGATGTGATTAGCAAGCATGACATGATCACTTTACTCCTGAGAATAATATTGTCATTAATTGGGTATGGTCACATTCAAGACTTTGAAAAACTGAAATGAATTTGAACGCTAATTCATTATAGTTATAATGGATGTTTTTATTCAGGACCATTTTAGTTCGCCAGTTTGTACCAAAATAAGTAACATTTATGGATTCCAAAACGTTGTTTCTGAAAGAATGACAAACGCACTGCTCTCACATTACACCTGCTCAGTGAATAAATAGATCACTGTTATACAATTTTTCTAATTGCTTGACTCATTTCCTTTTTGAAAAGCTTCCTAGATTTCCAGATCATAAGGAATTGCTAAAACAAGCTAGATATACAGCTGCATACAAGGACCCTTTGCAAATAATTTCTGAAACAAATCTCACACATCTAACTGAAATGAAATGTATTTGTTTAGAGAAATGTTCCAGACTTGAAGATGTAAACAAGCTGATAACAACTTTAAAACATACTGCTTCGAGTTCATGAGGCATTCCAACTACTAGAAATTTGGTTAGATGTAAATTGAGACAAAACAAATGTTCTTTAGCTTTTTTTCCTTCAGAAATAGGAAACATTTCTTATCAATATCTCCACATGTGTGTCAGTCCACAGCAAAGATTCTTGGTATCTGTTAGCTTTCAGTGCTTTTATTAAGAGTGAAAAATATCAGTTCTGGTTAGTTACCACTGCTGTTTTCAGTGTAGCTCTGGCTATGTGGCAATCTTGAGGACAACTCCAGGGTGGCAACTTGGAGCTTCCAGCAAAGTTGTACTCCTCCATTTGCCTCCTCAAGAACTACATGCCCCTGGAGAGACCTAAACCACTTCTGCAGTTTTGAGTGGAGGTGTGCCTCAGATAATTCTTCTGTCTTCCATCAAATGCAAGGACAGCAAAGTTAATTTTCTTTCTGAGTTGATGGCCTGCAATAGCAGAAGCCCTGATGTCTTAGCTGAATTATGTGAGGTAACACTTCAAGTACTTCTGGGACTGTGGAATGTGACCCAGGCAAATTGGCAGAGCTGGCTGTAACAGAATAAAGTATCCTCCAAGTGAGTAAATCAAAGCAAATTTCTACCTATATTACATAATATATAAATCACTTCTTTCAGGTCAATTATATATTATTAACGGGTTTTTTTTCGCTCTTGAATTTCATATTAGCTTCAATAAAGATTATGTAGGAATATACAAGTTCAGCAGTTGCTAATGATGTAGGAGACAGAAGAGAACTTGGCTTTTTCTTCTGCACCTTCAGTGTCCTGTCTTGTAACATAAGAAGTGAAGGTGAGCAGATGATTATGAATATATTTATTTAATGATTTTTCTTCCAAAATGTAGCTTTGCAGTAGAGTGTAAATTGCACTAATATAAATCAGGATTAAATAAAAATAAAGATTAAATTAAAAGTATGACCTCAAGCCCACAAAGTTTTCCAAAAGATCTGCTGAATACATATAGGCTTCCACTAAGAATATATTTTGAATCAAGCTGAAACTAAAGGACTGAAGTTTTTCAAAAGTTCAGAGTTACTAAAATTGAAGGCTAACATTTAAACCAGGATGTAACCTTTATGCAATAGTCATTACCACAACTTTTATGTAAATTTTATCTTGACCATAGATACAATTTATATATTTGCATAATAAGAATCTGCACTTTTCTTTCATTTGAATGAAATACAGTAGTGTATTCATTTCAGTAAAAGCAGTCCTTGACTTCACAATAGTTTACCTAGAAGCATTACTCTGAAGATTGCTGTAATATACCAATCAAAAAGGATACAAAATCTTTTTACCATGCCAGTTTTCCTATTGAGAAGTTAACATAGAGTTGTGTATTTTAAAATGAAGCCATCTGTGTATTCAAAACTATTTTCTTTATCTTCCTCAGTTCACAAGTATGCTATCCTCAGCTTGAAGAAACATAAAATATTCTGTTTCGTATATACTGAATTACTTGTGCCAAAAAGTTCTGATTGTGAAAAAAATTGGCTACACTTAATTATGTTTGACATTTCTGCTATCAATTTATAGCTACATATAGATTGCATAATGGAATTACACTGGCATTTCAACATATAACAGACATTTAGTATGACTTGTGACAGCATGTGTGTGTTTCAGGTGGAGTATTTCAGCAGGATGGAGGGCAAAGAGGTATCAATTCAATGTGATTACTGTCCACTCAGATAGAGTCTTAGCACATTTCTGAACTGCTGCAGAAAAAAATAAAGGGCTAGAAAATTGAACCATTTTCCGACAATGTTACTCTTGGATGATGCTTAGATGCTATCTATGTTTGAGGTGGCTCTAGGTTGCCAAGATAAATAGACTGCTTTTTAACATTTCATTATTTCATTACATCCTCATGTCAGAATAAAAAAATGACGTGTCAGATATTCTGATGATTTGACATAAATAATGTCAAGTAACACGGAACAGTAGGAGACCAATATTTATAAAAAATGGGTTATGAATGCCAGAAAACTAACCAAACGCACCTGAAGTTTGCCCATTTGCTCTATTTAGCCTCAGCACTGCCTGAGAGAAGTATAAGCACAAGCTGCAGCAGTTTCCATGTATTTTTCCTCTGTTGTATTGTATTTCATCATATACAATATAGTAAGCCACTATAATTAAATTGAACCCACATGCTTTAAAATCCGGACCATAATTTAATCTACCATAATATTCAGTATATAGGAAACAAGAAGTCACATAGACTTGGGAAGGAAATAACTTGGAGGTTATTTGACTCCTTTAAATTAAAAATATATTCAAAAATATAGAAATGCCTGTTGTTTGTTTCTACATGTAGTGGAATGCTTCCTAATTTCCAAGAAAGAAACTACAGAGGAATTTGATTTGGATCAAATTCAGACTAAACTGTACTCATCAGGCAAATATTCCCTGAAACACAGAGTTAGTATTGACTGTGCAATATAACCCCAAAGGCTACACTTGATTTTTATAATCCAAATAAATATATTTTGGTGCCCGTTTTTCTGTTTTGATCAAATCTATTTAAAACGATATTTTATAAATGCCTGGATAGTTTGATCCCCTATAATTTGGAAACCATTATTTGAATACCTTTATATCACTCAAAGACACTTCTTGTTATAGTAATTTATAATCCGTTCACTTCTGCTGTGTATCACTTCAGCTAGTTGGAGTTAGTTTTAAGGACTAACCATTTCCACTGGACTGGAAAATCCACAAAAAATCTTGAAACTGAGTCAGTTTTGGTTAAATTCACTCTCTCCCTTCCCCCTCCCCCCTTAACTTTAAACTTTGTTTGAAACATAAATTAAAGCTTTCAACCAGGCCAAAAATCAAATCCTTTACTGAGTTAAAAAATATTATGACTGTTTTGTTTTTCTGCTTTTTTTGGTTGTTTTTTTTTTTTTTTGTAGGTTTTTTTGTTTGGTTGGTTGGTTTGGGGGAGTTTTTTTAACCCTCAGACCTTTATGGAAACAGAAGTCCTGCACTCTGTGAGGAGGATTGGACTGCTGACATTTTTGGCTGGATCAGCTGTGGGATCATCACCTAATTTTCTAGGTGCTGTTCTGAACTGCATTTCTTAAAAGGCTGAAGTTACCCATTATGCATCCAAAGAAACATTAAAACATTTTCTAGGTGTTTAAATTGTTGGAAATAATATTTCTGCTGTTGTTGTTTGGTTTGTCTCAAACAAAGTGAGGCACTTCAGCATTTTAGTGACCTGTCCTGGTTCTGCTGCCCACATTCAGAATCTGCCTCTGTGTTCCTTTGGCACACAGGGTTTAACCTGTAGCTAGATGCAGAACTCAAGCAATGTGATCTGCATTGCTACTTCAATTCATGGCATGTCTACATCCCCAGAAATCTCATCCACTGAAGTCAAGATTTTTCAGTAGCTGTACAGATCTTGGAGGACTTAACAGATTAAACCTAGACATAAAAATTATTGGCTGCAAAGTTTTTGAAACACAAATGAATATTCTCATCAAAAGAAGTATGAACTATAATTTGCACTAGCTAAATTTCATGATTGTCCTGAAGGGTAACCCCAAACTGGTCATCTTCATTATTACTGGTGATAGAGGTATTTAAAAGGCATGTGGATGTGGCACTTGGGGACACAGTTTAGTGGTGGACTTGACAGTATTAGGTTTATGGTTGGACTCAATGATCTTAAAGGTCCTTTCCAACTGAGATGATTCTATGATTCTATGAAAAAGTGAATAATCCTAATGAAATGTGCATCAGAAAGGATAGATCCTTATTTCTTCTCCATTGGATACATCCAGGAGCTTGGCTTGCTCTCAAGCAAAATAACCCTCTTAAAAATGACTGTAAGTGAAATACTTTTTGGATTTTCACAAAAATTGCAACTTGCTACTCCTTCTCTTATTCACAAATGCACATAATTTTGAAGGGCGCAGAGAAAGAACCAATAAAATGAGATTTAGTTTTTAGAACAAAACAAAAAAAAAAAAACAAAAAAAACCAAAAAACAAAACAAAAAAAATCCCTATTTTTTCTGTTCTCAACATACGGAAGTCAGAACATGTTTCTCTTGTAGATGTATTTTACTTCAGTAAAACATATCAGCTGTGAACTTTCTGGCAAAATACAGAGAAACACTTTTTATGGGCACTTATAGGAAGGATGGGGATTTATTCTGTGTCTGGTCTGAAAATGGGAGCACCAAGGTACGAATTAACTCTACAGAGCTCCCTACACATTTGGTGTGTATTTGAAATGTGAGGTTGGTAAATTACAATAATTTTAGATAAATATCAGCTAGCTAATCTGGCTAACTCAGAGAAATTGCCCAAATGTAGCTGTGGTTGAAGCAGCCCATTGTATCTGCAGTGTATTCAAGCAGTGTAATTTTTTTGTTGCTCAAAGACTCTGTCATACTCCAGGGATGTGCTGGAATGGTTTAATTGTAATCAGAGGCTTTATGCACATGAAGGATTTGTTAAACTCATTCTGATCAGTTCATTAAAAGCTTGAATGCCATATGAAAGCTTTCTGTACTGATTGGATTTCACTCAAAAATTCTAATTCAGAGTAATAAGCATAGAGTGGAAGTTACAATAGGGATGGAGAACAAATAATATCTATTTTCCCACAATTTATCTTCTTTGAACAGTACTGTCTTGCCTGTGATGTGACACAGCAATACACTAATACTTGAAAGAAACTATCTTTTTCCCTTTTTTTCTCAGGTATATTTTGTATGTATATTTGTATAAAAGAAATAACCATGGTGAATATTCTGTCTCAGAATTTAGAAGGAACTCAATAAAAATTTGTAAATCTATGCTTTCCTCATGTAAACATCTAATCCTTTGCTTTAGAATAAGCCTTCCCAGTAAATAAACCACAGTGATAAACAACACTAGGCTCCATTCCATTTCAAACAGTTTTATCCCATTAAAAGATTGGGTCATAAAGAATGGGCTGTAAGTGATCTTATCAGTCTTGTATCTAAGGCATGATGAAATCTTCTACTGAAATGCATAAAACCATAATCTTTGCATTTCTGATGACACATTGTGTTCTATATTTTCACTCTTAAGAAGCAAATAAAATTGCTACAAAACAAAACAAACTGGAGGAAAGAAACCCTGTTTACCAGCTAAAGCAAGTATGTATATTCAGTCAAGCCTTAAAATCATCTCATCAAATGCAAAGGAAACATTTAAGCTTCCATTTCAAATTTTTATGCAGGACAATTAAGTCTTTCAACTATTTATAGAAGAACATAAACATGGTTGGTCTTACAGGGTCAGACAAAAGGCCGATTAGCCAAGTATTTTGTATTCTGTAGGGGCCAAAGCCTAGGGAAGATGGTAGAAACAAAGCGAGTTTGTAGTAACATCTCTTCAGCACATGCCAAGTCCCACAAGGGACTTCATGAAGCAATGATGGTGTCTTTGCATACGTTTATAAGTAACATGGAAAAGTGAGAAAATAAATTCCTCTCTATGGTTTCTCTTCTGGAGAAGAGAAGGCTGAGGGATATCTGATCAACAGCTATAAGTACTTAAAGGGTTGGTATCAGGAGGGTGGGACCAGTCTTTTTTAAGTGACGCCCAGTGACAGGACAAGAGGAAATGAGCACAAACGTACATAAAAGGTTCCACCTAAACATAAGGAGGAACTTCTTCACTTTCAGGGTGACAGAGCACTGGAATAGTGTGCCCAGATAGGTGGTGGAGTCTCCGTCTCTGGAGACATTCAAAACCCACCTGGACAAGTTCCTGTGCAACCTGGTCTAGGTGGACCTGCTTTGGAAGGAGAGTTAGACTAGATGGTCTCTAAAGGTCCCTTCCAACCCCATATCATTCTGTGATTCTATGATTCTATGTTTTATATAATCTTCTGGTAATGGGAAAGGATACCAGACCTAGTGACACTTGTGAGGTCCTCATTTGCTACTGATGCCAACAGCATACAAGTGCATGGATCTCCTCTCACAAGTGTTTCAGAGTATTACAGAGGTTTTTGGCTAATTCACTTTTTCCAGGTGTCTTCTTGTCATGGTCATCTTGGATCTTTCAAATTTACATAACAATCTATTTTCTAAATTAAGCTTTAATTTATAAGCTCACTGACACCATATTAGCCAGTCTCCTTGAGTGCAAAACATAAGAGCATGCCAGGCCCAAAGGTGCCAATGAGTTTTGAGTAGGCATACTTACCTTCTTCTGCTGGCATTTGCATCTCCTTGCAAGCACTGTAAAAATATCCTAATAACACCTGTCACTGTAAAACACTCAACTATATCTGGATAACTTCAGACACAAAACTTTTCAAGAAAAAAAAATGGCTCTGTGCCTAGCTAAATACTAAAAAGACCTTTAGCCAAAAGGTTTGCTATATAATTTTGTTTCTTTAGTTTTATTTCAATTACAAAGTGTTTCTATTAGGCAAACTTTCTCTTTGCTTCAGTTCCTCTCAATAGTTCAGATCCCCATGACTAGCTCAAACAAAGTAAATTAATATACACAAAGAGGTTTTCCTTACTTGATAGATTCATGCCATTGGGTGACTGTATATAGTATTTAACCTTCTTCTCCATTTCCATGATCTAAATGTTATGCTGTGGTGTATGAGGGAGTAGACAAAGAGTAAACTTGTCAAGGAAGTATTGAATTAGCACATCAAAACTGTTTCTGGCACATTTGAACATATTTAACTGAATTATTATTCTACAATTGAACTTGAAAGACAAAATTGAAATTAATGTTTTTTATAAATATCAGGAGGATGGGGCTAGATTATTCTCAGTGGTGCCTGGTGACAGGAATACAGCCAGTGGTCACAGACTGGAAGAAAGGAAATTCCAGCTTGACATGAGGAAAAGCTTCTTTACTTTGAGGGCAACAGAGCACTGGAACAGGTTGCCCAAAGAGGTGGTGGAGTCTCTGTCTCTGGAGACATTCAAAACCTGCCTGGACAAGTTCCTGTGCAACCTGCTCTAGATGGACCTGCTTTGGCAGGGAGGTTGGAATAGATGATCTCCAAAGGTCCCTTCCATCACCTACAATTCTGTGATTATGTAAGAGTATTTTTAAATTGTATTTTAAAATATTTTTCAATCTTTATCAAACAACATAGTTAACTTAAAAGAGAAAAATTACATGAGATAATAAATCTAAAATCACGAAATCAAAGAATCACAGAATCATGGAATTGTCAGAGTTGGAAGGGACCTCTAGAGATCATCTAGTCCAACTCCCCTGCTAAAGCTGGAACGCCTAGAGCACATTACTCAGGACTGCATCCAAGCGTGTCTTGAAGATCTCCAGAGAAGGGAACTCCATGACCTTCCTGGGAAGCCACTGCTCCATCATCCTCACAGTAAAGAAGTTTTTCCTCATATTTGAATGCAACTTGCTGTGTTCCAGACTGACCCCATTGCCCCTTGTCCTATCACAGGAAGCCACTGAAAAGAGTCTGGCCCCAACATCCTTCAACCCACCCTTTAGATACTTATAAACATGACTGACACATGGAAAGTGTGCTATCTACCTGGACTCCCAGATCCTTTTCCTCAGTAGTGCTTCCCAGAAGATCTACCCCTAACCTGTATTGGTTCCTGGGGTTCTTCCTCCCCAGGTGCAGGACCCTATATTCACTCTTGTTGAATCTCATTAGGTTCTTTTCTGCCCAGCTGTTGAGCCTGTTCAGATCACGCTGGATGGTGACACAGCCCTCTGGAGTGTCAGACAGCCCTCCTAATTTGGTATCATCAGCAAACCTGCTGAGGATACACTCTGTCCCCTCGCCCAGGTCATTTATGAATATGTTGAACAGGACTGGGCCTAGTATTGAGCCCTGAGAGACACCACTGGTCGCAGGCCTCCAACTTGAACCTGCTCCATTAATTAGAACTCTCTGAGTCCTGTCACAACCAGGACACAATCTACCTCATTGTCTCCTCATCTAGCCCATATTTCCTTAATTTTCTAATGAGGATGTTGTGGGAGACAGTGTCAAAAGCCTTGCTGAAGTCAAGATAGATGACATCTGCTGCTCTCCCTTCATCTAAGCAACCAGTTACTACATCATAGAAGGCTCACAGATTAGTCAAGCATGATTTACCTTTGGTAAATCTGTGTTGAACAATACCGATAACTTCTTAATCTTCAATGTGTTTGGAGATGACGCCCAGCACGAGCCGCTGCATTATTTTCTCAGGGACAGAGGTGAGACTAATTGGCCTGTAGTTCCCTGGGTCCTCCTTCTTGCCCTTTTTGTAGACTGGTGTGATATTTGCCTTCCTCCAGTCCTCAGGCACCTCTCCTGTTCCCCAAGACCTCTCATAAATGATGGAGAGTGGCTCAGCAATAACATCTGCCACTTCTCTCAGCACTCGTAAGTGCATCCCATCAGGTCCCATAGATTTATGGATGTCTAGTTTGTCAAGTAGTCTCTAATCCAGTCCTCCCCCAACAGAGGGGAAGTCTTCCTCTCTCCAAACCCTCTCCCTTGTCTCCAGGGTCTCAGATTCATGAGAGGCAGATTTGGCAATGAAGACTGAAGCAAAGAAAGCATTCAGCAACTCCACCTTCTCTGTGTCTTCCACCACCAAGGCACCCACTTCATTCATTAGCAGGCCCACATTCTCGCTAGCCTGCCTTTTTTATTGATATATTGAAAAAAGCTCTTCTTATTATCTTTAACTGTTGTTTCCAAGTTAAGTTCTGCTTGGACTTTTGCTCTTCTAATTTTTCCATGGCATACCTTCATTATACCTTGATATTGTTCATAAGTAGCTGACCCCCTTTTCCAGAGACTGTAGACCTTCCTTTTCTCCCTGAGGTCCAGCTAAATCTCCCTATTTAGCCAGGCTGGCCTTCTTCCCTGTTGGTTCATTCTATGGGACCTGGGGATGTCTTTATCCTGTGCTTTTGAGAGTTCCTCCTTAAAGTACAACCAGCCTTCCTGGGCACCTTTGCCCTTCAGGACTGTCTCCCAAGGGACACTCTCAACCATTCTCCTAAACAGGCCAAAGTCTGCCTTATGAAAGTCCAAGGTGGCTGTTCTGCTGGCTCTCTGTCTTGTTTCTGCAAGAATTGAAGTCTATGGTTTCGTGATCACTCTGCCCAAGACAACCTCTAAACTTTACATCACCCACGAGACCTTCTCTGTTAACAAGCAGCAGGTCTTGTAGGGCGTTTTCCCTGGTTGGCATGCTCACCAGCTCTGTTAGGAAGTTGTCTTTCACACACTCTAGGAACCTCCAGGACTGTTCCCTCTCTGCTGTGTTGTATTTCCAACAGATATCTGGGAAGTTGAAGTCCCCCCCAAGAACAAGAGCGAATAATTGTGAAAGCTCTGCCAGTTGCCAATGGAATATTTCATCAGTTACTATATCCTGGTTTGGGGGTCCATAATAAACTCTCACCATCATGTCTGCCTTGCTGGCCTTCCCCTTGAGTCTGACCCATAAACACTCTACACTGTCGTTCCCATTATTAACTTCTATGCGTTCAAATCTGTTTTTAACATAGAGGGCAACTCCACCACCTCTCCTTCCTTGTCTATCCTTTCTGAAGAGTTGGTAGCCATCAATAACAGCGCTCCAGTTGTGTAGGTCTTCCCACCATGTTTCTGTGATGGCAACAATATTGTAGTTTCCTGCTGTACAATGGCCTCCATCTCCTCCTGTTTGTTGCTCATGCTGTGTGCATTTGTGTAGAAGCACTTAAGATGGGCTAATTTTCCTGCCAATTTTTGGGGGGCTGAGCCCCAATACCCTCCTGACCATGCTTAGATCCTTCTGTGGTTGCTGATTTACCACTATCCCTGATGTCATGACTACCACGTGGGTTACCATCCCCCATTTCTGAGACAACAGGTCGCAGGACCTTACTATTGTTTTTACTAACCAGCACTGATAATCTGCTCCCAGGCTCCTCTTTGGTAATCCTAGTCCCATCCCCATCCCCCTTTAAACCTAGTTTAAAGACCTTTCAATGAGCCCTGCTAGCTCTTGCCCCAATATTCTTCTTCCCCTTTGTGTAAGGCATGCCCCTTGTGTTCCCAGAAGGCCTGGTGTCCTGTAGATCATCCCATGATCAAGGAAACCAAAGTCCTGCTGGTTACACCAGTCTCAGAGCCAAGAGTTAATCTGTTGTCTCTTCCTGTTTGTCCCCTCATCAATGCCTGCAAGTGGTGGGATGGAAGAAAACACAACTTGAGTTCCTGATCCCTTAACCAGCTGTCCAGGAGCCCTAAAGTCTCTCTTCATTGCCCTTGAACTACTCGTGGCCACCTCATCACTGCCTACTTGAAATACTAGTAACCGATAGTAATCTGAGGGCTGGACTAGGGTAAACAGATTTTTCTGTATATCCTTAATCCTAACCCCAGGGAGGCAGTTGACTTCTCTGTGGAATGGATCTGGTCTGAAAATGGAGCCTTCTGTTCCCTGCAGAAGGGAGTCACCCACCACAATTACCTTCCTTTTTTTCTTTGTAGAGGATGTCCTAAGGCATGGGGGTGGATGGCTAGCTTTAGGCAACTCATTGCATGGATTTTCATCAACATCCTCATTTAACTGGTTCTCCATTTCCAAAGCCCCGTACCTATTTTGCAAGTGTAACTGGGAAGGTTTTGCTTGCCCCTTTGACGCAGGACTTTCCTCCATTCCTCATTGTCCCTTGAATCCCTCTCTTCTGCCTGGTGACAGGTGGGATGGAGGTCATCCACCTCCAGTAGAGGTCCTATGCGATGCCTGTGGTTGAAGGTATGACTCCACCAATCTATTTCCCTTTCACTTTCTCTGATGCTTCTAAGTCTTTCTACCTCTTCCTTCGGGTCAACTACCTGCCTGAGCAGGTAGTTTATTTGATCACACCACACACATGCAGTGTCTCTGGCTCCCTTGGGATGATGACATGGGTAAGATAATGTGAACAAATTAGCTTCAGCTATATCATATTTTAATATTGCTGTATATTAGGATGAACCAGATGGTGACTATTCCATGTGATTTTTCCTACTCTATTCTAGTTTTGTTCCTGCTTTTACTAAGATGAATTACCAGTCATTTCCAATTGAAGTGTGGGGGCATCTATGTCTAGTCTACTGTTTTGTAATAATTGTTAACAGGAATCATACCAGCCCAAGAATACTACTCACTTTCTCAAGTAGCCCATTTTTGAATTCTTTCTTACATAAAGAAAAAGCACCTGCTCATTCTATCCTATCACCTATGTGAGCTCTGCTGGAGCTCAACTTTTTAAAGAACCACCTTTATGTTCAATCAGTTCCTTTTATTTCAAGGATAATATGGCATATATTTTTTGGTTTGTAGGGGAGTGAAGGAAGTAAATTTCAGGGAAATAAATTTAGAAGCAGAATTGCCACTGACAAAAAAAGTTTATTTATGAGCCTGTGGTTCTGTACACAGTGAAGGAAAAGAGATTCTTAGGAGAAAACTATGAAATTAATGAACTGAAATACCTTGTGAATTTATAGATGTCTAAGAAAATACAATTAGAAATACATTAGCTGTGTATATTGGAAATTTCTGAATAACAGGAAATCAGCATGCAACTTTCCTAAAATTATTTTTTTTGTGTCATTTAAAACATAGAAATTGCCTGCAGAATTCTGGGTATGAATTCTTCCAAGCTCCTCTGTTCTCAGTTTCCTTCCTCAATTATGGGATTAAATGAGCTTTAAATACTTTGCTTTCTCAGAAGCTGGTCTCTTTTTATAAAGATCACAGAAGGAACATCACCACAATCAGGGATTCTTTCTCAGTTTAACTGATACAGCAAAAATGTCACTTATATGATCATAATTAGGCTATGTTCTTTACTTATCTAGGAATTGTTTAAAAGTGCATTGAAGGTGCAAATAATGAACTTTTCTGTAGTAATTAATTTGTAGTGAAAAACTTCCCGTAAACTTCCATTCTTCTGAAGTGAGTCCTCGTTTGCTGTAGTGACCCTGCTTCTACTCTGACCCTGTATATCTACTCTACTATTAGATCAAAATTAGAAAAAAGTAAATGTCATATATGACTTAAAAAGCTATAGAAGGTAATGATTTTTTTCATCTCCTATGAAGATTCCTCATAGTTTTACTGATATAACCTCTGCTATAACAGTTCTTAACAGTTTTCAGTCATAGACACGCATATATACATAAAAAGAAAAAAATACTAAATTTTCTCTGACCTCTTTGTTTTTGAACTAAAGTAAGAATTATCTGATCTAATCAAACTTTGCTTAGAGCAGAACTTTGTGAGAGACCAGTGTCTTTCATTCACTATTATTTGCCCATGATCCTAGTAACCAATATTTCAGTACTCACTGTTCCTAAGAAAACCAGACAGCTTGTGCTGCCAGCTGGAGGTTCCCCACAGACTGATTATCCTCTGTCATCCCAGTCAGGTTATCCTTCCTGTTGCAATGGGTAAAGTTTCTAGGTGGGTACTTTGTGTCTTAGAGATTTCCTCTGATACAAGATGGATACAATTGTGATGATACAATTGTGGACTAACAGGAAGGTTTTATAAGTGGTTTGTCAATGCAGTAGAAAGTCTTTAGGGTGAAGTTGTAGTATGCTTTGATTCTGAATATCTGTCCACATATTTTTAAAGGATGAAAATCTTCAGTCTGAAATGTAGGAAACACTATTTTGAGTAGGCTCTATGACATTAAAAGGCACTATATTATTTGGAAGCTGAGTGCTAAAATTAATCTCCAAAATTTGGGATGGTGGGGCAGAGATTAAGGTTAATTTTATTTAGCTTGTGCTCTTTTCTTTTGTGGGTTATGGCAGTTAAAAGGGCACCTCCTTGAAATACAGGAAGCTAATTCCAAGCATAATTTCCCATAACAGAAAGGAGAAAAATATGTCTTGTTTAACAACTGTAAAGTATCTCTTACCCATCATTCTGTTCAGGATTTGAGAACAAACAATGCTAGTATTTTTAATAACTCATATTGTTAAAAAAAATCATAAAAATGAAAATTATTCCTCCTGGATTCATGATAATTACAAAACAAATGAGTCACTTTCAAGTACATGTTTATCTTATCTTTAAAACTGAAAAAACAGGGAGATTTTCTCATCAGGTGCCAAACTATATCTTAATTAAGCTTAATTTTAGTAGACTGTAGAAATGACAATTTTCTGGTGAGCAAGTGCTGGCATACCCTCTTACGTTGGTAGCTCTTGAGCAGCTACCTAAAATGAAGGAGTCAATTCCACATTTTGACTGAGGGGATATAAATCAAAGAGGCAGCCTCTGTACATAGATATAAGCATGAGAAAAGAGACATTCTTACGGAAAATCCTCTATCCTTTGGACACTCCAGAGATTGTAGCAGAAAGTAGTCTTGAGTTTTCTTTTCATACTTGTATATAATGTAAGGCAAAATCTAATCTGTATATATAATACTATAATTAGTGTTATGGAAAATATTTTTGCTTTGAAACCCTTTGTTTCTTTACAAAAGAACTTTGAGCCCAGTTTTGTATTTATTTATTTTTTCCCTAACCTACAATCCCTCAAGATCCATGTCCAGGTAAGAAAGAGTTCATGTCACAGCTAGTTTGCACAGGTGTGCACACACCAAGTAACCAAAATAGATCTGCAATTAGCTAGTTCTTTGTATGTGCTGATTAGCTTTTATGGAGTTTCATTTGATTTTCTCTTACTGAGGGTTATTATCTTGAATCACTTTCCTCTGTAAAGGTCTTGCTCTTTTAGAAAACTCGGCCAATGCAAAATTTACTTCAGAAGAAGTGAGGAGAGAGGGGAGAATTGGTAGTGTAGGTATACAAGCTTCATTTCCAAGCAGCAGAGTGTAACAGATCTAGTGTTTTCAACTAATGTGCTTGTTCATTAACACTTAGATATGACAAGCCATTATTATTCCATTTTTATGATTTTTTAAATCTACTTATAGGTTAAAAGGAAAGCTTTACTGATGGTTATCACTACCTCGGGCTTTAACAAGTTCTTTGAACATATATTCTGAAATCCTGTTATAGTGTGATACTTACTCAATAGCATACAGAAGTCTCCACTACCATATTAAAGCTGGGTGGAGAAGCAGTTTACTGCATAGCTCTCCATTAGATGCCTGGGAGAGTAACTTGCTTGTGTTGATGGTCCTGATGTTCCCAGTGGCGCCTGAAGTACTTGCTTATTGCTGCTGTTGCTACTTTGCGAAGTTGAGCAGCATCACTTGTTTTGGTATTCTATGTCAAAAAAAACCTTCTCCTTTTCCTGGAACGTGGAACATAAAAGCAGGTCACTGGACATTAGCTGTGACTCCATAAGGTAAGAAGGAAAGAAAGAAAAGAGCTGAGCCACATTTTTGACTGAAAAGCAGTTTTGTCCATTTTAAAAAAGAAAATGTCACTCAGATCTCACTGTGCTACATAAGCCAACACATAGAGACTTTTTTTCTTTTGTTTCCTTTGTTAAAATAGGAATGTATGACGATGGAAAACAAATATTCAAAGGGAGACCATGTTTGTGAATGGCAAGCTGGAGACACTTCTAAAGAACAATGAAATCAAGCCATGCTTCTGACAAAATCAGTGTCTGCTGCATTATCTCTGGTGTACCATGGCTGTCTCATAAATTTAAAGTCCACAGAAGAGATTACTAAAAATGGTGAATCTCAGTTTTATGACATTTTCTTAAGAAACCATAATTAAATTCAGAGAGATATCATGCACAAAGCAGGAGTTTAAGACAGGAATGAATTTCCAATACTACTATTTTTTAATGTTTTGGCAGATTCTTTTTCAAGGACTTAATCTCAAAAAAAAAAAACCCAAGAGATATGAACAATATGATATTTAACCTAAGAATCACTTTTCCAATTAATATGTATTTTTCAGAAAGAAACAAGGGTATGACATCATCATTCAATTGATTTTTCTTCTGGAATAGATAGGATTGTATAGTCTAATTCTCAGCATTGTTTTTCAGTGTAGAGTACAGATGGAAAAAAATAGCATGAGTAGTTTGCGGAACTCAAAAAAGACATATAAGATGCAGCTTCAGAATGTGTAATACTTGAGAAGAGAATATGACATTTATGTATTTTTTAAAACTTTTTTCACTTTATTATTCCAAAATGAATTGGCGTTGGGAATTTAGGGCTCTGTGACACTTTAGAGGGATGAATTGTCATGCTGACTTTTATGATAAAGGATTCAATTTTTCAAATATTTTGACTTCTGAAATTATAAACACTTACTTAGCATGAGATTGATAATGGTTATTTGTCATATAGAAAATATGACTTGGATTTATAGAATTATTTCACATTTTTTATTCCTTGCCTTGCACCTCTAGAGTGATTTTATTCTAGTTGTATATGCTTTTGGAATAAAAGCTACCAGCCTTCCTAGTAGATGATTATACTTATTGTATAAGTGGAGGCAGTGACATATATACACACAAGCATGCACATACCATGCTGTCACAGCCTTGCCAGGAGTAGTATATTTGCACTGAATACTTCCAGCAGTAAAATTATTCCTGGAACTACTGTCTTTTGGGAATGTGGTTAGAGCTAGGGCAATAAATAACGTTAGAGTGATACTACACTTAATAAAGAGAACAAAATTCTGATCCCAAGTAGAAGCTGCACAGGTGATACTAGCCATGTGACCCAAATCATGTTAGTATCAGCTCGCTTAGGCAAGAACCAAGTTTTCCCCCCTCCTGTCTGTCATCCACCACCAGCCACATGCTAATGTTCCAAAACAGAGGGAACATTACTGTTCCAGAAATAGTGCCTAAAACTGCCATTTTGGGGGAAACATGTCAGCAGCAGAATTAGGGGTTTGTTATTTTTTTTTGCAAAGAACGATATTTGTAAAGTAGCAGCTCTTAACATACAGGGACTACACCAAAACTAAGTCCCGAGTATTCTTGTTTTTGTATTGTCTTCTAGTAGCTTTTAGCTCTTCAAATATATATTATCTGAAATATCATACAAAACTGACCTTTAGAGAAAGATCTCCCTAAATGTAATATTAATAATCTAAGGAAACTAGGTAACCACAGCTCCTGCTAATACAGCTCCTTTAACTCATACTTTTAAAATTCATTGTAGTCTTAATTTAAATTTTATTTCTTACCTTTTCCCCACCTCTCTCTGCCTATGAATAAAGAATACCTGGAAGGAAGTATTCATCTGAACAGTTTACAAAAAGTCCCTAGTGGAGTTCAAGTTTTGGCTAGAGGCCTAGAGAGGTAAGGCAGCTTGGTGCTTTTGAAGTGTTGATTTCATTGACAAACAAGGGTTCAGCTTCCTGTTCCATCACATAAGTCCTGTGTGACCATGGCAAAATTGCTTACAATCCTGCTGTGTCTTAGTTTCCTTTGTGAAAGATGTAGATTGTAGTAGTTCCTTGACTTAACGAGGTAATATGAATAATAATGATGATGCATACAAATATTCTAGTAACAGAGGTCATAGAGTACCATGCTTATTTTCTCCTCAATAGCAGACCCATTTTAAGCCAAGAGCCCCCTTGTCCTATTGCAAATGGAATCGTTTTCCACAGATGTCACCACAAAATATCTCAATTTATTCTGTGTCAATAATGTTGTTCCAAAGCAGTTCACTTCATAACCAGTTCCTCATGCTGATTTCTCCCAAAGACTACATCTTATTTGCAAACATGCATAGGGAAACTAGGAAAACCAGGAAAAATAAAGACTAAAAACCCCAAGACTATAGACAATTAAAATATTGTATGAAGTTAATTATAGATATGTTGAGGTCTGTTCTTCATTTGACATTGGGAAATGATGCTCATTTTTATTAATCTCTGCTGAGAAATAAGAAGTTTAAAAAAAATAGTTTAACTCTTTCAGGAAAATAAACCTATTTCTCACATAAAAAAGTCTTTATCTGTCTCCTTTCTTTCAGAACATTCTTGTTCTAGGACAAAACATTTCATAGTCTTTTCTCCTTTTTTGCTTGAAACCAGAAAGAACCAATTTGTCTGGAGTTAAATAGACCTATCTATCTCTTCTATCCAAGGCTGTCCTCTGTGCTCTTCAGAAGTTACGCTTCTAAACTCCGCTTTGTAATCAGGTCCTCTGTTAACCTTCAGACTCTATTACAACTAAATATTTGTTCTTCTCAGAGGTTCCTTAGTTTTCATCTCATTGATTCGTCAGTGATAGGTCCTTTCGAGGCTTTTTATTTTAGAATACCATAAACACTTTTATTGGTACTTTCTTATATTCTAAAGAAAAAACAATAACTTTTATAGGCTTTATTTTACCCACCTGATTTGTTTTTGCAGGTACTTTGGCTTTAGGCAAGAGGTTAGGGGATCTTGGCCTGTGGATGGACAAGATCTTTAGATAACCATCTCTTTGCAACATTTTCCCTCTTTTGTTCTGTATGCAAATTATTGCATTAAGTCACTTTTACACAGAAAAGTTTTAAAGAAGACACCTGTACTACCTTTTCTTTTTGTGAAGCTCTTATTTTTCAAACATCACCTTCAGACACATGTGAATGATTCCTGAGGTGGTGTATAGCAATTAGTCCTAATTCGTTAGTTTAAATTATGTATGCATTGGAGACAATGACTAGAATTCACTTAGAACAGGTAAAAATTAAAGTGTGTGTTTTATCTCTGAGTGACATAAGTAGGATTCACTCTTAATGATGTATTCTATAAGCAGAATGAGGCAGAATTACATCTGTGTGATGTTGTGCCTACCAACTGGTAACCAGATGTTATTACAGACTTCACTAATTATCAAGGTTGCTTTTCGGTAGTGTACTTGCTTACTACACACAAATGAAGCCAAAAGTATAACCACACTCAGATGTCTGCAAATCTACCTGGGGTGCCAAAAATGTGCAGGCACTAGCTAGATGCAATAAGCTGCATTGGAAATTGCCTGTTTTATGTGTTGTATCTATTTCTACTCTTATTAAAGTGGGCTGAATCTGTAATAATTCTGCCAATCTCAGAGAAACTGATTTGCGATCTTTCCACATATAGAACTATTGTCAGGAGAAAGCTCCACATCTCTTTTTCATCTGCATTACTTATTGTGAATTAAGGTCTAATTGTAGTTTTAAAAGAAATTATATCCTTTCTGTTGTAAATGGGAAATAAACCCTGAAAATCTTTTAGAATAATTATTCACAGTCACACTTACAATTAACAATGATGGAAAGATCTTACTTAATATTATCACACATAAGTGAAAGACTTAAGGCAAAAGTAATTAAGAGATGACAGAAACAGAAAGAGTTATTGCTGGCCAATGTGAGATTGAACAGATCTGATTTTATATCTTATAGGAAAGAGAGGATGTAGAAAAGTTGTGAGGGCACTTAAATTTAAATTATGTAGTATGACTGACTTGCTAAAATATTTCAAAATTAATCACTAATGAAAAGTCATGGGAAAATCTGGAGAAATGAGAGGAAGACAGAAATAAAAACACATTAGTAGGGGATAAGTTTGTGAATGAAATGTGAGTAAAGATAAACCACTCCTCAGCATTGATGTAATACACTTGAACTGAGTTTAAATGACTTTATTTCAAGCACAGCTTGTAACTAGTGTGCAGGTGGATACATTACACAAAAGTTTTCCATATGTCTAAGAGGGAAAAAGACCTATAAAATTCTTCAGAATTAATTTTAAACAGGATCATGGCATCCCCTATTTTACAGAAAGTTGTAGCAGCTGTTAAAACCGATCTGGAAAAGATGTAGGCAAAGGTGACCACAATTTGTACACATGCATATGCTTGACTTTAGGAACACCAGGGGAACAGATGTGGTCCTGAACAGTACCTCAGCCTCTAGTCTCATTAATAGGGGCATGTACAGGCATCACAGCTGTTGCTTTGGGATGAGACTGAAGACAACTAAGTAATTGAGCTTCTGTGACTCAGAAATGGGTTGAATCTAAAAAGAATGAGACATTTTTTGCTGGAAGAAATTGCACAAAAGCAACAGAAATGGACAAGGTTGTTTAAATGACAAGGCAGAACATAGGCAGCTGAAGGCCTTGATGTGATCAGTGGGTGCATATACTACCAGAGTGTTACACTGTTTGATTGCAACACTCTAAGGTAAACTACAGGCAAAATTCCTCATCTTAGCACTGACACTGGTATCATATCATGTGTCACAAGTAGAGCAATAATGAAAAGTTCATGATATGAACATCAGTTTGTGATGGATGAGAGATTCCCTGTGGCAGGAAAGACCTGTTGAAAGAATTAAATAATTCTAAAATGTCATTCCTGGCAACTGGCATTTGGTGATGCATAAACCACACCCAAAATGCAAGTAGTAATCTGAAATGGAGTTCTACTCTGAATAGTTGTGATTTATGAAATAGTATGTGATAGTATGAAAATTTGCAAATTCAGTATGGTATTTATTACTTAAAATGACTAATCTGTGTTGTTCCAAATTAATTCCTCCTTCCTTCAGCAAACTTTTATTCATATTTTAGTCCTAGAGCTGAGTATTTACTCCAACAAATGTAAGTATTTTCTTCTTCTTGGACTGCAAGCTTCATAAGACTTGCATCATTCTTTTGTCTTAACCTTACTGCAAACTGGAGATAGACTAAGAGTAATCAGACCACGAATGAACTCTCTGCAGCTATGAATATCTAATGAGATAAACCTATTATCTAGGTGGTGGAAGACACAGAGAAGGCAGACTTGCTGAATGTTTTCTTTTCCTCAGTCTTCACTGCTAAGACTGCCCCTCATGAATCCCTGGCCATGGAGGCAAAGGGGAGGGTATGGAGAGAGGAAGTTTCTCCTCCAGTAGAAGAGGACCAGGTTCGGGAACACTTGGCTAAACTGGACATTCATAAGTCCATGGGCCCTGATGGGATGCACCCACGAGTGCTGAGAGAGCTGGCAGATGTTACTGCTGGGCCACTCTCTATCATCTTTGAAAGATCATGGGGAAGAGGAGAGGTGCCTGAAGACTCGAGGAAGGCCAACATCACTCCAGTCTTCAAAAAGGGCAAGAAGGAGGACACTGGGAACTACAGACCAGTTAGTCTCACCTCCATCCCTGGGAAGGCAATGGAGAGACTGATTCTACATGTCATCTCCAAGAAAGTTGAAGAGCGGGGGGTTATTGGAAGTAGGCAACATGGGTTTACAAAGGGTAAGTCATGTTTGACCAATCTGATAGCTTTCTATGATGTTATAACTGGTTGGTTGGATGAAAAGAGGGCAGCAGATGTCATCTACCTTGATTTCAGCAAGGCTTTTGATACTGTCTCCCATAACATCCTCATTGGGAAACTAAGGAGGTGTGGGCTGGATGAGGGGACAGTGAGGTGGATTGAGAACTGACTGTGTGACAGGACCCAAAGGGCAATGATTAATGGAGCAGGTTCAAACTGGAGGCCTGTAACCAGTGGTGGCCCCCAGGGGTCAATACTTGGTCCGGTCCTGTTCAACATATTCATCAGTGACCTGGACGAGGGGACAGAGTGTGTCCTCAGCAAGTTTGCTGATGATACCAAACTGGGAGGGCTGGCTGACACCCCAGAGGGCCGTGCTGCCATCCAGCGAGACCTGGACAGGCTGGAGAGCTGGGGAAGCAAGAACCTCATGAGGTTCAACAGGGAAAAGTGTAGGGTCCTGCACCTGGGGAAGAAGAATGTTAGGTTAGGCGTAACCTACAGGTTAGGCGTAGACCTGCTGAAGATAGGTTCCAAAGAGAAAGATCTGGGGGTTCTGGTAGACAGCAAAATGACAATGAGCAAGCAGTGTGCTCTTGTGGCCAGGAAGGCC
>JAOTQQ010000019.1:56678184-56800684 GCA_026546715.1 Gallinago undulata | reverse complement strand
TGGATGCAGTCCTGAGTAACATGCTCTAGCTCTAGGCAATTCTGCTTCAGCAGGGGAGTTGGACTAGATGATCTCTACTGTCCCTTGCAACTCTAATAATTCAGTGAAATTCAGTGAAATAAAATTTCCAGAGGAACAAAAATGTGAGGAAATTATTATACAATTGCTGTAAAAAGGAGAAAATAATTTGTACCTCCAGCAAAAACATAGTAACTTGTCTGTGGTATGTTCCATTATGTTGCTTTCTGCCATTCCTGTAAATATTTTGATCTTTTGGAGTATGTAGAGGCAACAGCAGGAATTGACCACACATTTCAAACACTTACAAGTGGTGCTAAAAACCAGTCTCGCTTGTCATCTATTACTGTCTTTTAATTGTTGAGTATTTTCTGTGAGAGTAAATTGATCCCTTTAGTAAACTGCAAATATTTGACTGTCCTTGGAAAAAAAACAGTAATCTTAATCTCCTAAAGGATACAGAGAGCCCATGCAAAAAGATACTACCTTTGAAACAGCTGGTATTTGACATTGTGTGTATCATGCAAAAATAGTAATTTGAAAGCTGGAAGCATGTAATGTCACACTGGATGTCTGGATGAGCCTCGCCCTGGTAAAACTGAACCAGTTTTGTGTTCTGTTAATTTCAGAGAGCTAGAGGAGACTTAACTAAAATGTAAAATTACAGAACACAAAACTGGTTCGGTTTTACCTCAAACTGTGACAAGTATGACTCACTTTCAGTTTTGCAGCTAAGCTGCTTGAAGTGACTTTACTGCTGTAGAAGCAGCCCATCAAAAGCTCTCAAAAATAGTTGTGAAGACAAATGTATAGTGTAAGTACACTTGAATATGATTAGCTGATTTGGAGAATGAATATCAAGCAAAACCAATGGAAAATATTTTACAGTATTTCTTGGATTTTTTTAAAGTATTTACAAGATATTATGGAAACATTGTTTGAAATCTGAATCTTTTGAGAAATATCTTGCTATTGGAAAATATTATGTCTACAATAAAAAAAAAATCAGTGTTACCAAAATATACCAGCCTGAGTTTTTTTAAAATGGAAGATTTTCATCATTCGTGACAAAAATATTTTTGAGAGAAAACACATTAGATTATTTTATAAACCAAAGTTAAAATACAGAAACCAGGATGACATATCTGAATTGCATGAAAGAGTTGTATCTTAGTGATCTCAATAGCATCATTTTGGCAGATGTAATTCCATTTTGTAAAATATTTTGAATGCTGCCTTGGGAATTTCTTTTTGCAATAGAACATAGAATGATAGAATCATATAGGGTTGGAAGGGACCTCTGGAGATCTTCTAGTCTAATCCCCCCGCCAGAGCGGGTCTACCTAGAGCACGTTACACAGGAACTTATCCAGGCAGGTTTTGAATGTCTCCAGAGACAGAGACTCCACCACCTCTCTGGGCAGCCTCTTCCAGTGCTCCACCACTCTCACAGTAAAGAACTTTCTCCTCATGTTTAGTTGGAACTTCTTATACTCAAGTTTGTGCCCATTTCCTCTTGTCCTGTCACTGGGCACCACTGAGAAAAGACCAGTCCCGTCCTCCTGACACCCTCCCTTTAAGTATTTGTAAGCATTAATTAGATATCCCTTAAGCCTTCTCTTCTCAAGACTAAAAAGACCCAAGTCCCTCAGCCTCTCCTCGTAGGAGAGATGCTCCAGGCCCCTAATCACCTTTGTGTCCCTTTGCTGTACCCTCTCCAGCACTTCCCTGTCCTTCTTGAACTGGGGAGCCCAGAACTGGACACAGAACTCCAGATGGGGCCTCACCAGGGCAGAGTAGAGGGGCAGGATGTCCTCCTTTCACCTGCCAGCCATGCTCTTCTTGATGCATCCCAGGATGCCATTGGCCTTCTTGGCCACAAGGGAGCATTGTTGGCTCATGGTCATCCTGTTGTCCACCAGAACTCCCAGGTCTTTTTCCTCAGAGCTGCTCTCCAGCAGTTCAGCCCCTAACCTGTTGTGGTGCTTGGGGTTTTTTCTCCCCAGGTGCAACACCCTGCACTTGCCCTTGTTAAATTTCATCAGGTTTCTGTTGGCGCAACTCTCCAGCCTCTGGGCACAGTCACCGCTCCTAGTTTTGTGTCATCAGCAAACTTGCTGAGGGTACATTCCATCCCTTCGTTCAGATCATTGGTGAATATATTGAAGAGGACTGGACCCAGTACTGACCCCTGGGGAACACCACTTGTTACAGTCTTCCAGCTGGATTCTGTGCCCCTAATCACAACCCTCTGAGCTCTGTCTTTCAGCCAGTTTTCAATCCACTTAACTGTCCATTCATCTAAGCCACACTTCCTAAGCTTAGCTATGAGGATGCTGTGGGAGACGGTATCATCAAAAGCCTTGCTGAAGTCAAGGTAGACAACATCCACCACCCTCCTTTCATCTATCCAACCAGTCATACCATCATAGAAAGCTATCAGGTTAGTCTGACATGACTTCCCCTTTGTAAATCCATGTAGACTATTTCTGATATCTCTCTTTTCATCCTCTCATAAGAAAGATAATTAAACTCTAACAAAAAACTTCCACTCCAGCAATGACCACCTAAAATGTTGGAGAAAAGAACAAAAAATATGGACAAAACAAAGAGCAATACATTTGAGTATCACAAAGGAAATAAATGTACATGTGTACATATTAATTGTTCTTTTGACTGTCATTGTATATTTTTGCTATTTTTTTAAACTTGCATTTAAAATTAGAATTATAATTATTTTTCTTTTTAGGTGGAATTATAGTTGTTTCCTTTTCTCTTTTTGTAATAATAAGCAATAGAAAAAGATCTTAAAGAAAATGGTCCAGTGTTTTGGATATCTATATAATCCTGCTTTTATTTCTTTGCTCTGAAAGAATTTTTGAGTATTCTTTGAAAATCAGTTATTTTCTCTGTACTTCATTTCCTAATCCATAAAATAAGGATAAAGCACTTCAGAGCTTGTAGAAAAGTTGTGTTGACAATTAGATTAAAGGTTATGGGCACTCATATACAAGGTGCCATTCTAAAGAGCATACATGACACAAATTAAACCAAACTACAAAATGTAAGCTAGAGATTTTTAACATACAGAGTGGACTTCTGAGATTCAAATTACTGGTGTGGGTTGACTTCGTTGAAGCATGGTACGTGTTACTATTAATAGCAGAAATGATGTATGTCACACAGTTACCTTACTGGTGTCTCCAGGATCTACGTGGTTATGATTCTACTAGGATGAAGATAAGATATATATGTAATTTTCTTATCAATGAAGACTGTAGAGATATAAACTTTAAATTATTATTAACATGAGTAAAATGGAATGAATTTAATGCTAGGTTCTGTATTTGCTGCTTTAATAATTTTTAAATTGTACAAAAATTGCATTTGGGCCCAATCCTGAGTTCTTCATGTTTGTAGGTCACAGCTGAGATATATTTTTATAATGTTTTCACTTTTCAGGTACTATTGTGTGCTTTACCTTAATTATTTTTGTTATCAAAATTAAGTTAATCTAATTTATAATTATAAATACAGATGCTAATTATAGAAACTATAATTAATGTGATTAAAATCTAGCTTCTGTGACTTTCAATTTTCACTCCAGAAACTCCAATTAATGGAATTTGCATAGAGTGAAAACACTGAATTCAGTGCAAAGTCCACAAAGGAGTCAATTTAGCTTTTATTAGTACTGTATTCCCCTTAAAGATTGTTACTCTGAACAAAGGCTGTACCGAGTATTGTGGCTCTAGAATTCTTCATCAGTACTTTGTTTTCTCTGATACTTGTGGTCAAATAGTGGCAATCTTTTACTTCCAGAAATCAGTGCTTTGCTTGAGACAGGCCTTCTTTTGAGTTTGAGTTTCTCCTGGAACTTCTTGTTCATCTATGCAGGCATCCCTGTGCTTTTTGCCTCACTTGCTTTTTGTTAGGATGCATTGCTCCTTATCTTGGAGAAGTGGATCCTTGAATATTAAGCAGCTTTCTTGGGCCCCTCTTCCCTCCAGGCCTTTATCCCAGACCGAGCAAATCCCTGAAGAGGCCAAAGTCTGCTTTCCTGAAATCCAGGATAGTGAGCTTACTCTGTGCTCTCCTCACTGCCCTAAGGATCTTGAACTCCACCATCTCATGGTCACTGCAGCCAAGGTTGCTCTGTGTCTTTACAGTCCCAGTCAGCCCTTCCTTCTCACCAATGGTGAAAACAAGGTCCTGCATGACACCTCTCCTTGTTGGCTCCTCTGTCACTTGGAGAAGGAAGTTATCATTGATGATTTCCAGGAACCTCCTCGATTGCTTATGGCCTGCGGTGTTGTCTCTCCAACAGTAATCAGGTTGGCTGAGGTCCCCCATAAGGACCAACCAGATCATGTGAACATGAGGCTGCTCCTGTCTGTCTGTAGAGGGCCTTATCCAGCTATTCTTCCTGGTTAAGTGGCCTGTAGCAGACCTCCACTGTAATGTCATCTGTCCCTGCCCTCCCTTTAATCCTGACCTGTAAGGTCTCAGCTTCTCATTCATCCCCAGATGGAGCTCCATACACTCCATCTGGTTATGTGCATATCTTAGTATTCTTCTCTACATTCACTGAATTTGTTTCTGTCTAAGGCTGAAACAGGTCAAATGTGTCAGTTGTCCTCTGTACTCTTAGTGCACACCCCTTTACTCTGTTGATATCTTTGTATGTCACTATTTGTGGAAGCCTGCACATCCCTACTGGACTGTATGGTGTGAGAAGAAGTGAATTCAATGATACCTTGGGATCCTTTGCACTCTCCTTTCCTATACTTTTATATTTTCATTTCTTCTGAAAGAAGGAAGGGGGCAGAAGGATTGTCCTTCTAATCTGTCCTTAGAAATCAATTTAATGAATAATGTATCAAATCATGAAGATTTGATCACTGTGAAGTAGTTATGTAAGTCAAAAACTGTTCTTTTACTATTATTCTCAAGATTTAATTAAAACAAAAGCAAGAGTATCATTCAAGATTTACTCCTCTAAGAGATGCTGAGTTCATAACATGTCCAACTCTGGGGTATTTACATTGTTTCAGTACAACATAATGAAATACAACACAACACCTTAAGTTTTTAATACTCTACTGTATATGGTCACATTTATGTTTAATATTAAGCCTGTGAACAGTATACCAGCTGGCACTACACAACTATTAGTCCAAATAATTGATTTTCAAATTAACCTTTCTGTTTTTCTTACTAGCTTATGCTGTGAACAAAAACTTTCTTGCAAATTGCAATACTGTAGCTGTTGTATCCTTTACTTTCGGGTCATGCCATAAATCACACATGTTTATTATTTTAGCCCAACAACATAATTCCCTGATGATGTTTTGCCCATGCAATATGTAACTCATAGTTCCAACAAATTACATGTTTTGTGTAATGCAGTTTCTATGAAGCCTGGGTATATCCAAATTAAATTTGCTGATATTTTTAAATTTTGCATTTTTGTCAAATTATCCTGCCAATATGTTGTTTGAAAGCTTTATTTGCCTGTACAAATATAGGAAGAAACTTGAGGTTGAATACCCCTTTGCATGGACCTTGTGGATTATTATGTAATGATTACTTAATAACTGTACTTTACTATATCCAGCTTTGAATTTTTGTGGTAGTCTACTTGTGTAAATTGATTCTAAATTACTTTGTTTATGAACTACACAATTTTCTTAATTTTTTTCTTAAATACATTGAATTAATGTGTAGCCCAAAAGCACAGAAAAGTTGCTCTTTTATTTTGAAACTAGGAGAAAAGTTATGAGAGATGATCTTTGATATCTTTTCCAGGTAAACAATTGAAATTGGTAGCAGACAGTAAAGCATAATCAATAGAAGTTCCAAATCCCACCTTCAACACTATACCAGAAAGCACGATTAAGTAATAAGGCTTAATAGAAAATAACATTATTATTATTGTTATTGTTGTTATTGTTATTATTATTATTGTTATTATTATTATTATTATTATTATTATTATTATTATTATTATTATTATTATAAATAAACATCAAGTTAGGTTTGGATTTTTGTGTCTTATTTCAGGCTTTGCCACTAATATATTGGCACACTTCCAATCAAGAGAAAGTTGTTGGCCTTCACAGCCAGCAAGCAAGAATAAGAATTGGAATTTCATAGAAAGGATGGCTCCTTCAAGAGAAGGCTGTCCCACTGGTAGTACATTTAGAAAATATGTCCTTGCTTCAAAACTTTTATTCAACGTGTGCTCCGTACACAGACATGAGGTGCAAACAAATGTAGGGAGATAGAAACATTACCCAAATAGACAAACACCACTGCATTAGAAATGTGGTGTTTGAGGTAGAGAGAGATATGAGCATCCAGGATCTGTGGGCAAGAGTAAAACAACAGGCCTGAAAGTGCAGTTTTCTCATGCCAGAAGCTTGAGCTGAGGGCTGCAAATTGTGGGCAACAAGGACTGGAAGGCTGTGATTATGTGTAACTACAAAAAGTAATTTGATACCTCCCGTTGGAGCATACTTTCCTTGTTCTGCAGGCTGCAAATTGCAATGAGTTCTTATTCTTCCTGTCATACCATGGAAAAACTTACTTCCAACTAACAAATCCATAGTTCTCACTTTCTAAAGTGTTATCAATGGCTTAGGTTTATTTCTGGTTTTAGGTGCCCAAGAAAGACTCCTACTTGCCATGTTGACACCATTACCTGGCCAGGAGTGCTTTTAACACTAGGACACAAAACATAGAGTGAGTCAGCACCTTCCCAGGACTGCAGGGTGCTGGCAGGGGTCTGCCAAGGCAATGAACTAAAATGCTGTAGATTGCATGAGCAACCTTTGGTGGTGATATTGCCATGCAGCAAGTTAGAGAGGCTTTTTTTAGTGTAATCCATCCTTTCACACCACACACACACACAAAAAACCCCCCAACAAAATAAAAAAAAAAAAAACAAAACAAAACCAACCAAAACAAAAAACCAAAATGACAATGAAAACAGTAAAAGAAGCCAGAGTAGACCCCTGAAAAATAGTAAGTCCTTCAGCCCATGCATACTGTCATCCCCCCTGTGCCCCATCCTGACGGGCCGTAGGTGTCTGTGTCAAGGGCAGAATGCAGCTCTTAGCTGTCAGCTTGGAAAAAAAGATTTCTGTCTGCTCCTGGTAAAAGCTGTTTCCATTTAAAGAGGGGGATTTTGAGCTTTAATCCTTTGTTTCACCGTGTTGAAAAGTATAAAAGTCACAAAACCATGCAGAATGATCAAATACAATCTGGAGTGAATTGAGTGTAGAGGATTTGTTTTCTTTTTTATAAAAGAAGAAAACTGATTCTTTAAAACTGTCAGGATTCTCCCCTTCCCCTAAGTAAAAAATGTTAAGCTGTAATAAAAACTGTGTCTTTTAAAACATAGCACTCTTAGAGATGTGCATAATAAATTATTCCTGACTGCACGCTATCCCTAGATTATTTAAAACATATGCTGTCTGATATTTTCTTTGGAGTGGACACAACTCTTATAGACAGCCGCAGTTGCAAAGTGCATGCTTGATACATAGTTTTGGTATTTTTGCATGTAACATACCAAATACCAAACAACAAAGTACAGATACGGGTAATAGCTTTTTAACGTTAAGACATTTGCAGAACACTTCATTAAAAAAGCAATATCAGTCTTTTTCTCTCCTTCCCCCCTTAGATTTTTGCATCCTTCTCATGGAGATGTTAACTGCTTAGCAGATGGAAACTTCAACTGTGTCAAGTTGTGTTCTACTGAAAAGATATTTTTTAGATCAGGATGGTTTAAAGGCTGTGGGATTAGTTGTCATTACATTTGGTTTGGCAAGCTAGGATCTGAAAGCATTTGTGCTACAAAAATAAATATGAGAGAGAATTAGTCAGAAAGTAATCTTGTAAGATAGTGAAGGATATCTGGAAGAACTGGGACCCAAGGGAAATGAAGGTGCTCAGCACTGTCAGTGATTGCTCTGTTTCACAGGCCAAACCAAATGTTTAACACAAAGATTACTAATGCATTTAATTTTCATGGCTTTCTGCTGTCCTCTATCTCAACTATGATGATCTCTGTCTCCTTTTCTTTTTCTACAGTTTGAGGTTTTCTGTCCTTCATTTTGCAAATCTCCTATTATGTTCAACTTCTGATAATTTTGCTATTTGTCTCTAGGTGATCTATTAGACCAGTAGTGTTCTAGGATGCCAGACATTGACCAGCTACTAATTGAAGACTTTCTTTTTATAAAAAGAAAAAAGAAAGTGTTTGTAAAAAGTAAAAGCACTGATTGTAGGATGTGTAAAAATTTTTATACATTAGTATAAAATACCCTATATTGCCCTTTGCTTTCCATTAAAACTTTGTCTTAAAATGCTTACAGAGTATGGAACGTAGGCTCAAGTTTATATAAACTTTGCACATAAATTTGCATGTCATCGTTTTTTGATGTTATTGACAACTTTTGTACTTAAACATCTCTGGCATTCACCTCCAAGCATCTGAGTGTCTCTCTATCACTCACTGCTTTGCTTTACTCTTGGGGTGTTAGCGATGTAGTGTTTGTGACTTTTACAGATGAATAAACAATACACTAGTAGATCATAAAAATTTGAATATAAAACCATTCTGCTTGGTAGAAATCAAGACTTCTCAACTTTCTTCTCAGATCACTATTTGTAGATCCATTCCTGCAGATTACTGTGGGTTGTTTGAAACATGTTCAGCACTTCAATGTCCAGTTACCTCCTCACAAATTAATGATATTAATTTATAAGAACTTGTCAGATGTCTGAAAAGTACTTCTGAACAAAGCTTTATTTAGAACTAAACCCAGGCTAGATGTAGTTAAAATGCTCTCTGTGCTCCCTCACTGTCAATAAGCTCACTTATTGAAAATTCACTTCTTTTTTATCATTTCACTTTTATCTGGAGAAGCTCATTTTGCTCTGGCACTAGTATTGCTACTTAGAAATTGTAGGTTCCACACAAAATTTGTGATTGTTCATCTTCTGGGAAATAAAAGTGCATAAATTAAACAGGTTAAGATTGCTCACTAGGATACTGTTCACTTCCCATTTTAAAATATTTTTTTCCATCACTACTCTCTCTTTGTCCAGAAATATATTCTAGTAAAATTATGTTCATTTTTTGGAAATCCCACTGTCTTTGGCAATCTATTTGGATGGATTAAACTCATTAAAAGCCCACCTAAGCCCTTTGGTTTCTTTGACACCAGCGCATTTATATCAGCCCATTTAAAGAGAACCGTGTCTTAACGGCTGTCTGCCTGCATTTTCTAAACTGTATTCTTTCACAGGATTACCACTTCTGAAAGCCTCTTTTATTAACTAAAAGACCGTTTTATTGCACACTTCTGCAACACTTGCATCCTCAAGCTCATTTGACCATCCTTCTGTCTCATATGGTCAGTAGAAAATCCACAATTGTCTCACCACATTGTTTGGGAAAAAAAGCAACAAAAATCATATTTGCATTGTATGATTTATTGATTTATTTTGGTTTTAGTGTGTTTTATCTTCAGGAACAGTTTCTACAGTGAGGACTTCTTTACATTTCTGTGTTCTGTTAACTTATTCTTTTTTAATGTTGTCTTGTATGGCTTAACTTCTTTTACTTTGATAGTGAAAGCTATTATTTTATGAAAGTTTGTTTTTGCAAAATGTTTCCATGAGAAAATTACCATATAGAGTTCAAATGAGTTCAAATCTCTGTCATGAGATAAATCTCTCTAGCAAGACTTTTTCTAAAAGCTGGAAACACTGGATTGTAGGTAAAGAACTCAGTTATCCTTGGAATGTGAGCATAAAAATAAAAATACAGAATTTTTCAATTAGTTAGCCTTTAAAAGTAATAATTCAGCTTGGAATCCTTGCAGCAGATATTGTACAAGCAAGGATTTTTACCGAGTTGCTTAACTTTACTAAATATTCTCCAAAATATTGACCTCTGTAGAAAGTCATCTCCAAGGACTGGGCTTTAGAAGGACATATATTTTAGTCTAAGAATCTACAAAAAAAATATCAGGCCAAATTGCACTACAGCAGTATTTCAGAATTTTTAAAATTCTCTGAAGCATTCCTAGTCTTGATACAATGAACTTTAGAGTTTCAAGATTCAGATAATCCCTAAGTGAATATGCTTTTTAGCAAATAGATTAATTAAAAGAGTTAACACTGGTAGTATTAATGGAAGAACATTAATTTTTGGAAAACAGTTTCCCCCAGACTAATCCAGCAAAACCTTTTTCTGGTTGCACAAAAAAAGTGTATTTAAGTCCTCTAGAAATCTATTTTATCAACCTTTTTTCACAACTTTTATAGTGTTTATATTTATAAATGTTTTGTTTTCTCATTGTATCTCTAACTGTGTGAATATAACACAAATATCATAAAAATACCCGAAAGAGCTTCTAAGACTCTGTCGGACTTTATATGGGGAAAAGAAATGAGAGTAACAAGAATGTCATGAGGCAAGAAAGAGAGCAAATAAAATGACTTTTATCAACAATATTATAGAATTTTCCTAATACATAAACCTTTACCTTTCTAAATCAAAAGATCAAAAGTATTGTGAGATGAATAGAAATTAGATTAACATAAAGGTATATTAAATACAGTTAATCTACAAAATACATAAACTATCTTACTATACCTACCCCAAAATAAGTTTCTAAACACCCACTTTTCAGGATGCAATCAAAACTTGCCTGTTAAATCCATAACTTTCTCTCATGGTAGTGGTTAGAAATTTGAGAACAACTTCTCAAATTCTTGAGATTTGAGATTTGGTGCACTATACCATTGTTGTGGTATGCCATTTTGACTGGATTGACCAACCAGAATGACAGATGGCCCTTCCCTGCCCTCTCTAAGGAAAAGAGAGGAGAGGAAGAGGGAAATGAAAAAAAAACTTATGAGTTTAAAAAGAACTAAACTACTTTAATGAAAATATAAATAAATAATGAAATAGTAATAAGGAAAAGGAAAAAAAAAAAGAGTATCCAATATATACAAAACCGTATCAAGCTCACTGGGTGATCATCATGTCACCAGCAGGAACAGGGGGAAAGTCCCAGGCTGGACTCAGTGATGGAGAGGAGCCGGATTCCTGGCCTGGAGTCAGGAATGCTCAGATAGGGATCAAAGGCAGACGAACAAAAAAGTCAGCCATTGAAGGAAGAGAGGTTGACCCTTTGATCCCTCAGCTTTTATACTGAGAGTGATGCGGATGGGATGGAATACCCTGTTGGTCAGTTTTGGGTCACCTGTCCTGTGTGCTCCTCCCTACAGGTGGGACCCCTTTACACTTTTCCGCTTCCCACCCTCCAATGGGGCAAATAACAAATTTGCCTGACCTTGGTTGTTATAGCAATAAGTATAAGCAAGGACCTCTCTGCCTACCATTCCTTGGTATAATTAGGTCTTTTCACTGTGCAAGTGAACAGTTTCTGAACTATTTATTGTTAATTTCAGAGTTCCGTTAGTTAGAAGAGGCCCAGTTGAAAAAATAGAATTACTGAACAGAAAATTAGTTCTGTTTTACCTCAAACCAGGACAACCATAATCAACTCCTTAGTTATTTTGAGAGTGCTGTGATCTGCAGTTGTTCATGTGAAACTATCTACAAAGGAAGTAGCCAAAACTCTTGCTTTTGTGTTTAACGCTATATGTGCTAGGTCAACATTAGGGTTTGAAAACTGTCTCATTTCTGAATCTGTTGACGCTACTAGCATAAGCATTTGGGTTTGAAAAATTCACATTTTTCTCTTTTTTTTTTTTTTTTTTATGATTCACTCATTCCAATGTTAACAATACAAAAGCAGTATAAGCATGGTTGAAGCAAATTCAGTTTTACCTTTGAGTCCCTGTAAAGTTTTCTACAGTACTTAACCAGTTTATCTATGATTTTGTATGTCCCCAAGCCCTCTGTTGTATATACCATCGTTAATAAAGTCCCTATCTGCTTTATCATGAGGCTTGAACCCACCACACATCTTCCTGGGATGACCTTGTACAGCCCAGTCTGGAACACGAGATCCATGGCCAGTGCCTGAAGCAAGGTGCAAAAGTCCAGTCATTAGAGTAGGGAAAAAGTCCAGCCTCTGTAAGAAACCTAAACAAGTGACTCTATGGGAAAAAAAGAATATAGCAACCAGTCTATCTTCATTTTCACTATCATTCTGAACATAGTAAGAGGAAAGACACCCTGGATCACATATGAGAAAGTTAAACAGGATGTCTTTCAGTGAAATTCAAATTACCTATGCAGCTGCTGACAGATTAGAATTAAGATTTGCAGTCACAAATTGATGACAGAAGCCAGCTTTAGCTGCTCGTGTCTTTTTCAGATCCCATATGTAATGCACAGTTTTCTATAGATTAGCCACAGAAGAAAGAGTAGACAATGAAAGAGTAATGACATTTTTAAAGGGTAGAAGCATTTTCTTTTAGGGGATACAAAGGTATCTGCCTATGTTTTTCTTTGTTTTGCAGTATGCATTCTCAACATGTGACTGAATACCAAAAATCCTCACATGGACATATCTGAGTCACTGTACATTTGGGTCTGTGTAAGGCAAAGAACAGGATGGCCAGCAATGCTGCAAATGATGATAAACACCCAGATAGAGAGTTTAGCCTCTTACATGTTACTTTTCTTTTCTCTTTTCCCTTCGTATTCCATTGCTTATTTATCTATCGTACTTTTACCATGATGAACATCTCTAATTTTTTTTAAACCATTGTCAATATTTTCATAACTATTTCTTAACATCACCACAGGCAAAATGGACATTTTTTCCTATGTAATTTAGCTATTTGAAGAACATAATTGATAAGGGTTTTTCTCATACTCATCCTTTATCCTTTTAAAGGGTTAGGATGTAGGAGAGCAATCCAAATTTATTGATCTTTAGACACTGTCTGAATAAAGGTTTTAATCCAGGAACTGAATTTTATTCTGAGCATCTGTTCATAAAATACACCAGTAAAAGCAATACTTCTGTGTCCAGGATACATTTTTTCCACAATGTTTTTACACTCAACAGATGGTGTAGATTATTCACACATAAAAACTCTGTTAAAAATTATGGTAATGGTCAGGTTAAATGCTAAAAGGCCATGACGTTCTAAGTTAATCTTGGAAATCCACATATAACTGAGAATGAGCAGTTTTCTCTACAATATGCTGTTAATTTCAGAGAGCTAGAGGAGGCCTAACTAAAATGCAAAATTACAGAACATAAAACTAGTTCAGTTTTATCTCAAACCATGACAATAACTCATTCCATCATGTTTTTGTATAGTAGATTGTATGATCCAGAAGGCTTTCTGCTCTAGACAGAGCCAAGTCTCTAGTATCTGATCATACCAGAGACACAGAGAACATACCACATACATATCTGTGATCAACACTGATATGCAGGAGCTGAGGCAAATATATTTTTAATTATGATTTTCAGAATGGAAGTGGATGAAAGAGAGAAAGACCAGCTTAAACTTAAAGTGAAGAAATACAGCAATGAGTTTTTTACCTGGTTTAATATACTTCGATTAACTTTATTTCAAAAGTTTGTTTTAAATATCCTCTATTTTTTCTTAAAAGAAAATAGAAATAAAAACTTTAGATATACCCATAAATGAATAAAAATATTACTTATCTTTCTTTAAAATAACTCTTGTAGGAAGCAGGAATAACAAATTTGTTTTTCACAATTTTTTTAGTTCAAAATGCTTCTTATTATTCTTAAAATAAATTATCTTTTATATTTCATCACTCTCAAGTTTTCTTAATTTTATCCATATTCAAGGAAGATTTGTAATCCAATATCTTGCAATGGTTTCTTTGGATATGTTTCAGCCATTCATGTCTGAGAGTACTTGGCGACTCTTAAATCCAAGGCCATTTGTCTGCTATGAATATTCACTGAGTCTACACCTTAAACGCTCTTTTAAAACTCCCCTTGCAAAGGACAATGGAATGTTATGTGCAGGGGTTAGCAACAGCTCAATAACTTTAAATAAGAGAGAAAAAATTAAAAACTTTCACACTGGAGAAAACATTTTTGGAGATACGTGTCTCACAGAATTATAATAGGATACTTAAACTCTGTTCTGTAGCTGACTAGTGATCAAGCTCATGTCTTGGGTCCAGATAAACTGTACTCATACAACACCCATGAGCAGGTCAGGTGATTTTTCAGTATGAGAATGCAGACCAGAGGCCTCTCATGGCGTCTAGCTGTGAGAATGAAGGCTAGAGGTTGCTCTAGTACCTGCTTTTAAAAAAAAATATCTTCAAGGGAACATGGATCCCTACCATACAGCTGGTACTTCCATACTAGCTCTAACAAGGTGTCCCTCAACTGCCTTCTCTGTTACACTGAATTCTCTGTATCAGGAATTACAATGCCAACAGCTCAGGAAGAAGGTACTGTCCTGAGTGTATGTTTACTGGCAAGAACAAGATAAGTTCAGAAGTTGAGAGGGATGAAATCTCATGTATTTTAACTGATGAGATAAAGAAGTGTAAAAATGATTCTTCAACCAGCTGTGCCACATTAGACCCTAAGCCTTTTTAATGAGCAATTTATATTTGATACACATCTTATGTTTTTTTTTTCTTTTGTCATCTTTTAATGTGCAAATTAGATGACTTGTGTGTGTGCTAGAGATAAGAGAAATAAAACAAAAATATTTTTTGTGCTTTTTAGATTTTAATTTGTAAACACCATTTTCATCCTCAGTGATACCTATGTTTTTCCTCCTCTGATCTTTATAGCTTCTTTTAGTGAATGGATTTTCTTCTGGCTGTAATTTCTGATTCTTTTTCTATATTAGCTTTTTCTTGGAGGATGGCCAGCAAACCTGACTTGCAAACTTCCTTTCAAAGACTGCATGTGAAGAAGTATCTCACCTACATGGATATTGAAAGAAGAGTTTCCCTGATATAATGACAGTTAAGTTAGAAGGGTTAGGCGTGCTTATGGATGAACAAGACTGATTCAGACATAAGAAATCACAGTTGACACAAGCTAGGTTATTCAGATCATCTGTAAACGTAATGACTGTTTGTTGGTCACAAAATCACTGCACAATTTGATACAGTATTTGTCTGTGAGTACCTGTAAAGTACAGTAAGGCAGGCTTTACAAACTCTTGTAAACCCTTTACAAACATACAGGGATAACATGTATGGGATTTTTTTGTTTGTAGAAGAGAACATCAATAGACTAAACCTTTTTGTTATTTAAGAGATAAATAAATTCTTCATACTCAACAGATATAACTTCAGAAATTATGTAAAACATGTTCCATATGACCTACATTTTCTGCTGTCTCATCTTTTGGGAACACAGGGACTTACAAATGTATGCAGGGAAGTCTTGGTGCCACTTAAATCTATTGGAATTAAAGCTTCCACATAAGTGTCTGGGACCTACAGGTCGGCCCATATATAAATAAGGGTAAAAACTCACATTATGTCTCTTTGCTCATTAGTGTTGTAGGTCATCAGGTTGAAAACAGTTACCTGGTGGAAAAAGAAGAACTTCCGAATCTAAAATTTTCTTGTATGTGTCTTATTGCTGAAAAGAGATCTCCTCCAAGTAGAACAAAAAAAAATATTTGAAACAAGAAATTAAAAAACACCTGGAGGAAAGATGTCAATTTAGTGAAATACTTATTTTCCCCTTGAAAAAAATTTTCCATAGAGGTGTAAGATTATGCCTGTAAAAAAGAACTGGCATATGAAATGTGAGACACTGGGTATCTCCTGGACCTTGCACATTTTATTGAATTGCTGAAAAAAAAAGGGTGTATAACTGTCTTGTTATTTTTTTGGTGCACATGTTTATATCTGTTGCCCATAGGAACAAAACATTATAATTACATGTGCTGCTTTTGAGAATTTTTGTTTTGCAAAATAGACATACTCTGTGTTTTAAAATGAGGAAAGGGAGGTTTTTTTCCTCTCTTTTCCCCCATTTGGCTTCATCCTTCCTTGGATTTGTCCACCATTCATATATAAAAGAGAAGTATTACATTATCGGAAAAAAAGTTTAATAAATCAGAGTGGACTCTTTCATAGGAAACATGTCATATATTTTGGCCATTTATACAACATGTAATTCATTCAGAGAGTTGATTTGTTATGAAAAGAACTGCTAGATTTTCATCTCTTACGTGTGCATTCACAAGTTTTTGAAAGTTTGAGATCAAATTGTGATTATGCATTTTATGATGCCCTTTACAACCCATGTTCTTCTCTTTCTTTTTAGGAAAGGTTTTTTTTAACACAGACAACTAGAAACTAAATTTGGTGTTTGACTTAAAAGTTCTGTTTTCTCAATTGTGATGAATCAGTGATTAGCTATGACCAAGTTGCTTGCATACCGGTAGGCAGACATGCTGTTAAGTTCAGTGTATGCAGAACTTTCTCTTCATTATCCAGCTGGGCTGGTCAGAATCTTAAGGAAGTGTATTTCATCTTATCCTTTGAGCATGTCTTAATGAAAAGCAAGGATTTTCTTGCAATGGTTTGATATTCCAACACATTTTCTCAAAGATATGAATCTGTTTCTAGTTCAGGTTCACTTAAAGGCAAGCTTTTCAAAGCTAATTTTCCGTTACATTTCGCATGAACATGTTCATCTGGAAGAGCTGAATTAGGAGTGCATGTAGAAAATATTCAAGAACATAAGAAATCAATTTAAATCAGTAAAATTTCTTACACCAAATTTTGCTTATGCGTATGTCCTTTACCAGAATAGCATTATTTTATTCATTATTATTTGTTTGTGAACAGAAACGAGTCAAGTTAAAAAGATACAACATTTTCTAAGTCTTTGAAAATGCCACAATATCTAGTTAATTTTTTCAATTACTTACTTTGGCAAACAAAACTTGTTTTACTGTGTTGATATTATCAGCACCTCCCCAACTCATTGGTTTTGTATCATCATTGCAGACCAAAATGTTTTCTTTAAAAGAAAAAATTCTTACATGAATAATTCAATTTGGAATGTAGGACCATACTTCTTATTCCTCTGTTCCATTATTAATATCCCAGTCTCACATTGACTACTCCTGTGTACTTTGTGTGGTTGGTGTATAGTGTAAAATGTAATTTTAGGTTATCTTTGCTTTAGGCTTCAGGGGAAATTATTCAACAAGACAGACTTGAAGTGACCAAGTTGACCTTTTGAATTTTCAAAAATGCACATATTCTGGTTGTTCTTGTTGTTGTTGTTGTTTTGGTTTTGGTTGTTTTTGTATGTGTGTGTCTTTGGCAGACCTAGAAGACTGGTTAAACTTTGTATTAACAACTACAGGGGGAAATAATATAAATGTGATAGTTTGTAATGACGACCTTTTCTAAGGTAAATATTTTCTGCAGAAAAGTCAAACAACAAAAACAACAGAACAAAGAACAAAAAAACCCCATACAAGAAACCATTTTTCCAAGAAGAAGCAATTGATCATTACAGAAAAACACAACACATATAAATCAGAATTGTATAACTTTTCTTGTTTCTAAAGGGGAAAATAAAAGTACTAATGTTTCTCTGAATGGAAAAGCAATCTCTAAATAAAAAAACAAGAACAACAAAACCCCAAACAAATAAAAAATCGCAAACAAACAAACAAAAAAACCCCACCAAAATCCCACACCTGAAATTTCAGTTTTATTGTCCAAAGTGCTTTTCATACTGGAGGGGCACAAAGGAGATGTGACTTCAACACATGACTTGGATAATTTATTGAAGGCAAAGCCTTTACTAGGATGACACACAAACTTGATTCTAGAGACACTATTGTGATTCAGTATTTTACAGAATGAAGGTGCTTTTCTTACTCAGATCTATAAGAAGAACAATGCAGACCTTATATTGCAGTGGTTTTTTGTTTTTTTTTTTGTCAGAAAGAAGACTATTATGACCCCCTCTGAGCCAATGAACGAGGCTAGATGTCTTCCAGAAGGGACAGGAAACAAGCAAGTGTTAGCTTGGGTCCACAAAAATTCAGTGATTTGTTCATCGATGTTATTTTTCAAGTGGTTTTAATATTCATATAATATTGTCTAGGTGTATACTGAGTTAGGACAAACTGTTATATAATATGTTCATATAGTTTTCAGAAGTGTGCTCATTAGTAGGAGAGACCATGCATTGTACAAGGATGGTATAATAAATACTGAGAGCAGGTGGAATATGCCAGGGTTAATGCACTACAAACTCAGAGCTTTGAGAGATTTGTCCAGCTTAACTTCTTTAAATGGTTTGCTAACCTTTTAGTGGTGCAGCAGTACAGAAGCCCCATTAAATCCTTATTAAATCCTGTAAACCTTGAGATTGATTATTCTAGCTGAAATTATTCCAAGAGACACATTGTTTCTGCTCCACTTCCTCACAGCTGATTTCACACTGATAGGTTTCTGTAGCATACTTGAACCACTCATAAATACTCCTAGAATAATTTGCAGTGTGTTCAGTTCACCCTAGTAATTTTCACCATGCCTTGTCGGTGCAAGGGACTCTTTAAATAAACAAGATGGAGAGCCTGTGTTTAGCTGCTGGTCAAGGAAGTTATCAAAGTGACAGCAGTGACAAACCATCATGATCTCCAAAGTGCGTGAACCTGAGTAGCCAAAGACTTAACACAGAGGACAGGATAAGCAGGCCACTGTGTGGGAATGCAATGACATATTCTTTCTTATAGGCTTTGTTAAAGAATTTATCAGGAGGATTCTGATGTTAAACCTTTCCTAAGTTAAGAGTCAGTAGGCCATGCAGTTCTAGGAGACTTGCATGTCTTTTGCAGTAGATGTGTTTGAAGAAAGAATCAGGCATTCACAGTGAATTTAAGGACAAGTGAACTCACAGGGAATGAAGCTAAGGAAAATAAGACCTAAATCCCATATGAAATTTGATGTCCAGGCTGAGCACAACCCTATAAACCCATTTATTTCTGCCTGCACAGGTGGTCTCTTATTCCCAAATTCCATTTTCATTTTGTTGTTAGAAGATCCACCCAAACTGCAATAAGTAAAAGCCTCTGTTGGAGATGTAAATCTGGGTTTATATTTGTAGGCGATAATAAACCAAGTTGAAGTGAGAGGCACAACTGGAGAACTTCCTTTCCCCAAACTGGCTACCTTGCTATTTCCCTTTGTAGACACTTCCTACTTTTACAAATTGCAGGATCACTTCCAGAGACATGATGCAGTGAAGATGAGAATGACAAGGCACCCAGTGAGAGGCACACAATCACCATTCAGGATCATTTCTCTGGAATTTATCATGCAGTTATGTGTAACTGCAAAGACAGAATACCACAATATTCAGCACTTCCTTCGTGGGCTGATGAAAGAATAACATTTCACACTTTCCTAAACCAAGCAAACCAAATTGTAGGCAATTCGTGCATTTATTCTCCTACAAAAAGCACCCATGTGGAGTTCCTAGAATTGTAGACTAATATGAGTTGGAAAGAACCTTTGTAGCTGCAATAATATGCTGCTGAAGCAGCATCTGACAATGAAAAGCAAATGACCTAATTGTCAGCAAATTAATTATTTCTGCTGCCAATTTAGTGGTTGACAGTCCAAACTATCCTTACTCACTTGCCATGCCCACATTCACTTAAGGAAAAGAACAGGCCAGGTGACATGCAAAGCTGTCTTCTTCTAGGCAAAACAGGTGAGTTCTGGAATGGAGTCTGTATGTGAAACAGAACAGAAAGCTGAGTGACTAATCTGATTGCAACTGCTGAAGTATCATGCTGGGAAAGTGACATTTTGTAGGGAAACAAGGAACCAAACCATTTGACCTTTTAAAGGTCACTTTTAATGTCAATAACAAATCAGTTGGAAGCCAGGACAGCCATGAAGAACTCATGTTATGTCTCCCTACAACACCATTGCAAAGTAAGCAGACAGTCATACTTTTTCACTAATGTAGGTCCATGGAAAATGTATAACACTTCCTCAAATGTATGGACAATGATGGAGAAACCCAAAATATAGAGGAAAATGTTTGCAAATCCAACATGTTTGACAGTATTTAAATATTACATAACTCATTAAAAAAGTTTTTAAAATGTTTAGAAATTCAAGGAATTTATACTGAGTACAAAATATTCTTGATTGTCAAGCTCATAATTTAAGCTGTATGAGTGTACACTGATAAAGTATTTTGTATTTCTTCCTCCTGCTTACTTTGGTATTTGGAAACCCAAGGAAAGACACCTGGAGGAATAGCCATCTGCTCCTCTAAACACATCAAGTTTAATAGTGTATTTTACTAAGTTATGATACACCACATTTCATTTTTAAGGGAAATTTTTAAGGGAAAACTCTATGGTTCAGTGTGCTTTGGCAGGAACTGAAAAATCTACAAAGCACATTTGGCCTTCCCTTTAAAGGTTTTTCAAAATTGACCCTTCCCTTTTGTCTGATATTAAGTTTCTCATTGGCTGCCTGTCAACTTTTGATGAAAAATTCCTTTTTATTATTATTTTTTTCCATCCCCAAATGTGTTTTCATGTTTCCCATCAAACTCCATTGCACATACTAAGGTCCAATGTAACAACTGCATCTTTTCCGTTAACCCAAAGGATAGGTTAGGAACGAGTTCATGTTCATATTCACATTGATGTTCATAGAATCATAGAATCATAAAATTGTCTAGGTTGGAAGAGACCTTTAAGATCATCTAATCCAACCATCAACCTAACTCTGATATACAACAATCACTAAACCATGTTGCTAAGCTCTATGTCAACCTATCTTTTAAATACGTCCAGGAATGGTGCCACAACCTCTTCCCTGGGCAGCCCATTCCAATCTTTAATAACCCTTTCAGTATCAAAATTTTTCATAATATCAAATCTGAACCTGCCCTGGCACAACTGGAGGCCATTTCCTATTGTCCTATTGCCAGTGACTTGGGAGAAGAGACCAATGCCCACCTCTCTACAACCTCCTTTCAGGTAGCTGTAGAGAGCAATAGGGTCTCCCCTCAGCCTCCTTTTCTCTAGGCTGAATAACCCCAGATCCCTCAGCCTTTCCTCTGAAGACTTACTCTCCAGACCCCTCACCAGCTTTGTTGCCCTTCTCTGAACCCTCAATGTCTTTTTTGTGGGAAGGGGCCCAAAACTGGACATAGTACTCAAGGTAGTGCCTCACCAGTGCTGAGTACAGGGGGATGATCACCTCCTGAGTCCTACTCACCACGCTGATCCTGATCCAGGCCAGGATGTTGTTGGCCATCTTGGCAACCTGGGCATACTACTGCCTCATGTTCAGCCGACAGTCGACCAACACCCCCAGGTCCTTTTCTGCCAGGCAGCTCTCCAGCCACTCTGCCCCAAGCTTGTATCACTGCATGAGGTTGTTGTGACCCAAGGGCAGCACTTGGTACGTGCCCTTATTTAAACTCATCCCATTGGCCTTGGCCCATCCATCCAGCTTGTCCAGATCCCTCTGCAAGGCTTTTCTACCCTCCAGCAGGTGGACACTCCCTCCTAGTTTAGTGCCATCTGCAAACTTACTGAGTGTGCACTTGATCTCCTCATCTAGATCATTGATTAAGATGTTAAAGAGAACTGACCCTAGTACTGAACTCTGTGGGACACCGCTCATGACTAGCCACCAACTGGATTTAACTCCATTCACCACTTTCAGCCAGTTTTTAACCCAGTGGAGAGTAGTCCCATCCAAGCCACAGGCAGCCAGTTTCTCTAGAAGGATACTGTGGGAGACTGTATCAAAGGCCTTACTGAAGTCCAGGTAAATAACATCCACAGCCTTTCTGTCATCCACCAAGCAAGTCACTTTGTCATAGAAGGAGATCAGGTTTGTCAAGTAGAACCTGCCTCATGAACTCATGCTGGCTGGGCCTGATCACCTGAGCGTCCTTCATGCTCTGCATAACAGCACTCAGGATGATGTGTTCCATGGCCTTCCCTGAGACCAAGGTCAGACTGACAGGTCTGTAGTCCTCAGATCATCCTGATGTCCCTTCCTGTGGATGGGCGTCACATTTACTAGATGCTGGTCAGCTGGGACCTCCCCAGTTTGCCAGGACTGCTGGTAAATGATGGAAAGTGGCTGCATGAGCAGTTCTGCCAGCTCCCTCAGTACCCTCAGGTTGATCCCATCTGGCCCCATAGACTTGTTTATGTCTAGGTTTTGGAACGGATCCCTCACTGCCCCCTCTTGGATTACAGGGGCTTCATTCCACTCCCCACCCCTATCTGCTGTCTCAGGGGTCTGGGTACTCAGGGAACAACCAACTCTGCTACTAAAGACTGAGGCAAAGAAGGCATTAAGTACCTCATCCTTCTCCTCATCTTTTGTCACTGGGTTACTTCCCACATCCAATAGAAGATGGACATTCTCCCGAGTCCTCCTCTTGTTACCAATATGTTTATAGAAATTCTTTTTATTGTTTTGCTTTAATATGAAATTCCTTCTCAATTTTTGTTAGACACACCACCTTCCAGCTTTATCGTATATTTATATTTTCCTTTATTTTGTTTTTAATGTCCTGCCATTCACCAGTTTAGAGCTATTATCACTTTTGGAGAATCAAATTTGCATTTTTCTGTAGTAGAATAAAGGATCAAACAACTATTTAACCACTGTTCAAACAAAAAATATATGTGTTTTTTGTGGATCTTTTTATGTTTTAGATGTTAAATTGAGTTTTGCTATCTTAACTTGGATGACACAGCGAGCTTGTGTTTGTACATTGTGAAGGCAGGAGATGCATGACTTATGTCTAAGTTAAAATATAAAGCCTATGCTTTGTTTCACATATCCTTTCCTGAAGATGTGATACAGACAGACGGCACTGTAATTAATCCATTCTCATTTTTTTTTCTTTTGTGCTTGAGCAATTTTGTTCACGCTAAGTTTCTTAATTTTCAGGGAAACAGAAAGCTTAGAGTCTAAAATCCAGTAATTAATCTGTAACTGCACAGGCTACTGCTTCAAAATGACAGTGCATCTTTAAGAATTAAACTTTCAGTCACAGCATGTTGCAGTAAACTCACTGAAACTTAATATCTTCTAAGAGACTTTTCAAAGCAGGCGTTTAACTGAAGTCATGTAATGACACTTAATTGGATATTTTTTGCTGGTCTCAGTCAATTGAAGTCATTATTAATGTGGAGCACAAATGGAGCTGAATTTGAAGAGGCACTCATTGAAACTCTTCTCTCATAATGCCAATAGAACATAGTGCAACCGTTATAAGTCCTGTGGCTGTTAATCTTCCAGATCTGATTAATTGTAAGAACTGATAAAAAAAATGTCTACTTTCAGGGTAGTGTGGCTTTGATTCATTACTAGCTGTTGACTGAAAAACTAATTTCCCAATCCTCAGAAAAAATATGAACTAAATTAGCATCATCCTTAAAATAATCAAGGGAGGGTTGAATTGCAAAAGGTAAGCTATGGATTTCATAGAGATATGAAACACACAAGTGTCTCTGAGTGCCTCACTTTTCAATTCAGTAAGGAAAAATGAAGGTCACTGTTGCTTTAAAAGCTTCTTTAAAAAGCCATTGCCAGCACAATTTGCTACTAATTGTACCTGATCTCTTTTATCTAAATCCTTCTCATCCTTGCCTATTTTCCATCACATTTATCCATGGCTACACTTTCATAACAGCCATTTTGCCTGTAGATGGGATGGTGGGACATTAGGTACTATTACACTAGTGCTGGTTCTTTGACAAGTGACAGGTGGCTTGTTTCTGTCCCTGAGGGGTGAGATGATTTATTTCACCAATGAGTTTGGCCTCTGGCAGCCTAGAAACTAAAGGCCTTGAATGTTAAGTCAAATTGTGGCTGGGGACGCATAACAAGACGATCTCTGGAACCAGCACAGTGACTGGAAGGATATCCAGCCCGCAGAAAAAAATGCCTCAGTATATTCTGAGCTGCTACCTGCAGATACAACTAGAATGAAACACACTGGTGTTTGTGACATATAAATTACATGACATCACTCGTTTGTCATACCCTAAATAATTGTAATTGTAGATGTAGAATTTCCCAGCCACAAATACGTCAGACTTGAATTAAAATGTAGCATATTTATCAGAAATCTGAAAGTATTAATATTGAAATTAATAATATTAAATTTTTCAAGGGAAAGTGTATAACTTTTTTACAAACATAGGCATCTCATAGAAGAGCTTACACATTTAGGGCTTACAAACAGCTGTTACTCATACCTGTGGTGACGTTGCAATACACATGCAGCCATGACTGTTACTGTTTATAATTTCAGGTGAGATTAAAATGGCTTCTAAAGGTCATATTTGTGTTTATTTCGCTTCCATCCTTTTGTTAAAAATAGGATATCTGTATTTCACAGAGAGTTGTCTGGATATTATTGTATTTTGCCTTGCGTCAAGGTTCAGAGGAAAAGATATTCTAAATATAATTCATTAGTATTTAAGTTTTCCTTTAGGATAATAAAAAAAAAAAGTGAAGTTTTTTCAGTCTGTTGCTAAAAGTACTCTGATTCTGCACTTTCTTTGAATGTATTGTTTTGAGTAACTGATTCTTTTGGTGATGAAGTGTCATCAGATGGTGGGAATTCTGTTCCTGGGTGTCAGCATCTATATGTCTCACAAGAGAGTATGTGGTCTTTTTCTCAGTGCCACCACAGTGCCAGGTTATGGAAAGAATTTCAATAATAATCGTAATTTAATGCAAGGAAATTCAACAGTAAAAGCAAATAAACAAATCATGACCTCTCCCTAAACTGATTTCCTAAAAAAAAACAAAAAACCAAACAATTTCAGCAGCATATATGCATATTATGTTGTCTGTGCTATTTCTTTGCTTGCAACATCCATGAGGAAGATGAGAAAGTTCTATATTTCCCAGAGAGCTAGAAACTAGTGGATTTATTAGTAAATTCTTAGAAAATACATCCTGTATGCAAAGGAAAACCCACATTACACATCTCAAGAGTAAATCATACATTTTTTGTATCACAAAGTATTGAATCTCTAGTAGTATAAAACAAAACTCATTCATATTGTAGGTCTGTGATCAGATCCTTCGTATTTTGGGAACATTTAGCTTACTGATGAAAACTCACTTTATGAGTTTACACTGTATTCTTGCAAGTGATCACGGCACATCCAGTGGAAATATTACCACAAAACACCAAGGTAGATACAGAGATGAAATAAGGTGCACTTTATAAACAGCTATGGCTGTTAAATGTTACAGCTTTTATGGACAGATGGATAGTCTTAAATCAGGATTAGTTGTGCTAGAGCTCAGGTTGGTTTACTGGATGAGACTGAGATACACTGGGGACAAAACAGCTAGTTGTAATGGTTCTTTCTGACATTAAAATACATGGAAGAGGGAAAACCATATATTGCCTGATACATATATCACAATGCATACTGAAATGCTGGGTTCAGTGACCAAACACTTTCAGGCAGGAAATAAGAAAAGAAAAAAAAAAAAAGATGTTATTTTTGGTTTAAGTAAAAGTTATCTTTGAACACTCAGAACATTAGAAAGAAATTCCTTGAGAGAAGAGCTGTGAACACTTAGTGAAACAAAGAGAATATAGTGTCTTGTAATACAGATGTGTGTGTGTGACAGTGTTATTTCCACCCTTATTTATGGATAAAATTATTAAACATTTTGCAAACAATTGCTAAATTTGGCATTATTTTTGAAAGGATAAAATTGCAGACTTATTTACCCTCATTCTAGGTCAGTAGAATATTCTCCCTTAAATATTTCTGAATTCTTTAAACTGTTACCTTTAATGACACATTGAAACTAGGTACTTCTGATGATTTTAAAAGGAGTAGTGCATTATTTTAATATCTTTTTAATGCTAAGAGCTAAATCTCCCCTAAAATAATGCAAACTAAAATTAATAATAAAGAATCAGTATTAATGATTTGTTCTTGTAAATAATGATTGAAATATCTTCAAATTTGCCCATTTTTCACTCAAAAAACCCCCAAAAAAAGCATTTTGGTGTTTTTTTATTTGTTTGTTTGGTGTATTGCATATGGGAAGCAAAAACGATTAATTCAATATATGGTAAAATAATGTAATGAGTATATTTAGCCATGCAGTAATACATCTAAAGTTTAATAGATAGAATAAAAGCTTTTCTAGCACATGCAAGCAAGATATTTTCATACCAATCTTGTCTGCCAAGAAAGGAAAGAGCAAATAAATTTTATGATACGATCTATGTTTATATGAATGCAGATGTGCACAAACATTTTCCAAAGAGAAAACTTCCTCAGCTTTGCTTCCATTAATAAGTATAATTTTAAGAAGTCATTATGTAGCCAGCAGTATGTGTGCTTATAAATACCAAATAACTCAGCTTGTGAGATACGTTGGCGCACACTTAGAATTTAAAGAGAACAAAGTCGCCGGAGCAAAGACATAATTTATTGTACGAAATAGCGCTGAATCGGGTGCATCTCAAAGCAGAGGCACGCCTATCTTTAGTTTTTAGATATTTTATACCTTTTTCCTGCCTCCTGAGTTCCTGTCTCTCTTCTCATTGGCTGAGATGTTGGAGCTCACATTCTTCCCAACCGCCAGACCTATTACAGATCTAGTTTACACCTTTTTACTTTACAAGGCACACACCCATTCTACACACCTCTAATTAGTTGATTATATTACACGTTGTTTCACAGTCTTTGCTATCATCTACTGTCCAGTGTTAGTAGTTACAAGCACCCTGGTGGTGATCTACTTCATCTGGTGGTCATATCCTCCTTTTCATCAGTCACCCTCCAGGTGGCCTTCGTCCACTTCTCAGCCTTCCCTGTCCTTTGTCCACTTATCGGTCTGCCATCAGTGTTAGTCAGCCTCCACAGTCCTTTGTTCATTTATCAGTCCACTATCAATCGCTTGTCTACTTAAACATCCGCCATCACAGTCCTTTGTCCACTTATCGGTCTGCCATCAGTCTGGTTCTCTTCACCTAAATGACTTCCCAACCAGGATCTCTGGACCACTCCAGGGCATTTCTAAGGATTAGTCGGATACAATGGAGGAGACTCCACTATCACCTAGCCTCCTCCGTCAATGCAGGCACACTGACAAAAATATACCAAGTAGCTGAAGCAAAATTCAGCTCATTTCTCACAAGCCCAAAGCTGGTGTTTAGATCTGTCATTTCATTTTCAATCTGTATTTCATGAATTCATTTAAGTCATCTTTTCCTCTGAAAAAGCGAGGGTACTGTCTCCCTTGTGGCTGTTCCCTGATTATGAACAAGAACCTTTAGAAGACCTGACCTGCTACAGCTTCTTTTGGTTTTTTTGGAGCAAAACATTGAGTGTCTCATACAGACTGAAATCTAAGAAGGTTGTCTGAGTAAGTTCTAAATATTTTTTCCCCTTCAGAATGTATCATTTTAAAACTTATGAAGCAAGCTTGGTGTCTTTGCTTTTTTTCCCCTTAAAAGCTTTTTGAATGCAGATTTAAAATTCATCTTCCTTCCTTTAAGCAAGCAATTTCAGTTATTGTCCCTGTAACTTGCTGGTGGTTAAGAAGGTCGTGAGTATCACATAATCATAGAATGGTTTGGGTTGGAAGGGGTGTTAAAGATCATCCAGATCCACCCCCTTGCCCTGAGCAGGGACACCTCCCACTAGACCGGGTTGCTCAATACCCCTTCCAGCCTGGTCACAAACACTTCCAGTGATGGGGTATCCCCAACTTCTCTGGGCAACCTGTTCCAGTTTCTCACCAGCAAAGAATTTTTTCCTAATAGCTAATTTAAATCTACCCTCTTTCAGTTTAAAACCATTACTCCTTCATAAAGAGTGCCTTGCTCCTGTAGTCCCCCTTTAGGAAATGGAAGGCTATTATAAGGACTCCCTGGAGCTTTCTCTTCTCCAGGCTGAATAACCCCAAACCTCTGAGCTTGCCTTCTGGGAGAGGTACTCCATCCCTCTGATCATCTTTGTGTCTCTCCTCTGGACCCATTCCAACAGGTCCATGTCTTTCCATTGCTAAGGTCTCCAGAGCTGGCTGCAGTAGTAGAGGGGTAAAATCACCTCCTTCAAACTGCTGGCCATGCTTCTTTTGATACAGACCATGATGCAGATGGCTTTCTGGATTGCAAGTGGACATTGCTACCATATGTTGAGCTTTCTATCCATCAACACTTGCAAGTCTTTCTCCTCAGGGCTGCTTTCAGTCCATCTCCTCCCAGCATGTATTTGTGCTTGGGGTTGCTGTGACCAATGTACAGGACCTTGCACTTTGCCTTGTTGAACTTCATGAGGTTTGCACAGGTTCACCTCTCAAATCTGTTCAGGGTGGCATCTCTTTCCCTCCAGCTTGGTGTTGTCAACAAACTTGCTGAGAGTGCACTCAATCCCGCTGTCTGTGTCTCTGACAAAGATGTTAAACAGCACTGGTCCCAGTATTGACCCCTGAGGAGCACCACTCATCACTGGCTTCCACTTGCACACAGAGCCATTGACTACAGCCCTTTGAGTGCAGCCATCCAGCCAGTTCCACATAATTAATTTCATTTTCCTGTGTCCTCTCACTACTCACCAGAGAGATCCGCAACTCCCCCTCTGCTGCCCTACCTGAGGAAGTTGTAGGCTGTGATGAGGTCACCTCTTAGCCTTCTGTTCTCCAAGCTGAACAAACCAAGTGACCTCAGTCACTCCTTGTAAGTCTTGCCCTTGAGACCTTTCACTGTCTTGGTCACCCTCCTCTAGACATACCCTAATAGTGTGATGTCATATTATATTAGAATATTGTTATCATGGTTACATTATTTCTTGAACTGAACAGGTTTAAACAGGAATCTGATTAAAACAAATGCAAGAAGAGATTTCATGCTAAAACACTGTAAGAGATTAACTTTTTCTCAGCTTTATCAAAAGTATGAAATTAATGAATGGACTAGCTGATTACTATTTAAGAAGTATCTAGTTCATAAAACTATAGTATCACTGGGGGCACTAAATAACCCAATTTGTAGCAATTTATTTCATCACAATATGAGAAGCAGAAGGAACAACAAGGTCTGGCCTTGTCTGAATGGAAGAAGATACTTAAGAGATCATGGTCTCTACTACATATGCATTCTGGTTGAGTGAAGTGTGAAATTGTTCTGAGCTTTATAAACTCTTGTTTCCTCTGAGCAGAACTTCACTCATCTATATCTGATGAGAAAAGTTAGTAAAGGTAGACAGATCCCATAGAATATTAATTCCTTCACAAAGACTTATTTCTAATTTCTTTTTGCATGGTATGAATTTTTTTTTTGATCCAAAAATATTCTGTGGAGAAAATGACATGGTTGCCCAATGTCAAAGATCAAACCATCTCAGCTGGAAAATTTTAATATGCAGAATTGGAGGTTAAACTCATAATTCAATGTGGATTATCTCAGATCTCCAGATCCCTCCAAACCTTGAATTATCCTGAGACTGGTTCACCACAGGAATTTCATTTTCACTGCTTATATCCTGCAGAGGCTTTTCTTTTCCCCAGTACAATACCAGTACTGAGTGGTGACATTTTAAAAAAATTTTGAGAGTCACTATTTTAACCTGCCTAGCTGCAAAGACAGATATGAGGTCTTCCACACATTTTGAGGCTCAGAATACATATTTTATAATTTATTTCATGGAGCAAAACTAAGTGCCCTGAACACTATTATGATTATCCTACCCTTAATCACAGCCTATTAGCTTTTTCACTTATTAATGGAATAGCAAGGTCAATTTTTTTCTAACAATGCAAAAGGAGTACTCATTGTCCAGAATTGCTTTGATGTAATAAGGATCTGTCTGATGCAATTGGTCTGTCTTGACCAGTTACCAATTACGCTAAAGTACAGCTTCACTTCATATGAGTCAAGATAGGTCTGGTAATTTCAGTCCAACTATATAATTTCATAGCAGTTAAGATTCCTATCTACTGTGATTTTTGTGTGAGAAGTCAAATGTATATGGGTCAAGAAATTACAGTGTTAAAATTCCCATGGCAACATTAATGATCATACCACACTTAAGGTTTGTGGTATTTTGGACTACTTGCTATACTGAGAAATGATTTCATTAAGACTGTACAGTATATGTATTGCATCAGAATTAATGTTTACATGTAAATTCTAACATCTTAATTTCCTGACTGCTGTGTATTTTAAATTCATAACTTAATTTCTGTATTAGTATTGGGTATTTATTTCAATGAAATTTCTAAGAAAAAGAAAGTGGAGATGGGAAAAAAGACAATATCAAAAGGAGAAAAAATAAAAAGGAATAGATACATGCTTCATTTCAAAAACATGAGTAAACAAAGCTGCCTGAGGATGGAACAAACATGCAGATTCAATACCAGCCTAGATGACCTAGGCATCATCATCTCTATTCTTTGTTCAGCACTCTCATGGTGAAACTATGTTTGAAGTCTTTAAATTCTTCCTGCAATTGACATTGTAAGGTACTTCTATTGTAATATTGCTAACAAAAAACATGTGACTACATCATGTTATTGTCAGAGGCTAGCACCTGACAAGATGTCCTTGGAATGTAGCAGGTGCTAGTTCTTCTGTCAGCTGCCTCATTGTTGACACTGGCTGAAGCACAGAAGGCATCTGTGTTTGTCAGCTGCATGTGTTTTGTGGTTGTCCTAATCATTCTAAAGAGTGAAAAAGAAATGTAAATGTAAAGTCTGCAATCATACTTCATGACAAAAATAATAGAAAATTATTTCTATTCGCAGGAGCGAAGTTTTGGTTTGCTTTAGTGTGGCTGGTTTAAGTTGGTTTGGTTTCCTACAGAAATTGTAATAAGCCTCTGGTCCATCCAGTGCAGTCTCCTTCCTCCAATAATCTTCAGATGGTTATGAAAAATAACCCATGTAACAATTGAAGATTTACTCAGAATGGATTTTTTCATTAGAGTCCAGTCTTCCCTCCAAATCTTCTTTCTGATAGATGTTGCATTTATCCTCTTTGGAAGTGCATGACTTAGAAAGGTGAATTCTATAAGCGGTGACAATGTTTATCTACTCATGTTGATGGAAACCTGTATGGAGGTTGTTGTAGCTATCATACTCTTGGCCCTAAGATCAATAAGACATTGCAGCTTGTCACACAGCATCTGCAAAATGAGGTCATGGCATTTCTTACCCTTAATAACCTGTGGATCATTGTGGTGCATCTGGAAGAATCACACGACTTGTAATTTATACAATGACCTCTTCATTGAATTAAAACCTCAACAGCTTTTTTCAGCTTTGTTCTGCATTTGATTGTAATTATTCCTGAAGACAATGGCGAAGCTTTGTCCTTTTATTTTTTTCCAGAAAGGTTGAATTTAACAAAAAACTTTTTATAAAGTATATATATCTCCCTATTGAACTTGTTATAGGCTTCCTTTACGTACCCGCAGTGATTTTATTCAAGCAAATCTTCCCTCCTTCATTCTATGTTTTCCAACATAATCAGATTATGATTAATGAATCCAACTTTAACTCAAGTAGGAGATAAAAAATAGCAAGTACCAAAAATGAATCAAAGCAAGCTCTGTATCATCTTCAATCACACTCAGATGCTTCTGCAGACATTAATCATTGTTGTTGGTCTTTTTAGCTTGTATACTAATGTTATGTTTGTAAGATTGAGGAGAGGATGATGCAAGAAAGTTAATGCATGAAGAAATTTTGTAGATCTTTGTTTCCATCTTAGAAAATTCCCTTAGCATAAACACAAATCCAAGTCTGTTATTTGTCTCCTGCTTGGCCTCAATGACAATTTGTTAGTCACAGGCATGGTACTAGATCACAGTAGGTAGTGACTATCATCTAAACACAGTAGATAGGTGGCCTTTAAAAAGGCATGCAGTAGGGAATTTAAGTGGTCTTTCTGAGGAAGTCTGGAAGGCTTCACAGTTGAGAGCAAACAATGTAGCAGTTGTGAAAATCAACATTTCCAGTTTGGGAACTGTCAAGAGCTGACTTTAGATGTAGGAATTGGACAAAATCTGAGGAAAGACAGCAAACCAGTCCCAAATATCACTGCAATGTCACCACAAACATTAGCAGAGTAATTGTGTTTCCCTGTGTCTGAAGGTAATGTTGCTTACCTTAGGGACAGAGTGCTGTGAAGCGTGTGCTCTTCTTCAGTTCTGCAGGGAAGCAAGTTATTTCCAAAGAGGGCTGACATAATTTGAAACTGCTTGTTTGCCTTGCGGCAATGAGAAAGTCCTTGAAGCATCTGAGTGTCCCCAAGGGTCTTCTGGAAGGACCCAGCAGAGACCGCTCCCAGAGTACTAGTGAGTATAGCTAATCGGGATCCAGTGGGTGACTCTCATGCTCTTCATAATTCACCAATGGAGTGAATTAGCAGCTTCCATAGTTAGCGTCTGTCAGTGTATGATCTACACATTTGGGAAGCTGGAAGCTTCCATTCTCACATGGAAAAGATGTTTGAAAACTTGTCTTTTGACAGTCATTCGTATCCATCCATCTTTTAGATCATTCCGTGATCACTTGGTGTGACTCTTAGGAAAAGAATTGCTCTGGTATGTTGAAGCCAATTGGAAAATAATTAAGTATGTTTTCTGTTTGCTTTATTATTTCCTCATGAAAGCTTATTTAGAGACCAGGAACTGCAGGCTTGAGTATCTGTATTCAATGGCCAGAATCAGGAGCTCCCCAAAATGCAGTCATTACCTAAGTCCTTTAAGTACCAGCAAAGCTATCTAGCTACGTAGCGTTAGCCCAAATTTGCGCTGCCTGTTACTTTGTTGCAAATGGATGTTTCAAAATGCCATCTCACAATCACATTATGCATTTCACTGTATCAACACCCCATCTAAACCAGGGATTGTTTAAAATTGCCTACCTTTCAGTTTTCATCTACATAGTTAGAGAGGTCGCACGCTATTTCATAAATTATCAACGGTTTCTAACATGCTGATTCATTTGCAAGGGTGAAAGGTGAATGTTCAATGATTTCCACCACAGTTAACATAAACATTGACCTGATCGACTACAGTGCTCCCTCTGTGCCATAACATAGCCACAGATTTATCATTCCTGCCTCAGCTTTGCTCCAGGCGCCTGATTAAAAAGCAAAGACCAATGTCTGCTTTTATCTGCTTACTTTGATTTTCACTTTGGAGCACTTTACCAGGACTATGCTCATGCCTCCCTGCTGCTCACATGCTTTGTGGCATTTATTGTCTGAGTTTTCCTCTCAGTGTGGCACCAAGGTCTAACTGCATAGTATACCTTCTGCATGCAAGCATAATGTGCATCTTCCTCATCACTTCACTGTATTAAGAATGATTTCTATAATGCTGTGTATATAATAGGGAACAAAATAAAATCACAGAAGTCGCTGGGATTTTCAAATTGCCTCAGAAGACTAATAAAATTCACCATATGTTTCTTCTATCTGGTCTGAACCAGGCTTCACTTCTTAAATCCATGCAAGAAGCTGAAAATTTAGTGTGATGATGTCATCTAGACAACTAGTTTACCAGTGTTATTGCTCTTAATCATGGCTTACTATTGGTCTGTTTAAAACCACATAGGGTATAGCACTAGTGCAAAAAAATTTATTAGGAAAAATTACTTTTCAGAAGTAAAGACTTAATGAACTTGCACATGACTGGGAAAAAAAAAAAGAAAAAGAAAGAAAAGAAAGATCAAAATCCTTAGTATTGCTTAAGATGTGGGCTCTTTCAAATAAAAGACAGGGTTTAATGTTAATCTCATTATCCACACAAAAATTCTAAGAATAGGAGAAGGTATTTCATCATAAGAAATGACAACATTTATTTAAAAATGGATGCATGATAATATTTATTTTCAAACTTTACACATTTTGTAGTCAGTACATTTTAATGTATTTTGCTATTACTACAAAAATTCAATGCCTGTCTTTAGTTCTGAAAAACTTGATGTGACATTAATTGCAGAATAGAAATTTTCAAGTCTAATACAAATTCCTTTGCATGAGCAAAGCCAGATCTGCAAAGACTGATACAATGAAATATAGAATAACTTAAAATATTTTGGTTTAGTAGTAGAAAGTATCTCCTTCTAAGGTCTGGAAGCAATATTAGGTGATATTACATCCCCTCCTGAATGCCAAAAACCCAATAAATGCACTCAGCAGTTATATGAGTTTAAGAGGAAAAGTAAGATCATCTATAAATGAAAAGAAGCTAAAACAACTGTCACACAGCTAACTGCCCTTACTCTTCAAGGGCTACAGTAAATTGACAAACAGCAATGATCAGAAATTTTTTCTTCTTGTACAGCTGTGATATTTCTGATTCATTATAAATCTTCAAATGTTCCCAAGAAATGTTCACCTTTCATATACAACACAGGTAAAAAAACAGGTTGAACTGAGCAGTTGGAGTTACTTTGTCAGTGAAACTAACATAAATTCCAAAACATGTTCCTACAAAACACACTGTTGCACTTAGATCAATTCTGTTCCAGTTCCATTGCTCCTTAGGTTCAATGACCTGATGTCCAAGTGGAGACCAATGGTAAGTGGCATTCCTCATGGGTCAGTACTGGGACAGGTGCTGTTTAACATCTTTGTCAGTGACATGGATGGTGGGATTGAGTGCACCCTCAGCAAGTTTGTCAACACCACCAACCTGTGTGGTGAGGTTGACATGTTGTAGGGAAGGAGATGCCATCCAGAGGAACCTGGACAAGCCTGAGTAGTGGGTCTGTGCAAACTTCATGAAGTTGAACAAGGCAAAGTGCAAGGTCTTGCACATGGGTCACAGCGTGCACAAATACAGGTTGGGCAGGATATGGACTGAGAGCAGCTCTGAAGAGAAGAACTTGGGATTGTTGGTGGATGAGAAACTCATCATGGTCTGCATATGTGTGCTGGCAGCCCAGAAATCCAACCACATCCTGGGATGTATCAAAAGAAGTGTGTCCAACAGGCTGAAGGAGGTGATTCTGCCCCTCTACTCTGCTCTGTTGAAACCTCACCTGGAGTATTGTGTCCATTTCTGAAGTCCTTAGCAATGGAACAACATGGACCATATTGGAATGGGTCCAGAGGAGGGCCACAAAGATGATAAGAGGGCTGGAGCACCTTTGCTGTGAAGACAGGCTGAGAGAGTTGGGGTTGTTTACCCTGGAGAAAGGAAGTCTCTGGGGAGACTTAGAACAGCCTTTCAGCACCTAAGGAGGGCTTTCCTATAGGAAAGATGGGGAGGAACTCTTTATCAAGGTGTGATAGAATAAGTGGTAATATGATAAATGGTAATGTGATGGTGATAGGACAAGAAGTAGCAGTTTTAAACCGAAAGAGGGTAGAATTACATTAGCCATTAGGAAGAAATTCTTTACTATGAGGGTGGTGAGACACTAGAACAGGTTGCCCAGAGAAGTGGATGACCCATCCCTGGACAAGTTCAAGACCAGGTTTGATGGGTCTTTGAGCAATGTGATCCGGTGGGAGTTGTCCCTAGAATTCTACCAGAACTACTCTACCCAGGAGGGTAGAACTAGATGATCTTTAGGGTCTCCTCCAACTCTAATCATTCAATTATTCTATGACTCTATGAGTAATACAACCCCTTATTTATGATGAGTTCTTTTATGCTATAAAATCTAACATGTTTTTTTTCTTGACTCTCTATTATGATCTTAGGGAAATATAAAAAGGAAAAAAACCCTGCCCATGAGTTTTTTGTTTGCTCTAGCCTTAATAGCTCAAGAGATGACATTGGACATAAGAGCTTTAACTTAGTAGTCAAATGCATATAATAAGCTCCTATGACCAGAAACTGAAATCAGTTAAAAATGAAAGAGCAAATTTTCTGTTGGAACAGCCAAGAGACGAACACTCTAACAGTCAGAGGTTTAAATCATGAATAGATAGATGCCTTCCTTAATTATATGCTACAATTTAATCACATATTTCATGCTAAAATTTTTAGATGTTGAGGCTGATCCAACAACTTTATAATGATTACATGAGTATAATGACTCAATCTGGTCTTTATTAAACATATCTAGGTAAAGCAAGCGGGTTGTGATAAAGCATTTTGGTTAATATATTAGAATTTCTGTGACAGCAGAAATTGACTTAAATTTTATTTATTATTTTTTTTTTTCTATATATTGAGACAGGTTCTTAGATGACGTAGATTAGGGGAAATTCCCTAAATACAGCACTTTCAGTTTTATCTACCAGCTGAGGAACTTCATCTTGTCCCTGTAGAGATAAAAGGAATCTCTTTTTGTCCTATATAGCAGACCAGGTATTGCAACAGTAACAGGATAATGGCTGTTGAGGTCAAAGCAGTTGCCAGAACTTTTTTTTTTTTTCCCGCAGGAACAAGTGTATTTGGTAAAACTGAAATATCTGTGATGGATTCCTGCTTCCCAGGATAAGGTCTGAGTAGTCTCAAAATAACTGAAAATTAAGAATATTTCTACTTTTTAAGAAAATACTTTTTTTCTTATAGAATGTCAATGTTTTGACATAATATTTTTTCTTTACTGCCTTTTGAAACATTTCCTTTAGCATGAACTGGTATCTCACATTCAAGACAATTTACTTCTCCTTTTTCCTCCCTTCTTCCTTCCAATCCACTGGAAAAAAAAAAAAGAAAAAAAAAACAACAAAAAACCAAAACGAAACCAGAACCTTCTAAGAGAAAGGAACTGACAAATGCAGGATGAAAACAGGAAAATTCAGTCATAGAACAGGCTGCATTGACAGTCTGGTGGGCATGAAACTAAAAAAAAAATCCAAGTTCAAGACTAGTGCTAGTCTAAGTGCTCTAAATGTACATCACAGCATGGCAGAGGGACAAGCTATGTGAGGAGACGAAAGAACTTTGGTCATACTGAAGGAGCAGGAAAGGTTTGATGTTCTTCGCATATGCCTTATGAGCCTTAGACTATATAACTAACAGTATTGTGACAGTGTAGCTGGGTGAAAAGACCATGTCTTCCCCAATAATTTTCTCACCAAGATAATAAGACCTGACCTGTGAAGCTCTCTTTTAAATTGCAAAACACAGTACATGTTATTTAACAGTTAGGAACAGACTGAGCTTTACATTTTTAACTCAAATGAGTTCAGTAGAGGAGATATAATTACTATCATCTAGAATGTAGCAGTGTTCTAAAGTTAAGCGGCCAAATCACCAAGTCTCCATCTCTAAAGTACACAGTTTCATAACACTTGTTTTATCTAATCAGACAGACAGAATAATAACGTGGAATATCCTCATCTGATTACAGTGGTTCTGCTAGGTGTGGCTCCATCAGTATTTCAGAATAAAAGGTGTCAAATGAATCAAAACAACTTGTTTCAATCTCCCAGGTTAGGACTCTTAAGATTTTCCTATTTGCTGAATAAAATATAGAAATGCCAACAGCTTTTGTACTTACATTTTATTCTATATGAACTGGAGTAGGTTTTGAAGTATCAACATAATTACAGGCAGTGGTTTAGATAAAATCCTCTACATTTCTATGGGAGAGAACATTACTTAAAAAAAAAAAACAAAAAGGGAACGGAAGGGAAGGGATAAGGGGAGGGCAGAATATCAAATACAGCAAGCATAAACATTTTTATCCCTTCCTTGGTACTAATGGAGTTCTTTTATTGAATAAAAGTAAAATACCATTAAAAAGGAAATGTTTGGGGTTTTGAGGTGTGTGTGTGTGTTGTTTTTGTGTTTGGTTTTTTTTTGCTCCACAAGGAATATAGCATTAGTATCATATTTATTTGCTTTCTTTCCTTTCCAAATGAATATAAAGAAGTTGAGATATGTTTTACAACATACAGACAGTGTCACACACGCAATGTCTGTTCAGTGGATCTATAGGTTGATCTTATATCTCAGTAGTCAACAAAAGTTTATCTTGCTGTTAATCAGTAATGTAAAATGCTCTCATTTTTCAAAGGAAAACTTTTCATATCAGTTGAAAATGTCAAAACAACTCATTTCAATATTTTACAAATATTTTTTTTCCTGAACTTTGTTTCATGAACATTTTCAGTAGCATACATCTTAATATTCTCTTGGGTTGAAAACAATTGTTGAAATATTAGGATGGAAATGCAATTCTTCAAATATTTCCATTGAGCTTGGTAACAGCATTGGGCAGTTTCAACATCATCTTCCCAATAAAATTTTTAGTATTGTTAGTGGGACAAATATAATAAATATTTTCAGATCTGAGTACCTTGCTCTCGAATATTGATCAGCTACTAAATAGCCATGCATACAGCTTTTCTTTATCTTTGAGGAGTTTTATTTCTTTTTCTTGATGTCATAAGATCCTTTCTAAGTTTACGGGACCCTTAGCATAGCATGGGAAGAACAGTTTTGTTTCATAGAAAGTAAACTGTACTGATTTACTGGCATTTAGTGCAAGCAATAAGTTACAAAAACCTGGTCTTACTAATAAGTACAAAACTATGTGGGATGTACGCTGCAAAGAAGAAAAACCTTAGAAATTATTTTATGTTTGTAGGCTGAAAGCTAATCATATTTAGAGGGGTATGAGAATAGCTAATTTATATATTTGCAAAAATGATACTTTAAAACTGGAATCACTTGTCTTTAGAAGTACCCCTTTTCCTTTTGCACTTTATATTTTTTTTTTGGTGAAGATAAATCTATTTGACAGGAAGAAAAGAATTTATGACAGAAATTTTATAATTTAAAATTTAAAAATTTAAAATAATTTAAATTTAAAATTTAAAATAATTTAAAATTTAAAAATTTAAAATTTAAAATTTATAACTTCTGCATCAGTATTTCAGGAAAATGCCCTGTCTGTTAGTAGTAGAAATTGGATTATACATGAACTCTAATATTTATATAGAGACAGTATGCTGGAAAATTAGCTCTGTTTTTTTTCTACTGCCCAACACTGCAAGTTAGAGCAGGTTGGGGAACCTTATGTTGAGAAAGAAGTCTTACCATTTATTTGGTGCTGAATCTGCATTAGGAGAAATCTCAGTACTCATTGTGACACTAGTTACTTTACAGTGGAGTCAGCTTTGCATGTTTGGTAACTAGGTCAATGAGCTCAAGCAATACTACTTCTAGCCAAGTAATACACTTCCTTTTTCTTAGTCAAAACCTTCTAAGAACTGACTTCTAGTTTTACTGAGCAATTGAGAAAACTGTATTAAGAGTAGCAATTAACTGATATGATCCCCATGAAATTTCATAACAGATTAACAGCCAATGCAGTGCTCTCTCAGCCAATCAGAAGAGGTAAGTGTATTGCCTGGGATCTCCTCACAAGATCATTCTGGGCATCCAAGCATTTGCAATCAGATTCTCATCAACCTTCTTTCACTTTACCTTGTCTTCTTGTTTTAATCTACTAAAAACCCTTTCATATAATACAATAAAGCCTGATTCACTTAAAAATCCTTGTGTTAGTCCCAAAAAAGAGTTATTTGAGGATGTGGTGTAACAAAAAATCTCCAAACTTTATGGAAACTTGCTGTACTGACGGACCTCCATCATCAAATTTTGAATGATTTTACCCCTTATAACTCATGAGGAACAGTTCCCTATATGAATCTCCAGCTAAGGAAATTATTTCTCAATCTTAGAATACAGCCAGTCCCTCAGGGAAGACAGAATAAAACATTACAACCTTGAGGAAACATCATGGGAATGTAAAACCAGTCATTGTAACCTCAGCAATGACACCACATCAGAGGCAACAAGCAAAATGTAACCAAAAAAAAAGATTAGAAAATAATTTCTTTCCCAGGGAGTGGAATAATGTTTGCAGGACTAACTAGCTGTAAACTTTCCTAAGGGGTTGAAAGAGAGCAGCATGGTACCTAGCAACATTCAAACTAGCTGAGAGGCAGGCTGTAACACCAAGCTCTGTTGCTGTTAACATTCATGATGAAATCAGAAAAGCCAGAAGGGACCTAGCAATAGCAAGCTCAAAAGGAAAAAGTTATAGACGTAGCTCTCTGAATCAGGCAAAACTATAAAAATTCTCTGCATTGGAGTGTTTTTTGAACATTCATATAGGTTGTTTCATGGGTGGGACTACTGGCACCATGAAAAAAAACGTGTCTGTAAATAAGCAGAAAGGAGTAACTTCATTTTAATTTGGGAGCTAACAGCAATGCAATGATTAATACATAAAGAAATGACATGGAATTTGACCATAATGTCTATAGAACACATTTCTTCACATTTCTGGTAGAAATAAGAGGGAAGAAAAATATTTTTCACATTTTATATATCATATTACCATAGAACACTGATAACAACTTGAGAATAAGAAGACATAAAGATATAGGCTGCTTCAGCCGATTTTTGCAGCAGAATATTGGAGCACTAAGCCTATGAGGAGAGGCTGAGGGAGCTGGGGTTGTTCAGCCTGGGGAAGAGGAGACTGAGGGGAGACCTTCTCGCTCTCTACAACTACCTGAAAGGAGGCTGTAGAGAGGCGGGGATCAGTCTCTTCTCCCAAGTCACAGAGGATAGGACAAGGGGTAATGGCTTCAAGTTGCGCCAGGGGAGGTTCAGGTTAGATATTAGGAAATATTTCTTTACTGAAAGGGTTGTCAGGCATTGGAACGGGCTGCCCAGGGAGGTGTTTGAGACACCATCCCTGGAGTTATTCAAGAGACAAGTTGACATAGTGCTTGGGGATATGGATTAGTAGTGGATTGGTGTTGGTTTTGGGTGTGGTGGGGTGTGTGTGGGTTTTTTTGATTTTTTTTTTTTTTTCTCCATTGGTTGGACTAGATGACCTTAAAAGCTCCCTTCCAACCTAGGTGATTCTGTGATTCTGTGAAAGAACAGACAGGTTAAGAATCACAGAATGGTTTGGGTTATAGAAGACCTTAAAGATCACGTAGTTTCAATTCCTTGCCATGGGCAGTGACACCATCCACTAGTCAAGTTTCTCAGAGACCCATCCAAACCTAAACATGTCCAGGGATTGGTCATCCACTTCTCTGGGCAACCTGTTCTAGTGTCTCACCACCCTCACAGTAAAGAATTTCTTCGTAATGTCTAATGTAATTCTACCCTCTTTCGGTTTAAAACTGCTACTTCTTGTCCTATCACCATCCCATTACCATTATCATACTACCACTTATTCTATCACACCTTGATAAAGAGTTCCTCCCTATCTTTCCTATAGGAAAGCCCTCTTTAGATGCTGAAAGGCTGCTCTAATCTTCATTATAAATATGTATATCCAGTGTTTCATAACTCAACAATAGGCATTTCTCTATGCCAAGCTAGCAGAAGAAGTCCCTAGCCTGGTGGAGATATGTATTTTTATGTGTGGATGATTACAAAATGTAAAAAAGGAAGAAAGTAAGTTCTAAGAATACAAAAAGATACAGGATGTTTCTTTATAAGGTGCATTTTTTGTTACTTATCTAAATGATCACGTTACTATCTAGAAAAGTAGATTGAATAGTTTTGTGTACTCATTATGATTGTTATACTTTTCTTATATTATAGTGACTAAGGCATTCGGGCAAGATGGTTTGTTGTGACAGAATTAATAGATGGTAATGCTATACGTAGGGTATATCTGTATCTGCTGTCACCTTCTGTTTTGATTTCTGAACTCCTAAGGCATTTTACATTGTATTGCAGATCCCCCTAAAAACTTCATATATGTGTTTTACTTCACATTACATATAAACTTCCTTATCTTACTTGTCTCTCTCAAATCATAAAAGGAATGGTGTGAGTCCCACAGGTCCATAAACTCTAAGCAAAATTTGGCTTTTTGGTTGCTGTCCCTAGGACTACAACTAGCAAAGTAAGTTATAAATTTTGCTCGGTATTCTACCTTTTGCCATTTTTCTTGTCTAAATTAAATGGCTCAAAACCAGGCTCCATTAAAGTCAGTAACACTGTCAAGCTATTGGCAGATTCCTTCAGTCACTGTGATTTTGGATTGACAACAGCAGCCTGGATGACCTGCACATGCACAGTAAGTTCAGTCTTGCAACTTATACCAGATTTACTATGTGCTTTCAGAATGAAGTACAATGCTTGTGCCAGGACTGTGCAAACAAGCCATATTATCTTCATTCTTGGCATTGGACGATGCAGTTGGGCTACTAATTTGATTAAGCCACCAGTTGTCTGGACAAATGACTCTGTGGAAAAAGAAAAAAACTGTCCAGGACAATATTCTAATTATAGCTAAAATTATGCTATTAATAACTTATGTTCCCACAGGAGTGGTAAGATATGTATTCATTCTTTAATCTCTTACACCAATTTTGGCTCCAGCACTTGATCAGATGGAAGTAAAAAATGTTTTGGAGATAATGAAGGAAAATCAATGATTATAGATAGACCTAATTTGTGATTTGGAAAACATATTATTAAGCTGAACTAATGAAATTATTTACATTAATATTAGGAAAATATACTGATTGAAGGCTGACAGTGCAACACATGGAGTATTCACCAGGCTAAGATTTTCCTTTTTGAAGGAGGTTATAATAAAAAAACCCTATGGATGCCTTACAGAATAGAGGGAGTTTTACACCTGGCTAATTTATATATCTAGTTTCACTTAGAATAACTATAGGTAATGGATCTTGTACAAACTAAGTGCATCCAAAACCTTAGCAATGTTTTGGGGCAGAGGAGGAATCTTCCTAATTTCTCTATATTTTTCTGAATATTGGGAAGAATATAAAAGGATGAAAGAATGAGTTTACATAAGCCTTTTAAAATTACACAGTTAGAAGGATTTTGAAAGAGGGCAAGTGAGTTGCAGAACCAAAGCTCTTTGCTGGGCCTGGGACACTAATGACAGACACACAGGTAAGGCAGAATTGTGCAGAACCAAAAGTACAACTAAATGGCAGGAAACAATTTTATTTATTGACTGATAAATTTCAAACATAATTTTGGTGTTGGTCTGTGCATATCACCATCTTTTTTTCTGCAAAGAAGGCTTGAAAATGCTTTTGCCCTTCTTTGAACTGATCTGGGGAAGGAGGGACAAGACCTGGTCCACTCAGCTCTGAAAAGCTTCACTCCCTCTCACCAGCACTTAGTGTTTGTCTCTCATTGCAATTGGAGTCAGAGTTTCAGGTTTGTCAGGTTACACCAATTATTTTTTCCTTTCTCTGTCTGTCCCTTGGTTATCTGATCAAAGCGCTCCTACCAGCTGTAGTTCTGACAGCAGCTTAAACAGCAGCCTGACCTGGGAAGTGAGAGAGGCAGTCTCTCAAGGAGGTAAAGCCTAAGTCATCCCACTGTTAGTAGCAGTTGTAATAGCACTATCTGATAGGGCTCCCAGCTGCATTTTGGGTAAGAGACAACTGTGTTGTTTAGGCTGACTGCAGATCTACAGCCAGAAAAAAGAAAAAGAAAGAGAAAAAGGGAAAAAGATCGAAGAAAGGATACTTAAACTTACTGGAGCATTTTTTTTTTCCACATCATAGTTTTGTGATTTTTTTTGTTTTGGTTTGGTATGGGTTTTTTTTTGTCTGTTTTTTTTGGGGGGATGGGAGTTTGGGTGAGGTTTTTTTGGGGGGATGTCCTACTCTCTTTGCTGGTCTCTTTAATCTAATTCTTTCTGGTTTGCTTTTTCTTTTTTTTCTCTCCTAAATGATCTCCTTGTCCATATACACACAAGTCCTGAACCACAAAATAAGAGCTCTTCCTCTAAGTGATATCAGAAGCAATTAGTCAACCTTAGATGGATCCAGCTTTTTCCATAGAAAACCTGTGCAGTCCTATTTTAGTCAAGATCAGTAGCTTTCCCATTTGAATTACTTCTCAGAATGCATATTGCAGCAGACTCTATAATTTGGACATGCGAGGAAAGCAGAAGACATTAACACTACTCTTTCTCTGTGCTGTACTGTTCAGGTGGATGATACAAGGCAGCCACAATCAAAGCATGTGGGAAGTATTAGCTTAATGCAATGTCCTGTAGTAAGTAGGTCATAGAAGGCAGTGTTTTACCTGTATGACAGCATATTACCAACCATTAAATCAATATTTTTGCAGCAACAGAATTTTTAACCAGAGATTATTTCCAAAATTATTTTGTGCTGTTACATAGCAATTTGGGGTAAGAAAGAATGCTTGCCATGATTTTGCTAAAATGTTTTAAATTCTAGTGGAATCCTGCAGACAGCCTAGATTACACCTTTTTGGACTTGGAGGTTTAGGTACAGGGAACAAAACCACTGCATGAAAGTCGCACTAAACATCTCTAATCAGCCACAGCTTATAATTAGGCAAATAACTAATCACATAAGTGTCTTTGTGTTATTTCTCTCCATTGGCCTGTAAGCCTCAGTGGAAGCTTGTTGTATTTATTGGGTAGTAAATCAACATTAACGTGCTTCAAGTCAGAACACGTTTTTTAATTCTGTATTACAATTTCAAAGCAACTGCCTTTTCAGGTAATACAATTCCCTGTTACTCTCTTATGGCAATGGTGCTGGCTTGCAAGCTGAATGTTAAAAGAAAATGTTCTCTGACTAGAGGGAAGGTCTCCATTTTTATTTTTTTTTTCTTTCCTTACCTCTTCCCACAACTGTGAAAGGGTTCTGTGCTTCAAAAGTAAATGGTGGGTGTTTTGTCCACAGCCAAAATATATAAACTTTCTATAATGAATCGATAATGGCTAAGTGACGATGATAGCTGGTTTGACTTAGATGAAAATGCTCTAAAATGTTGTGGAACTATCAGAAAGGATGTTGATAATTTTTATGGGGTCCAGAGAAGAGTTGTGTGCATAAGTAAAAGACCGGAGCGCATATCCCAGAATGACAGGCTCTAACAGGTTCATTTACTTAGTTTATCAAAGAGAATATCAAAAGGTAACTTGATCACAGTCCCTGAACAGGTACTCATGAGAAGAACTAGTTTTTGAAATGGGCTCTTCAGTCTGGCAACCAGCAAGAGTCAGTGAATGGAAACTGACAATTAAAACTGATTATGAAACAGGTTTTGAACTCACATATCTTGATATAAAGAATGCATAAAAGCCTAGCTAAATACCTCCAATTTCAGGTTAAAATATGGTGGAATTAGCTAATAATGAGTGTAGTTAACTGCTGGAAAAAAAATAGTGGATTGTCCATCCTGGGAGAGAAGCCATGTGTTTTTAGAATATAAACATTATTTCATATTTCATAGACAGTCAGTGGGGAAATGGAAGAAAGGCTACAATAGTGATAATTTTATATATTTATGCTTAGTTAAAAAGGTCTAGCTCAACATTCTAGAAAACTAATAAGCAAAATGAAAGGTGCACTGGGGAAAAGTGCAAACAGTAGTTTTGTGTCATAATTAAAATATCTTTATAGATGATTAAAAAACAGAAGTTACACCTATATATTCATTTTATTACTCTAAGGTCACAGGGAAAAATAATCCCCATCGGCCTTTCCAAGGCTTGCGGGGGAAGGACGGAACAAGTCAAACTAACCAAACAAAAACTTATTTGTTATTAGATACAAGAGTCAAAAGTAGATCAGCCAAACTGAAATAACAGAAATAAAGAAAAAAGGAGCAACATTAAAAGAAAACAAGATAAACTTTAAAGTCACAAAATATCAAGAATAACAATAAGACCCAACAATGTCATTAATGAACGTTGCAGAAGAGAACTGATTTGATCATGAAAGAACCTGTTCTCTTGAGAAGGCATACCTTTTCTCCAAAAGGATGCCTTTTATACAAATATTTGTCTTAAAGTTATCCATGCAAAGCCTATTAGTTACACCTTTTTTTTTTTTGTCAGAAATATATTTCCAATAGTTATTAAAGACAGTCTTTGTGTCAGTTTCATGAAGCTTGTATTCATAGCTTTCTTACCAGAGGTGAAAATCGTGTCCCAGTTTTAAAGATCTATTATCCTCACATACTTGTCCTAGAGTGCACACAATCTAGCAGACTTAAAAAAAAATAAAAAATGTGCTAGCTTGTTTTGAAATAGCTATAAGATAGAACATGAACCCATTTTTTGAAGGTTCTCTTCTCCTTGGTTGAGAGGACAGTCAGGCAATGGTATTTTCTTAGTGTATGCTTCCCCTAGTCTGGATGGTGTTCAAGAGTTATTTGCCTCGTGACATGACGACATTTTTTGAGGGGAGAAGTGAGCTTTCTCTCTCACATGCAAAAGATAAAGATTGTCTAGGAAAGCATAGGGAAACCTCATCAAACTTTGTTTTCTCTGATCATCCATTGCTTCAAGGATGTCCTGCAAAATAAGTACCTGCCAAGTCTGGGGCAGTAAATTGGCTGTGCGGAAAAATGTGACTTTCTGCTCCAATTCTTGGCAGGAATGGAAACATGGGGCTCCAAAGGATGAAAGGAGTAACAGTAGCAGTTTGTGAACACAGCTTTCAATTGCTAGTTCTGGAACCAACTCTGATGTATGCTGAACTGAACAGGTGCCAGCACATAGCTGATTCAGTTTGACTAACATTACTCTTAACCGCTATACATGCTGGAGCAGTCCCAAGAGCCATCTGGCCCTTCACCCCCTCCAGGATTTGCTAGGACTGTTCATATTTTGAATAGCAGGACAAATATTGGAAATATGTACGCCACTAATGTTGAATATCTTGTTTTCTGTTATTCTTTTCTGAGGAGAGAATTTTCTCTTAATATATATTATGCATATATACTCTTAAATTAGTCTCACACTTAGGTGTTATGCAAGGAAGACATCTTTTCCTTTTTGTAATGATGATGTGTTTTAAAGAAAATTACTAGGACTTCCAGCTCACCAGTCATTATTTTTCTCTACAGCAACCATATGAATAATTCAGAAAAAGAAGACTGCATTTTGCTAACCCTTAACTAATTCTTTGGCAAAGAAAATCTTGATTTCTTCTATTTGAGTGAAAGCTACATAATGAGAAGAAAACCAAGTAATTTTGATCTTATTCAAAGATTTCTGTTTGTTGTTATACTGAAATTCCAAAGAATATAACAGAAGAGAAACAATGTTTTTTAATTTTTCTACTTATCTTGTTTCAGCCTTTTTACCCCTGTGATGTTAGCTTAAAATATAGTGATAGTTTTGAATAAATAAATGTGTTGCTGGATAGGATTTGATTCTCTGTGCTTCATTTTTCTAAAAGAAGAATGCTTCATTTTTAAAGGATAATGTATTGCACCCTAAAGGCCAAGTATTTTTTGCATCTTTGTGTAATAAAGATTCTACACATTTTTACACAGGGAAAAACTGTACATTTCTAATACATTGGTGCAAATATAGTGCCTAAGTTCAAGTAAGTAGAATACTGTTTTTAATGAATCCTTTATATTTAATATTTTTCCATAACAAAGTAGTGAGTCATACAGCAGCAGTGTAAAACACATGGAGTCGTCATCATATCCAAAGTTTTTTACATATAGTCTCTGAAAACTGGATGAACTAAAGGGGTAGATCTTGGCCTGGAGAAAGAAATTTTGTGGAACAGACAAGGATTCTTCATTTTTTCTTTTAACACTCAAGTACAAGCCATCTACACTATACATACTCAATAAGCTACAAAACCTGCAAAAAAGCACCCACCAAAAGCATCGTGTTAATACCTCATTTTCTACCAATTTGGTAGACAATGTCAATGCCCCAAATACACCCTACACGCCACTTTAAATGCTCACTGAGGTGTTTGGACTCCCTTCTGAGGTGTTTGGGGAATCATGTTCTTGAACTAATATGGGTATTTGGAAGACCTTACTAGCAACTAGATTTTGAATGAGAAAATGTGGAGTTTGCACATACAGAATTTCAGTCACATGAATTTTTAGAAACTTAGGTTCTTATAGCACTAGTTTATATATTTAGAACTGCTTAGTATGAAGCTTATAAGAAGGGTTTATACTGTATTGTACTTGGTACTGGAACAAAGAGAGGAATAACTTAGTATTCATAAAATAAAATGTTTTCATGATAAGAACTCATAAAACAATCATTTCACTGACATCTGCTAAACAGATGATAATATAAATGGTAGGCTTGTGCTTTCCATTAGTAGGAGTGTTATGCTTTCTAATGCTTTCTGTAGAGAAAAGAAGCTTTTCCTGTCTTCCAAAGAGTGAGAAAGAAGAGCAATATACAGTCTGAAAGAAAACTGTGCTTACTAGTATTTGGAGTTTGGAAGAGCCTGTAATTTAAACAAGACATAAAGCTCCTGTTCTTGCTAACATTCAGCCTACAATTTTCCTAGCAGTAGTATTAGATGTCTTTAGGACAGGTTGGAAATTATCTGTGTTGGTTAAAAAAAAAAAAAAAAAGGCAAAGCTGCACTTTGTTGTTGTAAAGGAATAAGAGTGTTCTAGAGAAAAGATGCCTATATAAAAAAGAACAACTTATTTACACTGGTGCTTTGGTTCTTCACCTGATTATGAAAAGAAAAGATACTGATTTCAAAATGAAATACTTCTATCTCTGTAGCTATGGCAATATAAGTCATTCCCTTATGGGTATAATAATGCTGAGCAATGATAAAGTCATATGAACACCTAATGAATACAAATCAAAGGTAATAGTTAGCTAAATAATTTGCGCTATACAGATGTATGAAACACTAATTTAAAAACTCATAGCAACCAAAGGGAATATCAATGAGAAATAACCTAGAGCAAAAAAGAATCAACTTGATGAATTGGGCTATATTAAAGTTCTTTTTTTTGTTCCCCTCAGCAATATAAGAGATGGAACTTTCCTGTTAAGAGAATAATATTTTTATGCTCAGAAAAATGAAAAATTAGAGCCCATTCCTTGAGGATAAAATTTTGCATTAAAAATTACTGTTTTCTTTGGAGACTTTTTCAACACAAAGCCCTTCAAATCTAGCTAAAGTAGGAAAACAGAAAAGTTCAACACTGAAGAAAACATTAAATGCGCCTATGTACTTCCAACTCTATTAGTGACAAAATGGTTTTGATTAAGTTTTCTCACACTTGTCAAATGGCACATTGAGTAATTAAATCTATTGTGGGTCACACAGAAATATAACCTGTTTACTTCTTTTAAGGTCTGTGTGGGGACCAGTCAAATTTAGCATCCATGGTTGCTCTTAAGCTCTGTTATAAATTGCATATATTAAATCCCAAACAGCATGAGACAACAGACTGCCTGCAACCCAAATGCAATCTTGAGCCTGTCTCATCAAACTGAATTGGTTATTTCAGATGTACTCCAATGGCTTCACAACTTGTCCTATTGATATTTATGGCCTGCAATTAGTGTGAAACAGGGAAAAGATTTACTGTGATGGAAATCATTGTAGATCAACTTATCCTAGCTCATATAACCCTGCATTAAAGATAAACCTAGAATACAACCTGATCAGGAATGATTCTTGTCTCAGTGAGCTTTCTGACTTGGGATGTCTTTGAAAATGTTCCTTATAAAAATTGTTAGAACACCTTTGCTTGCATGGCAAAATATTTTTTTATTAGAGTTTACCTTTTACACACATCTATATTCAGTGTTCAAAAACTATACATGCACAAAATGTGTATACATACATACTTGCAAACATGATGAGAAAGGTGAAATCTTACTGTATACTAGTGTGTTAATCCAGTTACCCTGTATGTACATTAATGAGGGTTTTTTTTTCTGTTATGAGGTTAACATAAATATTTAAATAAACACAAGGCAACGTAGAATAATAACATTTTTCTACGATCAAGGCCTACAGTGAATTTCTAAAGTTCTATGCAGAACTATAGTTGTGTGCATTTCTTCAGCTTTACATGGCAATGCACAATTGTGTTCATATATATGATCAAAATGCATGGCATATTTAAGAGAATATTTGTGTGTCACCTGAACTAGAGCTGGAGAGAAAAAACATTACAATCAATGCCAATATTTTCATTGATTTCTCTGTTTTTGCTGCAGCCTTAAGGCCCTATTTGAAGCAGGTGTGCAAATAAGGATTTAAATACAAAGGAGTTGAATACTGAACTCATAAAAGAGCTAATTCATGGGAAGGTGAAGTTCTCTGTCAGTTCCTATTTTACTTCATCTCGTTCTCCTATTTTGTAATTATGCTGCATCTTGTAGTTATGTTATTTGTTCAAATTATCTTTAAATTGCAATCAAATGTTATTACTGGCACTTAGTACATTGCATGATGCATTTAATTGCCATTGTGTCAAACATAAATTATGTTGAATAATACTGTGGAATGAGTAATGTATTGAATATCTGCAGAATATGACTTTTAGAATTTGATTTTCCAGTCTTTTTGATTATTATTTTCTCTTCAGTTTGGAGAAGTAATTATTGTAGATTATAAACTAGTAGCATACATAATCCGTCTCTTAAAAATATAATACTTTTGAATCACAGAAAGAACAGTTCCTGTAAAATGAAGTTTGGTTTTCTTATAACCATGTAATTCAAGATTATCAGGCAAGATATTATGGCTTTTATAACTATCAATTCTAAGTATCTGATTTTAATGAGATTTTCACAGTTTATATAGCCTCCGCATATAGGCATTGTCCTTCAGAAAGAACTAAGGAAAATGCGGGCAAAAGAAATTATAGTTCCAGTCTTGATCCCTTTTCATTGCAGTTCTGTGCTAAATACGATGCCTTCACAAAAAGTCTTCTGCTCTAAAAATATGCAAGTATTTTTCTAAAACAATTACTTTTAATAGTTTTTTAGTTAGAAAACTCTATTAGTCTGAAAAGTAAGTAAAAGTATTCTCTTTTTCCCCTCAATTAACATAATCTCTAGATATGCAGGCAGAGTAAGATAGCGTGGTTCTGCAGAAGTCAACATTTCATGGATTTACATCGAGGATTTCTGACTCTGCCTTACCTGTTGGTAACAAATGATTTCCTAAATTACTTTTAGTCCACACCTTTATCCTCTTTTGGTTTTGCTTTACTCTTTCCTATAGTTTTTATCCAGAAGATTTTTGTTACCCTATCTTCTCAATTTGTTTCAAATAATCAGAATACCAGACTGTAGAGTATTTTCTCTTTCAAATAGGCTTTTTATTATCCAGCTTCCTGGTAGTAAGGCTTTGTATTCTGTAAGTGGAGTTTGACTGAATGCAAATTCTCCAGCTGTGTTTATTAGTTGGTTATTGGTTGGATATGTTGTCTGTTTGCCAGCTACCATAATGTCTACTTGCTTTCCATATAAAGATAATTGTTTGTAAAGTGTACAAATATATTTACTATGCATTTTCACTATCAGTTGGGTTTTCACTAAAATTTTGGAAAAAATACTTGCTTACTTTCTTCCTAAAATGCATTTAAGCAAAGAAACAAAAATGATGCTTAAAGAGGATCAATCATATTTTATAGCAATATAAATCAGAACAGTAAAATAAAAGTGAAAATGAAGGTTATAATCATGACTTACTGCTTACTGTCAGATTAGACACATCAGCAGGAATAAAAAATGGTTCAATTTTCTCCCCAGACTTACTTTGTTGTTGGTTTGGTTTTTTTTTATTTCATAGCTAATGCTAAAGTATTCTAGGTATACTTCAATTTCATATTCCTACAATAAAAACTTTGTGAAGACTTTCTACTTGTTTGACTTCTTGATCTTATTTTTGTGTTATTTTTGTAATGTTCTGCTTTCCAGGCTTCTACGTTCCTCCTTTGTCTTTTTTACATTCCCAAGTAGTCTCAGTCCAAACTAGCTTCAGCCACTCTCATTACTGGCTTGCAAAGTGATTCTTCAGACTCAGTGATAAGGACAACATCAATGGCATACCTGACATTACAGCATTTACTTCCTTTAATTTGAATTCCGCTGTTGCAACCATCAAGATAAACATGAATTACCATTTCAGTATAAATGCTGAACAGATGCAGTGGCATAATGCAGCCCTGCTGAACTCCTTCCCAGATGTTAAACCTCTCTGCTGTTCCTTTTGTTGTTGCAACTGCAGCTTCCTGTTCACATTAGGGTAGTGAATGACCACATTTTAAAAATGTTAATTGTCTACAGATTTGTCTAGAAATTAAGTGGCAAAGTATGTAGGATACTTCATATAATGTGCTGTTGTTTCTTTGTTGCATCCATTTCCTCCTTCCTATTACCAATTTAAATCTACAATCTGACTTTTATTATTTTTATGAGAATTTATCAAGTTTAAATATTTCATGGAATTAAGGAATGAAGGATATAGATTTCACAGGACCTCCCAATTTGACCTGTCATTTATCTCTACCTCTTCTTATTAATCAAATCTCAGTTACTTCTCTAAATATTTTTGCGACACAAATTATTTGTGCTGTCACAAATGTTTTTTTTGTGGTGGAAGACTAACAGGGAAAAGGCAGACTATATTCTCTGAAGTTATGGTCACAGCAGCTGTGTCAGGCTCGTGTGTACTGACCTCTTCCCTACTTGAGCAGTTCTCTATGTAAAATTCCTTGAAAGCATGATAAAGGAGAGAGATTCCTTCCCAACCTGTATCTCACCACCAGTATACCCCAAAATTCAGAAACAAGATACCTTAGAAAGGCATCAGAGAAGATATCAGTACAACAGATTTTTCTTTTTAAAGCCGCTGATGACCAATTGAAATCAGAAAATCCGCTTGTTGGAATCAGTATATTTCAGTGTAGTTTGTCCAGTTAGACCACTTTAGAGGAAAGAGGTGAAATACGCAAGTATTACCAGAAGGTTCTGTTTTGGTTTTGATTCCAATCTCTGCTTCTGTACACAACCAATGTTTGTTTTTTGTTTTTGTTTTTAAAGCTCATTCAAAATACCTCTAAAAGATATATCCAATCTCATTTTTAGAAATGTCAAGTTGAATGAATTAATCATATATTTTGGGACATTTTTTTAGTATGTAATGGACCTTCATAGTTAGATGCTGCATTTAATTTTGAAATTTCTCTAGAGAAGATTTGAAGATTTCTCTAGCTTCTTTTCCAGCAATGTAATCATGTTATTTTCTGCTGTTATCAGGAAGAAGGTCTTGAAAAGCACCAAAGTACTATGTCCTTTTTTTTCATGAGTAGGTACTTTTAAGGTGAATATTGATGAGATTTCTATTTAATAACTCGGGTTAAAGTTACAAAAATGCATTAGTTTCCTAGCATGTGAATCAGTTCTGTGATCTTCTTTTCATTATTTCTGAAATTACCATGAACCAGAGGAGAGAAGTCTGGACAGGACAAAATATACACTTATTTTAACAGTAAGAGGCAAGACACTGATGCTTGTCAAGTATGCAGCATAGACCATCATATACAAGTAGTTTCATTCAACTTACAACTAATTCCATTCATCTGACATAACTGGCTTAGAATCATAGAATGGTTAGAGATGGAAGGGATCTTAAAGATCACCTAGTTCCAAGTCCCCTGCTATGGGCACCGACGCTTTCCACCAGATCAGGTTGCTCAAAGCCCCATCCAGCCTGGTCTTGACCACTTCCAGGGACTGAGCATCTACAGGTTCTCTGGGCAACCTGTTCCAGTGTCTCACCACCCTCACAGAAGAGAATTTCTTCCTAACATTGAATTTAAATCTCCCCTATTTAAATTTAAAACCATTACCCCTCATCTGATCACTGCTGTCCCTGACGAAGATTCCTTTCCCATCTTTCCTGTAGGTCCCACTCAGGCTACTCTTCCTTTCTTTTTTTTCCCTTTTTAAAAATATGCATATAACTGTACAACAACAGTTGCATTTTTGTCATCCTACACTGCTAGGTTGAAATTTTGTGGGTGGGAGAATCTGTATTTAACTGAATATTTACTATTGTTTTTGTAGATTTTTACCTTACATATACAGCCACAAATGTATTTATATGTTCACGCATACATATGTATGTATTATACTGCAAAACGTTGGTATTTTTCTCTCTATGTTGTTCTCATACTTGCTTAGCTTAATAAAACAGGTCACATTTAGATATATGTCAAGGAATAGTCAATTTTGAAAAATAAGCTGTAAAGATGGTCTACAGATGACAGCACGGAAGGGACTGATATTGTAGTCTTTTTTGTTTTGTAGTTGTTTTTTTGTTGTTTGTTTGTTTACACAGCATTATGCTACTTTCTTTTGGAATCTGCATAATTTTAGCTGCAAAAAATTTTGTGATCAAAACATCATAGACCCTAGGAGCAGCACATAGTTGTATGTAGGCATGTTGGGTATTGGTCACCTTTTCTAGCTAGTATCTTTCTTTTATTTACTACTAAGATGTTTTGTGAAAGAAATAGTCCATGACTATTAAAGAGGTCATCATACATATCTGGGTCTTTGTGAAGCTGTGTCTACAGCAAGACTAGAACAATAGGAAGTTCAAGGACCATCTCTATGTCACTGTTAGGCCACTGCACAGCAACTGCATTTCATGCTGCACTGTGGGACTCCTGGGAACTGGAACTCCACTGTCAAGGAAATACATGTTTCCAATTTTATACAATGTTCTTGCCAAACTAAATAAGCAAAATATGGAATTCAAATAAAATTTATTAATAGTAAGTAATTAATTACTAACTTGACTGATATGTATGAGCCATTCCTTAAAAGCTTTGCCACCTAATGGTTTCTAAAGGAAATGTTTGGTTAACTTTGTGGTCTCAAAGTAATAGGATACTATTAATCTCTTAACAAATTTCTGCATTGAAATTCCAGCAAAGTGGTTAATATCAGAGTATCAAATCATTCCCAGACTGAAGCTAGTGTTGAGTCTATATCTGCAATGCTAATAAAGGCTGTCTTTCTAAGTGATTGGTGGAGAGGGTAGACAACATTTTTTTCCTCTGCAGAACTTTGCAGAAAACATTCCAGTATGATTCGTGTCAGTGACTTCAAGATAAAAAACTGATACTTGTGACCAAAACCCAGCTTGATTCACACAGCTGCATAAATATGAACTAATTAATATACAACACAAAGCTTGAGACTTTGAGACTTCAAACTATCAATTCCCTTGAGAGATAATAATTTGTATATCAATTGTGCACTCTGGGACAGAGAACAAGCTGTCAACAAATCATTGAGGTTTGAGAGTATTGTTCCAGAAGCACAGCATTTCTATAAGAGAACATCATTAGTGATTGATTGCCAATATATTGACATCACAGGAAAATATTTCCACTTGTTACAGAACACCTCATGCCTGGAGGCTACATGTTCATATTTCACAGATTCACTGAAATGTTTTTGCAAGGAATGCCTTATAGGCATTCCATATAGATCTAATTACAGATTCATGGATTTGACAGAGTTGGAAGGGACCTCTAGAGATCATCTACTCCAACTCCCCTGCTAAGCAGGACTGCCTAGAGCACATTACTCAGGACTGCATCCAGGAGGGTCTTCAGAATCTCCAGAGAAGGGGACTCCACAACCTCTCTTGGCAGCCTGTTCCAATGCTCTGTCACCCTCACCATAAAGAAGTGTTTCCTCATATTTGAGTGGTACTTCCTACGTCCCAGCTTATGCCCATTGCCCATCGTCTTATTGCTGGAAACCACTGAAAATAGTCCAGCTCCATCATCCTTCAACTCAACCTTTAGGAACTTGTAAACACAGATAAGGTCTCCCCTCAGTCTTCTCAAAGCTAAAGAACCCCAGCTCTCTCAGCCTTTCCTTGTAAGGGGCGTGCTCCAATCCCTTAATCATCTTAGTTGCCCTACATTGGACTCTCTCCAGTAGTTTCCTGTCCCTCCTGAACTGGGGAGCCCAGAACTGGATGCAGTATTCCAGTGGTGGCCTCACCAGTGCAGAGTAGAGGCGGAGAATGACCTCCCTCGACCTGCTGGCCACACCTTTCCCTATGCAGCCCAGGATTCCATTGGCCCTCTTGGCAACAAAGGCACATTGCTGGCTCATGTAGAGCCTGCCATCCACCGGGACTCTCAGATCCTTTTCCTCAGTAGTACTTCCCAGAAGATCCACCCCTGACCTATATTGGTGCCTGGGGTACTTCCTCTACATTTGCCCTTATTGAACCTCATTAGATTCTGCCCAGCTCTCCAGCCTGTTCAGGTCATGCTGGATGGCAGCACAGCCCTCTGGAATGTCAGCCAGCCCTCCCAGTTTGGTATCATCAGCGAACTTGCTGAGGATACACTCTGTCCCCTCGTCCAGAGCATTGATGAATAGGTTGAACAGGACTGGGCCAAGTATTGACCACTGGGGGACACTGCTGGTTACAGGCCTCCAACCTGACCCTGCTGCATTAGTAACAACCCTCTGAGTTCTGTCACACATCCAGGACTCAACCTACCTCACCGCCCCCTCATCTATCCCACACTTCCTTAATTTTCTAATGAGGATGTTATGGGAGACAGTGTCAAATGCCTTGCTGAATTCAAAGTCGATGACATCTGTTGCTCTCCCTTCATCCAGCCATCCATAACATCATAGAAGGCTATCAGATTGGTCAAGCATGGAGCTGGCTGCTTCAGCAACCCCCTGCATGAGCCACTATTAGTATCTTTGACTTCCTCTGTCTCCAAGGGCTCGTATCTGTTCTGTACAAGCACCTGGGAAGGTGGGGAAGGTCTGGAGGGGACTCTTCTGCTTCTCCAAGCAGGTACCTGCTTCCACTCCCCCTCACCCTCTCTTACTTCTCCTCCTCTTGCCTGGTGGCAAGAGGGCAAGGGGTCCTTTTGCCCTTGTGGAGCCTTCCCCTGCTCCTTTTTCCCTAGGGATGGCAGGGTGTTGCAAAGGGTCCTCAGTCTTTCTAACTCCTCTGTAAGCTCAGCCACCAGGCTGAGCAGATCGCGGACCTGCTCACAGTGCACACAGGCGCCGTCTTTGCTGTCCTCCTGCCAGGGTGACAGACATTCCAAGGGCATCCACATGTCTCTGTGGCGGGTTGGTTTGGCATGCCCTGTTCCTTCTGACTGCAGCTGCAGAACGAGCAGTGACCGCCTTGGACGTTACCGTTCTCTTCAACCTGGTCGGCCCGAACTCCCCTTACGCTCGCCTGGGGCGCCCCTGAGCCTGGGGCGGTTGCCTGCCACTGCCCCGCCCACTGGTGGCTCCTGGCCACGCCCCCTCTGCTCCTGATTGGTTGCCGTGGGCTTCCAGGTTCCCGCTGGGGCGGGGGCTGTGAGCTGGGGGTCCCTCTGTGCAGCGGCCTGCGACCCTCTGCCTGGGCTCAACTCCAGGCTCGTTGCGGGGCTGCTGCCAGCTTGCCGACCGACTGAGGGCCTCAGTATTACCTTTCATAACATTTTGTTCTTAATTAGAGTTTATTTTTAAATTTTAGTGTTGTAATTCAGGATACGATGTCTTAGATCTGGTCCTAGGATAAATGCAGTTATAGTTCCATAGTTTCACTCATACCAACAACTCACTTCACAAATAAGTGGATATTTTACAACAGTCTGAATATCTTTTTCAAAGTTTTAAACTGGAATATCAATGTCTTCTCTAGCTATTTTTTGTGACAGACTGTTTTGAATGATGGAAGTTAATTTAGATTTCATCAAAGGAAAGCTCTATCCAAATTTGAAACAAACAAATAGGATAATAATTAGTTTTCATTAGAACAGGCAAAATAATTTTTAATGCAATGTTTTTTTCTTTCTAAATCCTTAGGGTATTAGGAAAGTGACTTGAAAACTTTTTACGACTGTTTTGAAATTGTATTACTCTTGAAAGTTACTCTGAAATGAGTATCACTTAAGCTCCTCTCCTTCTGGCTTTTATACGGAGGACTTTATTAAATATTTGACTACCTACGAAAGGATTAAACCTACGAAACTTGACTGAAACACTTCAATTTTCTATACCAGGCTTTAGATGAGACCCTACCTCTTTAGAATAAAATTTGCAAATTTTTTAAAAAAAAGCAGCATATAATATTATTGTATGAATTTTGCATGTATTCTTTTTAACTGTAAAAGAATTTGTGAATGAAAAAACCTAAAACTAACTTCTTCAACAAAAAATTATCTGTTTATGGGTGGACTGGCAATAGTCTTCCAAAACCAGGTAATGTTGTAACAAATAAAGCTTGATGTCCCGTGAAATAATACATATTTTATATCACACCAATAACTGTTACTTTCTATTAGGGATTTTGCCACAGGATCAGTGACTTTTCTGTCCTCTATTGAGTTTCTAATGCCATGAGAAAGGTACTAATGTGATAAAAGTCGTATAGTATTAGTGATTTTCTATCATGCTGGTGAAGTGAATTTTTATTGTATTAACAAAAACAGAATTTCAATTGCCATAGCAACCAGCCAAAATGACAAAAAAGCTCTTATAAAAATCAATTGAGAACTCTACTTGGATAGACAGTTCAATATGACTCTGTTCTCTGTACCTCTACCTACAGGATTTTTGGGGGATTTTTTTTTTTTCTGAAGCACCCATTCATATCTTATGTTGCAGAAGTCAGTGGCCTCTGGAATAATAATTTTTAGTCAAAAATAATTTATTTAAGATTTTATTTAAAACTTCTAAATAATTTTTAGTCAATAAAATTTATATTTTGAAGGAGTGCTAATCATGGGCTAGCATGTTAAGGAAAAAGTCACTGCCAGTTTAAAAACTCCAACAAAATATGAATTTGTGCAAATGAATCAACTATGAAATATTATTGACTGTCTTTCTAAACATTTGCTCAGATTCAGCTCTTGCATGAATGGAAAGGTTTTGTTTGTGGCAAGCCCATCTTCGTGACATGGCATTTTGTTTAGGTTGTAAACAGCACATTGGTTATTTATGAAAGAAGTAAGGAAGAAGTCCCCTCTGCAACAAAGTGTAACAAATATTAAAGGAAATAGAGAGTATAAAATGGCATATGTTCTTTGTTGCATAATTAATCAACATCTAGTCATCTGTAATTGATATGTAACATTGCCAGTCAAATAGGAATCGCATAATCCAAAAAATGCAGCTGTCCAAAAGAGGAAAATTTTGCTCAAGATTTTTCTTGCTCCAGCATATCATCATGGTGTGAAGTAAAAGTTCTGAATTGCCCACTCGTTCTGTCTTCTCTATACTGAACTTTATTTTGAAATGGAGAATAACTCATGAGGTGGTTATGTTCAGTGATGGTTATTGTATCACACAGCATTCTGCTCTTATTACAAAATCTTGTTTTCATTTACATAGATTAAGTTAATATTGACTGCATAAGTATGCATGGATCTTTGTATGTGCAAACATATGGGTAATACATGCTGTATTAATATACATTCCTCCAAACTTTGGCTTTTCAGTATTCTTGCTGTTTTGGCTGAGAATCTGTTTCTATCAGCTACCAGCTGGAACCCTTCTGTTGTTCAGAAAGTTCCAAATTCCTGCTCATACTCACTCTAAACGGCTTGGAAGTGTAAGGAAAGAACACTTTCTGGGTTGTCAAAAATTAGTTTCCATTTAGAATAATAAGAACATTGAAAAATTTGAGAATAAGGAGTAAAGATATCCCTGTTTTCTCATACATTTTGATATCACAACATTATTCTAAAAAAATCTGAAGGTTGCTGTGTTAAAAAAGAAATACGCTCCAGATCATTGGGCAGCATTTATGCATTTAATTTTATGAATGGAAAGGAAAAAACTGCCATAATAGTAAACTTAATCTTAATACTCACACTTCTACATGGCTTTCCTTGGTCAGCCCTAATATTGTTTGCTGAGATGTTCTTTGCTTCATTGCAAGGGTCAGCAAGAGTCCCACTTTCAGAAGTCCTTTGATTGTCAGTTCCTCATTCTTTCTCATGTTGAAGTTTCCACCAAGTGATTTTTTACAATTTATTACCGCTCTGTCTCTCTCATACATTTTCACATACGCATATTCCTCACTCCTCCTGTTGCCAGAACTCCTTTATTAACTTCTTGCTTTGTATGCTCTGTCTTGAGTTTTCTGTCCTTTTGTCAGACTCTTACAAGTCCTGCTAGCCTGCAAGTATAGCAATCTTGGAACAGACAAAACAGGCCATTTCTTGTATCAGGTGAAGCACTTTGCAAATACCACATTTTCAGGGACAAATAAAGTCATTAGTGTTTTCTCATTGCTAATATCTGCTGGTCATAGCATATAAATATACAGAGAATGCCTTAGAGTTCCTGCATCATTGTGTAATTTTTCAGTGGTTCCTTCAAGCAGAGTCATTGGTACTGGTACTTTCTGTCTTTGCCTATTAATCCAAAAATTTATTTTTGTCAGAGTTGAAGAGTAGCATAGGCCATGTGTGTATGAGATCTGATGTCTTTAAACTGATAGCATATACTTTCTGGAACAGGTAGCTTGTCACTAACTATATACCTTTCCAAGGAAAAAAAAACAACCCAGCCCTACATGAAATTGATAAAACATATCCACAAAAATGCCAAATGTTTGCATACATTTCCTGATGCATTTTTCCTGATACAAAGTGAGAGGTCTGACTTTGTCCAGCAGTGGATTATCAGTTTAAATTTGTTTCCATACATTAGTCTTTCTGGCAACATACCAGCTATTTGCAGTTGTCATCTGAATTAAAAAGGTAACGATTCACTTTTTGGTCATGGGATTGGCAGTATCACTGCAAAGCAGTTTTATCATGGGCAGTACAAATGGTCATTTTCCCTAGTGGTCTTCATGAGAAAAATGACAAATGAGAGGCAACACCAACCTGCTGCAGCTCTGCCAGGACAGTGTTAGAGACACCTGATGGAAGATGGTGTCCTCTGCTGCCTCCCACCTCCATTGCCTCCCACCAAGTAGGATTGCCACAGGCACCAAATAAGCTCACCATTCAGAGAAAGGGAAAACAAAAATTTACAGGCAGTGGCTCCAAAAAATGACATCCTGTTTTACTGTTACAAGATCTTCCCGTTGCCACATACATGCTCTTTTTATGGGAGGTGGATCTCCAAAGGCAGAGAGACATTTCTAAATTCAGCTTCATACCCTAGTAGATGTATATTTGTTCCCAAACTTTGCAGAAATTCTGGACCTTTATGGACACTGTAGGAATAGATACAACTCTTTCAAGTTGCAGTTCTGAAAAAAAGAAGGAAAAGAGAAAGAAAAGGGAATTTTTGAAAGACAAATACAGGTTAAAAAACCCGAGAAGTATAAGAATAGGACATCCTGGTCTCTAAATTGGAAAGGCATGGATTTAATGGATGGACCACTCATGGATTAAGAAGGTCCTAGATACCTACACTCAAAGGGTTGCAGTCAATGGCTCAATGGCCAAGTGTTACCAGTGACAAATGGTGTTCCTCAGGGGTCGATAACTGGGCCCAGTGCTGTTTAACATCTTTGTTGGAGACGTGGATAGAGGGATTCAGTGCACCTTCAACAAGTTTGCTGATGAACCAAGCTGTATGGTGTGGTCAACATGCTGGAGAGAAGGGATGTCATCCAAAGGGACATAGACAGGCTTGAGTGGTGAGCCCATGCAAACCTCATGAAGTTCAGCCATGCTAAGTGCAAAGTCCTGCAGATGGGTCACGGCAATCCCAAGCACAAATACAGATCAGATTTGTGAGATCACAACCCTGAGGAGAAGGACTTGGAGATATTGGTGGACGAGGAACTCAACATGATCTGGCAATGTGTGATGGCAGCCCAGAAAGCCAACCACATCCTGGGCTGTATCAAAAGAAGCGTGGCCAGCTGGTTGTCAGAGGTGATTCTGCCTCTCTACTTTGCTCTGGTGAGACGCCACCTGGAGTATTGCATCCAGCTCTGGCACCCGGAACATAGGAAGGACACGGACCTGTTGGTACCGGTCCACCAAATCGCCATGAAGATGATCAGAGGTCTGGAGCAACTTTCCTACAAAGACAGGCTGGGAGAGTTAGGGTTGTTTAGCCTGAAGAAAAGAAGGCTCTGGGGAGTCCTAATAGCAGCTTTTCAGTACCTAAAGGGGGCCTACAGGAGACATGGGGAGGGACTCTTTATGGTGGGATGTAGTGATAGGGTGAGGATTGATGGTTTTAAACTGAAGGAGGGGAGATTTAGATTGTATATCAGGAAGAAATTCTTTAGTGTGAGCGTGGTGAGGCACTGGAATGAGATTGTCCTCAGAAGTTGTGGATGCCTCTTCCCTGGAAGTGTTCGAGGCAACCTGATCTGGTGGAAGGTGTCCCTGCCCATAGCAGGGGAGTTGGAACTTGTTGATCTTTAAGATCCCTTCCAACCCGAACCATTCTATGATTTTATGATTCTAATATTTATTGCACTTGTTATAGCTTCCATGGACTACTGCAGTTTTAGATGTATAAGACGGGTATTTGCAATAACTCTTTGCATATATTAATTTCACCTTAAAGCATTCAATGTTATTATCAAAGTCAACACTTGGGAATATAAATGCAAATATATTTACAAGAAATACAATATTTGAGGGCCACTGACAGGTCTACAGTCTGTGCTGACTGTGCTAGTGGTATAAAAGTCCACAAGTTATGCTTATATGCTTAAGATTATGCAAGCAAAATTGTCACGAGTGCCTGTGATGATAGAAAGGCATGAAGAACAACTACTATAATCAAATTGCTCTAACAATTGGGGAATCTTTATCCACTTTCTGTTGCCTTCATAAAAGTGCTATCCCAAGCAACATAAAATGCAAGCAGTAACTAATGGCAGTAGACACCATTAGTTTTAAATTACGATTTATGCTGTAATTCACCGTTGCAAGTAAGATGCAATTTAACATTTAATTTAGGAAAAGTATTAGATACAATCCTAGTACTAAGCTCTCAATCCTCTGTCTTTCAAGCTATTTTGAAGTGACAGATTTGAAACCTATGCTGCATGCAACTATTTAAATATAGGCAGATGTCTTGCTTTTACTGTGAGTTGGGCTGTTTCTGCATTAGTTTCTGTCATTTTCTCCATTGATTTGCGGAACCAGTTCATCAGTGCAGTAAGCAGAGAATGTCTGAGTGCATTCAGGGAGCTAAGTTGCAAAACAACTCAGAAAGTTCAGTTTTCATGGGCCACATTCATGGCATAAGTGTTGTCGTGGTTTTGGCCAGATTAACCAATCAGAACGACAGATGGCCCCTCCCTCCCCTCTCTAAGAAAGAGAGGAGAGGAAGAGATAAAAGAGATTTTTAAGTTTAGAAAGAACTAAACTACTTTAACGAAATTATTAATAAATAATGAAATAAATAATAACAAGGGAAAAAAAAGGGGGGGAAGAGTATACAGTATGTACAAAACCATATCAAGCTCCCAGGATGATGATTATGTCACCAGCAGGCACAGGGAAAAGTCCCAGGCTGGACTCGGTGATGGACTGGAGCTGGATTCTGGATCTGGAGTCAGGAATGCTCGGATAAGGATCAAAGGCAGATGAACAGACAGGGTCCTCCTCGGACATTGGCCATTGAAGGAAGAGACTTGACGCATTGATCCCTCAGATTTTATACTGAGCATGATGCAGATGGGATGGAATACCCTGTTGGTCAGTTTTGGGTCACCTGTCCTGTCCGCTCCTCCCTACAGGTGTGACCCCTCTACGCTTTTCTTCTTCCCACCCTCCAATGGGGCAAATAACGAATTTGCCTGACCTTGGTTGTTATAGCAATAAGTATAAGCAAGGACCTCTCTGCATACCATTCCTTGGTATAATCAGGTCTTTTCACTATGAGAGTGAGCAGTTTCTGGACAATATGCTGTTAATTTCAGAGTTTCATTAGTTAGAAGAGCTCCAGCTAAGAAGTAACAATTACTGAACAGAAAACTGGTTCTTTTTTACCTCAAACCACAAGTGTATACTCTCTTTTAGAAGAGTTGCACTGTAAAGTTAACATTACATTTAGAGGCAAACTTCATTATTAAATAATCTTGTTTGTGGTAACTGTTGCTTTTCAAGAGAGTTGAAGATGAACTTTTAGTTTAGCTTGATTTTCCTTGAGTAATGTAGGAATTCAGCCATATTGCACCATTACATATTTTTGCTCATGTTGGATAACTGAAAAGAAGGTTTTTGTTCAGCATAAATACCTACTAACTAAAGAACTGTTCTTCACAGAACAAAGAGGAAATAGAAGATATTCTCTTTGGATTGTAGTATATTTAAGCAATCTGATTCCATTGCACTAAAGGATGTCCTACCCAAGTATGAGCAGTCTTCACCCAGCATTCTGTCAGTGATAAATAGTTCAACTAGGAAGTCAAGTTTAATTGGATTTTGATTTTCTGTTATGCAAAAACAGTTAAACTACCTTGCTGCCAAATCAATAACTGTCAATTGTTGATGTCACTTTCCTTGAAAAAGCCTCAAACTAGAATTCCACGTGTAATAGACAACATGTTAAGTAAACAGTGTTAACAACTTCAGAGACCATTATGTTAATATATCACTCTTTCTGCATTACCAGACAGAATGAAGTGAACTGAGAAGTTTTTCATATATTAACTGTAAATTACACTTAGCTCAGCTAATAATATTTTATTGTCACAGAACTGTTTTCCACTTCACATGCATTTGGAAGATTGAAATGTAAATTATTGTAAGCTACTTCTCTCTCATTACAGATGTCTCAGCAAATGAAATTTACATGATTGAAAAAAATGGAAGTATTCTCTGGGGATACCAAGAGCTATCAATTTTCCTACCATAATCATGGAATTTCAGAAGTAGAAAAAGATAGAGAAAAGCAACCTTAATCTTCTTTGTGGACTGTGTAATGCCACTGCTACTTACTAAGGTTTCTCAGAAATTAATATTGCTGTGATTTGTTTCCATGTTGGTTATAGGTAGCCAATAAATTGTACTTCTTTAAAGTCATAATAACAATGTTGAAAAAGGTAATTAAAAAGATGGTACTGCTGCTCTATATAATAGTTAATGGTTTAAAATAAATATGCATCTGTTCTTAATCCATTTTAGTCCAAGCATGGCACAGGTGAAGTCAGTGTAAGTCTGTATCAGTGTGGGTCTTGCTTTGAAAAGCAGTGAAGACTGTTTTGCAGAATACACTTTAGAAACAGTGCCACACACATTAGTGCATGTGTAGTAACTGTGTAGTAATTATGACAGTGGACTTAAGTAAGACCTCCTGGCAAATAAAAGACTTTAAGCATATCAAAAGGATGGAAAATACATTTTACAAGTGATAAATAAATACCCCCACTATAATGAACAAATCTTTCTTAATTAATAAGATTCTGTGCTATTTATATATGCAAGTTATCTTGCTCCCTTCTCTCTTGACACTGTTTCGTCATGCCATGGATTCCAGACTGCTCCTTTCAAATACAAAGTGATAGGTGCAATTTTTCCCAGGATACAGCTGTATTGAGAATACTGCCCAACCTCAATCTATTTCTTACCTTTAAACTAGCTGGCTTTTTTCTAATAATGTGAACGCTCAGCCAGTAAGCAACAATTAATGTAAACTTCCTGTTACAGTAAAGGAAAATACCTAGGACCTGCAGCTCTGTGTGTCACACCTTGTCACAGTAGTTGAGTCTGGGTCCTCAAGATGCCGTCCAAAACCCTGGGAGAGGCACACAGGCAATGCTGAACATTTGGACAATTAGGCAGGTTTCAATAACACCAAGAAGAAACAATTCACTGAGTGAAGAATTATCAGAAACCTGTTCAGGATAAAGCTAGCTACAGCTAGCAAAAGAGGAAATGCGGAGGATGAAAGAGTGCCGTAAATCCTTTTCTAATGCAGGCTAAAACCTATCTGTAAGACACCACTACTTTTTCTTTCAGAAATAGGTAGAAATGACATCTCCTAAAAGCAAGCACCACATGGTCTGAGTTTGGTTTATTTATCCAGCAATAAAGCTAAGAGTCTGATTCAGTGATCTAATGATCCAGACAAACAACCAGCACAGAGCAGGCCTAAATCTGGAACTTGTTTATGACTTTTATTCAAAGGAAAATTTATACAATGCAGAGGAAGAATGTAATGGAAAGTTATCTTCCAACACTGAGCTACTGGAATAACTCAGAGTTTCAGTACAAAACAATATTTGTGTGAGATACAAAAGATGCTAAAGGCTGAGCTTCTCCAGTCTTTCAGGTAAATATTGTTCAGTAATTGTAAATAAGAAATAAATTACTTCGGGAGTTCTTCCAGCCCAGAAGTTTGGTGCCTCACAAAAGCTTTTGCTGAATCATAGTTTTGCATTAACATGTGCTATAGGCAGCTATCAGTTCTGTTACCTGAGCATTTTGTTGGGTCTTGCAATGAAGATACTGACATGTTTGATACGTACAACATAAAGCACAACATAAATTTTCTTTTACCAAAGGAAATCTTCTCTGAGATGAATATTATAGGATCATTTCTAGCCTACTCATGGCTACTACTGATAAGGGGAAGGGCTATAAGATTTTCAGGGTTTCCCTCAAATGTTTTCAGTACTCAAATTAACTAAAAAAATTCTGTATTACTAGATTTTCAATTTGTAGATGGCAGACAAATGTTTGAAATTGAATGGTTAATTGTATTCACCACCTGGCATTCTTTCTGTCTCCTTTTTTGGCTGAAGGAAGCCAGAGCCTCTGGCTTTCATCCACTCAGGCTGAAAAAGAAATTGAAAATAATGTATTTTCAATGAAATGTAAAAAAATTTTCTTCCTCATATATTCACAAATGGATTTCTCTTATGGATGTAAAGCTTTGCCAGTCGAAAGTATGTTAATGAGGAGTAAGTACCCAAATGTAGAGTAGGTTATAGTATTTTCAGGGCTGCAGGTTAACTAGGCTATATTGCAAATACAACTTAAAAACGTACTAAAATTATAGAATCATAGAATCATCTAATGGTTTGGGTTGGTAGAGACCTTAGAGATCATCTAAGTCCAACCCCTCTGCCATGGGCAGGGACACCTTCCACTAGACCATGAAATGAATTATTTTCAGTAAACAGTTCGGATCATTAATTAATACTGTGCAGAATGCATAAGTTTTTTGACATAAATTTAATCACATTCTGAAATTTAACTATAGTCTTCCAGTTTTCATGGCAGTGCTATGACTTTTCCAGTATAATGATGGGCTTTTTTATGAGTCCTTATGAAACTTCAGCATGTCTACAGAGAACTCTGATAATCTTTTTTCTGTATGTTCTGTGCCAGAGGAAAAATAAAACCAACCCACTACTTTTTAATTTTAATAGATATCATTATTACAAATACATCATGACTCTGAATCTTCAGTGGTACTTTGAAAGGTGGTCTATTCATACAGAAAGGTACTCTATTCATACAGAAAATCATGTGTCATGAAAGTGCTCAGAAGATCCTTAAAGGTACACTTTTTAAAATTTTATTAACTTTTTATGGCAAAATTCACTTGGCACTTTAAAAAGTATTTTTCCTCCATCTTTTTCCCTTCTTTTTTCTTTTCTCTAGTTTATCAATTAATGTTCTATTTAAGATTATTCCCTGCACTGAACTACTTGATCATTTAAAATCTGCCCAAATTCACTTTACGGTGTTTGAAATATTTACAAATAGTCTAAAAATAAAACTATTTCTATGAAGACTTCTATTTAGATCCTAGAGCAGCTGAAAGGTGTTTTTGTTACTCTCTTTGCTGAGCTGCCATTGATCTTCCTCTGAAAGAAGTTGTGATTTTGCCTCTACACCCATCTAAAATTGCCTTGTCTAGCCAGATTCATGTTGACAGCATTCAGAGCAAGATGAGGTTTATCCCTTTAGAGACATTTGAAAATCCTTCCTTACCATGGTGAAATATGGAGACACAAGATCTATCTTTACACAAGTATTATAGACATTGAGTTTCGTGTTAAAACATTAGCAGCTGATAAATGCTGAAAGCAAGTACAGATTACATACCTTGCTTAATGTTTTTATGTCAGATTGCTGGAAAGGACAGTATTTAGCAGAGAAGTCCAGAAAACACAGGCATCAAACAAATGTGTCCCATATTTCCCCTTCATCTTTCCATTATCAGAACATGTGATATGGCCACCATACAGGTGGCCAAAGACCAACAGCATCCTGGCCTGGATCAGGATCAGCGTGGTGAGTAGTACTTGGGAGATGATCTTCCCATTGTACTCAGCACTAGTGAGGCTCCACCTCGAGTGCCATGTCCAGTTTTGGGCCCCTTCCCACAAAAAAGACATTGAAGTGCTGGAGTGGGTCCAGAGAAGGGCAACAAAGCTGGTGAGGGGTCTGGAGAGTAAGTCTTCAGAGGAAAGACTGAGGGATCTGGGGTTATTCAGCTTTGAGAAAAGGAGGCTGAGGGGAGACCTTATTGCTCTCTACAACTATCTGAAAGGAGGTTGTAAAGATGTGGGGGCATGTCTCTTTTCCCAAGTCACTGGTGACAGGACAACATGAAATGGCCTCAAGTTGCACCAGGGGAGGTTCAGATTGGATGACAGGAAAAAATTTTGCACTGAAAAGGTTATTAAGCATTGGAATTGGCTGCCCAGGGAAGTGGTTGAGGCACCATCCATGGAGGCGTTTAAAAGACGGGTAGACATAGTGCTTAGTGACATGGTTTAGTGATGGTTTTTATTAGAGTTAGGTTGATGGTTAGACTAGATGATCTTAAAGGTCTCTTCCAACCTAGACCATTTCATGATTGTATGATTCTGTGATTCTATGTAGCTGTGCTTCTGATGAAACACTAAAGGGACCTAGAGAAGAAAGAAGTATGAGTTAGATGAGTCTTGTTTTTTCTGTGAGAAATAACACACGTGCCTAAAAGCCTGTAACAAGTTTTTGTGACATCACTACTTAACAAGATAAAAGAGGTTCTGCTTAACTGATGCCTTTAACTGAATACTTTGGCAAAAATAAATATAATTTGATAGTAAGAAAAAAAATAATGAAGAGAACCTTTGTGGCCTTGTTGGCATTAGGCTGTTTTCAGTAGACTGAAAAAGCAGATTTAGAATATAAGCTAGAGTTTGGAGGTGCTTGCAAAGTAAGTGAGATTTTCACACATTGGCATCACTCAGAAACCAGTCACAGACCTGAAACTTTCTGGGACCGGTCACTAAGGAACAGTGTAAAAAGATGTTCCTCACAGGGAAGGTCTTAAAAACTCTGTGTGGTCAGTAGTCACGGTTTGGCCCTCTCTTTTCCCAGATCTTTGTCATTACCACTCTTTCTCAATGTAACTCAATACCTTGTAAAAGTTCCATGTGGCCTCTAACAGGCATAAATGGAACAGCAGCAGCATGTATACCTTGCTGTTGGCTCACTGCCAAAGTCTACATCTGATTTTGTAAGACACTGTTTGTAAGCCTGAATTTCTACCATCCCATACTTTGTAAAATCACTTGCCCTTTGCAAAGTGAATTTAACAGATATTAAATACTTCTAAAGCAGACTGATTATGTATTTGTCACACAATTAATTTGTTTCATACCACTTTAATTGTTATAAATTTGAGGCCAAAAATAACAAGCCATCAGACTTTATGCTTTCACATTTGGGCAACTCTCACATAAAGGTCTATAGGGTGGGATGAATGCTTGTTCTACGTGAGTTAGAAGCTTATTAAATCCTTGAGCCTACTCACCATTAGAATCTTTTCAAATACTATTTGATCCTGAAGATGAATAGCATTGCATGGCAGTATAACAAGACAGTTCCCAAACACCCCTCTCCCTGCCTCCCAAAACAAATCCTGTGATGATAATAACAGAAATCAATTCTATATTATGAATAAAGTAGAAATTGAGCATCTTTGGCAAACATCAAAAAAAAGCACTTAGCAATTGACTTTAGAAAATGGTTAACTGAAAAGCTATTCTAAGCTCTAGCTCAGACCTGCTAGAGGCAACTTGAAGAGATGCAGTAAGAAATAATACTCTTGCTTTTTTTAGGACAGCTTGTACTTTTAACTTCTGGGAGCTTTCTTAATATACAGTTCATGAATTATATTTTTCTTTCAGAGGTTGATGAATGTGGACATTGAAGGCATAGTGTCTTATTATTTGATGAATATTTTTCTGAAAGTGGGAACTTTACTCTTGTGATGCTCCATAAGCATTTAGGCTTCTCAAAGTTCTAAGTCAATTAGGATCTTCTTTGTTGCACGTTTTAAAAATAGCATATTAGATTTATTACCTAATTGTCTCTTTGTTATTGTTACAGAGAATCAAGTGCTTGCTTTTAAAGCATTTATTTGATTTTCACTACATCCTCTTCAATACTGGTCCTGATTAGTTCATTTTTAGCAGTCTTGTGGGCAATGGATCTGGTCTTGCAAACCTTGTTGAGGAAGAAATGTTGGTGATCACTGCAACTTTATGGAAATCTCAACATCAAGCCTATGTAATAAGATAGAGCTCATATTTCCAATTGAAGGGTTTTTTTCAGAGTGTAAAATAAAAGAAAGTGTTGCTGAGAATAAAAATTATACAAGAATAATATAGGATTTCTTCCCTTGATTCTTTTTTTTGCTTGGTCTAAGGTAATGTTTTCTTGTTTTCTATCTGTAATAATTAAGTATAAGATTTCTAGGCATGTATCTAGAAGGTCATTATTGCTTTATAATACATTATTTATCTAAATGATTTTAACCACCTGTCCACAAACAGAAACTTTCTTAAAAGGAGATTTTATAAAAAGAATGCATTAAAATTTCTGTACACATGTAATTGGGACTGACTTGCTAGCTACCTGCTGATGCCTTTATGTAGTCTGGCATTGAAACTCACACAGCTATGGGAGAGAGCTCACAGTTTAGGACTTAAATTTGCGGAAGTATATGTAGGCTTTTTTGACTTTTAATACTCAAGTAATAGTACCAGTGCGATACCTTTGCAACCTGTGCTATTCTGGTAAAAAAGTTTTTGATGACTAGATATTCCCTGTTTTACAAGACACAACCTGTAGTTTCGAAAAGAATAACAGACAAGTTCATAATTTATTTTCATTCACTTTGACCTCTTGTTTATACCTTGTCTGCTTTCAGATTCCTCATATTATTGTTCAGTGTAATGAGAGACATGTTAATAATGTTAACAGACCTCAGCTACACATTTGTTCAGTGTGTAACAACTGTTGCAGAGTTTATAGAACATGGTATATAACTACCGAAGAACAATTCAGTATCGCTTTGGTCTTTTCTCCTGCAGGCAAGCATCACCCAGAAAAGTGAATAAAGAACTCTCTGATCTAAGAGCTCTGCAATCACATGCAGAGCAATATGTCACTTAGGACACTAACACAAAGCAAAAGTTATTGCTGGGGGCTTGCAAGACATCTGGAACTGACTTTTTACAACTTCATTGGAAGAGAAAATTCTGGAGAAGAGGACAATCTCTCTTTTTCTCCACTCTTCTTCCTAACCTTCTGGCCTTTCCTCTGGCATTAATACTTGCTCTGTGTCAGCAGTGTCCCCTGGGACATTTCCTTTGCATTCACATTAAAAACAACAAAACGCCTTGTCACTCTCAATTCTAGGTTATCTACCAATTTATTTAGTGACATTATTTCTTACAGAGGACTATGTCACTATGAGATAATCTGTTTCAAGAGAAACGCAAAAGAAGGCTCTATTTGCCACTATTTTTGCCAACAGAGTATCAAGGCATTAGTAGTGAGGAAGGGTTTGGCTAGGGAAAAACGACCCTGCCTCCTCCTGTTGTTGTGTCCCACTGCTGCTGCAAGAGAGGTTCTTTTGAACATGCATAGAATTGATGTAGGATATGTTTTTTCTACCTGCTCAGACCCTCTGGTGTTGTCAGGATGACACAGGATCCAGTCTTACTGAGGGTGCTATTGAGCTTTCTCCTTGGTCTTTGGTTCATTCATGAACCCCAGCTGAACTGTACATAAAACAACAATTGCTATATGAGGTGTTTAAAAGAGGAATATATATTTTCTAGGAAATGTTTCACAGTTCCTGGCAATATTTTGTATAGCTGTGATATACACAGCTACATAAGATACAAAAGTAGGTGTATGAAAATTATATCAAAGCTATAGAAAGAAACTTATAGTGAAAATATTTTTGGTTTGTTGTGGCTTAAAATAATAAGCTGAAAGAAATATTTTGCTTTTTCTTTTCAGGAGCTGTAAGGTCCCTCTGAATACATTTTATTGAAACTCTGTCAGAAAACACGTCCCATAAAAGCTTTAATTCAGTTTTGCAGGTTTGTTATTTTCTCAGAACTTCGACAACCATTAATGTATTTGGAAGTTCACATAGCCTGAAGTAAAAGACTAGGCTATTACTTTTGCTCTAATGATTCATTAAGGCCATGTTAAAAAAGTGGGACCTGCTTCCTGGCTGCCATGGAATAAACCGATGTCTTAGACGCATGGTGACTGGTCATGCTGACAGCATATCTGGCAGCAGGTGACACCAGGGCAGGTATCAGGTAAAGGCAGTCTGCAGTACCTGGCAAGGTGGTTAATCTGGGGAGCAGGGAGTTCACACTCCCCAGAGTCAGGTCCTACCCTCATGTATTGACTAGCTGAACTATACAGGGGGATAGCAATTAAATAAATTAAATTCTTTTCTCTGTAACTCTATCCTGTATGTAGCAGAGGAAGGGTTAGCATAGAACGAATATCCCTGCTTAACAAGATAAATCCGGTAATTTTAATGAACTCTTCTACAGAGACAAACTAAGATATGAGATAACTCCTGTTTGTTCATTATGCTAATTAAAAAAGAGCACCTCTGGCCTTGTGAAAACAAAACTGATTAAAGCAAATGCAGTAAGTCAACTTGGAGTTGTGAAGTACAAATTGTACAGAGCACACAATGGACATTAAGTCAAAACTGAACAGTGTTTTTATCAAGAAGTGAATTTGGCTTTGGGCTTGCCTGTGACTTTTCCTGACTCTTATGTATTAAATACATATGGGATATGGAAATTCAAGAAGCGGGAATTCACTGAACAGGCATAAAAGAAATATCTCTGTTTAATTAAAGTAAGCAGAGTAGATGATCTCTTTCCACAAGAAAAATATTTTAACTGGTTTACTCTCTTTGCAGGTATTTATTCCAGTTCAAGTATTGATATAAATCAAGTATTGATAACAAGATTATAATTCCACTTTGGATGTGAATGGAGAAAATGTTAAGTTCTACTCAAATAATCTGAGTATGGAAAGATTTTAGGAAACTTTTAGAGTTTTGTCCATTCCATGGCATTCTTGGGAATTTCTGGGAATTTCTTTTTTGTTTATTCAAATTTTATATTACTTTTAAGATACACATTTCTTTGTGAAAGAAAATTAAAGAACATTCTAATGGACTTCTGATAAGAAATTTCAAATATGTTTAAGGAAGAACTGGTGGACACTGAATATTTTTTCTTTCTGAAGGTTAATAAGTTTTAAGGTTGTCTACAATTAGAATTGTTTCACAACACCTGTGGGTTTTACATTCTACAGCGATAGATACTTCTGAAATACTGGATGAACTATAGTGTATCTGCACTAAAATATATACATGCATGCATGTGTGTATTAGTGTTGTTAAGACAAATTAAAGAACCACTTTTGTTATTTTATGACCTATGATAAAAACACAGAAAGATATGATGCACCACAAATTGGCAGAACTTTCTTACTCAAGCTGGTAATATAGACCTCTGCATTGAACTGTGAATAGTGAATTGTGCATTGAACTGCTGAATTGTAGCTGTAATTGTAGCTATAGCAACATTAGCTGTCTTACAGTGACTTTGGTCACCAGGAGTCAGTATTGGAGTAAGTCCATTTAGGATAGAGTTTAGCAGAATAAAAGAACATTACCTTTTATACCCTAATCTGGCTGTATACCAGAGTAAATCGCACTGATTTTGTCAGCTTTATCAGCAGTATTTGATTCTGGTGACTATATAGTTTTGTTGATCTTCCTGTAGTACCTTGCAGGGATAGAGTAAGTTCTCCCTTTCTGAAATACTTAAGGCTATAAATTAAGTCAATTAAGTTCCCAGAGCCACAATTTACAGAATATGTAATTTCAGTGAGTAATTTTCCTATTCAGGATTCCCAGAATGCATGTAAATGAATGTTAAAAAAAAATAATTATAAAAATCTCATGCTGTCTTTGATCTTTAACCAGAATTTGGCAAACTTCAGTAGCAGCAGACACCTAGTCCTGCAATGAGATCATAATTCTCAGTACTAAGCTATATTTAAGTTGAAAACAGAAGTATCAACGTTAATGGCACTACATATGTATGTCCACAATATGTACTTCCATTTTCAGAATGCCAGTTATAGGAACAGTTCTCAGATATATTACGCAGCCTAGTATCATGTTTTTCTATTATTTATTCCTTAATTTGAGGTTTTATAGGCAGTTTTATTTTTTTTCAGGCAACAAAAGATAGTTTCAAACAGACAGTAACTGAATATCTAATTACCTTTCTGATGATCGCATTTGTAGTTCCAGTGTAGTAAAATGATTGCAAAAATTAAAGTTTAATTTTGGCTGTGTATGTAGAAATTCCACAGAAGAAAAGCAAGTTGTTCCATCAAAACATTAGGTCAGCATGGAGGGAGAGTCTCAAAAGTTCTTTTCTTCAAGATAAGAAGCTAATAGATAATGATTGATATAATAGACTGAACAGTTAACACAGAAATAATGAGAAATAAATCACATTTCTTAAAACCTTGTTATTTATATGACACTTAGTACTTCTATTTACTTTTTACATTTCCTTAAAACAATTTAAAAATAGTGATGAGTATTCACTCATAGGACACTGAAGATATGTCTTCAGCTTCTCTTTTTTAAGCAACAGATAAGGTAGGCAGAGCTATAAAATTATGATTATTCTAAGTCAAATTTAATTACTTTGACGGCTTTTGATAAAATTGTTTCCATATTTTGGTTGCTCTAAAAATGCTATTTTGACTTGTGGATTTTTGCCTGTTACAAAAATGTATAGCTAGCATCTCCTGATAAACAGAATTGATACCAGGTCAAAACATCCAAGAACATTGCTGACAACATGTAAAAAACAGAAGCTTAAGATGTTTAGGTCTGCTGGAAACTGAAGGTTGATTAGATATGTACATAAATCCCAGAAATATTTTGAGAACAATGTTGGTTTTTTTTTTTTTATTCTTTGACCTTCCTGATGTAAGCAACATTTGAAAAGGGCAACAAGTTGGTGAAAATGGAAAAATTGTTCCAGTACTGCTCAAGATAAAGAAGTGTCATGCACTTAATCAGCTTTTCATGTGTAAGACACAGGAAAAGCCTTAGAGGCCAATGAGACAAATTCTATATTTTAAAATACTATGTACTACTCCTCTTCTAAAAATGTGGGTTTATGATTAATTCCCCATTGGAAAAAGAGGATATAAAAAAAAAAAAAGGCAACATATTATATGTAGTATTTAACAAAAAGAGAAATATAAGGGCAGGTATTAATGTATAAAGTCATATAATTACTTCTGGAACAAACTTTGGTGGCCTTGTCATTGGTACACAGGGATCTGTACAGAGAGAGATGGTCTACTTGGAGGCAGAAAAAGGTTTTAATGCTTTTCATTTCTCAAGTTTCTGACACAGAGGTTATCTGTTCTTTTGGGGGAAAGACATGTCTCTTATTAGTCATTAACTAATGTAGGACATTTCCTTGCAACTACTGATAAAATTCTCAGTAATGACCATTACCTTGGTACCTTTGCTTTTTTCTTTAGGGCTTTTTCTTGGTAATATAATGGATCTCGGAGGGAATATGTATTTATAGAAAAAAAAAAAAAGTCATACTAAATGTTTATGAAAAATGAAGGACTAGCATCACTTTGAGTAAGACATTTTTTATAACCAAACCCTCCAAACCCTATTAAACTTTGTTGCATCCTAGAATATCAATATACCTGATTTTGATTAAAAAAAATTAAATAAATATTTCTAGGTCTATTGTAAACAAAGGTTTTAAACAACATATAGTTTGTGACAGATAATTATCATTGTTATTTTTTTGTATTATTCTCCAATAGACCTGTAAAAAATTTAATGAATAGTGAATTTGATATAAAAGATTCATTTCTTGGGGGAGTTAAAAGATTCTACAACAAAGCTTTTAGGATTACACTTCTTCGTTATACTTCATTACACGCAAACCCAACCTAAGTTAAAGGAAATAGTGTTAAAAACTTGGAATGCCACACAGATTAAAAGAAACATATTAAGATGGTTGGAAACAATACATATTTCTTTTTAATTTAAATCCAGGCATTGGAAAGATTCAGTTTTAATTTATGCTGAGTCCATTTCTCCCTTGTTCCTTATATTTGAATAAGAAAATCCTGTCTCCTTTGGAGTCTTAATCTTGGAGAAACTTGTCATGTGTTGCACTGCAGAAGCAAACAACCAAAAAAATGCAATACCACTGACGATGCAAAAGGTAAAAAGTAAAGGGAGCAATCAGAGTAAAGAACTCAAGTCATGATTAGAGATTTATTAGAATATGAATAATGTTTAAGTTGTAATTCATAAGATGCTGTCATGAAAAGAACTGGAAAAGCTTTGTGCAATAATATCCTAAGGGGATTCAGAAGGTAGTAGGGGATTGTAGAAGGTGAAGAGAAGTTGCGTTCTTATGTCTCTTTTTTGGTAATGTTACTAATCGAAAATTTCAGTTATTACCAGTTTGGGGAAAAAAAACAAAGAAGAAAAAAGTTGTATCATTTTGTAATTTTGTACAGCAGGGAGGCAAATGCCAGAACCATACAGAAAGAGCTGCAGCTGGAGCCCTCATCAGAAAGTGTTTTGAGCAGGTGGCAACACAGCACTGATTGGAAGAGTCCATGAAGTCCATGAAGAACACATGCACATGCTGTGGACAGACCAGAGCTGGTTAGAAATGGCCAGTGCAGAGGACAAGTAAATACTGACAGCAAATTAGAACAATAACTGTCTTAAAACATTGGGCTGAGAATTGAACACAGACACAAAGTCTTGGACTGGTCCACAAAGTTGCTAGTTGCAGAGGAATGAACAGCAAAACACCAGACTGACCTCACGGAAAGAAAAGGAACATACAGCAAGTACTGAACAAATATAACAACCTGGAAGAAAAGTACAGAAGTAATTTTTCCTTTACCCCTTTGAAACTATAAGAGAGCAGTACTTCCTTCATGTAATGGTCATGAAATCAGTGACAGAGAAGTGCAAAAAAAAATCCAGAAAAAAAAAAAAAGGAAATTTCCCCTAACAATGAATATTTTTAATAAAAAGTAATGTTACTGCTTGGAGTTTCTTTAGGTCCAATTTGGAAAAATATTGTCATCACATGAAAAAATCCTCCAGTGTGTAGAATTTGCACTCTGCTCCCCATTAGTGGTACAGCATCCAGCTAGGACAGTGGCTCCTTGCCACAATTATTTGGTTTGTTGAATTCAGGGGCATAGACAAGTATGCACAAATGGAAGATTTGAGACTATTTTGTTTTATTCTGGGGTTTTTGAGAGTTTTGGGGAAGCAGGTTTGGTGTGGGTTGGTTTTGGCTGAAGTTTTCAAAGAAGCATAAGGAAGAAGGAATCCAATCTCATTGAGTTTCTCCATACATTTATTGAAAGCTTTTATACTTAAAGTTGCAAACAGAGACTCTTTCAGTTATTAAGTTGAAGTTTAACAAGGTTTGGAGCTAGGTGCACAGGTTGGACTTGAGCACACTTTTTTTTTTTTTTTTTTGCTATTTACTGCATATGCAGGTTACTCAGGACTTAAACTTTCACATTTTTGTAAAACAAGTATATGACAAGCCCTCATCATTGTGAAATGACACATTGTGAAATGAAACTAATGTGAGCTGAATGTAAACTCAGGCAGAAATTTGCAGAGAGATTTATTCACTAAGGTGTGAACTGCCTCAGTCTTCTTTATGAAGTTGGATGATGAATTTTTTAATGTACCATTCCACTCCCTGGAGACACTGAGGGGATAAAATATAGAGGAAAGAACAGAACTGCACACAGTAAAGCAACAGAAGAAGTCAGAAAAAATAATAGAGGAAAGAGAAAGAAACAATTGTACCTGGACCTAAGAAAGAAATTTTTCAATGCTGCATGTCAGGACAATGGATCATTAAAGTTAAGATAATATTAAGGTTATTTATTATATAAGGTATTTATTTTCTTTCCAAGATATGTTCATACCACCTGGTGAGGTCAGTGTGAACTCTGCTCAGGAGAAAGCTATGCAATCCTGAAAAGAAAAAAAAAAAAAATATATATACACACATACAAGCTAATGGTCCATAACTCAGGGTAGGATTCAGCCCTTTCCACAAATGTTTGGTGCCCCTGGGGTACAATTAAGTTGAAAGAACTTATAAACCTCCGGAAGGCACCTTCAGCTGCCCTGATTTCAGTGGATTTATTTAGCAGTATGCCAAGAGCCCAAGGCCTGAAAATGGTATAAGTATTTTAATCTTTACTATGGCTTTCCTAGATGCAGGGCTGAAGCCTCTCTCCTGCTACATTCTTTGGAAGCTGCCCTTTTGGAGAAGCCAGCGAAACCAGCTGCTGCCTACTCTGGCTTTGAATTTCTTTCCTTTCTGATGCCAGCACAGCAGAAGCAAAGGATCATTCTCTATCACTCCAGTCTGTTTTAGTAGGCAGAGACAAGGTATTCTTTTGCAGAGGCAAATCAGACAGAGCATATAATGGATTCCAGTAGAAATTTACTCTAGGTGCTGGGTCTATATACTGTGTTAGTATTTGCACTGACAATGGTACCTGTGTTTTGTTGTAGATGAACACAACTGTTTTAATCTTCAATACTGTATGTGTTATCTCACTATAAGTAAAAGAAACTAAAGGGGGGGCTTGGTCTCTGTCTTCATCGTCTGAAGATGGTGATGAGTAAAGGAGAGTCTGATATATACAGAGAATGATAATAAGCAAATATTATGTTAGCACAAAGAAGTACGAAAAATCTCATTACCCAGAATGCTCTTACCCAAGTTACTTCTGCTGCTACATCTATTATAGCACTCCTAATTTCATTACTTCAGTGTGCTTTATAATTAGGGACTGTTATATATGGGGTTTACTGAAATGCAAATGTATTTGAGGTTTCCAGGTAGGATCTTCCCTATACTAAAACAAGATCTATTATCTAGACTTCAGAAGAGAAGGCAAGAGAGAAAGTAAAAATTGCTACAGCAGTGACACAACTACTGAAAAGGAGAAAAAAAAAAGACGAAAGTAGCATTACTTGGAAAGTGGGTAGCAGAAAGCATCAAAAAATGATTAAAACTTAGTTTAAAACTGGTCTTCCTTGTCACTAAACAATGACATGAAAACCATGGAAAATATCGTGGCTTTTTCAGCATTCTCAATATTGCACTAACTATCCAAAAAAGTGTTTGTCTGTCTTTTAGAGTTCATAAAGATAACAGTTTCTAAAGAGAATGAAAATAATATCCATTTTTACTGTAATTCAAGCTTGGATTTTCAATCAGAAATTTAAATGCAGAGTGCTGCTACTCTAATCCCTCTTGCCAAAAGATTTTGGCTATGTATATGGAAAAATGGTAAGAGCAGCCCTGCAGAAAGGGATCTGAGTTTGCTGGTTGGCACCATCTCAGTAAGAGTCAGCATCGTGCTCTGGCAGCCAAGAGGCCAAACTACACCCTGGTTGTGTGATCAACTGTGATCACAGTTGATACTGTGCATCAAACACAGTATAACCAGCTGGTGAAAAGAGGTCATTATCTTGCTGTATTTAGCATTAATGTGGCCTTAGCTTGAATATTGTGTGCAGTTCTGGGCCCCACAATGTAAGAAAGATGTGAAGGCACTTGAATGCATCAAGATGAGGGCAACCTAGCTGGTGGAAGTGTTGGAAGGCATGTACTGTGAGGAGAGGCTGAGGACTTTGGATTTGTCTAGTTTTGAGAAAAAGAGGCTGAGGGGCAACCTCATTGCTTGCTACAGCATCTTGAGGAGGTGAAGTGGAGGGGGATGTGCTGATCTTCTTAGGACCCAGTGACAGGATGTGTGGGAATGGCTCAAAGCTGCATCAGGGGAGGTTCAGACTTGACATTACAAAGCATTTCTTTACTGAGAGTGTGGTAAAACACTCGAACAAGCATCCTAGAGACGTGGTTGATGCCCCAAGCCTGTCAGTTTTTCAGAGGCATTTGGACAATGCCCTTAATAACATCCTTTCACTTTAGGTCAGCTCTGAAGTATTCCCTAGATGATGATCATAGATCCCTTCCATATGGAACTCAACTTCCCTTCCCTTCCCTTCCCTTCCCTTCCCTTCCCTTCCCTTCCCTTCCCTTCCCTTCCCTTCCCTTCCCTCTTTAAGAAATACATTTTGAGATTTGTTTAAAGAAAAAATGGATTAAGGTCAATGTATTATTTGGGGATATATTTTTTTTTAATTTTAATTTATTTATTTTAATACCTACGTTAAACTACATGCATTGAGAGGTACGAATTCTCGTGCAGCTATTTTAGATCCAGGTCCTGCACTGTAAAGGAAACTTTTGTGGAATAAGATTTTCTGACTCATTTAATGGAGAAATTTAGATAGCCAGTGTACAGAAATAACGTTTTCAAAATACGTATTTAAAGTTCTGTTCCTGATGCTGAAAATGTCCGTTAATAATATTTTAAATTAATTGCAAAGCTTTTGCTTTAGCTGTTTAGTTCGACAAGCTCCTAGGCTCCACACATATGCTAAGCAATATGTTTCCCAGACGCAATTCAGAAATGAAAAAAAATTGGCCTGTTTGTGAGCAATACCTGCTTGTAATGAAGCTCAATATGAAATGGTGGTGTATGTATACCCACATACACAGGAAGAAAAGCTATTAAAACTGCACAGACTTACAGACCTGTTGCTAATCTTTCATTGTGTGATTTGCTATTGTGTATATGAGAACTTCCAAAATGCCAAATACTGTTAATTCATGAGATAATTTGCTTTGTTCACATGGCAAGATATTACTGACATACAGTGAGATGTCTGGCCTCATACTAGAACAGATTAGGACATATCTGATCAATTTTAACAGAAAGTAGAAACAACTCAACCTCATTTTCACTGAAAGACTTTGGATTCATTGTCTCTACTGGAAGAAGGCAGTTCATAAATGTATCAGATTACCATCTTCTAATGTTAGAGAGTTCCTGAAAAATTCACACGGAGCTTAAATATATCTTAGAGGTTTTTATAATTTCAAAAAAGATAATAACACTTCATTAAGCATTGAATCTACATTTTGTTAATCTTCTGCAAAGATATTCCCTATATTTTGAGTGATATTCCTGAACATAAAAGGAGAGCCTCAGGGCATATGTATTTTTTCTCATTTGTCTAATTAAGTGCTAAGAAAATTATGTACCCATATGCTTGTATTTGCTGACTCACTATTGTCATTAAAATAATAAAACACTGGAATACAAGAAAGTACTTATCAAAATAATACAAATCTGGTTCTATCTCCTGTTATTTTTAAATGACATACAATAAAAAAGTTTTCTGAAATATACCTACCTACTGACATCAACAGCGCTAGTTTGATGAAGGAATAGAAAATACCCCCACAATTATTTGAGTGATTTACATTTTCTTAAGAAATCCAATCGTGTTTTCTTGCCTGATTGCTTTCACAAACAAAAGAAAAGAAAGAGAAGACTGATACAGGAGATTGTCCTTTAAAACCCCATTGCAGATCACAAGATAGCTAGAATGGACTGCAATCAGGTTGAAATTGTTAATGTTCTTAAACAATTTACCCCTTTCTCTGTGAGAATCATACTGCAGGAGAGATGAATTGTTGAGAAACTTGAAGTACCATCTACTGAAAGACCCACAAAATGGTGGCTACTTCTGACAATTAGCTTGATTTACTTGCAAATTGAAGGTATGTTAAAGTGGTGTATGATCCCTATCAAGCTGAAAATCTGTTCTTTGGCTTTCTTTTATGTGGCTAGGTTAAGAGAAGTTTTAATCTTTTGAGAATTAATTGAAGAGTACAGAATTTACAAATGAAAATAAATCAATCCAACATATGAAGGAAAAAGAGTGAGGATTTTGAGATATTTAAGGTGTTCACTGTCATGTCCGACTCCCAGGAGAGTGGGGACTTAAATCCCCAACAGTGAGGACTACGGTGAGATAAATCTCAAGGTGTGTATACAAACATTTGTTAATTTCCCAAAATGATTAGTATAGGTCTTAATAAATTCATGATAATTATTTAGGTATATATAACAAATTATGGTAAGCAGTGAAGTATGCATTTTGGGACCTAGCGTGTTACTTATACACTTTATGGCAAGGGATACTTAAAGATCATGGTTTAACTAACTGTTACACAACAACTCTATGAGAAAAGAGAAACTGAGGGATAGAGAAATGAAAACATAAAGACAGAGATAAAGATATCACCACTCTTATTTCCACTGTCTTTTTCAGGGAATCTTCCCAAGCATAATCTTCTTCTTTCTTGGAAAAGATCTTCCCAGGCACGATCTTCTTTGTTCTCACTCTCTAGGGGCACTTATTTCTAAGGACAGCCTCATCTCAGGTTTCTCCCTTCTCTAAGATGACGTGTAGCATAATTTGGATGGAGAGACGAGTGCCATAGTCATATATGTTTAGCATGATCTCTATAATCTTCATTAACACATGCAGGGGAGTGCACCTTCATATACATTTCACAGCTAATGAAGGAAAAGTCGCTTATTGGACACAATGGCCTCAAGAACGGAAAACTGGCGAGCTCACCATGTGAGTGGAAGAATTATCTTATCTCTACAAGACAGTCCTCCCACTGTTTTCCTGGGGCCTACGAGCCTTCTTAGCTCTTTGAATGTCAGGCCTGCATTATGCATTTCCTTGCATGTGTTTGAGGCATTCCACTGAAGGCTTGGAGGGCCTTTTAGCCTTTGTCAAGGAATTTACAGGCTGTCTCTAACAGTCACTTACAAATAATTTGGTTTAGAAGTAGTTTGAATGACTGTTTTAACTGACTTTAATAATGATGAGTACATGCAAAATTGTCTCAGATAAGAAGGTACACTGTGAAAAATGCAAAAACTCTCCAGAACACAAGCACGGGTTTATTACTCTGGGTTTTGAACAAAGCACTCATATGTGCCTCTGTGATACATAGCACATTCAAAAAATGGTCATTGAGATGATGCATGAGCAAACAAAATAGAAAGCTGTATCAAGTTATAACAGCATTAGCCATTTCCACTGTTTTTAATTACATTGATCTCATTATTATTATCCAATACTCATTAAATCCATATTAGTTTCACATTTAGACCAGAAGATATGTTATCATTCTTTCTAAATTTAATTCTGAATTAAAGATCCTCTGCAATGCGCACTTTAAAATTTCTTATTTTTTTTTCATTTAATTTAAAGAAAATATATCATTTAATTTATATATTTTATATTAACTTATCTATTTGTACAAATCATGAGACAGTCAATATAAGAGCCTCCCACAACTCCAACCAATATATTGAGTGTTTTTATGAGTATAGAAGATCCTAAGATAATGTTAATTGCAAGTAATATTCTCAGAAAACTGAAGAATTCACCTCTTACAGAGTTATTTTTTCCAGTATTTCCACTAACAAGTGTGGTCTCTGAGGTAATATTCAAAGTGAATTCTGAGGCCAGGTGCCTGTGTACTTCTATGCAAATCTCAAATACATTTAGTATGAAGAATAAAATTCTTCAGATATATCTAGTAGACTGTAATTTGTTTCCTATGTAATTTAAATATATATATAAGATATATTGGATTGTATTATATAAAAAATCCGTCTCTTGTGGGTAAATGCCCATCCGTTGCACTTTCATTGAAATCATGGGTTTGTTAAGATAATTGCATAATTATATGAATTTGAAAGGGAAGAAAGCAGAAGTGAATGTGCAACCAATCACAACTGCTCTGATTGTGTATATGTAGCCAATCAGAGATGTAATTAGAAACATAGAAAATGAGGAACACTTTTTATAAGGCAAAATTACAGTACGTTCTTTGTTTCTTTATTTTGTTGTTGTTGGAGTTTTGGGGGGTTTTTGTATCAGGAGCAGTGTGGTGAATAGGACTAAGGAAGTGATCTGTCCCCTGTACTTGGCACTGGTGAGACCCCCTCCTCGAGTACTGTTTTGGGCCCCTCACTACAAGACAGACATTGGGGTGCTGGAACACGTCCAGAGAAGGGCAACAAAGCTGGTGAGGTGTCTGGGAAACAAGTCTTATGAGGAGAGGTTGAGGGAGATGGGGTTGTTCAGCCTATAGAAAAGGAGGCTGAGGGGAGATCTTATTGCTCTCTGCAACTACCCAAAAGGAGGTTGTAGTGAGTTGGGGGCCAGTCTCTTCTCCCAAGTCACAGGTAATAGGACATGAGGATATGGCTTCTAGTTGCACCAGGGGAGGTTTATGGTGGTCATTGGGAAAAATTTCTTCACTGAAAGGGTTGTTAAGCATAGGATCAGGCTGCCCAGCAAATGGTTGAGTCATAATCCCTGTTGGTATTAAAAAGACAGGTAGACATAGTGCTTAACAATATGGCTTAGTGATGATTTTTGTCAGTGTTATGTTGATGGTTGGACTAGATGATCTGAAGGTTGCTTTTAACCTAGGCAATTCTATGGTTCTATGATTCTAAATGCGTCCAAAAAATGAGATATGCAAATACAGTATTGACTAATTTCTACTCTATATGTTTCATTAAAAACAAGAGACATAAACAATTCACCATTCTATTTAACAATCCTATGCAGTGCTAAATTGACCCAAGAAGGTAAAAAAACACGGGAAAAAAATGCCAAAAATTTGGGAATGCTTTGGGACTACAAATTATTTCTACTTTTACTGAGCTCTAACTTGTGTACCAGTACTCAAAGGATTGCATGTGTGTCAGACAATGGATCCTATTAATACTTGATTAAAATGTATAGTGTCTGGCTTTGTTGATGTAAGTAAATGTTTTAATCACTCTCAAAGACAGGGAATTTAAAGAAAATTATAACTTCTTCCAGATATTTCCTTTACTTATCTGATAAGGTAGATTCAACTCTTTGCTCTTGCTTTCTTTTATGTTTCCTTCATAAAAACTCCTTCCAAAATACTTTGAGGCACTGCATGGCAATAGGAGAAAGGGATAGGTGAGAGTAAGTGTAAACTAAGTATATAAACCAGTACTGTGCACAGATTGATGATCTGAATTTGACTAATTCTTGAACTATAGCTCTTATTCAGCTTAGTCATTATCACTGGAACAATTTCCTTTGGGGTCTCTGGAGCAACTATTTCATGGAACAATTAATAGCAACATTGCCGATCATCTAGTAGAAGGAACTCCATGGATAAATTGCACAGATTAAAATAGAGAAGTGTTTGTGGCACAAGCTAATAAACTGGTTTAGAGGCTGGTGTTAATGGAAGAGCAGAGAATACAAGGATGGTATTACTAGTGCTATAAGAGCATAATAGCAATGTAAAAAAATCTGAAGCATCAAGTTTTAATTTGCTACACTTGACAAGATGGTGGAAGAAACCAAAGATATTATCCAATACAGTAAATTAAATGGGCAAGGTACAAGATTTTGACAACTGTCAATTAAATAGATGTGTCATTCAAAAAAAAAAAAGGATCTGATGGGAGTTGTACTGGGTTGGTTGGTGAGCTTAAATAAATTTTGCTCAGTGTAAGCTCTAAAATAAAATGCAAGTGGTTTTGAATGTATAATTTTAGAATGCACATCAATTCCATTATCATACATAAAATGTCATACACTAAATTGAGGATGTTTAAAACTGGTTTTATGCATTACAATTTATGTATTTAGTATTATATGACTCACATAGTTATTTCAGAACATATGTTCTTTTATTACAAATCAGCACTCTCCCCTCTCAACTGCTCAAATGCAAGTCATGTCTATACCACCAGGACCATTTAATATACGGAATAAGCATAGTTTAAATATTTGTGCAATTGAAATTTACATATTTGAAAGATTATGGAGATATTAATTTATATTTAGTTTGCTTTTTCTGGTGTTCTGTAAGTTTATCTTCTTCTTGCTGTCATACGTCAGGGAGTTACATTCTCTGAAGTCAATGGACCTGATCCTAAGCTAATGATGTAATTCTCATTTAACCAGTGGAATCCAGTTTAGTCAAATGGGAGCATAATGCAAATTTCTGACAGCAGAATATGGGCTTTAATTATCTCAAGAATGTTAAGTTTTAGCTCATGTAACCCCCCCATCCCACTTCCTGGGGTGTGTTTTAGTGCACTTAGAAGCATTATGTCACCTTCTCTAATTCAGGAGCAGTTCTAATTCAGGAGTAAAGTTTTTAACAACTGTTCAAATTGTTGCCTGAAAAGGAGACATTAAATCTTGCAGGTTGTGATGTAGTTTTTGACCTCAGGCGTGAGTGCTAAGAGAAATGGTAAGCTCAATTTGGAGAAAAAAATAACTGAAACAGCAGAACTCAGAGGGAGGTCTTCGTAATTACTGATCAGCTGGCCATCTCCAGCCAGAGATTTTTCACCAGAGAGGCACCATTCATGGCCATTTGTTCATGTCCAGGCATCTTCCCAGTGCAGTCTTCTCTGCTGGCAGGGACAAGCAGGAAAAAAAAAACAGCCAGAAAAATAGCTTCTGAGTTCTGAGAAAAGCAAGATTTAGCTACCCACTGATAACTATCAGGAGTTAATACCTGTTTTGTAGAAAATAGTTCCTTTGTGAGGACTCACATACAAGATGGGACAACTAAAAGCCATATGACTGGAGCAAGCATCTAGTCTACTTTCCCATTGATGTCAGGTGAGAAGATGTCTACTGATCCATAGAAGCATCTGGAAATTTTCTCCTTTTCTGAGGACAAGCAGAGCCTTGGGTTAGGGGGTATTCTAATTTTTTTCTCATGTTCTTCCTGTGCAGTTCAGAGCTCGCTGGAGGCATACCTGTAACTAGCTGATAAGGACATTTCAGCTTGCGGTAGCTGCTGACAGGATGCATAGATCTTATCCTGTATAGTGAAGCTGAATGTGAGAGTTCCCACCAAAGTATTAGTAGGTGTCCATTTTTCACTGCTTTTTTCTCACACAGTTTAACACAAGTCTCACATAAGATTCTTGTGCTTCCAGGATTTGGAGGGACTCATTTACATCTAAAATTAATAGGGGAACCTGGTGGTGATGTTAGTTGGCCAGACAGTGGCTGGGTGTTGTGGTGAGTATGTCCTCAAGCTGGTGAGTGGGCCACTGCATAAATTTCTAGTCTCTGCCAGACATCTGTGAATGTGCTGAAGATGTCCTCAGGGTAGAAATGTTGGCACTAGTCCACTTGGAATGACTTTTTAAATAAAAGCAACATATATGAGATAGAGGAGGCTATTCTGATTTCCTTATAATTGTTATGGGCTCAGGGCTGGAATGCTTGCAGTGCACAAAGTGATTGAAAAGCTGTTTGTCTTCAAGGGAAGATAACCACAGTCCATAATGCAGTATTATTACATAGTTATGAAACGTATTTTAGCCTTAACCATAGGAATAATCTCTTCAGTTTATAATGGGACTTTTTGCAAAGCAGCTTTCCTGCATGCCACCAATTTGTCTGCTGTACTCCCTACATACCCTTATGTATACCACAAGTGTATAGTAATTTCTTCATTCGCCTCTTGTTTTAGGTTCATTAAAACTACTGTAAAATCAAACTGACAATAATGGTCACTTCAGTGACTCTGTGCAAGATTTTAAAAAATAATTAGCTGAAGGAGAGGAATAAGTATTTTAAACAAAACCAGAAAGATTGTAACAAATGTATTCATCACTTAAGTATACTGCTAGGTTAAGAAAAAAAGGAAAAAATAATTGCATGCATATTTACATGTTCGCATGCATTATGTTGGAATGTTTTGTGTTAAGTTACACAAAGTTAGATGAAATAATTGGTTATAGAAAAAAAAAATTAACCCCCCAAAAAAGTAATTTTTGACCAGCAAATGTTGTTGCAATATTTTATGGGTTCCAGGTAAGGAATGAATGCTCATGCAACTGAAAACCCTGGGGAAACGTGGGGCAAAGAAGTTTTCCAAAAGAAAGCCTGTTAGATAAAGGTATATAACCCAACAGGCAGGCTTGTGAGTGCTGGAGGAAAAATGATCAAATGTGGACAGTGAAGCATCTATGAGTATAAAAGACAGAGGAGCCAATCCAAGTCAACGGCACCAGAGAGATTTTAAATTGCTTTAAATTGTAGTGGAGACAGAAAGACATAAGAAGTCCTAGAGAATATCCAGATTACTCTAGTTCCCACCATTATTTGAAAGAACAATTTTCAAGGCCCATTACCAACTCAGACACTTGAACATTCCCACACTCTCACAACAAATAGTTTTACTGTCTGACTGGTCCAGAATCTCACTGACTTCTGCATCTGGAAATTCTGTCAGCAAAGTTTTCATCAAAACCAGAATATATGTTCATGGAAAAGTCATCCAACAGTTGTTTATACTTCTTACTTCTGCAAAACTAAAGATAGTTTCCTGAATAATCACACACATATTTCTGCAGTGTTGATATTAAAGCTTTGAAAAGCATTTTTGTGTTTAGACTCTCCTGCTTGTCTTAGAGGCTTTTTAAGGCGGGAGGGTGGGGGGGTGGAGAGGAAAAGGGAGGAGAGTAAGAAAAGTTGTGATGTTCATTTATTTAAAGGAAACATGGAAACATAAAATTAAAAAAAAAATAAAAATTGGAGCTTTCCCCATGGAAATGATAGTCTCACAATAAGGAAGGATCTTATTTATAGGGCCCTGAATCCAGGATCTAAATCGATGGGACAGATCTTCATGAGAAAGCAGTTTTTAAAACCTTTCAATCTCAGTTCTACTTAGATGGCAAATGCTGATACGACACGTATAGACTATGTATGTCAAGCATCACTGCCCACAAAACTCACTTAAGATTATAAAGGATCAGATATTAATTGCTTAAATAAGTTTTTCATTCATTCTCTGTTTTCTTTGTTGATTTTATCTTTTCTTTTATTTTTATAGAAATGCATTGTTGACAGATGGCAGTAAATGGAGTAAATAATATTTTTTTTCTTTTTTTTAGGGTCCAATTCAGGGCTGAGATAAATACAAAAGACTAATTTCAGACTAATCATTCTCATTTTTATGAAAATAACTCTTACAACTACTAGAGAGCATGGGACCTCTGGCAGCAAGGAGAATAAATCCTGTACAAAAAGCTAATAATGACAAAACATTTTATTTTGGTGTGATTAAGCAGGTATCTCCATGGCTGTAACACTGGAAGGAGACCAGGAAGAAAACTGAAAGTTTTGTATAGAATTCTTTTTCCTGTAATTTTGCCCAATTTCTTGTAGAACTTTGAAACTCTACTTGTAAGATCTGTGCAATCAAAAATTCTGTCTTTTGAGCAGCTGAATTTCACTTTCATGCTAATGAATGGAAAAAGATAATATTTTCCCATCTGCAACTCAATTTAAAGCAGATTAGGTATAGGATAAGACGCATGTGAGAAATCTATGAAGCTAGGTCAGACTTTCACTACCTGCTTACTAGTACTTTAAAAAAGATTAGCAGTTTAGGAAATTTCTAATAATTTTACAATGTGTTGTCATATTTTCTTCCAGTAAGAGCAGAAATGCTGTTAAAGACAATAAAAAAATTTCAAGGAATTATTCTGATTTTGTAGAATGTTGTAATAGGATTTGCTGGCATGTTTTTCAAAAACATTAATTGATGTTTTCCTGATTCTGAGATGTGATACCTTTTGCTCTATATCATACATTCTTCATAGTGTTGGAGACAGCTATGCAATTTAAAAACAAACCTCAAGAAAACAGTCTTTGGGTAACAGAAAACATGAATGAAGGAGTCAAAATGTAGATTAAGCATGGTATTTATTTGATAAGAAATGAAAGTAAAATATTGTTAACAGAACTTGTTAGTTTCCATTCGGTAAGTAGGTTATGTATCAAGTCTCTTGTTGAAAAAAAACACACAACCAAATACAGTTTACCCTGAGATGAGAATCCCAATTCTACAAACCCTTAGTTTCCAATTTTATTACCTATGTTCTCCCTTCTAATGGGTTAAAAAAATATAAATTAACACTGGAGAAACTGAGAACAGCCAGATGTAAAGTGAATAAATGGACTTTCAAAACCATTGAGGAGAGAAGCATGGTTTACACCTTATTATTATACAAGTTGGACTGTCAAATTTGGATCAGGAAGTGAGAGCTTTCTGGTTTTGCACATTACCTTCTGACCCAGAACTGGCCTCTGCACTGAACCCATTTCCTTCCCTTCTGACTATTGGAGCTCCTTGAAGCTGATGTAACATTTGTGCTAAAAATAAATGAGTATCTTTTTGCTGTGCAAATCTCTGCACTGATGGTTGGTGACTGATAAATACTGCTTGATGTAGTACCCTGATTTATAAAGGGACCAAAGAAAATGCACTCATCAGGAGTACCACACTTTAAGAGAGTCATACAGGCAGCTTACTACTACAGCAAACATAATGAAGTTTGCAAGCTCAGGAAAAAGAATATAAACAAAGATTGCAAAGTCAGCAGGGAAGTACACATCAGTTTTACAGGCCTATGTGGAACCAACTACTTGAAATTGATTCCTGACAAACATTGTGTCCTATAAAATTTATAAATTTGTTTCCATAGCTTATGTACAATTTCAGACCTTTGTTTATATACATTCACTGCTTATGGGGATTTTTGTTATTCATCAACCACTAGGGATCTTTCAGATTATATGTGTCAAGAATCTGAGAAATTAATTGAAACTGCAGATGAATCTAAGTTCTTCTTATATTTAAAATCACTATGTTAAATTAAATAGAGACAACTTTACATAAAAAAACTGTCTAGCTAGTCCAAGTCTGAATGAAATATCCTCTCATATCTAAAGAGTAAAATGGATTTTGAGCAGCATTGATATCTTCTGTACTGTACATAAATTCAAATTAAATGAAGAGGCTTCAAGGAATGTTTAGAGGAAAAAGGAAAATATGCAGAATGCAAGTTGGATAGCTTGAATATTGCTTTATAGATTAATTTGATTGTTTCTGCTTGTCTTAGGTATTCTTAGATATTCTTGACTTCTTTTTTGCTTTATCTCTTCATTGCTGACTTTCTTAATGTATTCAACTTCAGAGTACTTTTGTGAGAATAAATTATGTTCAATGTACAATTTCTCTTGTTCTTTCTTTTCCAGTGGAAAAATATTTCAGAAATTGGAGTAAATTCTGTTATTTGGGGAATAGAGTCAACATTTGTTACTCTCAGAAATATAGCATAGAGTAGCATCAGGAATTTCTGTCCAGCTCAGGCCCGAAGAATACGTTGTTCTAGACATCCTTCTGTAACAATGGATTTATACCTCATACTTTTGAGTCAGCTGCTGTATTTCAGCAGCAATGTCTTTCAGCAAGTTTCTGAAAGTTTGTGACACTGTTATGTTCACATTTTGGAAGGATGTGGAAAACACATCTGAATTTTTCAGGGTAATTGTATTCCCATAGAATTCATAGCACTTCTATGTAAGAATTTTAATACTGTCTTTCGTTCCCTGTTGGATTTCAGTTTGGTAGCATACATTGTAGTTTGCTGAACTTAAGAAGTGCTAATTTAGGTTTTCTATATATTCTGATTTACAGGTGGATCCATTTCAGTCAGTGGTAAGAATGAACCATACAGTAGAATATATACTTAAGAAGATAATCCATGGTGTCATGGTTCTTTAATATGAACTGTATAAAGGCAATAATATGATGAATAAAATTAGTAATGTGAAGATCAGCTAATGCTAGTGCCTACACCCCGTATATAAAACATTCTATTACTTCTCTTGGACAATGTAAGAAAGGAAAATATAAACCCATTGAAGAAAATATCTGCTATCCTTACATGAATATAAGGAATAATTTGCACAACAGGAAAATATAGTACTTTTAGTACAGTACTACTTTTTTCAAGTACTTTTTTTTCACATTGAGATATGAGGGAGTAGATATGGGCTTGGATTTACCTCATTTACCTTTATACGTGTAATTGAGGTGTATAAATTAGCAGTGTTACCATAGCTCATTTCTAATATTACTTGAAAGGATTAAACTCCTCTACAAAACAAAAATCGTTTCAGGTAGCCTGCATCCTGCAAGGGAAAATGGAGTTACCTTAATGCAGATACTTCAGCCATGTGCCTAAGCAGAGATAGGAGAAAATCTAGGTGTTCAACTGTGGAAAAATCTGTAAAATCTTCCACATATCTATTATTTTATATTCCCGTGTCAGCAGATTGTCAGCTTCAATAACTAGAGGTGAAAATATGCAATTTAAAAATTTAAAGACAGAAGTCTACTGAGGTCAGGAAAGTTTAGATCCATGACAAATACCATTTTGACAACATACCAATGAGGAGTGGAATAGAACCTTTCACTTCCATAGGCAAAGAAAAAAAGGACATTAGGAAATGTTCACATTATAAATTAAATGAAGACACAGGGATTGTTTCTAATATGGAAAGAAGACAAATTAAAAGCAATATAGTAATGGAAAAAATTTACATATTTATCATATTTATTTTAACAGCATCATACTTAGTTACATGTGCCAACTTTTCTTTAGGAACATTTCAGCTCTTTATTATGAAAAGTGTCTTTTTCATATCTTGAAAGCACACATTGTTATTTTACTGGTTTAATCATCTTTGAAATTATAAGAATTTAAGTTACAGGAAATGAAACTTTGAGAACTCATACCAGATCAAATAACCAAATTACCTGAGATTTGAAAAATCTTGCTCTCCCATTCATGCCATTCACCCATCTTGGAAACCTTATGTAAGAAGTGGTAATAAAACAATTTTGATTTGCAGAAAATTAACTTTTATTTCTACATTACTGTCTAGAAATGAAACTTGGTAGCCATTATTGGAGACTTACCGGTTTGGGAATACCAGCATACTTTGATGTAGGTGGGAGGTAAACATATTCAAATGCAAGCTGGAATGTCTGTCTTTTTTCCTGATTTTAGAAAAGTTGAAAAATACCCTGAATATTTAAGATTCACAGGTATTTTTATCTGTTAAACTAAGTTTTACTTATAATGAATAAATAAATTAAAAGAGGCACAAGAAGTAAACATACAGATATAAGCGAGACTAATGGGTAACTGGTATTTGCTAGAATTTATATTAAGTCTGATAAAGAAATATATTTCTAGAACACTTTTAGCATAATAGTTAAAACTACCCAAATATATATACATGCACAACCCCTTGCTTCTGTTGTGACTGAATGAGCATAAGTATGAGAACATAATGCCTTAAATATAAATCTAAAAGAAAAATCTCCTGTGGTCTGAAACACAGGTTTTTGTCTCATTTCAGGAATAAATGACACATACATTACGAGAGGTTATTCTGAACTATTATATTGTATATATTCATTATGTGGTCATTTTCTCCATTTTAAAATGATGCTAGCCTACCTACATCTTATTCAGTTTAAAAATTGTCATTTTACCTTTCTCAGTTGTCTTTGTAAATGAGGACAGGTAGCAGTACATTACAGAAAATGATTAATGTATTGAAAGTGTATACAAGTGAACTAATAGGCTTTTTTTTTTTTTTGTATGCAGTAAAATATGATAATGTTTTTTTTTATGTGAAAACCCTTCTGCTTCAAAATAATTATCAAAGGCTAGGCATCACAGAAGCATACGAGAAGACAGTCAGCTGGGATTTTTTCAATCAAATAATCACAATATAACACCTTTGACAGGAAAGTTTTTTCCAAGTAGAATTTTTTGTAGAATCCAAATGATAAAATACTACCACAAAATAGCCAGTAGCCAGCACAACAGATGTGAAATAAATGGAAGAGCAGGGACTTGGTCATATGCAGCTCAGTTCCCTTGCCAGTAGCTACAGAATCATCTGTCTCTTTCTGTCAGAATAACATTATTTTAATCAGATAATATCTGTTTAATCATCTGTTAAGAGGAATAACTCCAATGTTAAAAGAAAAAACAAACCACAAATTAAAAAAGAGGTGAAGTCCTGTCATGTCCATCGGGGGAAGGTAACTACTAGACATGTTATATTCACAAAATCAAGTCTCTGAACTAGAACCGAGAAGTAAATAAGGTACTCCTAGACTACTAGCAAACTTGTGATATCATCTGTGAAAGCTTCTAAAACATTTCTGATATGTTCATACAAAAGCATTTGAATCTCCTGTAAGTTTTATAGGCCTTTCTATCTTCTACCCAGGTCTAGATAAAAATATGTGATGCTTTTATACATTCCCATGCATAAAGAATACATGTATATAACTGTGACATCTAATAAGGTCTCTTTTCAATGCATTAAAGCTCCCTGGGTGAGGTTCTCAGTAAAAACATACACATGGGGTATCTGGGCTGATAAATAGAACAAAACACATTCATTTTATTGGCTGCTATTCCTGATTTGAAATTTAGCTTCAAGTAGCTGCAACATGATGTGGAAAATAGAAGCAAGGGGAAGAGATTCCTGGGAGGAGTATGGGTTCCTGAGCAGTGTACAGGCAAACAGATATTTGTATGCACAGCTCTGTTGGAGCAGCACACAGATGTTTCTGGCTGCATCAGTGCTCTGTCAACAGGAGATAGATAGCATATGTGCAAGGATTTAGTGTGCAAGCTTGTAATGCAGAACAACTAAAATTATGTATTATTGTGGTCTGCAAATGTCTTCTGATGTGCAGCTTTTTATGTTTCCCCATTTCCACATGCTTCATTGGGTGCTACCACTTACCTGGACCAAAATGGAAAAAATTGTATTGCTGCCCCACTACAAATAGAAACAGATACTCTCAGAATTAAAGATTTTTTCAGTACAGTTTCTGAGGTATAAGTACATACCTACATGTGTATAACAATAATATATATGATTATATATTATTACATATTATATATCTAGTTATATTAATCATTCAGACTCTGCTGCCAAAATAGTTTTATTCTATTGCTCTTGCCTCTAGGAGATGGGGACTGTTCAAGAGTACTTCATGCCTAAAAAACTGTATGCTTAGATTTGTGTGAAATAGCTTCTAGTACTTATGTGTCTTAGTGCATAAAAATAAAAAAACCCCAGAGTTTCTTCTTTTGTTAGATGATGCTAAATTCCCTTCTATGAGGATATATAAGGGCCCAGAAGTACCTGAGATAAAGCATGGGAAGTTCACTGCATGTTAAATCCTTGTCTCATTAGAAATGAGAAATAAGGCGTTCTAGAGAAGCAATCCTCATGCACAGTGGAGAAAAGATGTAGAGAAAGATCCCTCTGGTAGTTCAGGGATTAATAACAACAATGCAATTTGTGAACATGTTGAGCAGAGTCCCCTAGTCTACTGGGAGGGAAATTAAAAAATCCTGGGTGAATATACAATAAGTAAAATGATTTATTATTTTTCTTTTGTCCTGAAATTGTTCCTAGTTATCTACATCACTCCAGTGCTTAATTGTGGTGGGAGATGACAAGTGCTTTTGAGGGTCATTCATGGTGAGTGTGGAAAGAGCATTTCTTTGCTTGAACAGTGAGGAGGGTTAAATTTGGCTGGGTGTCAGGCACCTACCAAGCTTGTCTCCCACGCCTCCTCAGCAGGGGAGAAATAAAGTAAAAAAAAAAGCTGTGGATCAATATAAGGACAGGGAAGTCACTCACCACTTACTATCATGGGCAAAAGAAACTTGACTTGGGGGGGATTAATTGAATTTATTGTCAATTAATAACAGAAAGGGATAATGAGCAAGAAAAGCAAAATTAAAACCACCTTCCCCCTACCTTTCCCTTCTTCCCAGGCTCAACTTCACTCCTAGCTCTTCAGCTTCCTCCCCCACAAGCAGTGTAGAGGGATGGGGAATGAGGGTTTTGCTCAGTTCATAGCACTGCATCTTTGCTATCCCCTTTCCTCCTCATACCGATCCTCACAGGATACAGTCCTTCATAAAGTGTTCCAGTGTGGGTCCTTCCCAAGGGCTGCAGTTCTTGAAGAATTGCTCTTGTGTGGTCCTTTCCATGGAGTACAGTTCTTCAGGAACAAAGTACTCCAGTGTGGGTCCCTTGTAAGACTAGAAAAGGTCCCTTTCCTGCCAGAAAATCCGTTCCTACATGGGATCACTTCACAGCTCCTGCCAGGAACCTGATCTGTCATGGACTCTCCATAAGCTGCATCTTCCTTTAAGGAATACCCACCTGCTCTGACATGGGGTCCTCCACAGGCTCCACAATGGTCCTCCATGGGCTGCAGAGGGACAACCTTTTTCATCATGGTCTTCTCCGTGGAATCTCTGCATCTGGCATCTGCAGCATCTCTCCCCCCTCCTTCTTTTCTGACTTTGATGTCTCCAGGGTTGTTTCTCACACAATTTTCTCACTGCTCTCTCACAGCTGCTATGCAGGATTTTTCCCCCTTTCTCAAAAATGTTATCACAGAGGTACTAGCAGCATCATTGGTTGGCTCTGCTTTGGGCAGTGTTGGGAGCATCTTGAAAATGGCTCTGTTAGATATTGTCAAACAGCTCCTGGTGTCTTTTCAGAGAAACCACCCCCTGATACCTCCCATGCTACCAAAACCCCACCACAACCCCACAACCAGGAAGAATTCTTTTCATACAAAGAACATTTTCATAATTGGTTAGATTTTTTTGAAAAATTATTTTCGAAAAGAAATAATATGCATGGTATGATTCTAGGCACTAATGCTGAATATACTCAGTTTGGCTATGTAGGAATTTTGCCATTGAATGAGTGCAAGAACTAGTCCAATATCTATTTTGGTTTAAAGTTTTCATTTTTTGAAATGAATTCCTGCAAAAGATTATGTGCTTACTTTTGGAACTGCACTTTTAATGTAACCAGTTTCTCTTTACTGTAGCTGCTTTATGATTAATATTAGGAACACTCAGGATGATTACATAATGCATATTGATCTATTACTGGTGCATATTTTATATGGCAAATATAAAATGAGCTACATTATGTTAAGTTTTCTCAACTGCCATTCACATAGTATCTACTCAAATACCCCTAGTTGAAACCTTAACAACAAAAAGTTTACCTTCTTATTTTTTCAGTTTTATATTGGTTTACAATATCATGTTTAAAATGTTTAATTTTAAAAAGAAGAAATAAAGTATTACATTGGAAGAATATAATCATCTTGAAAATTTAATGATTTGGAATTACTGTGCATGGTTCAAAGGATAATAGTCCTTAAACAAGTCTGCCTAATCTTTCTTGCCAAACCATTAAAGATGGAAATCATTGGTTTACATATTCAAGTGATTATGAAAGAGATCAAAACTCAGGCCTATTCACTAATGGAAAACACTAAGTTAAATTCCTTTTGGCTGACATCCCATCTTGATCTCAGTGGAAGGCCCTGAAAACAAAAGCAATTTTAAAGAACAGAAACAACTTAAAGAGTGGCAATCCACAGCCTTCTATTTTGAGAAACACCACATTTTTCATTGTATTTATTTTTATTCATATTAAAATTGAACTATAATGTAAAAAATACACTACAATAGAAGCTGAGTTATTTTTTAAGCATCTAGTGAGTCTTTATTAGGGCCTTTATTACAAAATGTAGTAAAGGATTAGAAAAAATAAATCTTTTAGAGATAATAATGTAGGCAAGTGTGGAGAAAGAAATAAATACATTAAAAAAACCCCAGGCCTGTATTACACACTACTGTTCTTAAGTTTTTGAGTTCACGACATTGAAAAGAACCAGACAAGCTACTGATTATTTGGGTTGATCATGTGTCTAATACAGAGAATGAGCTTATTTTGTACTTTACTGAATTGAGCCTGGAGTATTTTTATTATAGACTGCGCCTTATCATAAAAATATTGTTTGCAATTATCACAATAAAAGATGCTATAGACATGTTTAGTGTCTCCCCTTCTATTTTTCTTTGCTCTTTCAAAATTTTTTATTCAACACACTACTGGGAAGAAGTTGCATGTATGAGAGCTGAGAAATGGTTTGGTTTAGCTGCAGATAGTATAAACTCTAAATTGTAAATAAATTGATTTAAAGAAACTGGCTTTCATTTTAGTCTAGAAGATGTAAGATAAAAAAACGGAGGACGTGCAAAAAGGGTATGCTTACCACACTGGACTTAGATCTGTTGTCTCAAGGTCATCAGTCCGGACTTATCTCAGTCTTTTCTTGAAAGTCAACTCCATGAATCTGCACTGTAAAATGACATTTCTCTACCCCACATTCCCGAGCTTTGTGGTCTGTGTTGTGTTTCTCTAGAAGTGCCAGAATTTATGTCTTGGTGGGACCTCAAATGGTCGGTGGGACTTCTGAAATATTGCAATCTCAATCTCATTTTTAGTTTTTTTCTGAACTTCACAATATCCTTCAAACTTAATCCTGCAAACATCTGAGTGTTAGAACAAATGACTATGTTGCACAAACATTGCTCAGAAGGGTTAGCTTCACTGTCAGTGTAGATTAATTATCAATTCCATCAGTGGAAAAGGAAGAGCTATGGATGACATCAACCTGGACTTCTGTAAGGCCTTTGATACCATGCCCCACTAAATTGGGGTATTATGGACTCAATGGATAGACTGTTAGATGCATAAGGAATTGGCTGAATGCCTGTGTTCAGTTACAGTCAATAGCTCAATGTCCAAGTGGAAACCATCTCAGTGGTGCTGAAATACCTCTCAGGTGTCTGTACTGGGACCAACAATATTTAGTATCTTCCTCAACAACATAGACAGTGGGACTGACTGCACCCTCAGCAAGTCTGCAGATGACACCAAGCTGCGTAGTGCAATTGATTCACTAGAGGGAAGGAGATGCCATCCAGAGGGACCTGACAGGCTTGAGAAGTGGACCCGTGCAAACCTCATGAGGTTCAACAGGGCCAATTGCAAGGTCCTGCGTGTGGTTTGGGGCAATCCCAAGCACAAATACAGGCTGGGTGGAGAATGGATTGAGAGCAGCCCGGTATCAAGACAGACCAAGGGATGAATGGGAGAGCAGTCTGCGGGGGATTTGGGAATACTAGTGGTTAAAAAGTGGACATGAGCTGACAATGTGCATGTTGGCAATGTGCGCTTGCAGCTCAGAAAGCCAACCACATGCTGGGCTGCATAAGAAAAATCATTCCCTGCAGGTTGAGAGATGTGATTCTCCCCCTCTATTATCCTCTGGTAAGATTCCATCTGGAGTAACTCTGGGGTCCCCAGTAAAAGAAAGACATGGACCTGTTAGAATATGTCCAGAGGAGGGCCATGAAAATGATCAACTGGAAAACCTCTCCAGTTGAGAGAGGCTCAGAGTTTGAGTTGTTCAGCCTGGAAAAAAAAAGTTCTTGGGAGACATTATTGTGGCTTTTCAATATATAGAAAGGGTTTGTAAGAAAAAATGGCAAGTAACATTTTACCAAGGCCTGAAATGACAGGACAAGGGGTAATGGTTTTAAACTGAATTTGGATAGGTTTAGCTGGGACATAAAGAGAAATGCTTTATGATGAAGGTGGTGAGACACTGGAAGAGGCTGGAAGTCATTGGCAGTTTTCAAGGTCAAATTGGATGGGGCTTTGAACAGCCTAGTCTACAGAAAGATGTCTCTGCCCACGTCAAGGGGACTGTACTTGATGATCTTTGAATGTCCCTTCCAATTCAAACCATTCTGTGATTCTATGATTAATTACTTGCTGTGCACACAGTAAGAGTTTTCAGCTGTGGTGGCATGTGCAATTGAGATAGAGAGGAAAAGCACAATGAACATATTAACACACCACTGATTTAGATTTATCACCACCCTACCAACTCTGCTGGACCAAATTTCAGGATGGGAAAGAAAATATCAGAGCAGAATTATGCAAAAATACTTTGCTATGCTTCTTAACACTTCACATTTCAAATGGCTAAAAGTGAGTATTTCTATCTATGGGATGACCTTGTTAAATTTAACTAATGTAAATAAGAGCCTAATTTGAACCAATATTGTAGGTTCAGCTTAAAATGTTGCTTTATCCTCTGGCTGCCTGCATGTGCTTGCCTTGGAAAGAAATAATTTCTAATGTGCCTTAGGTAGACTGAGGCCTTTTTATCTATGTCCCACAGTGAATTCTAATGAGGCATTCTGCACACATAGGGCTTGATTTTTATTTGTGTATCATCCCTGTTAATAACAGCATCTAATTAAGACATCCATTAAAAGTCCATAATGTTAATTTAATGGAAAAATTCCAATAGAACTCCATTAGGCTCTTCCTGTTAGTTTAACATTACACAACTATAACAAATGCCTTAATTAGATGTTGTTACTGAAAAGAATACTATACAACTAAAATTCACCATTATTTAAAATGGAGAGTAGTGTTCCTGAGTGCTAGTGCTTCAATTGTCATGAATTATAGATGTCTAGAAGATTTGTAAGGTTTCTGTGATCGGTTGTCATATAGCTTGGCTGGCAAAGAGGATTTATTTCTGAGTGAATAACATGAGTTCTTAGAAAATAAATTCAGCATGTATGAGGGTACATTTACTTGAAAAAACAGTTTTTAGTTCTCCTGGAAAAAATAAGATATATTTATTAATAAAAGTGCTTACATCTGATGTTACATTTAGACAGCTTTTGAATTACTGTACAGACCTACTAAAAAACATTAAGTGTATTAAGGTATTGTTTATGCTGGTATTGAGATTAGGCATTTGTAATACCTGAAGGTGGTTCAATATGGCCAGATATGCTGGTAGGGGTGGAAAAGTTCATTTGTTTTTCTATTTTAATTTAAATTTTATTTTTCCCATTACTGAAACCAACAAAATGTTGTAATTGGCCATACACCAACATATTATGAGGAAGTAAGAATATAGGATGACATAAGAAAAAAAAATTTAAAGAAAGATATTGCAAAAGAGCTGTAGTAATAAAAAAAACAACTACGAAGAAACACAGGGTAGGAAGACAAGGCAAGCAAGGCAAAGCAGCAATATCAGTAGGAGTGAAATCAGAGACTTGCAAAAAGAAAAAAAGTCTTTATAATTTTATGCATGTCTACTGAGAAGATACTTAAACAGACATCAAAAATTATTTTTAATATACCTGATGCAAAGTAAGAAATAAAGAAAAGCAGACCTGCAATTTTGCTGTTAATGCTTTTAATAAATTTCTGTATGGACACACGGGGTATTTGTTTTATGTTATTTATCACTTTGACAGCTGAATTGACAAAATAGATCACATGTCTACATATCACAAAATAAAACTTTTTGGAGAACTACACTAGCATATACTACATTTTTTGTTTCCATTGTATTGAACCCATCACTGAAATAATGAATCAGTCACATCATGTATTCATGTAGTGCACTTAGACTACTTCAGCAATTATTACTTTTTCCCTCTCCTTCCTTTGTTGCATATTATTGAAGGTTTTTGAACTCTTATATTTTTAGAAGCACCTTATCTGCAGCAGACTGTGTCAAGAGAGGCTTTGTTGGCAAGTGAAGATCACAAAAGAAAATAAGAAAAATCTTTCACAAATATACACTAGATACAAAGGTAAACCCTGTCATATGCTAGAGAATGCAACTGATGACATGAATATTTGAGAAAAATGAATATAAAATGACCATTGCAGACCATACTTCTCTAAGACCTGCAAAGCACCCCAAAATTAAGGTTAAAATATTAACTTATTCTGTTCCTTCAAGGCATAAGAAAAAATTAAAAGCTGTTAATATTTTGCTAAATTATACTACTGTTCTGCAGATTTTGTACTTATTAGGTCATGGTAGTTTCCCCACTGCAGGGTTAAATACAGTAGGTGGTTGATCACAAGTGGTGTTCCCCAAGGCTCAGTAGTTGGGCCAGTTCTGTTTAATGTGTTTGTCAATGATCTGGATGAGGCGATCAAGTGCACTCTTAATAAGGTTGCAGAATGCACCAAGTTGGGTGGGAGTGTTGATCTGTCTGAGGGCAGGAAGGCTCTAGAGAGGGATCTGGACAGACTGGATCAACAGGCCAAGACCAATTGTATGCAATTCAACAAGGCCAAGTGCAAGATCCTGCACTTGGGTCACAACAACCCCATGCAGTGCTACAGGTCTGGGGAAGAGGGGCTGGAAAGGACCTAGCAGTTTTGGTTGACAGATGGTTGAAAATCAGCCAGCAGTGTGCCCAGGTGGCCAAGAAGGCCAACAGCATCCTGGCCTGTTTCAGGAATAATGTGGTCAGCAGGACTGGGGTAGTGATTGTAGTGCTGTACGCAGCATTGGTGTGGAAGCACCTCAAGCACTGCATTCAGTTTTGGGCCCCTCGCTCCAAGAAAGACATTATGATTCTAGAGTGTGTCCAGAGAAGGGAAATGAAGATGCTGAAGAGCACAACTCTGGCCGTGGGGAACCAAAGTTGTGTAGCCTGGAGAAGAGGAGGCTGAGGGATGACCTTATCGCTCTCTATAACTGCCTGAAAGGATGTTGCAGCAAGGTTGGGGCCAAGAGGAAATGGACTCCAGTTGCATCAGGGAAAGTTTACGGTGGACATTAGGAAAAATTTATTCATAGAAAGGGTTATCAAATGTTGGAAACAGGCTACCCAGATAAGTGGTTGAATTGCCATCTGGAGTAATTTAAAAGGCATGGTGCTTAGGGATGTTGTTTAGTGGTGGTTTTGGTAATGTTAGGTTAATGGTTCTTAAAAGGATCTTAGAAGTCCCTTACGATCTAGATGATTCTATGATTGCCAGCTCCCAAAAGATATTTCTGTCACAGATCATACATTAAACTTTTGGGAAGTGGATCATTTCCATCTTTCTTGGAAAAATTAAAATGGTGTCCTGTTCAAACCTGTTTAGTTCTGGCTCAGACAGCAAAAAAACAGCTATGCTTCTGTTGATTGTTTGGTCCATAACCATGTTGAATATTCAATGGTATCCTCATCTGCAGGTAATCTTGATTTCCTCTCAAAATTATTGAAATTTCTACAGGGCTCCAAAGTTTTCTTTCAAATACCAATTTCCTTTTCTCTCTATTTTTTTTTTTTTGTTTAACATCAGGTAAACATCAAAATCTGCTATAGACAGAGGAAGTAGAAGACTTTTTTTAATGCCCAGTGGGAGTAACTGGACATAAGAATTCTGACTGCAAAATTATGTCAACTTGAGAAGTTAAATAGCATTTTATAATCTCTTCAGGGGTACAAAGAAAAATTTCTAAATTATTTGCAGGCAGCATCATTGTGGTTCAATAGCTGATACTGTTCTGACATTCCTCAGTTCCAAAACGTTAAAGGTATATCAGTTTCCTTATATTAATAAAAAATAAATATGACAAGTAATTCAAACTGTTCTCCAAAAAATAAGTCATAGGAAGAATATTGCTATCAGGAGAATTTAGAGATTATCTCTACCAAGAAAAAGGAAAAAAAAAAAGTCTTGGTGTTTTCAGATTTGTTTTCCAACTTGCCTCTACCTTAAAAGATCCCAGAACTTCCACATCCAGCCAGAGGAAAATTCACAAGGATTCCCAGAAGGTCTGGTGTAATAACATTCTGTCTCATCCTGTATGTCTGCTCAATGGAGAAGTTTTTCAAAGGCCACCTGCAGATTTTATGAACTGGAGCAGGAACAGGGCTTTGGTTATCATCTGACCCAGTATGTTACTTTTATACCATCACTCTGAACTTTCCAATGAGTCTCTTTGCTAGTGCACAGGATCTGAGGAGCATGCATGGTTTAAAGATACTAAAGTTTCTGGTATCTTTACTAAAAAGATACTGAAGTGGTTTTAATTTGATGCATGCAGTAATTCTTAGGTTTGTTTGTTTGATTGTTTATTTTTCATCTGAGCTCAATCAGGCTATGGCCTTTAGCACTAGATTCCTTAGGATTCTAGCCATAATGCTTTCCACATAGTCTAGGTGTACTACGTGTATATTCTAAGAGTTCTACATTTAGAGAAGTTGCTGAAGGATATTCAATGGGTTTTTTTTTGTTTTATTTTTTTTTCCTATTCTTGACATCTTTTCTTTAAGGAACAAAAAGCTTTGAAATTGATTTTTTTCTATTATAACTGTACCAACATTTTTGTCTACTTACTGAATAATATATCCTTGTTCCAGTTTGTACAATTTTTCTACTTTCAAACTTTTAAAATACATTTTTCTTTATAATTATATTTTGCCTGTTAAAACAGCCTTGGGATTAATTTTTTTTATTATTTTTTCTTTATTACATTTCAGCTGTTTTATTCTCAGTGATAAAATGTCTCCTGATGTTTAACAAGAAATACTTGTTTCCTTTTTTAAAAAATTGAATACCTCTCTGAAATGTTAATATTTTCAGTGACCCTTTCATAGACTTACCAGTTAAATAACCAAGACCTTTTTCAGTCCACAGAGAATCTTACTCCTATTTCTACTGTGTAAAGCAGTGTAGAAAAATCTTCATCGACAAAATCATGAAAGCATTTCCTTATTGCCAAAACTATGGACTTCCTATTAAAAAGAACGTTCAGAAGTAGGTATTGATATTTTTTCTAGTGTGGAGAACTCTTTCACCAGTACTTGGCTCATGTTCCATCACTGTCTTTCAGCTGAGATCTGCATGTATGAAGAAGGTGCATATATGATGATGATGATGTTGATAACAAAATAATAACATGAAACATAGTTTACATTAGAATTAATCCCCCTGAAATTTTATTTTCCAGAGTTAACAAACAGTTTGCTGCTATGATAGCTGATAAATCATATAGTATGCTTTAATTTCAGAGGATTACTGCTGGAATAGATTTTGGAGAGGTAGCACTATATCTCCATTGTTGTTTATCTCCTTTTTTTTCCCAGCAGAATAAATATAGTTCTCTGCGAAAGCTCCAATTTGATGCAGCATGGCTTAAAGTTGTTCCATTCAGAGTGCAAAAAGCACCTCCTCAATTAGTACAAAACCAGAGCATTTCTATCAGTGTTTTGTGGTAAAGAATGAGAAACATAAAGAATGTTTGAATTAGGCATTCATTAGGATTAACATCACGAATGTACCCATTGTATTACACATGAGCAGTGTAATTCACTGAGTAAGTAATGTTAAAGGAAATTGTTTGAACTCTTTATTCTCCAAGCTATGGGCATTCACATCCTCAGCTATATGTTAGGTAATTGTTTTGCTTGGTGTTATACGACCACAATTTTCTTAATTTGTACCAGCTCATTTTTCCATCAAATATTTTTATTTGCTGAAGTAATTTGAACTGGTTCAATAATAACTGTAAATCTCTGATTTATTGTGTATCCCATTTTTTTGTTGTTTCTTTTGAATAAATCAAAGGGATTTTCCCACACTTATATAATTGTTTAAATTACTTAACTTGAAGCATAACATTTTCCCCCTGTACTAGTCACTGGTGAGGCCTCACTTTGAGTACTGTGTCCAGTTTTGGACCCCTTAGCACAAAAAGAAGTTGAGGTGCTGGAGCGGGTCCAGAGAAGGGCAACAAAGCTGGTAAGGGGTCTGGAGAGTAAGTCTTATGAGGAGAGGCTGAGGGAGCTGGGGTTGTTCAGTCTGGAGAAAAGGAGGTTGAGGGGAGACCTTATCGTGCTCTATAACTACTTGAAGGGGAGGTGTAGAGAGGCAGGGGTTAGTCTTTTTTCCCAAGTCACAGGAGATAGGACAAGGGGAAACGGCCTCAAGTTGCACCAGGGGAGGTTTAGTTTGGATATTAGGAAACATTTCTTCACCGAAAGGGTTATCAAATAGACATGGCCCTCAGGAATATGGTTTAGTAAATTTTATTTCCTATTTTTTATTATTTTTTTGTCAGAGTTAGGTTGATGGTTGGACTAAATCATCTTCAAGGTCCCTTCCAACCTAGATGATTCTATGATTACTTTAAAATTCAAACACATTGCCAAGATTTAACCAGAAGAATACCTATCTGGGTCCAGGATATGACTACTTTGCTTCTATGCACTAGTACATCTTTTCAATAATTAAGACCTACCTGAATCCACTGGTGTTTTGGAGCAGACAAAACAGCCAATATGTTTAATGTTTTTCTCAAATAAACAGCTGGGGAATTCACCAATATGATGGATTTTTTTCCTGCAATTTGGGGGTGAATTGTTCCTATTGAGCTTTGAGGCAAAAAAGTGAAGGGAGGTATTACATTCTTCTGCACAGTGCTAGCTGTTTTACGCTGCTTGTCAAAGGAAAGAGACAAGTGATCTTAAACTACTTTAGTTTCCTTCATTAGAACAGGTAAAGACTACTCTAAAGGCGCAAAGTAAAATAATTAAAGGGATTTGAAACAGATATCTATAGGCATTCGTATCTCCATGATGGATACAGGAATTTTAAATTTTCATTACTGCCACCTTAACTGATGATCTCTTCTAAAGGCAATACTTTTTTAATGATAGGAAAGGAGAGCTGTATATATGCACTTTTGACATAGATCTGAGTCTATATTGTTTTGGTCATGGGCTATTTTATTTGTTTCTTAGCTCATGCTGTGGTTTCACTAAAGCAGATATCCTGAAAATAATGGTTTGTGAGGAAAACTTTAAGTTTCAGCTCTTTCTCTTGCCTTCTAGCTCTTTCCTTTTCATGTTAGTTCTTGCAACTGCAAAAAATGTAGACTTTTATTGTTCCCTATCTCATTTTTTTAAAGACAAATACATTTATTTTTCACTACATTTATATAAAAATCTGCTTACTTTCTCATTGATTTCAGTTTGTCTCCTATTATTTTTAGCATGTGTGGATCTAACCTGTCCTGAAAGCGCAGTATTGTATTCATCTTGGTAAGATGTAAATCCAGGTAAGTGTGCTGTGCTGAAACAAAATGTTCCCTGTAATAACTGACACACCCCACCCAAAGGCAAAATGAGAAAAGCATTAAGTTCTGAACAAGTGGTCATTGTTCTCACAAGGGTAACAGCTCTCAGATGAACAAAGAATAAAAAGCAAAACTCTCAACTGATGGTTTGATCTCAGTTGTATCAATTGTCTTTTTACAGCTTTGCTGAGTCAATCACTTTAAAACATCACCTGTCAGAACAGTCAGAAGTCCAGCCCAACAATAATGTTGGTCGGCAAGGAATTCTGAAGCAAGTGTCTTGGAGAATCTGGCATGGTATTAATCTCACAGTATATCTCTATACTTCCATGTTGAGCTATAGATTTCTTTTAGCACATCTCTTACACTGACTGTCTTCAGAAACCTCAAAGGATTGGGTTCCAATAAAAGATTTGTAATACTTTTTCACTTTTCCTTATCCTTTTACTTCCAGGATCAGAAAGTATGATTCATTCACATGTATAGATTCTCTAACTGTTGCTCCGTAACAAAGTAGACATTGTGAAGGCAAAGTTGTATGACAATTTTAAGTATATTAAGGAGTAGCCAAAAAGCCACTATTAGCATGTAGCTAAATATGTGATAATCTGTTTTCTTTGCAATAATTTGATTTTGCTCTTATGACAAACTTTCTCTTAAGTTAAAACAATACCAATAACAAAACGTAGAAAAATAGCCAGTATTTCTGAAGCTTTACAACTATTAAATTGGTAAAATAATCATGAAGGTAACATTGTGATTACAGATTGCACTTTTGTTTTAGCTAATATTTTGCAAAAAATAACTGTATAGTGATGAATAAAGAAGAGAGGCTGGACTGAATCCTGAATCAAATAAGCTTTAAATGTGACCCAAAGAAATGAAAGAAACTTGTAAAGTGAGTAGTGGAAGTATAAACAGAAAACTAGTACAATGTTTTGGTTTTGTTTCTAAGATTGTCTCTGAACCTTCATATCTAACTTGCTGCAACTCCAGCTATGAATTTCAGTCTTGTTCATCTATATTATGGACTCTCTATATCAATTGCTATCTGCTGAGATTAGACAAAACCAGAAAGATTAATCCACACACATACAGAGCTCCTCACTGATTTACCCTTTGGCTTTTAACTTCTTCCTGTTTCATGTGGAGAGGTTCTAAATAAGTAACCTAAAGATCCATGATCTTTCACCCTGATTTTGAGCCTTGACTGTGTTTCTCTGCCTCTCAGAATAAATTCCAACACGTCTACAGCATCCCCTGTGATCACACACATATTTATGTGCAGAAGCACACACATAAAGGCTGGTTTCTTCTTGGAAAGAAATTTCCGTTGTATTGAAACAATGATCCCCAGTTTGTGGGGCCAAGGTTAAAGTAGAAATTCACTCCATGTGTTATTAAGTCCCGATGTGTGCTGCTGAGTCTTCAGAGACAGTACTATAAGTGTGGTAAATGACTTAAATGTATTTTCTGGCATTTGTAGCAATTTTGCAAACTGGAAGCTCCTATATCACTGTGTAAACTGCATATACAGAAGGTGATTTTTTCAAAGCTTGCTCATTTTACTAACAAATGAAACAATCACACTTGTCCTTGAGCAATTCAGTTTTTCAATTTATATAACTTGTACCTGTCTGAAATAAAATCAGACAGAATCCTTTATTTAAAGCTCATTCAGAAACTGGTCTCAAGCCTAAAAGTTTTAATTAAACATTGAAAAAAATACAAGCAGTTTTGCTGCCTGCATTTGGTACTGGCTGGGGCTAAAAGTCTTAGGACTAAATTACTGTGTAACACATACACACATATATATAAACAAGGGTGGTTTGCAAATGTCAATTTTCTGGGCAAAGTGGAAGAAAATTGATTGAGAAATCATGGAATAATATGATTTCATGCTGTTTTCTGCATAATTTTGCAGTCTGTATTGTTAATGTTATATGTGTTAATTCATGAAACAGTAAACAGTTTCCATCTACCAGCTAAGTTCTTTGAACCCAAGAAGGCTCCTGTAGTAAAGCAGAAAGCTGAGTTTCTACCTAGCGCTGCAAAAAGTCTATGAAGGCAAGCAGTACCTCTTTGATGTGTATATACCTCCTTTCACCTTAGCTCTTTTGAGGAGTGTTTTTCACTCCGAGCTACAATGGGTCTCTTCTTGGAGGAGTGTATGCAACTTCTTTCTAGTGTTTTAATATTTTTTCCACATGGATATGTCTGTGCTTCACAAAAGGTAAAGATGTCAACAGACAGGGCTGGAAAATCTTCTATTTGAAATATATGCATTTGTGATTAAGATTTAACCAATCTGATGTCTCTTATCTGATGTACTTGCTATCTCCCTATTTGATCATATTTAGATGTTAACAAGAAGTTGGTCTGTTTGTGGAATCAAGTCTTAACTTTTTACAAGAAAATTTTCCAAAAAATAAAAACTTACAAAACTAGCTCAGTCCAACTCTGAACACTTTGTTCTTCCACCCTCAGCACATTTATTTTCTAGTGGTTTCTAAATTAGATTAGTGAACTACATAGTAAAAAGCATTTTGGATGAGTAAGGAACCTATAGTGGAATTTGATCAGCATTTTTCTGTTGTATATATTATAAATATGAAAGTAATGTACACCTACTATAAATGTGAATCAAGCTCTATATAGATTAGTGGACTCAGTATCACAATAGTTGACTAATTTTTCAATATAAAACAATTTTTTAACAAAGTCTTACATGTGCTACTTAAAAAAACACAACAACATTATTAACTCAGATAGCTCTTGAAACAAATAGTATTTGAAACCACAGGGAAATAAAGTAGCATTTGTCAAATGTAGGAAAGATCATATTAAGACATGATCATTATTCTTCTATTCATAGGACTGTGGGAGCTTTAAAATTATATACAGAGATATGAAAACAAGCACCTTAATAGCAGACTTTAACCGCATCTAGGACTGCCACTGGAACTATTACTGAATATAAAATGAGTAATTCTGTTCTCAACAGGACTATATAAAAACTCCAACCAATCTTCCATCTATGTGGGTCAGTTTGACATCTGAAATATATAAGTTTTGGATGGCACCCTGTACGAATGTCATTTTGGTATCAAGCCATAGTCATGGTCTTAGAAATTGAAAAAATTCCTAGTGTTTCTAACAATAACAGAAAGCCTTTGGCTTATGGTGGAAAATTCTTAACCAGTGGCTACTCTTTCTAGTTTTTAAGGGTATACATATCAAATACTCTGTTCATAACTTCCACAATGATTAATCAGTTGATTATGCTATGTGACAATATTGTCAGAAGTCTCCCCATATGTTGGTTTGACTATCCACTGATACATAGATTTTGAGTTATAAAAAGTAATTATTATACTTAAGACCAGTCTGTTTCTTTCTGCTTCTGAAAAAATTGCAGGGCATACAAATGCAATCGTCTGAAAAACTTTTATCAAAACTTTATTCTATTTATAGATATAGCCATATTTATTTTACAAATGATATACCTATAATAATTTGTGACTCAAAAACCACATTAATGTTAATGTTAATGTTAATGAGCAGTAACACAAAGTATCTGTCTTAAGCAAAATGCTGACTCAAAAACTTGATAAGACAAAAAAACCCAGAAAACAAGATCAACATGAAAAAAACATGCAACTAGACATTATTTTTAGAAAAAAAAAATTATTCTTGATCTAGAAGTCAGTAATCAAACTTTACATGTGTCTGTGGAAAGCTACTCACAATATTTGCATTTTTAATGTGAAAGGAAATATATAATTCTATGTTCTAATATACCTAATATACAATTTACAAGAATTTAATTAAATGTACTCTTAGCCGGAAATTAGTTGGACTAAAATTCAGGTGTGGAACATTGAACTTGTTGAGCTAGTCTGTATTAATTGCAAAGTGTGATTTTCAAAATGAACTTGGATTAGAAACAGTTTAGAAATAAGTTTAGAAATAAAAATAAAAGACTACTATAATTAGATAGTGTAAATGAATAAGGGAAATAATCTGTACCATCTTTTTAAGGCAACTGCTTAAAAGCATAATATATTTTTTTTGAAATTAAGTAGAATATGAATAAAATAAGCATTTGTCTTTTTTAAGTATTAATTTTCAGAGTATAATGCCTATTTGAATTTAATTTTTTCTCCAGCTTCAAGGAAGTGAGTTTATTTTTCTTTTTTTAAAATTTTTGAAAATTTGCCTGGAAATTTTATTCGCACTTAGACCTGGAGCTTTAAAAAAATCTTTGTCGCTCAGAAAGACTTCTATTTATTCATAAAGTTGTGTGAGCACACGCACACACAGACAAATGTATGTAAATCAAAAACAAAATAAAAATAAACTTTGCAAAGCAAAAAAATATTGTTCATTCTCAGGGCATCTCTGCATATTTTATGGTTATCTGCTGTACTCATGCTTTTCTACAGAGAGAGCTCTATTAATTCAAATTAAAACAGAAAAAGTAGTCAGTGTGCCATTATGATGGAACCAATTTTAGTAAGACTGTGAAATAAATGAAAGGCATCAGTGCAGTAATTAAAACTTCATTCTTTCTAATTAGTTTTGGTTTGATCAACCTGTCAGATGTAGAAGAAACTCTAAAGAAGGGTTAAAATATCCTGGAAGGATTTAGTAATTATAGATATTGATTACTTTTAGACACCGTTGAGCTGACAGTATAAGAAAAGCACACTTGCCTCGCTGTTTGGTCCTTTTATTTCTCAGAAGATTGATGAGTTAATAAACAGGGAGCAAGCATTCACATAAATTCAGCATCTGTAATATTTGTCACCTTCTGAATTACTTGGATGAGAGGAACATCCTTTATGTGAATTCACCAGAGAAGAGCCAGCAGACCTGATCTGCAACCTGTACTCTTTCCTGTGATTAATACAGTGTTGATGTTTAAAGAGGCAGCACCATTAGGTGAAAAGTCAGTGAAAAGGAACTATTTTCCTTCAGTGGGGCCGTCTGCCATGCTCTGATGTTTTTCCCTGTTTGTAAAAATGCATCTTCTTCATACATTAGGGGTTAGCCTGCCATTTTCTACATATACTCAATCTACTCTTAAAGCCACCCAAAACAGTTTCTAATGTAACTTACTGTTTTTCTTGTATCATTTACTTCATTTATTTAGGTATAAAATTTATAAAGAAACTGAAAATGTCTACTTATTTAGTTATAAAATTAATAAAAAACCCTTAAATTAAAGCATGCAATTGGAAATATTGTATACAATGCATTGACTTAGTAATTAATTGAGAAGCTGAAATTCTGCCATAGCTGACAAAGTATCCCTGCCCATCACATTTCTTACACCAACAAGATCTTACAGACAAACTGTGCCCTAAAGTGGAGTAAAAGGTAAGTATGCAAGATCATTCAGGATGGATTTCAGGTATAGGAATGTTGTGATTAAGTTAGCATAGAAACAAACTATAAAAAGTCAATACTTTCTATGCTATTCAGAGGAAGCTTATGCTATTAAAATACGGAATATGAGTGAAGCTACATAAACACTCTTACCTTTTCTGACTACACAATGAATTAGATATGATGTCTCAATTTTGATTACACTGCAGTGCTTCTGGATTCTTTCAGTTTTCTTCTTTTTGTGTCATTGCTGAATTATGATTCCCTGATCCTGTACCAAGTTTAATTGTGTAAACCTCTGAAGAAATATATTCTGTGTCTTCCTTCCTTCTTACATTCCCACTAATCCATGCAAGCATACCATACTTTTCCTTCTCTTACTTTCAGGAAACAGATTAGTTGCAACACAAAATTTTCCGAAACAATGACTATTTTTTGCACTCTTTTTAATTTTTTTTTGTTTGTTGGTAGAGATTAATACATCAAATTTTCTCTACCAGAGGCACTGAGTAAAAAGCTGCCTTGTCTCAAAATTGTTATTGTTCACAACATAAGGTCGAATTTGACCTTTGTTAAAATGTTATTTTTAAAATGGCCATCACCTTTTAAATGTCACAATGACAATGAAATGAAGCTGCACTCAAGGAAAAATGTTGGCCCCTCATTTTGTCAGGAGACTGAGAGCACACAGAGAGAAAACAGCTGGAGACCTCAGTCCAATTGAGAAGACTGGAAAAAATAGGACTTTCTCAAGTTGCCATTTTCTGTAATGATAGTCCATAATGTTAATCCCATTGACCTTTATGGGATATACATATGTTTTGAAAGATGGTAGTTCTCTGCTGAATTGTATTTGATCGTCATTGATGGACACATTTTCAGATAGGAAAAACTAGTGCAAAATATGATTAATATTTTAAATGTAATTAGAGCTGATTAAAATATTTAAGTACTTCTTTCTTGCATGTTAAAAAATGTTCAATAATTTCCAATTTGAAAATATTTTATATAAACTTTTAAATGCTCAAAACATTCCATTAAAGTATTTTTAAAACAGGAACACATCAACCAAACAGAAACAAAAGAGACTTCCTATTTTGAAATGTACATTTTAGATCATAATTAAATAGGAGATGGGGAAGTGGGGGAGTAAAGGGGTGGTAAGAAAAAAGAAAAAAAAATCAACCAAAGAGAGCAGTGAACTGTAGGAAATGTACAGAAGTACAATAGAACGTTTTACAATAACAAATGGCATTCTTTCTGGAAATTCCAATATTTAAGCTTCAGATAGAACAAAATAATATTCTGCTCATTGTTATTTGAAAAATCCCTATGAGTCTTCCCTGAAATTTAGACTAACATGGAAGTGTTTATACCATTTTACTCCACAAACATTAGTGGCTAGATACATGTTAATATCTATATTAAACACAAGAAAATTAATTTCAAGACTACATAAGTTTCAAATTTAAATTTAACTCCACAAAAAATAAAATTCAAATTAATATCCTTTTCTGAAGCTTAATTCCATATTCAGAGGGATGTCTTACAGCTTTTAGGACACACAAAGTGCTGCTTTATACATGATGAAAATAAGAAACAGCACTGATAATATTTATTCTTACAATCTGTCATCTGTTTTTAATAATCTGGAATTTCCTAGATTTGTATGATTAAATAATCTGTGAGATAATGGCGTATTTTCTTATGTCACAGAATACCAATATGCTATTCTCATAAATAAGGCTGTATTAGCTACAGTTCTTTTTCTACTTATTAGATCTTGAGTCAGATGTTCAGTCGAACCCTGAAAATCCTAGACAGAGCAAATCTGTGAATGGCACTTAAATACTGGCCTCTGACACAGGATTAACTCTTAAAATGAGTTTCCTACATAGTAAAGCAACATGATTTAGACTTCATCAACTCTATATCTCTATTTTTTTTTCCCATTTCATTTGCAGATCCTACACCAGTTTTCTGGACAAACCAGTTCTCTGACAAATTCCACAGATTCTATCATTCCGACAAAGGACTACCTAGAAATTTTTCACTTAGGTGGCAGATGGGCCTTGAACTTATATTCATCCCTGGTCACCTGTAGGTTGTTTGTATTGCCTTTTGATTAACATCCCTGATCTTTAGTCTAAAGGTAGGCTCTAAATTTTGTGTTATCCTTTGTATTGTTACATAAAAACTTTTCATAAAAAGTGACAGAATAGAAACAGCATTTTTTATAGTAAAAGAAACTATACACAAGGAAACATCAATTCTGATTAATCCTCAGTTCCACCAACAGTATTCAAGGACTAACAGGTGGATAGAAATCTTCATGTTTTGACACTGCTTAAGTAAGATACCAGCAAAACAAGAAGAGCCTAAAACGGTAGGTTCATGTCATACTGCTATAGTAACCTGTATGGCTCGAATCAGCAAGAACTAAATCTATTTTGAGCTTTTGTGAACAATTTTGTGATGCAATATAGTTAAAGTCTGGGTATTTTTGTGTGACCTCAATTATATTTATTAGGCAATATGTCTCCATTATATTCTAGAGATGAAATAATAATAGATTTGTATATCAAGAAAAATAGAAGCAAAACAACAATTAGTTTGTGCTTCATGATTTCAGTCCCACAGAGATATATCAATGAGTTTTCTTTGCTCTCCATTTATGCCTCTGACTAGCCTTATGAAATGTTGAAATTTCTGGTGTCATGTTGACTCAGTGGATTTTCTCAACACAGGGTTGTGAAAGGGGATACAGCTGTCAACAGGAACCTGACAAAGCCATCATTCATTAGTGTGTGTTGTCAGCAGATTTCCAGGTGGGAAGTCAAATCTTTCAAAATGTTTGTTTACAACTATGTATGAAAAATGGTCAGCTATTTAATTTCAGGCTTTTTCACTCCACTGAGTATGCCATGTATGATGTATGTCTAGGTGTTTTTTAACACTTTGGAGTACCTACTTGGACACTTTTTCAAAAAGGATTTATCTGATCCTGTTTCAAGAAAAAGTATTCCACCCCTAGTAACAAGTATTGAGCTCAAACTCGTGAGGATGTAGAGACAACTTATTTACCTAGGGAGAGGACTAGATGGAGCTTCCTTAGTCCAGCAGGCAAGAGCATCCCATTTTCCAAAGGCAGGAAGGTAGACCAGAAAATAAACATTCATTTTTAACAATAGGACAAACTACTCTATGCGATAATTTACCTGGGGATCTGGGACTTTTTAGACACCTCTAAATCAAGATTGTCTATCATTATAGATTTAATTCATTCACAAGATAAAGACTGATGTAGCGCTACTTGTTAAATTGTATGATCACTATTGTAGAGTTTATAAGACTAATGGAGAAAGGTTTGTGGATGTGTGATTCTATTGTAAGCCAATAAAGAACAGGAAATACTTCTGGGTTGGGGAGAAAGTATTCTCTTATCACTTTTAAGTATGCTCAAAGATAACAATATTATCTTTGTCTGTGTCTTTGTCTATAGAATCTATAGTATCTTTGTCTATAGAAAAAGAAAAACCTGTCTTTTTCTATCAATTCCATTTTGTTTCTTATGACTCTGGATAAAAAGTATTGCTGAAATTAAATGATTTGCTGGATGTTTCTTAAAGTGCAGTTTAACTTAAAAATGTCTTCTTAGCTATGACTATAGCCAATATACAATAACTATTACTACTTCTATCACCTGCTTTTTCAGTAACCTGTTTATGATGCTAAGTTTCTGTGAAAAAACTCTTAAATGTGGCAAAAGAGTATACAAATCACAAAAAGAATGATACCAACTTTTATACACCTGTCTGTCACCTGGGTAATAGACTCAGTTTTTTAAAGCTGTCACCTGCAAACTTAAAGAGAAATAGAGTTTTTAAAGATCCAATTAAAGCAGTAACTGCAGGAAAACAACAATCATGCTGAAAAGGGGAGAAGAAAGAGTTGTAATTAAAATAGTCATATGTTCCTTCCCCCCCACCCCTCTCTCAAAGATTAATTGATATTTGGAATTCTTTATCTCAAGAACAGTTAGCTGACTCAGACTCACTGACTCAGACTCATAGTGATGAATCTGCCCATACATATTCACGAAATCATTTTGTGACACAGCAATATAACTGAAATCATGCAGGAAGATAATAATCTGGATTGTGAAAGTTCATCTGAAAAAAACCCCAAGTTATTGTAACAATCAGTTCACCAATTTTTCAGTGATTTTCAAGAATTCAGAGTTTTCAGAAGTGGTGGTCAGTAGAGGATTGGGCCCTATGCTAGGAATGTAACAAAGCATAAAAACACAACATCATGATATAATGTAATTTTTTGCTACTTTAATAATTTAGTTTCTTTTAAAATTAAGGCTGGTTAGTGGTTACGTTGTGGGATAGGACAGAAGAGGTAGAGAGATGAAGAGGATAGGACTGGAGGAAGTACTGCTCTCTGGGCCTGCCCTAGTTTTTACTTGTTCTGTGGGCATAAATAACTAGAATATTAGAAATTATAATCAAATCACTTTTACTGGGCATCAGTTTATAGAGCTGCCTTTCTGGTTATCCTTGTTGCCACAGTTGCCACATGAGCACAACAGCAGAGCGGTTCCCCCAAATTCTATGAGAATGATCCCCCAGTAGTTTGCACATGTGGTCTCAGAGGTACTTCTGGACCTGTGTCCTGGACTTTTCTGGATTAAAAAAAAGCTAAAACAATTTCTTGCTTGTGAAATATTTAGATTTCTTGATATCTTTGGAGGTGTTCCAGCCTCTTATAGACAAAACTTTCCATAGATTCAGAATAATGCTTTAATCTAGCTTTCCTGCATTTCATATCAAACACATTCAGCTTTAAAGCATGCCTATAATTTATTTGCTTGCTGATGGATAGTGAAAATGATGCTTATATTATTACTGTGGCACTTGCTCAAGAACCACCACTATTCTTCAGCATATTTACTTGCTTGAAAGGATGCATAATTTTCCACTTAGATTATTAGTTCTTAAGGACATTATTGATTCAAAGATGAGAGTTTGGTTTTATTAAACTACAAATAAACACAAACACATTTGGAAAGCATCTTTAAGAAAGGATTCATAATATGTGTGTCATTTTATGAACACAAAGCAAATTCTAATTCAGTCTGGGAAGCAAAAAACTAGTAATAAAGGGTGAAAAAAATCAGAAATATCAGTCTGTCCAAATGGTGACTTTATCAGAGTTCCTATCATATCAAGGATCTTAAATCGATAATGTTACTATTTTTTCAAAATTATTGTTTTAAAATTTGGTGTGATGATTTTATTATTATTATTATCATCATCATCATCATCATTAATCATTATCAGAATCAATATTATTATTCTTATTATTGGCTGGACAGGTAGTCCATATTATACTACATAATTAAATGGTCCTGGGACTATTCATTGGTCAGCTGGCCTGGCTGATCAGCACAGAAAAGCACACATTCTTACTATCAAATTTCCTTAGCCTCTGAAACAGGACGTTCAGAGTTAAGGCATTTTGTCTTCCCGAGTAACCTTTATGTGTGATGGAGCCCTGCTTTCCTGGAGATGGCTGAACACCTGCCTGCTGATAGGAAGCAGTGAATGGATTCCTTGATCTGCTTTGCTTGTGCACACAGCTTTTGATTAAACTGTCGTTATCTCAACTGATGAATTTTCTGACTTTTACTCTTCTAATTCTCTCTGCCATCCCACTGCAGGATAGTGAGCAAGTGGCTACATGGTCCTGTTTGCTAGTTGGGCTTAACCCACAATATGGAAGAAAACAATTCACAGTAAAATTAAAGTGTTCCCTACTGGAAAACGCTTGGCAATGTTGTTCAGTGAATGACTAGGAGGGATCTTTGACAGGATGTATTCATATTAATGTCTTATATTCTTTTTTCCTTGCTTTTAGTTTTTTTCTTTTTTCATTAAAAGAATGTAGAGAAATCTGTGAGAATCTGATCTTACGCTATATTATTGCAGAAACAAAAAGCCAATACTCTAATGTCTGCAGAAACATATTGAATTCTAGAGAGACCACATCTGCTTTTCCTGTGAAGCAAATGGTAAATGACTGAGTTCAAAGGTTCATAGAACTAGGTCTTTTTCTTTCATCACCTGAGAAGACAATATATTAACAATGTATAACTGTTGAGTTAAATGAAAATAAGTGTTAATCCCTGTATATAATTTTATATACATTAGATGAACATTTGAACATTTGAAAAGATATTAAAATGAGAAGCATTAAATATTAACAGGTTTTCAGATCAGAAGGTACTTACTCAAGGGTTTTGAATTTTCTACCAGACAATGAGGATGAGAGCTAATTAAGCAGAAAATTAGTTTAAAATTAGTGAAGTAGGAAGGTATAATCATCAAAAAAGCCCCAACAAAATTGTCACGGATCATGACACATAAGAGGGTAGTGGGTTATAAGCTCTTGTTCTCTTTTAAATGTGGTATTAAAATATTCTTGTAGGGCAAATGCACCGTGTATAGGTCTGCTAATTTTCATACAAGTTAGCTGGATGTTCATAGCAGATATTAGTCTTGTCCCCTCCTTGCAATTTCCTGGGATGAGATCAATCCATCAAAATCAGCAGTACTTAGGGTCTTATGTCTTATTACTTATTTTAACCTGCTGCAATACAGTAGAATGTTCTAATTTCTAAAGAAATAATCAGTACTTCTTTTGTGTAGTGATTATACACGTGTTGTTTACATATGCTCTGTTATTCCTGGTTTTGTGTGCATCTAATCCAAATCACAGCTCCTGACACAATCTGTGAAAATTTCTTCTCCCACCTGGAGAAATGGAAACCTGAAAACACAAACTTTTTTTTTTTTTTTTCCCAATGAAATGTTTTCATGTGTTCTGTAATGTTTTGATTAGTGAGATAGTATACAAAAACATTGCCTTCAGTTTGTGCTGTGTCTTGATACAGGCTAGAATCTTACTGCAATTTTGCATATAGGTAGATGATAGGATTAATAAAATGCAACGATATTATGATGTCTAAATTGAAATTTAGCTTCTGAAGTAAATGTTTACAGATTTTGAGCATTGTATTTTCTTCTTTGTATTGTAGGAAAGCCATTTTAAGTATTTTGAAGAGTCTGAAGCATTTATTTAGGCTTAATGGAATAATCTCAAATGCATGTTTTTTATCACCAACACAGGAATGATTTTGATTTTGCTTGTATTATATTATGTTCCTTTGAATAAGAAAGTATTCTGTTAAGAAGCCATACTCACTTGTTTGTATTAGATATTGTAACACACAATTAGCTGCAGAATTTGTTTTTTTGCTGCATGTAGTCTAAAATATAACTTTTTGAATGTCTTCGCTGTCCTTTTTTAAACTTTTTTTTTGTCCCACATAATCTGGAATAGTCCTATCAGGTATTACAGAATATATAAAATTAATACAGAATTCTAACTTCTTTGCGGGTGTTCCCACTTTGTTTATCACCAAAGCATCTGAGGGCTTCAATGACACTAGTTATTTTGTTTACCTCTTCTGAGATGTAAATGCATTATAAATATACTGAAGGTATATTTATTGAAACCCAGGTCTACTGCCTTGATTAAGCATTGGCTTTGCTTCATGCAGATGTGTGTGATGCCTGCTCAGCAGGACAATTTTGAATATTTGAACAATACTAGTGTTCAATGCTAGTCTCGCCATGATAGGTTGAGTGATCTTAGCCAGGAGTGTTCTCAAAGTTAGGAATTTTTATTCTGTATGACAAATACCTGCAATTCTTCCTTTTTCCAAACCGGTATTCTAAAACACAAAGATTTCTAACATTTGAGTTATGGTTGAAGGCCAACATGGAACACTGGTACTATTTAGACTTCTTTATAGTTGCACTTATTTACCACAAACATTCATTGGAGCTACTAACTCCAGGTGAGTTTTCAAAATTAAGTCCCAGACATTTCAGAATTGGGATCCAGAAGAAGGCAAATGGTGGCTATAAAACCTATTTTTAATTAAAATACTTTTATTTGATATATGATCTGATTCTTTCTCTGTTTACTATCAATCCAGTGATCTTAATGAGGCAAAGAATCCAACGGGAATTCAGTATGCAACTATTTTGAGAGTTTATGTTAATACAGTGTCCTCCACTATTTTTGTACTACAGTATCACTTCAGAAAATAGGTGATGTTTCTTGTGTCATCAGTGAAGGCAACAGCAGAGACAGGAAATCAGACAAAAATTTAGTTTTGTCTGATCTTCGTGCACACTCAGTGCTTTCAGCCAAACTATTACCGAATGCAGTAAATAGAATAAGTGGTAAAATATTTCCAATCTTCCCCTTCTGAAGAGTCTTTCTTACATTTAGCACTGTCAGACATTAGCAAGAGCATGAACATATGTACTTCATAACACATTACATAGAGCAGGTACTTCTGACCATGAAATAAAGCATATGATGGAAATGAGCTGCTAAACATGAACCATCATCAGTCCAACTCCATATGCTGTATATCTGGTTTGTTTAGGTGCAGAAAATCTGATGCATTTAGATTGTGCTGTTGTTACTGAGCATATCCATCTCAACTGCACAGTGCATGAAGCATTAGGTTTGACTCTACCCAGGAAAAGAAAATTAATCATTGGGCTTCAACACCAGCTGTTCTCCATAGTTCAGGTCTTGCATTCAGGCTTTCTTTTCATGCCTTGTTTCAGGGCTGCATAGTTTACATCTAAACTATGTACCAAAACAAAAGAGAGAGCTTCCTCTTCCAGGCTGTGCTCCATAGGCTGTTGTTGAAGCTGATATTTCTGTTCTGGAAAATAAGATCTTCTGTTTGAAGTACCTAGAGAAGAACACATTATCTCTTTCTGCAGCACAAGTTCCTCAGCAAAAATCAAAACCAGCAGCTAAAATGGTCATGGGCATACCATTGCTAATACATAGATGCTGAGGATGTACTAGGATAATGGAGGAAGGAATGGTCCAGAAATTGGCCAGGCTTGTGAGGTCTACCTAAACAGCATCTCTTATTAGCATCATTGCAACAGATAAATTGGCTAGATGGAAAACTAATGAGATTTTTCAATAATTATTAAATTTTATTGCAGTAGGACAAAAGGAATTCTGCAACTCCATGGGTTTGGCCAAAAAACACAGTCCAAGTTGTTTTTAACAAGACAGGGAAAGAAGTTCTCAGCCAATGGCTGCCAGGATCCTTCCTAATAGAGAGCTGATCTCCTCAAAAATATTATAATACACTTACTTGAAAAATCAAACATAAAATTTTCCTGAGAATATACAATCAATACAGTAAAGCATATATATAAACACTCAACAAATGTAAAAACCTTTTTAGAATCCTGAACTTTAACTAAGAAAAATTAATGAAGAACATTAAAACTTACAGAATTTAAACACAGGTCAGTAAATCTTCTGTTGTCCCTATTATCTTGTAATTACATATAGAGGAAGAGCTGTCTCTCTCTGAAAATTATGACATATATCCTTTTAGATATGACAAGGAATTGAACCACAATGCATAAAGTATATGTAAAATTTCCTGTGATGTTTCAAAAATACTCAAAGATGTGGCAAAATTTAAGATATTACTCCTTTAAGAAACCTTAGTGTTAAACTGGAAAGAAACATAAGGTTAAACATTTTCTGAATTCTCATTAGTTTGAAATGTTACAAAGAACAAAGACTAATAGAAATTTTGGTAAATGTGACTATTTAACAGCAGTAGAAGCACTGAAAAAATGTATTAAATATTTACATATATGCATTTAGAAGTCAATAGTTATCAGGACTATAAAGTCCTGATAATGCATCAAGAATATTTGAAATTTAAGTAAAAACTATAATTTAACTTCCCCACCCCTCGCTCTCCATAAAATAGCTGAATGTGGAAGGCCTGAACTTTTTATGAAAACTGTTCAAAACCCTTAACACTGAAAAAATGACCTCCCAAATTATGAAGTTATACATAGATTATAGATTTGTACTTGATTATTAAAAGTCTGAACTTTTTTTGTAATTGCAGTTTCAAAACAAGGCTACTGCTCTAATCTTGGACTATATCATTCAATATTGAGTTTTGTGAAATAAGTTCTCTTAAATGTATAAAGCTTAATTTACCTATAGCTGCTTACAAGCATTCTGAGCAATATTTTCTGTGAGATTCCTTTCCTTTCCTTTCCTTTCCTTTCCTTTCCTTTCCTTTCCTTTCCTTTCCTTTCCTTTCCTTTCCTTTCCTT
>JAOTQQ010000019.1:56641230-56678084 GCA_026546715.1 Gallinago undulata | reverse complement strand
TTTTTTTGTGGTTGGACTTGATGATCTCTGAGGTCCCTTCCAACCACCGTGATTCTGTGATTCTGTGATTCTGTAAGAATTGAGGCTGTTGTTGAACAGATTTTACAGATTTTTCCATTCCAGTTTTATTATTATTTTTATTATTATTATTCAAAATGACTAAAAAAATAATTATTTGATGGTCTTTTTTTTCCCCCCGAAAAGACACCAAGTCAAATCACATTTTTCCTTGCCTTGAGTAGGAGAAAAATTCAGTGTGGGGTCATAAATCATATTAATGGCTTCACTCAAAAATCCAACTGGGAGAAACTAATACTAAAATTGTTTCCCTTTATTAGCAATGGAATTGTTAAAAAATGCTAACCCAAAGCATATTTAAACAATATTTGCAGAATAAAAGCCTAGTTCTGGATGCTCTGTGCACCTGGATACGTGAAACCATGCATCTATATGCGTGGCTTCGCTGGCAGTGGGGAACTAACTGCATGTTGGAATTTTCTGCCCCGGTCTTGGCTCATCTTCAGAAGCCTATTGAGAGACTACTGAGTGGACCATCTGCAGCAGATGCTCCAGAAGGACAATTTGAGGTGTGGTCCATATGTTTCTGCAATTTTAACTATAGGCAATTGATAATAGAGGCTATCTTTTTGTCTGCATAGAAATGTTTCTCTCTCTAGGACTGAATCCCCATTCTTGAGTTCTTCATGGGCTCATTATTTTGCTCATTTTTGCCTTCTCTTTTCTTCTTTCCTTCTGTCCAGTTCCTTTCTCTGTTCTCCAATTTTTAGATTGTTGTGGCCTGTACAACTTTCCCTCTAATTGCTTCTGTCAATTACTTAGTTCGTGTAGGTATCAAACTTCTGAGCTTAACTTTGGTAAAAATAAATTGGTTCCCTACCCTGGAAGGGAAAACTGCAGTACTAGATAATGAACCTGCACTGGCTACTCAGATTTGACATTCCAAGGGTTTTTTTACCTTTTTTTCTAACAGGGACAGGGCTGCTGTTACAAAGACTCAATTGGCAATGTGTACAGTCAAAATGCACAGATTGATTAGTGTCCTCTCTAAAGCCCATTATCTGCTTGGAAGACAAGTTCATTAAAATGCGTCCTGTTTCTACAATACAGAAGTTTGTGAAGGCTAGCGAGGCTGTAAAGAGTAATTTTTTAAGCATTCCTGTAGGTTTGTACAAAAGCAGAAAACTCAGCACAAAGTTGAGCTTTCTGAGGTAATCCAGGTTTTGTTAAAAGTGATTTTGTTCTTGTCATTTCCATATGTTGCTGGCATGGATATTTATTCTTTGGAAAAAAGAACCTTCTTAGCAAGTAACAAGCTTATTTAACGAAAATCACATACAGATGTAAACATGCACATACATGTTTGTGCACACTTGTACTGCAATGAGTCTTCTGAACCAGTTTTCTTGGTTTTAAACAGGCACTTTTATATTCCTCTCTCCCTAGTGTCTTATAAAAATTTCTACAGGATGTAAGTAGATCTGCTTATTTTAATTTAAAGTGAACTAATGCAGGTCTTTTTTACCATACTCATTTTAAAATAATATTTTAATATTCCACAAGCAAAACTTTTACTAGTGAAACCATTTAACTGAAAATTGATCTTGCAATTATAAATCTTACATGTGGAACTCAATAACCAAAATTAAGATACAGTAATTACACAGTAACTGTTAAATAAATTGCATATAATTTAGCAACGTGGTCAGGAGTTCAGGTCAGATTTCATGTCTCTAGCTGTGGAGAGACCAGTTCACCAGAGGGTAAAATGGAGACTTTGATGATAAAACTGATGACTATCTAAGAAAGGATTTAGAACATTCCTCTAAGTATTGAAAGTACATAAAGGTTTCTTTTATTCCATATTTCTAACTGAATTTTATTCTACTAATTGTCCTTTAAATAATTTGAATGAGGTCTTTCTTCCTATTTTTTTATTCTAACACTTTTTAAATTCTTTCTTCATTTTCCCAGATGGCAAGTAGTCATATTATTTGTACAGAGAAAACTGATGCAGTCCAACATGGTGGCTCTTGAGAAAGATGATGGAAGTCAGCTGAGGACTGTCAGTTACATTTTCATTTTAGCATTTATATAGGAGATTTGAGCAATTTAAAATATAGTTAAACAATAATGTAAAAAACATCTGGTTTTCCAGATACTTGGGAACACTCAATTCACATGAGAAAATATATTTAGTAAAAATGGACAGGTATGTATAATGGTAGCAATAAACATGTAGTTAATCTGAAAATGAGGAAAATTGAAATGAAAACATATTACTATTGAACACAACTCTGACCAGTCAGAATATAAAGGAAGTATATCACATGGAGAATCAACTACTTAAAATTACCTAACTGCAATAGAACAAATAGAATGTATAGAAAATAATAATCAGAATACAATAGAAGATAGGATTCTGAATTTTTTTTTTTTTAATAGGGTTAGGTATATGCACATTGTTATAATAATAAAGTTTTGTTGTTACATCAGAACTTAGATTCTCGAACAGGAACAATTAAAGTAGAATAATTTAAAGTCAACAGAATTCAGTAATTTTCACAGAGTGTTTAAAGAGTTGGAGAAGGAGTGTTAGAAGGAATTAAAAGGTGTTTAATTGATCTCAGAAACAATTATTGTTAACAGGAATTCCACTAATGGAGATTTTACTTATGGGATCTTGAAATAATCTCCAAGTGTTCCTCTACAATTTCTTACTGCTGTTTCTTATGTTTACAGGCATACAAGGTGACAGATTTCTACATAAAAGTAAGGAAGACCTTTTGTACTAAATAATCTGAATGTCCTTCTGTACACGTCAGTTTCTTTAAAATAAAATTAAAAAAAAAAAAGGGTATTTCAAGGGTGTTTCAATATAGCCATATGCAAATTCATGCAGTTAGGTGCTCAGTGTGACATCCACACTTAGAAGAGTCAGAGAAGTCAAGAGTTAAGAGTAGCCAGCTCCAAAGAAAGATAGGATGGCGGGGATTTCTCCTCTCAGTGTGCTTCCTGCTGCTCTGCTGTACGAGGCTGAGCAGTTGTCCCAAAGATGCCACTGAGCACACAGTCATCTGCACAAATCTGCAGAGAGCAGTGCTTTCACCAGCACTTGGGGAAATCCAAGCACAAGCAGTTTGGTTCAGTTCTGTTCTTTTTTCAAGCTGGCAAAGACTTGAAGGGTTTTTTCCAACTTAAATTATTCTATTCTTCTATCTTATTTTAAACAAAAGGCACTTAAAAGAAACCCAATGTTTTGATCCTTGTCTCCAAGTGGGATGGGTTTTACTGTCTTTGCTCCTTTCCAAGTAAATCTAACAAAATTTTCTATTGGAAGCATCTTCCTTTCTTCCAAACCACATTATGTTCTTGATTCAGGCTTTTATGCTTCCAGTCACCTTGCAAAAATTCTGGTCAATCTTTGCCTCTTGGAAGGACAAAGCACGATCAGGAGTCTCTGTCCTACTCCTGCTATAGCCTCCAGTGTCTCTTCTTACTAGTCATTGTCATTTGGTCCTTCAGCTCTTTAAGCCCGCATCTTCAGTGTCTTGAACTCTCAAGAATTCAGGCTAACATCTGAAAAAATTAATCTTCCTTGCCATCATGGATGCAGTATGGTAGGAAAATTTAAAAGGTAATTCAGAGAATTTTTGTATTACTGAGGGAAAAATTGGAAAGGTATATATTCAACCTTACTACTTTGAGCAAGTCAAATTTTGACATAGTTCAGTGAGGTCAGTAAGAGGACCTTTGTTTAAACTGCTGTTGTTGAAAAGAGACTCTATAGTTAGATATTAAAGTGCTAAAATGTCTATTGAAGAGAGATAGAAGAGTTCCCAGAAAAGGGAACTGATTTGTTATTTGTGTACAAAACACTTTATTCTTTTTCAACTAACATTTTAAAATTGCCTTCCAGCACATTTCTAATAAAAATTCTTAACCAATGTCAGAAAAATTATTTGTGTTTGATATCTAGAGTTCAAGTTGATATGGCTTGTTTGGATGCATGAATTATTCAATATTCTGACACCAAATGAAAAAAATATAATTCATTAACTCATTCAGTTTGGTGCATTCAACATTGTTGTTATCATCCAGTAGATGTCTGAAATTAAAGTTTTAAAAATTGCCACTGTATTTAAGCTACTCTCAATGTAGTCTACAAGAGGATTGATACTATGAATCTATTTGTTGTTTAAACTGTAAAAATAACTCCAGTAGTTCTTAACATGAAAATTAACTGGGCTTATGGTCAATTTGACATTCTGAGAACTCTGTATGGCCACAAGGCACCTTCTTTACAACTTGGTATGCTAAAAATTTGCTTTTCTTCTGAAGTATGATATTTGTGCTAGAAGATATTTTTGGTAACTGCCCTAGAATTTTAAAAGAACTTTACTTGACTTCTGTTATCCAGGAAGGTACTCTAGGGGGCAGAGCATGGTCTGTGGTAATGGCAAACATTTTTAGCAGAAAACTAACTTTTTACAGTGTTTGGAAAAAAAAACAACCAAACAATAGCACAAAAAGTATCCAAAACCAAAGGTAAAATAAAATTTGACCAGTGATCAAGGAGTCAACAAGATTTTTCAGTGTTCACCAGACCTGGTGGAAAACAAGGCAGAAGGTATTTCTAAACTTTTCTTCTCATAAGCTCTTCTAGTTTGTTTCCTTTCACACTGGTTCAGTTTCTTGTACTCACCACACTGGTCTGTGAAAGCTGCATGTGATTGGTAGATATGCTAACTTATATATGAAATAATTAAAAAATATATATTGTTGATTATTTGCCAACAATTGGGATATGAAGCTTCTTCAATTAAGTTTTTATAAACTACTTTCTTACTTAATGAAACAAGCATCTGAAATACTCTGGATTTTGTCCTTTTTTCAGAGCGGCTCTTGACATTGACACTAGCAGCACTAATTCTGGAAACATTTAGAATTTGTGTAACTAAAAATATAACTACTGGATAAATACATATTTTGAAATTGTATTAATGAGTCCATCTTTATATTAACATTCCTACTTGTTGTTACAAATCTCAGATTATTGATTACAAGGCACTGTCTTGAATTGGATTTCTATGGAGTGAATCTAACTAGCATGTTTATTTTACCATTAATCTTGTTGGTCATTATATCATTTACTGTTCATTATAGCAAGAGATAAATTGCAGAAATGCTTAATATTGTTAGTTCAGCTTGGCTGTGTACTTTAGTGACACTAATTCTACCGAGCAGTTGGGCAAATCAATGTCTGATGCACAATTTGTATTAAATTATGCTTGTTATATGATTGAATCAACACTACACAGAGTTTTCTCAAGTTAATTGATCAACTCCTACAAAATAAATTAATATGATACATCAAACTTAAGCTGAACTGTAGACCAGAACAGAACAAACATGAGCAATGAATGAAAACCAAATCGCATCAGGCCACACAGGTCTAAGTAATCGTAATCCATTTCTTGGCCTAGATGGCATTAGGAAGTCCCATTTTTATGTTCTCAAGAACATAACAAAATGTAAGTTTAGAAAGGGGTTTCACCAGCAAGAAAGCCTATAAATTATCAAATGAAAATTCCCTGTTATTTTTTTTTCCAAATTGATTCCCAAAATTTTAATTAGATTCCAGTTTAGCAGAGAAATTCAGCCTGCATAGAACTTAGACTGGGATTCAATTCATTAAATACAAGACATTTAGCATGAGTTCACTGCTTTTTTACTGAAATGTTTTTAAGAGGGATTTAACCATGTCTTCTCTTCCAGTGACCTATCATTTCCTACCTATGAATTCCTGTTTGGACTGCTAGATCTAGTGGTCATCTTAGCCTTTCTTATTTTAACTGCCAAAATGAGCCAGGTTAGTTTAAACAGTATTTTGTGAGCAGTTTAGGTAGAGAAAGAAAGGAATGGTAGTCCTTGATTGTACCTTGTTCCCTAACAGGAGTGACCTGAAAGGCAGGAGAGAAAAGATTTTATTCTAAGTGAGGGTAAGAGGAGGGAAAAGACTTAACTGTTCAGCCAGCTGTTAACCTCCCTCTTTGCTGTGACTGATCACGGTTCACGTTTTGTTGTGCAGACTGCAGATGGATAGAGGGCAGGGCACATTTTTTCATCTGACAGATAATCTTTCCTAGAAATCATAAATAATCTCCCTCGGTTTTCTTTCTGATTGCTGGTGTCTGTCTCAATTTATATCTGGGCTATGAAGACTTTTCACCACATGAAAAGGGATTCATCTCACCTAGCTTTTGGCATCTACATTGAGTCTCTGATTTATTTACCCTAGTCTCACTTTCTAATCCAGAAGGAGAAATCATGAACTTCTGGGCCACATCTCCTTTGACCTATATTAGAAAATTATATCAGTATGAGATAAATCGTATAGTAAAAATGCCTGCTTCTTTTCTTGGACTATTTCGGGAACAGCAGCTGAATAGCTCAGAGGTTATCCTACAGATCTAGATATCTGCTAACACGTGTACTTGTTCAGTTATTTTTCACCCCAGGTGCCTATCATCTCATAGGTGTGAAGTGCTGAATCTTAGGTTCAAGTACAGAGGTCCCTGCTATGGGACCCACTGGAAACAGGATTTTGTTCCTCTAGCCTATTTTACATGTCTTCTACATGTGCCAAACCCAACACATGTAGAGGCCACCAAAACGTATGAAATTGGTTTGTTTGTTTGTTTTCCATCTTAAGTAGGCAGAAAACATCTCTCCAAATTCCTGGCATAATGAATAAAAGTCTAAAATGGGAAATACTTTCAGGTCCTTGAATCTTTGATGTCATTGGGTCTGTTGATTCTCCCAAGGGATTGACTCCCTTCTTTTGGTTCTGTAGTCAGTTAATGGAGGCATTCACTTGCAATCATTAGGTGTAGTGTACAGTTGTCTGACATTTTCATTTTTAAGTCAATCATGTGACTGGACTTTTTAGATCTTATTATTCAATGACCAGTGGTTTTGGTAAATAATTTTAAATCTGCAAGTAACTGTGAAATAGTCACACTGTGGTGAGTGCCATATCTTCTTTATTATTACCTTTAATAAAGAGATTGTAGGTGGACCTCTAAGATATCCTCAAATGAAGTGTTAGAAATTACTTTGCAAAATTTGGTCCAATAAAAGATCTTACATGCAAATTATGAATTGAACTTTATTATACTCTGTGGGCCACAGTTTATAAATTTCTGTTGGAAACCATTCGTGTATGTTTTCCATGTTATCAAACTTTTTTAAAATACATGCCTGTTATGTTTAGTGCTTGTCTTTTGTGTCTCCTATGCAAAGAGGAGACAGCAATAAAAAAAAAAATCACAGCAATATAAAAATTAATGGATCCTGTTTGGAACTATTCCATACTTTCTTAGAGCTGATTGTATAAATATCAAGAGAATATGACAAAGTTTGGCAGCACAGTTAGGCCTTGCTTGATGACTCAGAGGTCTCTCAGAGAAAAGTCTATTAAGTTTGTTTATTATATGTAAAATACGTAAGAAGTCCACTTAGATAAATGCTGAAATATCTATTGCAGATTAAAATTTCAATAAAATTTTCATAAGAACATAATTGCAAAGCAAGGAGTGTACATGCAATACAAAACTTCAGAGAAGCTTCTCTGTTGAAGTACAGTGTGTGGAGCAGAACATGTTCTAAGTCAATTTAATTTGGCATTTATGTAAGGTAGCTGCATCTGACTACTCTGCTTGAGCCTTGTGAGGTGATTCTTACCATCTTTCCTTTCTTTCCTTTCTTTCGAAAGCCTTTTCAAAAGTGGGGGGAAGGTTGGTTAGACAGAAAGTTGTACGTATATGTATATGTGTATGAGGTAATGAATAACTTTTTCCCCTTGGTCTTCACTGTCATGGGCCCTAAACACACTGCCCAAGTCACAGAAAGCAAAAACTGGGGCTGCAAGAATGAAGAGCTGCTCACTAAAAGAGAAGGCCAGGTTTGAGGAATCTGAAAGTACACAAGTCCACAAGTACACAAACCTGGTGAAATCCATCCACACATCCTGAGGGAACTGGCAGATGAAGATACTAAGCCACTATCCATCATATTTAAGAAGTTGTGGCAGTTCAGTGAAGTTCCCACTGACCGGAAAAGGAGAAACATAACCCTCTTTTTTAAAAATTAAAAAAAGGAAGACCCAAGGAACTACAGGCCAGTCAATCTCACCTCTATCCCTGACAAGATCTTCCTGGAAACCATGCTAAGGCACATGGAAAATAAAAAAGTGATTGGTGACAGCCAACATGGCTTCACCAAGAGAAAATTGGGCCTGACAAACTTGGTGGCCTACTACAACGGGGTTATAGTCTTGGTAGAAAAGAGGTCAGTAACAGACATCATTTACCTGGACTTATGCAAACTATTTTACACTGTCTCACACGACTTCCTGATCTCTAAATTGGAAAGACACAGATTTGATGGATTGACCACTTGGTGGGTAAGGAACTGTCTGGATGATTGCACTAAAAGGGTTCAACTGCTTAATGTGTAAGTGGTGTCAGTACTACTACTGACAAACAAACAAGTACTACTATTTAATATCTTGTCAGTGATATGGACAGTGGTACTGAGTGAACCCTCATCAAGTTTACCAACAATACCAAGTGGCATGTGGTGTGTTCGACATGCTGGAGGGAAGCAATGCCATACAGGCTTGAGAAGTGGGCAAGTGCAAAGCTCATAAGGTTCAAACAGACCAAGTACAAGGTCCTGCATGTGGGTCACAGCAATCCCAAGCATAAATACAGGCTGGGTGGAGAATGAGTTGAGAGCAGCCCTGAGGAGAAGATGTCATCTCCTATGAAGACAAGCTGAGAGAGTTGGGGTTGTTCAGCCTGGACAATAGAAAGCTCTGGGGAGACCTTATATCAGCCTTCCAGTACCTAAAGGGGTCTTACAGTAGAGCTGGAGAGGGCCTCTTTTTCAGGATTGTATTGATAAGATAAGGGCCAACGGTTTTAAACTGAAAGAAGGTATTTTTGGATTAGATATTAGGAAGAAATTCTTTACTCTGAGGGTAGTGAGAAACTGGAACAGGTAGCTCAGGGAAGTTGTGGATGCCCCATTCCTGGAAGTGTTCTAGGCTAGGTTGGATGGGGCTTTGAGTAACCTGGTCTAGTAGAAGGTGCCCTTGCCCACGGCAGTGGGGCTGATTTGAGGTCTCTTCCAACTCTAACCATTCTATTATTCTATGACCAACTAGAGTTGGTCAGTAAGTTGCTTAACCTGAAGCATAAGAAGTATGAACACAGGGAGTAACTCTACTCCCTGAAATGTTTGGTTTTTTGTTTTATTTTGTGCAAAAGAGAATTACTTTAAGGTTATTTTCCTTATGTATATTTGTTAAAGAAGTAGTACTTGACTAGTATTACTGGAAACTTTCTAGGTGCCCTGGAAATGTATATGCATGTTCAGAATGCAATGTGAATTTCAGTTCACTAAATTGGTAACTTCAGAATCAAGAAGAATTATAACGTCAAACTTATGCTGCAAATTATTGAAGATGTGCTAGTTACTATGGAATTATATCAGTTCAAACCCAGCAAGAATCTGGGCTGGAAATACATCCAGCTGTGTTTCAACCTTATGACTACACAGGTTTAAAATATAAATGGGTAGTGCAGGCAAATTCATTGCTGTTTCCTATGGCTCAGGAGGGGAAGTATCTGAGAGGTGCACAGGTTCACATATTTAATAATTTTTTTTTTTATATGGATGTCATAAAACAGGAGATGAAAATATTTCAACTACAGAATCAGGCTAAAAACAAAACAAAACAAAAAACCAACTCACAAACTTTTCACAAGGAAACATTTAAAAAACTTTTCTAAAAGTAAAGACATCCTTTTCCAAAACATTTCTAAAATCTACCATTTTCCACAGATCATACACCTCACAGATTTACCTACCATCAGGAACAATCACAAAAAAGATACTGTATTCATTGATGTGGTCACCCCTTAATTTTGACTGCCACAGTATTTTTTAAAGTTTAGACTAGTAGACTAGTAAAATGCCTTTGAATCATACAATATTTTGATGGTTGATGGCAGTATGGAAATGTGTGGAAATCATGGCACTAGATGCTGTCTACAGTATTTTTAAGGTATCAAAATCTAGGTTCTTTTTTTGTGTCCACATAATGTTTTACATTTTTTATGGTTCCTGTGATTTCTATTCTGTTGTAAAATATTGTGCTGGCAATGTGGCTTTGTTTTTGGGATCAGATGTTTGATGTATATTGAAATGCTATTTTACAATTTGTGCTCTGTGATTCGTGATAATCCTTGCACTGAAACTGATATGATTTGTATAAGGTTAACATAGCAGTAGATTGTTGAATAATGAAGTAGGATTTAATTTGCCTAAAAGCTAATTAGATGAAAGATAAACAGGTTTAACAGCACTTCTTGATCTAATTTTTATGTTAATCCATGCATTGTTCAAAGCATACACCAGTGATATGCACTAGAAGGAATAACATTTCTCATTAATTCAGTTTTTTTAAAAATGAAATACAAGGCAACCCATTCTCAGCTATTATTGACTCCTCTACATATATTGAGTGAGTGTTTTTCATAGTCATTTGCCTACACACATAAGGCTTGTTTAGTATGTTTGAAACATACATTATCTTTAATTATTTGAAAATATCACATATAAATTTTAAATTTGTATATTCATAAGAAAAGCAAGATATAGAAGAAACATTATTCTAATTTGCATGTACTACTTAGGACAATATTAATTCTATTTTTTAAGCAAGTAATATTTTGGTGAAGAAATGACAGTATTTCCAATTACTTCTATTAAATCATTTTCAAATGCCAAGGTTTAATAATATTTCTTCTAGATCTGTTGAGAAAACAGAGAGAAAACTATAATGAATATCTTTTAATGAATATCTTTGTGTATTGTTGATTGACCTCTGCTATATCAACATATGCTCAGTCTGTTCTTTATTTTCCTCCCTCAGATATAGGACTAGTGATTAATATCTCTTGTTGTGTTACCTCAGTTGTTAATGAAATACGTTGGGTGTTCCCTTTACTACACAGAGTGCAAACTCATAAAAAAAAAAATCACAGGTGAACTCCTTATGAACACTTCTAATTGCTTAGGCACAGTGTTTGAAAATCTCAAGTAATTTGCCATTAAAATAATGAATAGCATAAACTGTAATTTTTCATAGTAATTAACTTGTGTCAGCACCATTATTTTTCATTAATTATAAATGAAAAAGAATGAAAGATCACCTGCAGGAACAGATGTGTGAAATTGTCTCTGAGGTTTTGTTGTAGCCTTTTTTCCTTCTTCCCTCCAACAAATTATATTGAGAATGGAATCCAGCCATGCAAGAATGCAGATGGTAGAGACTGTCCAGGAGAGACTGGGAAAAAAGACATTTAATAATCTTGTTGTCTGTGAAGTCTAATACTTTAATGAAAAAATGTAATTATTACTGGGAAAAAAAAAAAAAAAACAGAAAAAAAATTGAAATATTTTGTAGCTTACGGCTGTAAGAAGTTAGTAAAAACAATCTGCCAGTATAATTCATTGGTGTTTTTTCTGTTATGGTTTGGTAGTTTGGTTTTGATTTTAAATAGAAAAGTCTAATTACATAGTTTCAAGCTTTAGGTCTCAGGTTAACTTAATTAAAGACTATTTTAGGAAATATTTCTTACCTTCTCAAATTATGTGGGATGCATTTTTTTGTGGGGTGGTGGTGTTTTTTTTTTAAAGAAGGTAAGTGGGGACAATAAAGGAAAGATAAAGTTTTGTAACTTTAGGTGCTTTTCTTTCTATGTCCTTCCATACATCTCTAACATTCACAGAATACACAAAATTCTATTCTGGTTCCTATATGGTTTCACTGAATTATGAACGAAGTTTTACAAAGGAACATATAAAATTCAGTCCTGTGAAGGACTTCACCAAAATTCCTTTGGCTATTATATAACTAAATTACTATATTAATACTACTGTACTGTACTAAATGCTGATAATTATAAAATCTGTCCTTTCCTTATTCAAATAGAACAACAGAAAGATTTAGGTTGGAAGGGACTTATGTAGATCACTTTGTCCAATTCAATGCACAAAGCAGAGCTAACTTCAAAAAGAAACACATTGCTCAGGGCCTCATCCAGTTGAGTTTTGGATGTCTCCAAGGATTGAAATTGCATATCCCTGGGAAATATGTGCCAAGTGTTTAACTTGTCCATGACATAGAAATGTGTCACAAAAACAACTAGCTAATGTAGATAATGTTTGGAATAACTTTGCTAGTTTCACAACCTCTTGCAAAGAAACCGATGTCTTTAAGTATTACATTAATATATTGTAGGTGGCTACATATTTTCTTATAATTTTTGAAGCTTTTATAAAAATGGATTAATTTTTATAGTAATATTTCAGACGTAATGCACACTTTTAGCTAGAATGTACAACCTAAGGTTAAGTCACCATACAGTCTATTTTTAAAAATGCTATAATTAGTAAATGGAAACCTTTCAAGGCTGATAAATCAGTGCATGTATGCCCCTCTAACATTTGTGGATGTATGTGTGTTTCTGCGTACACATATACAATGTGTTTATGTTGAATCCATAGTCATTTATCCAAGGACAGAAGAGTTAGAGAATAAACCAGCAGAACATCTTTGTAGTTTGCTACATTTTCTCTGAGAGGATTCAGTAATGGATGCCTAAACTAGAGCATGAAAGAGACAGCTCCATGACATTGTCTTTCAGCCACATTCCCACTACAGCTTTTGAAAATTTGGCACAATGACTTATTGAGACAGAAAGTCTTAAAACTCTTTCAAAAGATTTTCAGCCTTACAGCACTAAAATTTATCCTTGAAGTAGATTTAAAGTAACAAGTACAAAATATAATACGTAGGTGACTGATTTTGTAATATGGAGAACATTTACTGTACACTAGCTGTGGTAACACAACCCATCAGTCACTGGGAGGATACTTTTCTTACTTAAAATATTATAAATTTATTTCACATATATTCCTTCTTTTGCACAATATTATCTTTATATTTAACTTCTGTTCTTTAGTTTTTGCTCCAAGGGTTTTGAATTAAAAAGGGCAAAAAATGTTATTAACAGGAATGCATGAACATTTCCTGAATATATGTTTCAAAATGGGGGCAAGACATGTCAAGGGATTTTCAGTAAAACTGGATGCAATATTCAACAGAAATTAACAACTCTCATGATTTGTCCTTCTCAAGGTCACTGCCCTTTTTTGGAGGAGTGTGAATCTTATGAAACTTTTCATATAAGGGAAAATTTTTTAGTGGGAACTATTTCAAATATGTCTACAGATGAAAAATAGCTGCTTATTTAAAACCCAGATAAGAAGAATTAATAAATAAATAATACAAAAATTGAGATTTAAAAGGTATAAGGATAAAAATTGACATTAACATCATTATTTGTTTTCCCCATGTGGTACAATTAATGTTTTTACTTTCATTGTTTCAGTTTCCTACTGGTTAATATTTCCTTCCCTAGTAACAGCCAACATGAGTATTCACCCTGGCTTCAGAGATGTGCCTTAATTCCCTTAAGTAACTCCAATTCTCAGATATCTTTTGACAAGAAATACATTTTTTTTCATTTAAGTTGCTATCAACTTAAGACCATATGTCGTTTTTCTGCAGATATCCAGGACATCGATTGTCTCTCTCAGAGGTACAGCTTTGTTAGGGAGCACTGACGAGAAATTTCTGGCTAGGCAGAAATTGGAGAAGAGTGAGCTCTTGGCCACCAGGAACTCTGCATCAGCTTCAGCTTTTATGCTTTGACTAGATGATCTTAAAGATCCCTTCCAACCTAGGAGATTCTGTGATTCTGTGATTCTCAGGTATTTGCTGCTGATCATTTCCTGTCTGGCTGAGAAGCTTAGTAGAAACTCAAGTCTGAGTAGTCACGGACTCCTTGCATCAGTTCGTGAACTGCTGTGTTAAAAATGGTTATGGTGGAATAATTTGGTCTCAATCCATGCTTTCTATTTACTATGAGAACAAAACCATTTTGTTCTCCCAAATCATTCTGCTCAGTAATAAGAAGCTAGGGTTCTTCTTAACCTTTGACTATAAACATTTGAATCTCATTCTAGGAGACAGTGACCGCATAATCCTGTATGACAAGAGATAGAATACAGAGGAAAAAGAAACTTTTCCATGTATTAAGTACATTTTTAATGATCAAAGCAAGGAAAGGAAACTTTTACTATCTAAAAATTAGTTGCCTGGCTTGCAACAAAATAACTAACTTGAAAATCTAGAGAAAATGAAAAAAATATAGTTGTGCATATAATTATCTTAAATGTTCTGTTACAGATCACTTGCAGAGAGGAACTGCTGCAGAAGAGCTTGTCGCTGTTTTTAATGCGATAAATGATTTCTTCACTTGAGAATGGGAGTAAAAATACCAAACAGAAGGAACAGCTCTTTGTTGCCAGTGTTTTGAGTCCATATGGATCACGCAATCAGGTGCCCAGCTTAAGTGTATCTACACTAATGCACGTAGCATGGGCAACAAACAGGAGGAGCTGGAAGTCGTTATGCAGCACAGTAGCTATGATGTAATAAAAACATGGTGGGATGATAGTCATAACTGGAATGATGTGATGGATGGATATAAGCTCTTCAGGAGGAGTAGGCAAGTAAGGAGAGGTGGGGGTGTGGCTCTGTACTTTAGGGAGAGTTTTGATTGTATGAAGATAGATTCCAGCAATGATAAAGTTGAGTGTTTATGGGTAAAGATGAAGGGCAAGGCTAGCAAGGGAGATCTGGTGCTGGAAGTCTGTTATAGACCACCCAACCAAGATGAGCAGGTAGACGAGGTATTCTATCAGCGTCTGGCTGAAGTGTCTCAATCGCCAGCCCTTGTTCTGGTTGGGCATTTCAACCTACCGAGCATCTGCTGGAAATACAACACAGCAGAGAGCAGGCAGACTAGGTTCCTTGAGTGTATGGAAGATAACTTCCTGCTAGGTGAGCCAATCAGGGGAGGTGCCTCACCAGACCTGCTGCTCACAAACAGAGAGGGACTAGTGGGAGATATGGTGGTTGGAAACCATTTTAGGCTTAGCGACCATGAAATGGTCAATTTTTCAATTATTAGAGAGGTAAGGAAGGGGGTTAGCAAAGCTTCCACCTTGGACTTTCAGAGGGCAGATTTTAGCCTTTTCAGATCACTGGTTGGAAAAGTCCTATGGGAGGCAGCCCTGAAGGGCAAAGATGTACAGGAAGGCTGGGTGTTTTTTAAGGAGGAAGTCTTAAAAGCCCAGGCGGAGGCCGTCCCTGTGTGCTGTAAAGCGAGACGTCAGGGGAAAAGGCCAGCCTGGCTGAACATAGAGATAGGGTCACAGCACAGGGAAAAAAGAAGAGTTTATGGCCTTTGGAAAAAGGGACAGGCCACTCAGGAAGATTCTGTAAAGAACTTCTGTAAATATATTAATAGAAAGAAGAGGACTCAGGAGAACCTCCATCCTCTATTGGATAAGGAAGGTAACGTAGTGGCAAAGGATGAGGAGAAGGCTGAAGTCCTGAATACCTTCTTTTCTTCAGTCTTTAGAAGTAGAGTAGGGGGTTCCCTAAGTACCCAGACCCCTGAACTAGCAGACAGGGGCAGGGAGCAGAATGAAGTCCCTGTAATCCAAAGGAAGGTGGTGAGGGACCTGTTCCAGCACCTAGATACAAACAGGTCTATGGGACCAAATGGGATCCACCCAAGGGTACTGAGAGACCAGGTGGAAGCGCTTGAGGAGCCACTCTCCATCATTTACCAGCATTCCTGGCAAACTGGGGAGGTACCAGCTGATTGGCATCTAGCAAATGTGATGCCCATCCACAAGGCCTGTCAGTCTGACCTTGGTGCCTGGGAAGGTCATGGAACAGATCACCCTGAGTACCACTATGCAGCACATGAAGGACACCCAGGTGATCAGGCCCAGCCAGTATGGGTTCACGAGGGGCAGGTCCTGCTTGACAAACTTGATCTCCTTCTATGACAAAGTGACTCAATTGATGGATGAAGGAAAGGCTGTGGCTGTTGTTTACCTGAATTTTGATAAAGCCTTCGATACAGTGTCCCAGAGTATCCTCGTGGAGAAACTGTCTGCCCAGGGCTCGGATGGGACTACTCTCCACTGGGTTAAAAACTGGCTGGAGGGTTGGGTCCAGAGAGTGGTGGTGAATGGATTTAAATCCAGCTAGCGTCCGGTCACAAGTGGTGTTTCCCAGGGCTTGGTACTGGGGCCAGTTCTCTTTAATATCTTTATCAATGATCTGGATGAGGGGATTGAGTGCACACTAAACTAGGTGGGAGTGTCCACCTGCTGGCGTGTAGAAAGCCTTTGCAGAGGGATCTGGACAGGTTGGATCGATGGGCTGAGACCAACAGGATGAGGTCTAAAAGGCCAAGTGTTGGGTCCTCCACTTGGGTCACAACAACCCCAGACAGCACTACAGGTATGGGGGAGAGAGGCTGGAGAGCTGCCTGGCAGTAAAAGACCTATGCGTTGGTCGACTGTCGGCTGAGCATAAGCCAGCAGTGTGCTCAGGTGGCCAAGAAGGCTAACAGCATCCTGGCCTGGATCAGGAACAGCATGGCGAGTAGGAATAGGGGGGTGATTGTCCCTCTGTACTCGGCACTGGTGAGACCCCACCTCAAATAACGTGTCCAATTTTGGGCGCCCTACCACAAAAAAGACTTTGAGGTTCTGGAGCAGGTCCAGAGAAGAGTAACAAAGATGGTGAGGGGCCTGGAGAACAAGTCATATGAGGAGAGGCTGAGGGAGCTGGGGTTATTCAGCCTAGAGAAAAGAGGGCTGAGGGGAGACCTTATCGCTCTCCACAACTACCTGAAAGAAGGTTGTAAAGAGGTGGGGTCAGTCTCTTCTCCGAAGTCACAGGTGACGGGACTAGAGGAAATGGCCTCAAGTTACACCAGAGGAGGTTCAGCCTGGATATTAGGAAAATTTCTTCACTGAAAGGGTTATCAGACATTGGAAAAGGCTGCCCAGGGTGGTGGTTGAGGCACCATCCCTGGAGGTGTGCAAAAGACAGGTTGACGTGGTGCTGGGAGACATAGTTTAGTGATAGTGTTGCATTTTGTTTGTTGTGTGGGTGTTTATTTTTGTCAGACTTAGGTTGATGGTTGGACAAGATGATCTTGAATGTCGCTTCCAACCTAGAGGATTCTATGATTCTATGCAATGTTTTCCAGGTCAGTAGAAGATCTGTAATCACACTTAGAATATTGAATCATGTTTTAAGATTTCATCTTTTATAAAGCAATAAAAAAATGAGAAACCAGGGATTAATTGGATCTTTTTTGATCATATATGCCACAACATTTCCCAGTGTTTTCTAATTTGGCTACAGTTTTCTTTACTACTCTTTAGTTTAGTTAGTCTTTAGTAAATAAACAATGTATTTTTGGTTGTATGTATGTTTCTTACTATGAGTCCAGAGAAAACAAACATTTTTGGGGGTAGGAGGAAGGAGAGTGGTCATATTCAACATTATTCAATACCAGAATTATGATGTGACTCTCACTTTAACGAAATAGTTTTGCTGCATACATGTCCAATATTCTGCTATATAATATATTTTCTTTGAAAACAAGCAACATTACTGTAAAGTCACATATGCTTTAAATAAATTTACTACAAGAAAACTACGATGGCACAGGGCATGTATTTCTATAATTGCTCAAATCTCAAATGCAGCTGAGAACAGACGAAAATAACAGCACTTAAATCACAAAGGAATACACTGAAATTATGACACTATCATATGTTAAATACGGATAAATCTCAGAAAATTGCAAAAATTAAAATCTCACTAACAGATACTTCCCCAAATCTAGATATTTGTGACCAATATTATTCAATATTTGAACATTAATTTGATCTATTGGTCCAAGTTTTGGTAGTTAAACCCATGCGCTCATAGAATCACAGAATTGTAGGGGTTGGAAAGGGTCTTCAGAGATCATCTAGTCCAACCGCCCTCACAAAGTAGGTTCATCTAGAGCAGGCTGTACAGGAATGCATCCAGGTGGGTTTTGAACATCTCCACAAAAGAATACTCCACAACCTCTCTGGGCAGCCTGTTTCAGTGCTCTGGACTCTGCACCACTAATCACAACCTTCTGAGCTCTGCCACTCAGCAAGTTCTCAATCCACCTCACTGTCCTCTCATCTAACCTGCACTTCCTGAGCTTACCTGTGAGAATGTTATGGGAGACAGTGTCAAAAGCCTTGCCGAAGTCAAGGTAGACAATATGCACTGTTCGTTCCTCATCCACCCAGCTAGTCTTTTCATCATAGAAGGCTATCAGTTTGGTCAAGCATGATTAACCATTGATGAATCCATGCTCAACACTCCCAGTGACCTTCTTTTCTTCTACATTCATAGAGATCACATCCAGGAACAGCTGTTCTGTCATCCTTCCAGAGTGGAAGTGAGGTTGACTGCCCTGTAGTTTCTTGGATCCTCCTTCTTGCCCTTTTTGAAGACTGGTGTGACATTAGCTTTCCTCCAGTTCTCAGGCACTTCTCTTCTCCATGACTTTTCAAAGATGGTGGAGAGCGGCTTCACAATAGCATCTGTCAGTTCCCTCAGCACTTGGTGGTGTATACTATCAGGGTCCATGGACTTGTTGGCATCAGGTTTGCTTAAATGATCTCTAACCTGATCCTCTGTGATTGAGGGAGAGTCTTCTTTACTCCAGGCTCTCTCTCCTACCTCCAGTGTCTGAGGTTCCTGAGGGACGGCCTAACAGTAAAGACTGAAGCAAAGAAGGTATTCAGTAGCTCAGCCGCCTCTGCATCCTCCATCACCAGGGCACCTACCTCCTTTAGCAGTGGGCTCACATTTTCCCTAGTCTTTCTTTTATTGCTGATGTACTTGAAGGAGACCTTCCTGTTGACCTTGACATCATTTGCCAAGTTTAATTCCAAGCAGGCCTTAGCTTCCTTGTTGCATTCCTGCATACTCTGACAGTGCTTCTATACTTCTCTCAGGTGGTCAGTCCTTTTTTCCACATTCTATAAGCCTCATTCATCTGAGTTTTTTCAGGAACTCCTTGCTTATCTATGCCATACAGTCCTCCTGTCTCCTTTGCCCAACTTCTTGCTCCTAGGGATGCTAGGGATGCACCGATCTTGAGCTCGGGGGAAGTGGTCCCTAAACATTAAATAGCTCTCTTGTACCCCACTTAATTTTAGAGCCGTAGCCCATAGGATTCCTTGTAGTAGGTATCTGAGGAGCCCAAAGTCAGCTCTCCTGAAGTTCAGGATTGTAATTCTACTTTTTACTCCGCTTCTTCCACGCGCGATCCTGAACTCCACCATCTCATGGTCCCTGCAGTCAAAATTACCCCCGATCTTCACATCGCAAATTAAACCTTCTTTGTTTGTCATTACGTGGTCCAGCAGTACACATCTCCTTGTCGGTTCCTCTACAGCCTGTGTCAAGAAGTTATCATCAATACTCTGCAGAAATCTCTGGGACTGCATGTGTTGTGCCGTGATGTCTTTCCAGCAAATGTCAGGGTTGTTGAAGTCTCCCATGAGAACCAGGACCTGTGACTGTGAGGCTATTTACAGCTGCCCATTTCCTCTTGTCCTGTCACTGGGTACCACTGAGAAAAGACCAGTCCTCCTGCAACCCTCCCTTTAAGTCGTAAAAACCAAAATCTTCATGATGGTACTAGCCATGTAGCCAGGAATTGATATGCATTATCCACCTGTTTCTGGCTGCTCCCTTTCCTCTGAATGGTAAAACAGAGGAGAAGATGACTTGGGCACCAATTTTTTTCATTTGCACTCCCAGGGCTTTATAGTCTTCCTTGATTCTGCACAGGTTCTGCCTTGCAGTTACATTCATGCCTACATGAAAGAGTAACAGTGAGCAGTGGTCCATGTTCTTGACAAGTTGTGGTACCTTGTCAACAACATCTTGAACCTTAGATCCCAGGAAGCACCATACCTCATGTGATTTCTTGTCAGAATGGAAGATGGGGGCCTCAGAGCCCTTTAATATGGAGTCACCCACCTCTAGCGCTTGTTATTTGTCCGTGTTTACCGTGTACTATCAGTGCAGGTCCACCTGGCAGACTTTGCTCCTGATTGTCTAGCTGCTAAACCTTCATATCTGTTTGTTTGGGGTTTTTTTTTTTGTTTGCTTTGATGCCAGAGGGCGGGAGCTGAAACGTAGTCCTGTTTTTCTGGGTCACCAGCATCCAATGTGCCTAATTCTCAGTACTATCTACTGGAGGAACATGTTTCTGAAACTACCTTTCTGTCTCAGGTCCCCTAAGACTATGCAAGCTTTTAACAATTTCTTGCAACTCAGCCACATGACATGATGGATCATCAACCTGTGCACACCATTTGCAAGTACTTAGTTTACTGCCAGAGGGAGAAGAAGAGTCTAGGCACCCATTGCAACCTATCACTTGTACTAAAGTTTCCCTCCTTACCAGTTACATCCATGTGGATTTATTACACATACGAGAGGCTTCCTCTGTAGGAGCACTGGTTTTAGCTCTAAGATGAGTGCAAACCATTTTTTCAGAGATGTGGGAGCACCATCATGGGCTGTGGACCAACAACTGCCGTGCCATGCCTTGTCTGCCATGCTCCTGGTCAGTAGTATTACCTAGGGCTGTTTAAATCTCCCGTGGTTGCTTCTGGCAATGCCCCCTTCACCACCTCAGCCTCACCCATGAGAACTGCAAGCTTTTGGTAGGGCTCTCTGTTGTTCTTCAGATTTCCTTGGCTCCAGGAACCCATTTGTAACTATTGTAGCATTCATCAGCTGAGAACCTGGATTCTCAATATATGCATATCCTTACTAATTCAGGAATGCATTGGAAAGAAGACAAATAATACTTCCTTATTCAAAATCAAGTTTTAATTTTCCTAACTGGTTAGGTGGAAGATGGTTCTAGTATCATGTACATAGTCCATGAATATAAGATCCAAACAGCAGCTTTGATCAAGACATTTAAAGAGGTTTTATAGTCCTCATATTGATGACAGTTGAATATTCCAATTCCCTTGTTTGAATTAATTTAATCCAAAGTCTATTTTCAATATAATAAAAGAAGCAGCACTATGGAAAAGAGAAAAATTACACGTTACTATGAGACATCCTCTGGTTTTGCAGTAGATGTCTAGCAATACTTTTTTTTTACTATTAAAACTTGTGCCAAAACATTTCTAATACAATGAAAGTAGAAAAATAAAATTGGTTACTGTCAACAGAGAATCCTTGTGCATATAAAGTGGAATGTAAATTATAGCCACATGTATCAACTGTGGTTGTGAAGAATGGAGACATTACATGCTGCACCTTGAGTTTTGATAACTGCTCTTGTATGAATAAGATTGGTCCTCTTAACATGGTGTTAAGGGCTAAATTTAATTCAGTGTTTATAATAATGCAGAATTTTTGAAACCAGATAGAAAAGATGTATCTACTTTTTGTAAAAAATAGTTTTACTCTATTTGGGCAGATGACACTCTATTCTTCTTCATTATAAAACCCCGAAGTAGTCATATTGTATTATCTACAGCACAAGTAACAGTCTCTCAAACCCAATTTGCCCATCCAGCCCCTGCTCCTAATTGAAACTCACCATTCTAATGCCCTAACTTTTAATAAAAACATCTTTCCTGGGCAACCTGTTCCAGTGCTTCACCACCCTCACTGTAAATAATTTATTCCTAATATCTAATCTAAATCTCCCCTCTTCCAATTTAAAACCATCACTCCTGTCCTGTCACTACACTTCCTGACTAAGAGTCCCTCTCCGGCTTTCCTATAGGATCCTTTCAGATACTGAAAGACGGCTATAAAATCTCCCCAGAGCCTTCTCTTCTCCAGGCTGAACAACCCCAGCTCTCTCAGCCTGTCCTCATAGGGGAGGTTCTCCATCCCTCGGATCATCTTCCTGGCCCTCCCCTGGACCCGCTCCAACAGATCCATGTCTTTCCTGTGGTGTGGACTCCAAAGCTGGACACAGTATGCCACGTGAGGCCTCACAAGCACAGAGTAGAGGGGTAGAATCACCTCTCGTGACCTGCTGGCCACACTTCTCTTGATGCAACCCAGGATGGTTGGCTTTCTGGGCTGCCAGTGCCCATTGCCAGCTCATGTTGAGCTTCTCATCCACCAATGCGCCCAAGTCCTTCTCCTCAGGCCTGCTCTCCAGCCATTCTCCACTCAACCTGTATGTGTGCCTGGGATTACTACGTCCCAGGTGCAGGACCCTGCACTTGGCTTGGTTGAACTTCATGCGATTTGCATGAGCCCACCTCTCCAGCCTGCCCAGGTCCCTCTGGATGGCATCCCTTTCCTCCAGGGCATTGACTGCACCACCGAGTTTGGTGTCATCGGCAAACTTGTTGAGGATGCACTCTACCTTACTGTCCATGTCTCCAGCAAAGATGTTGAACAGCACCGGTCCCATTATGGACCCCAGAGGAGCACCACTCATCACTGGCCCTCAACTGGACATTGAACCATTGACCACAAACCTTTGAGTGCAGCCATCCAACCAGTTCCTTATCCACCGAGTGGTCCAGCCACCGAATCCATTAGATTTCAATTTTGAGACCAGGATGTTGTGCAGGACAGCGTCAAATGCTTTGCATAAGTCCAGGTCAATGACATCTGTTGCTCTGCCCTTGCCGCCAAGTCTGTAACAGTATCATAAAAGGCCACCAAATTTGTCAGGCATGATTTGCTCTTAGTGAAGCCATGTTTGCTGTCCCCAATCACCTCCTTATTTTCCATGTGCCTTAGCAGAGATTCTAGGAGGATCTCCTCCTTGATCTTGCCAGGCACAGAGGTGAGACTAACTGGCCTATAGTTCCCTGGGTCTTCTTTTTTTCGTTTTTTGAATATCGGGGTTATATTCCCCCTTTTCCAGTCTGCAGGAACTTCACCAGACTGCCACAATTTCTCAAATATGATGGAAAAGCAACTTAGCAACTTCATCCACTAGCTCCCTCAGGACCCATGGAAGGATTTCATCAGTTCCTATGGAATTATATACCTTCAGGTTCCTTAGGAGGTCTTGAACCTGATCTTCTCGTACTGTGTGCAGTTCTTCATTTGCAGAGCCCCTGTTTTTGCCTTCCGTGACTTGGGTAGTGTGGTTTGAGCCCTTTCCAGTGAAGACTGAGGCAAAGAAGTTGTTCAGTAGCTCAGTCTTATCCATATTCTTGGCGGCCAGGTCTCCCATTTCCTTCCGGAGAAGGCCCACAACTTTCCTAGCCTGTCTTTGTCCCTGATGTATCTGTAGAAGTTTTTCTTATCGTCTTTGTCAGGAACAGATCATACAGGAACAGACGGTTTGTTATATCAGCTAAGAGTCATTGCATCAGGTGAACGGAAAAGAGACCTAAAGTAAATTTCCCATAATGCAGTAGCAGATTGTGCAATTGTAACAAGTAAAATATATTGCCTAACCCATGTCATAACTGATGTTCACATGTCTGTCAGGAAATCATTTACTTTTTCCTTAGTGGTTTCAATTGATTTCGTGGCAGGAAAATTAGTTGCATGAGCCAAATAAAACCCCATCCACAGCTCTTAATTTTGATCTTTTCTATCTATTAATTCCATGCAATGACTATATATTGTGTAAATAATGTCTTTTCATTTGCGCTGAATTTAATTGCTACTCTTTGAGTGTCCTTTTTTTTTCTGAAACTAAATATGAATATAGAAGAGAGGCACTGATCAGGCATCACTAAACTTCTTTCTGTAATTTTATTACTGCTTTAGAGTCTCATGGTTATTCCTTTACTCTATGCTGGATTATTCTAATTTTTACAATCTTTTTTCACACATAAAGCCAGCCATCCTAAGAACTCATCTCTTCATCCCGTCAGGCTTCAGTTTATAATCTGAAGACAGCAGATTAGCCATCTAGCCCTTCTCTGATAGGGCTGGGTGAATGCTAGTCCATTCAGTCATCTGCAGAAGGAAGTGTGACTGAAGGGGACTGGTTCTGAGAAAAAGATAATGATGTTGATGTGAGCTTCTGCTGATACAAGTCAAAACTGGTTTCCTTAGAAGGTTTTGAGTATCTGTAGGTGATATGAAGCATATAAATAACCTTGCATTCTGTTGTTGTCTAGTCTGTGTATCACAGACAACAGAGAAATCCAGGTGATAATTTTTTCTGTTCTGTTCCCTCTCCATTTCTGACTACTTTTTCAATGTCTGGTGATCCTCTCACAGTTATTTTTTGTAATCTTTCGTGCATCCAAACCGGTAACTGATGACCTCATGTTCAGTTCTTGGGTGTTGTTTGCAGCTTTTCTACTTACTCAAATTTTTCTCTATTTATTAATGCAAATATATACGTTTTGTATTTATCAGCCAAAATATCTTCACTGAATTCAGGTGGTTAAAGAAACTTTCAAGAAAAGCTTTCTCACAGATGTTCTGTGTATAATTTAAGATGTTCATGTTAATGTATGTTTCTGGTCAAATTGCTGCTTTTTTGATCACTAGTCCTTTATCTTCCAAATTAATGAAGAATTTCTTTTGATCAAAATAATATAATTTACAGAAAGGTAATTATTTCTTCCTAAATAGACTTACTTTTAGTCTTTCTCATATGCATCATATTACTGTGTTTCTCTTTACATTGATATTTGAGGAATGGTACAAATATTTTGAATTTGCAGCTTTCTGATCTTAGACCAGAAATGTCTTAAACATGTTTCTGGTAAAGAAACCTGTTAAAACATGGGTACAAAAATGTTATAAAATAAACAAAATCACTAACTCCTAATACTATGCTTAAGTAATCACCTATGAATATTTTGTAACCTAAGAGTTCTTTTCTTTTTTGTTCTAATCCAGGTGAACATCCCTTGCACTAGCTGGTAATAACCTTTACGTTACCTTTTCAAAACGGAAATTTGGAAAGATTCCCCCACTTATTTCCAAAGTTCTTGTGTCACTATTTTTGACCAAAACCAAATGCAAGCTACCAAAGTCTTTTTTCTTAAGTCATAATTTTTTCACATATTCTAGTGAGCACAAAAAAAACCCTAATGAACAATGGTATTCCAGATAATAATTTAGCAAATTTAGGAGTGTTTTAGTTAATTATTTATAATTATTTAAAAATTCTGTTTTATCTAACATTATTAAGCTACAAAGCGAATTACTGAGAAATCAGGACACTATGTAGAGTAGGACTGAGTGCACTCTCAGCAAGTTTGCCAGTGACACCAAGCTGTGTGGTGCTGTTGATTCACTAGAGGGAAGGGATGACATACAGAGGGACCTGGACAGGCTTGAGAGGTGGGCCCACGCAAACCTCATGAAGTTCAACAAGGCAAAACACAAAGAAAGTCCTGCACATGGGTCACAACAATCCCAAGCATAAATGCAGGCTGGGTGGAGAATGGAGAACAACCCCAAGGAGGGCTTGGGCGTGTTGGTTGACAGAAAGCTTGACATGACCTGACAATGTGCACTCACAGCCCAGAAAGCCAACCACATCCTGGGCTGCAACTAAAGAAATGTGGCCAGAAGGTTGAGGGAGGAGGTGTTTCTGCCTCTCTACTCAACCCTGGTGAAACCCCCACTGGAGTACTGTGTCCAGCTCTGGAGCTGCCAACATAAGGACATGGGCATGTTGAAACAAGTCCAGAGGAGGGCCATGAAGATTATCAGAGGGCTGGAGCATCTCTCCTATGAGGACAGGCTGAGAGAGTTGGGGTTGTTCAGCCTGGAGAAGAGGCTCTGGAGAGACCTTATAGCAGCCTTCCAGTACCTACAGGAGAGATGGGGAGGGACTCTTTATCAGGAGTGTATTGATAAGATAAGGGTTAATGGCTTTAAACTGAAAGATGATAGATTTAGATTAGATATTAGGAAGAAATTTTTTGCTCTGAGGGTGGTGAGGCACTCGAACAGGCTGTCCAGAGAAGTTTTGGATGCCCCATCCCTGGAAGTGTTCAAGACCAGGCTGAATGGGGCTTTGAGTAACTTGGGCTGGTGGTAGGTGTCTGCCCATGGCAGGGCAGTGGGAACTCAATGATCTTTAAGGTCCCCTTCAAGGTTAACCATTTTATAATTCTAGTTATGGTTACATTTACAATTTTAATCCTATTGTAAATAACTTATGGAATAGGCATTAATGCCTAGTCACACACCTTTTGTTTCACAGCCTCTTGTCTGAGTCAGGAGAAAATGAATATGCAAGAGGATTGAATTACATTTGCAGACAAGTTTAAATTTGTCACTAATTTTTGCTGGACATTCGAACCAAGTATCTGATTTACACACTGATTTTTTTTTTCTCCTCACCTGCCAACACAATCTATCTTTTTTCTTCTGAAGAGGAAAAGGACGAGGAAGGGGAAGGAGAACAGGAGGAAGAAGGGAAAGGGGAAACGGGAAACGGGAAAGGGAAAGGAAAGGAGAAGGGGAAGGGGAAGGGGAAGGGGAAGGGAAAAGGCAAGGGAAAGAGTAAAAAATGAGATTAGGGATTCTGTTGGGGTGGCTTGTAAGTTAGATATATAAAAAACTTTTGTACTTCTCTTCCTAGCAAATTTCAGTTATAACAAGGCAGTGACAAACACAGTTATTCTTTGTTCTCACAAAACAAACATCAAAAAAATCTTATGGAGGGGTCACATCACCCTGGAATGTCTTTATCCAGAAAATCCCCTAAAAACTGGCTGGCTTCTGCCTTGTGTTATATTTCCAAAAGGTTGAGATCTGACACAATTTTAAACAAGATTTCTCAAAATAAAAAAAAATATGCTTGAACTTTCTTTTAGATTTTTTTTTTGTGGTTTATATTTCCTCAAGGCCAAAAGTAATTCACCTTAAAGTCTTTTTGTTATTTGTTTTTCCAGTTATATAAGGAATTGTTCATTAAATACTATATTAATTCAGTACAGTCTCTTTTTACCCTCAGCAGAGGAAGTCTCTTTATGGAAAATGTAAGTGCTAATGACAGTATTGGTATTTTTTTATTACTCTGGTCCTTCAAATAGAAATTAAAACTGTAATTGAAGGAAATGTCAATGAGATTGGCAAAGAACTGTTCTTCCTTCTTTTGTTGTTTTCCAGATAAATTGTTTATGTGTATAAATTGTCCTAAGGAGCTGGATGTGGTAAATTTGGTATGGCATTGATCAATAGATGGATACTGATGAGATAAAGGATGGGCCAGACCATGGGTTCATACCCAAACTCTAGAGCAAGGGGTTCAATGGTGAAGTTCAATTTTGTTGAAGTGAATAAGAAGTTTCCCTAAATAAAAACCAGGTGTAGCGTTTCATATTAGAATTTTCCAAGGGTTTTATTTATTTGTCTAAAAACTTCAAGGAAATTTTGATAATATGGACCACATATGGGTGTGGTATATATATATACATAAATCATGAGACAATAGATGTTAAACAAATATTTTTGCCCAAGAGAAGATTTTAGCAAATATTTTTAAAATTCAACAAATTCAAACAGTATAATTCAATATGGAGAAATCCTTTTTACTTCTACAGGAAAGTTTAAGACACATTCCTTACTGTATTTAAGTGTAAAGACATAGAATTGCTTGTTAGATAAGCAACACTGATTGTTATACTAAGATATACCTAACTATTGCCATGCAATAAGCATAGACAGAGTGTTTAAGTTACTTTCTGCAGTCTAGACCATCAGAATATGGACTGCACTATAATTAACATTTCAAAGAAACACAATTTTTTGATATTAAAACTTTCAAAAATATCAGACCCACTCAACAGATTTATATAATTTAGAAAGATAGAATCATAGAATGGTCAGAGTTGGAAGGGACCTCAAAGATCAACAAGTTCCAACCCTCCTGCCATGGGCAGGGACACGTCGCACTAGAGCAGATTGCTCAAAGCCCCATCCAGCCTGGTCTTGAACACTTCCAGGGATTTTAGATTTCAGTTTTCCAAATGAAACAACAAAAAATAGTTAATATCCAAAAGAAAGTTTTTTTTCTAACTTAAAGGATTTTTTTTTTATGTTGAATATGTCAAAGCAGAAAAAATTACAATCCTTTTAGTTAGATTAGGTAATCTGTCAGAATTTACCTGAATAAGGTAAATGCTAGTTCCAAATAATCAGTGTTTTCTGAAAAGAACTGTATTATTCCAAAATTACAGTACCTCTCATTAGAAACATTTGTTTCCATTACATCTCATTTGAAAATGAAATAAACATTTTAGTAAACTTTAAAAAGTGGCACACTGATCAACATTATAATTATATAGAAAAAAGCCATGATTGGAATATAATTCTTTAATTAGCAATGTCAACATATAAATATCTTTGTAGACCACTCAGTAGGAAAAAAAAACCTAAATAAAAGATTGATCACCCTCTACATTCTCTTTAATGAGATGATTCTGCATAAATGTACATTGTGTAGGCAAGTGTCTCCCAGGTGCTCAGTCTACTACCACAGATAAATTGAATCACTCAAATATGGAGTGAATTTTCTATGTTTTGTTTCATAAGAATAGCTTTAGTGTTTCATACATTTAGCAAATAGCTGACAAAATGAGACTCATTGCACCGTGCAAAGGATGAAACATTAAGCGGGACACATCACTATCCAGGAGACAGAGGTCAAAGAGCAGTGAAAGGCACAGAATCACGTCACAGATTTACATACCTCGGTACAAATTCTCAAAGAAATTTTCTTAATCCATTTTCATTGTCAGAGCTAGTAGCTTTGGATTGCACATGAAACACCAGGCAGTGATGCAAAATATGTAAAAAATCTCTTATATGACCTCACTGACAGTTTTCTCACCAAATCTCTTATAGGAAAGAAACTTGAAGCTATAGTCAATACTTTTAGCAAATATGCCCTTTACCTGCAGATCTTGTCATTTTGAAAGATAATGCTGTTTGAGGATTTCAGTAGCTGGTCTGAAATCTCAAAACCAGAACAGTATAAGTACCTCTTCAGTAACATACTGTAAAGTAAATGTGCTTAAGAGCTTTACTGAATTGCATTTGAGATGTCAAGTCCTCCAGACAGAGATAAATGACTGTAGTATTAAAGTAAACTTGACTGAATTATAGTTGTGTAAAGAACAATTTGTCAATGTTGTGTGAAATATAATGTGAACCATTATACAGTACAGTTTGACCACTAACATTGTCAACCCAAATGTAGAATTATATAGATATTTTTCAGATAAAGAATCTGTCATGAATGAAAAAAATGCAATAACATGTAACAGTTATCTTTTTATTAAAACAGTTAACTTTTGTTTGATATTCCTTTTGCAAAAACTAATAAATTTACTATTTCTCCAAGAAACTTGCAGTTTCTTGGTTCAATTTAAAGTTCTGATTAATCTATTAAAGTTTACTTTTAATCAGCACATTAGCTGCTGGTCTTCCAATTATGTTTGAAATCTTACTAGGAGAAAAGCAAAGAAAAAAAAACTCAAAGCAAATCTTTAGTCTCTGAGAAGAAAACTATATATAAAAAGCTAATCTTAATTTACAACATTTTAAACAAAGGGTTTAAAATATTTATGTTTAAATCATAACAACTCCTGAAACCCCAACATGTCTAAGAAAGTTTGCAGAATGAGGAATAACATCTGGTCAATATTGATCGTCTTTCTCATACTCCACATTCTGGAAATGGGTCTTTGATGCTCTACTTGTTTTTGAAAACTTGTTGCATTACCTTCTTCATGCTCATTTATGTGTATCTTGTTAATAGTACTAATGTTTTATATAAAGGAGTAAGCTGGAATTCATACTAAGTGACAGCATATCTGAATCATGAAGTCTCATTGACTGACAGCTGATACAAATTTACTGCAACTCTGCTGAAAAAGAATGCTTTTTAATTGTTTAAAATTATCTTCAAAGAATGTACAATATGCTTAAAGTCATGCCAACTATCAACAAGTCAAGAAAAACAGGTAAGGGCTTTCCACTATCTTGTATTCATTGAATGCCTAATTTATTTCTCCCAAGAGCTCTAGACAACAAGCTTTCTAGAAGTGTTTTTGTTCACATATTTACTCATTCAGAACATTTCATGTTTTACCAAAGACTTTTAAATACTCTGACAGAAGTATCTTTTGCCACCCACATCTTGTTCAATGGGTGATTGTTAGTGTGAGGTTTTGTGGGTTTTTTTTCAATTGTGAAAGGCTTTCTAAAGATACCCTGATGTGATGTAGTATGGAATGTAAGTGGAGGTCAGAAGCCAATTATCAAATTAATTCTACCTGTTAAATATTTCCTTTGGGATATGAAAGCAGACAACTGGAAAACTCCAGGGAATTATTTAAAGACTTTCAGAGTCCTAAATTGAATTTCCTGAACTAATGCTAGAGTTAGTTTTCACATGGACAACAATTTCTTTTTATCAGAAGATATTTTAGTCTACTGAAGTATGAGCATATAGAAATACAAACCATATTCCTAAATATCTGAAGAATACCTAACTTTCTTGCTGGCAGTACATGTGCAGTCTAGAGGTCACTACTTAAATGAATGTAGTTCAAAATATTTTCCAAAAGAAACAATTCTGTTGCTACAATTAGTTGGTTTTTTTGTTTTAATTCTTTAATAACGTGCAGCAATGCATGCAGGAGTTGCAATCCTAAAGGTCATTAGAAGAGGATGTAGATGGCAGACAAAATGGAATTTGGAATAATTTGTTTCAAATTCACCAACTTTTTTGTAAAGAATGTGTATATTCCTTGAATTTTTAGCCAGTCATAGAAAACACAATCTCATAACAAAAACTTTCTCATGCTTGGCATTGTATGTCCTGCATTTCTTCAGCTCTTTCAATATTTTATAGGCTTTAAAAAAGACTGTTTTTCATACTAAAGTGGGTAAATCTTAGTGAAATACAAAATGATTCATAGATTTTGGAAGCAATAGGCAAGCAAGGAAGATACAAATTTTTATTAATGTGAATAGTTCACTGTAATCAAAAGCTGTGACATTTTTTGTGAGAGCTGTTTTAATTCATCTGTGAGATACTTTACCCACTGCAGCTCTGACAAGAAAAAAGTGACAACTACACTGAATGTTGTGATTTAAGGAAGATGGTGAAAATTAATCATTACTGTTTTAAAAGATAAAAAAAAAAGAAAAAAATCTTTGAAAATTTGGTATTTGGAATCTCATGGTTAGCATAAAATATTTAATCATAACAATTTAATCTTACATATGTAGAATCTGTTGAAACTAATAAATAAGGAATTGGCTTTTAACTGGTTAGAAGTCCTCTATCCCCCTTCCATGTTACACTGGCTTTCAAACTGAGGAACAATATAGAGGAAATGCATACTACTAAGCTGTCCTGTAAAGAGCAGGATATTTGAAAAAATATGTGTCACTTGACTAAAGTTGAATGCCACTGAAATGATCACTACAAAACCATCATTTACACGTCTCACTTTATCTCACCAGAGAAACAGTGCATGCAGCTTTAACACAATGACTTATAGGCACTTACTGTAATAACTCTGCATTAGATTTGCTCTGTGGTCTTGATCCTACAGGGTTCTGGGCAGTCTTTCCTGCACAGCAAAGCTCAAAAATATGTTCTTCATTTCAGATATGCATGTTATCCTCTTAAACTTATTAAAATTGGCCATTAATTAAAAAACCACATACTTGTGAAAAACGTTGAAGCAGCGGTGCCTGCACCTCATTCTGAAGTATATGCACACTGGAAGTGTAACATGTTAGTATGAAGTATCAACATTTCTTTGGAATGTCATATAACTCATTGCTTGCTTCCCATAGTATGCAGTATTTTTTGATAATATGTGATTGGTTACCTAGATCACATACTATTCCCCTAGTTTTTTTAATAAAGTTATTATCTTGAATTGTTACATGCCTCTTGGGACCCTCAAACTTTAGACATGTTGCCCACTATTTTGCCACATGATGGAGAGATTTTTTGTCTAATGAAGTGCAGAAGACAGAATCATAGAATCATGGAATTGTCTAGGTTGGAAGGGACCTTCAATATCATCTAGTCCAACCATCAGCCTAACTGACAAAAAAAACATCACCAAACCATGTCTCCCAACACGTCAACCTGTCTTTTGAACACCTCCAGGGATGGTGTCTCAAACACTTCCCTGGGCAGCCTTATTCCAATGCTTGATAATCCTTTCAGTGTAAAAATTTTTCCTAATATGCAACCTGAACCTCCCCTGGGGTAACTTGAGGCCATTTCCTCTAATCTTGTCACCTGTGACTCGAGAGAAGTGGCCGACCCCTGACTCTCTACAACCTCCTTTCAAGTAGTTGTGGAGAGCAATAAAATCTCCTCTCAGCTTCCTTTTCTCTAGGTTGAACAACCCCAGCTCCCTTAGCCTCTCAAGTTCTAGACAGAAAACTCAGGAAAGCAGCGAGTTATTTAATTTCCCATGTGTTTACTCTGGTTTGCATTCTCAGCAGAAAGATTATTAATTACAAATTCTACTTTGTTGCAGATCAAACATAAAAATTTTCAGTGGAAAAGTAGTAAATAAGAATAAACAAAGAATCCATGCATTCCCTTGAAAGTCATAATTGTAGCAAAGTAAGTGAAAGACTTGTGAATTGTGAGCATTTTAACTAATTCCACGTGACCAACCAAGTCACTTATAAACTGTAAATAACGTGACCTCAAGGAATAAGTCAGATGATCTTGTCAATGTTATTAATGAAAATATTCACAAATCATTTTTTTGCATTATTTTACCCTGTAGTTAAGGATGACATTTATAAAAGAACATCACAGCATTTTTGTTTTAGAAAGTACAATGCTTTTTTTTGTCTTGTACCTAACTGAATCTTTAAGGAAAAAAAAAAAAACTGAAAAAATATTCTTATTTTCATTTTGGTTTAATTCTTATAATTAATAAAGAAGCTCAGGCTTTTTTCTTTTAAACCTTAAAATAAGGTTATAGTTGTTGGGTTGCAGTAAATGTCAGTAAGAGGAATTCACATCAAAACTAACCTGGGATTAATATTAATAAATGTGCTCATTGCTTTCAAAAATCCTTGCAATGAAAGGTCACTGTTAGCTTTGAGTTCCAAAATTAGAACTGTCTTTTAAAGACTATCCAATAAAAAAAAATCTGAACTGCACTTGACAGTCTTGCCTGTCTGCATTAAGACAGGATGGATATATGTTATAAGAGTAATATGGAATAATGACTTTTGCTTTGTAACAGACAAAGGTGTCCATAGCTACAAGGATCCCTTGTCTCATCATTAGTTTTAATTGAAGGATAAATATGCTAAATAAATTTCATCAAGGAACTTTTTCATTTACCTTCCCTTTCATAGTCATTTACTAAGCAAAGAAATATACAATTTTTGCCATCCACTTAGCCATTTCCTTGACAGGTAAAATATCTTCCAGCATCAAGACACCATATTGAGAAGAGGAAAAATTGTGTTACATTGTATGATAATGAGAATTGGTATTAGCCCCTACTTCATCTATTAAAACAGCAGAAAAAAATAGAACAGATGCACTTGCTTTTACAGAAGTTGATCAAGTTCTATTGATGGTCCAACTTGTAGAAGAACTTCTCTGTAGCTCTGGTAATAATGATATTGTTAATGGTGATGATAGCATATCTGTGCTCTGTTGTGTACTTGTTTGGGTATCAGCTCTGCCATGTCCATTCTCTCATCAGTGGGGATGAGTGGCCATTGTGTCTGAGCTAAACCATGAAACACTTAAACTAATGCTATTTATGTGTTTGTTTCAGGTCAGGGTGGAGGTCTTTTTGTTTTGGCTCCTGGGGGTTTTTACTCTATTTTTTATTTGTGTTTTTTAGTGTAGAGACTGAGAGAGAATGTAATATCCACTCAAAAGACACAACGCAAGAAAAATATAATAACAAGAAGAAAGGAGAAAATTTTATCCCTTGTTAGTAACTGAAAGTGAGGTTCAAAAGAGGATACTTCCGCTAAACCTAACCAAGGCAAATGAAATGGAACTGAACCAAACCAAACCAAACCAAACCAACAAAACCCAAAAAACCCCAACCAAACAAAAAAAACCCACAAAAATCCCAAAAGACAAAGAAAAAAACCACACATTTAAATTAATGGCAAGGAAGTAGATAGGGAACAGAATGATTTAGGATGAAAAATTTAATGCATCTAGACCTCCTGAACTGAGGTACCAGTTATAAAAAATAAGAAGTTGGAAAATGTACTAATCTGAGAAGATCCTCCTGAAAGTCTTGCCAGAAACTCCTGCTGAAGAGTGTTTGAGTTATTGTCTTACAAGCAGTAGTAACCTGTGACCTAAAATAGAACAAGTCTGAAACCCAGGAAACTACCTGGCCAGGAGAAAGCAAAAAATCACCTGGAGAAGGGACAAAAAGACCTTTCTAATTTAAAAGGCATATTTAATGTTTTAATGTAGTTCTATTACTTCATTTAGTCTTAAAGAAATATTTCATTGTTCTCTATTTTTGATGCTGCAAATAAATAATATTATCCACATTCTACCTTCATCTTACCAAAATAGTGGTCTAATGTATTTACGTGCCTACTGTAATTTTATAGGGCTTAGAATATCCTATCTGAAAAAGTATTTCTTGCTAGGAAGAGGCAGGCAAGAAGGGCAAGGAGGAGGAGAAAGAAAAAAGAAAACGAGAAAGAAAACATGGACAAGATAATTAGTAACAAGATGTGTTCATCTCTCACCTCTTCTTTTTTCCTCTTTGCCAAGAGTCCAGTTTTCCTGTTGTCATGCTCCTCAGAAGTGAAAACTTCCATTCTACAAATTCTACATTACCCATCTAGATAATTACCCGCAAGACTTGGAATCTCTTCCATAGTCATTTCCCCCTTAGCTCCTGGGAGACATAGGATGAACACCTCCTTCAATGTTTACCTACCTTAGTGTCTGAACAGATCACTGCAGAGCAAAGTGAGCATGAGAAACAGCACTTTAGAGGTCAGAGTCAAGCTAATGACAGATGGCCCAATAAGAGGCAAAATATAAAACAGGGGAATCAGGTCATGTGTATGATATCCATTCTGGAGATTGCTAGTTGTGTATTTTTGTAATTAGATCATTGGACTTCTGGATTGTTGATTGGGTCAACATTTAAACTTAATTTAATTTTTTTAATCTAACTTTTTTAAGGAAGGCTGTAAGAAAAGCCAAAAATTCACTGAATGAATCTTCAGGAATGATGCAATGTGGAAAAAGGAAACATCTCTAAAATTTAACAAGTACCATAATAAAATGGCAAATAATTTGAAAAAAATTAATCATACTATTTATGATTCAAATAAAAAATGGTGAGAAGAATCTGTGCATGAAAGGTGCCAACCAAGACAGCTTCACTAAGAACAAATAATGCCTAACAAATTTGGTGGCCTTCTACGACAGGGTTAAAACATTGGTAGACAAGGGAAGAGCAGCTCACAACTCCTACTCAGATGTGTGCAAAGTATGTGACACTGTCCCACACAACATCCTTGTCTTTAAATGGAGAGATACGTTTTTGACAGGTGGAACACTCAGTGGATAAGGAATTGGCCCAATGGTTACACTCAAAGAGTTTCCCTCAACAGTTCAATGTCCAAGTGGAGACCAGTGATGAGCTTTGTCCCTCAGGTGCCTGTACTGGGACCAGGATTATTTAACAACTTTGTCAGCAACATAGGCAATGGGATTGAGTGAATGCACCTTCAGGAAGTTTGTGGATAACACTAAGCTGAGTGGTATCATTGATACTCTAGAGGGAAGGGATGCCATCCAGAGGGACTTGGACAGGCTACAGATGTGGGTCAGTGTGAACCTGATGAAGTTCAACAAGGCCATGCTGCAAGGTCCTGTACTGCGATAATCGCCAAAATGAATACAGGTTGGATGATGAGTGGATCAAGAGCAGCTGCAAATCTGCAGAGAAGTACTTGGGGGTATCGCTGGATGAAAAACAAAATAAGACCCAATGATATGCACTTGCAGCCCAGAAAGTCAACCATATCCTGGGCTGCATCAGAAGAAGTGTCACCAGGAGTTCAAGGGAGGTGACCTCTCCTCTCCTCTCCTCTCCTCTCCTCTCCTCTCCTCTCCTCTCCTCTCCTCTCCTCTCCTCTCCTCTCCTCTCCTCCAGTAGCACTGTATAACAGGGCTGAAGTTTTAGTTTTAGTCACTAGCTATTAGCAGCAAGCAAACACTGAATAATATTATTATTGTGGGCCTTGTGTAGCTATCAGACCACTCAGCAAAGAAGTTTATCCACAGATGGCCATGTCAAACAAAAAACTGATTCTTTCCATGGGCCTTTTTTGGTAATGACTTGGTGGAATACTGCTCTCTGAAGTGGGGCAGCTGACATCCTTAAATTAAGATCCCTAAAATTTAAAAAATATTAGTGTTTCTAGCAACAAGGGTTTTGTTGTTCCTAGAAAGTGGTGATCCTTGGACAATTTTTGCTCAATGAGAGTACACAAGTATTTATGGTAAGATATCTGATTATTTTTCAAGTGACATGGAGTTGGCTTATGCAGTCAGAAATATACCAGTTCTGTCTGCCTCTTTAACAGATCCAGCCTCAAACATGAAAGGCCACTGGAGTAATACATCAAATGTCCAGACAGTGTAAAAAAGTGCGCCAAACATACACAGACATTTCTCTGATGGAAAGGAAAGGAAAGGAAAGGAAAGGAAAGGAAAGGAAAGGAAAGGAAAGGAAAGGAAAGGAAAGGAAAGGAA
>JAOTQQ010000019.1:56595764-56624302 GCA_026546715.1 Gallinago undulata | reverse complement strand
GAAAATGGCCGGCCTGGATGAACAAAGAGCTCTTGATGGGACTTAAGGAAAAAAGGAAGGTTTACCACCTTTGGAAGGAGGGACAGGCAATTCAGGAGGAGTACAGAGGTCATGTTAGGTCATACAGAGAAAAAATCAGGAAAGCAAATGCCCAGGGTTGTCCCATTGAAATTATGTCTGAGAGGTTTTCTCAGAAAGTAAAAAGCTTATTTAATCTTTTTTTTTTCTTTTCTTGTTGTTACTATTCCTTTTATTGTTTCTAAGATTAAAATATAAGCAAGTCAAAACAAATACTATGCATCTATGTAGACATATGTTAACAGATTATTGACAAATGACTCAAAACCAGCTAAAATATTGCTGCTGAAAAAAGCTGCATTATTGAAAGAAATAAATACATTAAATTTGAATCACAGGTAGTAAATGTATTTTGTTACTCATAACAGCATTACTCTGTGTTCATCATTCTGAAGAACAGTTTGGCTCTTTCAGTATTGCAACATTATAAAGGGTATCTGTTATCAGGTGTGTTGGGAGTATTTTCACATTTTTCTTTCTATGATTCTGGATTTAGTATTATTCAAATCTATGAAGAGCTTTCCCTTGTCCAGATCCAAACAGTGAGCAGCTGATCAATGTATGTATCATAACCTCTGTGCCATTTAAATGAAAATTTATGATCATGAGAGAAAAAAACATAAGTAGGAGAGCTTCAAACTATTTCAAAGTATTTCTGCTTCAATCAAATATGCATTTTTCTTTCTTCCGCCTTGTATTCAGCAGAAACTATTCAGTATAACTATTTCTAGGTGTAAAAACCTTCAGGATTCCTTTCTGGAGAATCAAAACATGATGGAAACATTAACCTTACTTAATGAAAGAAATATTTCATTTTATATATCATAATATTATTCTTTTCTCCCCAGAAGGTGTGTACATGTATGCAAGTCTGTAAATCTTTGTGGATTCATAGGTGAAGGCACACAATGTTAAACATAAGATTTGCAGGAATGGATGAAAATCCGGCTCTGAAAGAATGAGAGGTATCTCATCTCATAGACTGATAATGCACATATTAATTTCCTAAGGCTCAAGTGGGTAAGCAGAACCCTAAAAGTCTTCTTCAGAAGAGTCTTTTCAAATATTTTCAGGAAACGTTTCAGATTTTTTCATTTTGTTAATTTGTTTTTCTCTTTGAAAATAATAAGAGAGGAAAAAAGCAATATTCATGTAAACAGAGAAAAATGCAATTGCTTAGAGCTATTGTTCAATCTTGTTTCACACAGCCTTATTAATACATTGCAGTTCTGATCTGATTAATTTCTACGACTGCTGTGAAATCATTATTTAAATATGCACAAAAGCATAATATCTTTAGGGCAATTTTGCTAGGTAGATGGATTATCATCAGATTTTTAAATCAAACCTATTACGTAATTTTTCTCTTTCAACCAAAGAAAGCATCTGAATCTAGTTTACTGGAGGCAAAAGCCATTAGGAACAACAAATCATCAGAGATAATAATCCCACTATTTCCTACATTTTAGGATGTTTTGCTGTAACAGTAGGCTACCTTTCCCTATGAAAAGCTGTGATTGCTTATATAACATGCACAAATTGATCTTTAGAATGTCATCAGTAATGGGTTCACTGGAAGGGAGGGGATGCCCTGCACACATTCCTATTGATGTGTGTGAGCCTTGCCTTTCATTGTACAGTTCCAGAGATATTTAATTTATGTTTCCATATTATTTGTTGTCTGAATAGGTTGAGTTTTCTGCAAACAAAAGTTTCGGTGCTTAACAAGAATAAATACTTCAAAAGTTTTTTAAATTTAGAATTCTCAGAGACAATAAATCAGGCAAGGAAATGTCATAACAAGCATTGGCTCTGCAGAGATTCATTCTTTCTTGAAATCTTCCAAAGAATTTCCATCTATTAAGTCACGGACTACAAATTAAATTTATTTATTGTAACTATTGCCACATGCCCAAGCTCTCCTTTGTTAATGTCACCACTAAATCTTGAAATTGCATGACAAAGATAAAACCTGATATTTTCCCATGAAAGCTGTTTCTGTTACTGCTTTCTGTCTTGAAAATTCTAAGGATGCTGAGAAACTAAACTTCTCCTGCCACATCGTACAGGAACTCTCCAATGTTCTTCAGACTGAACATATGCCTAGCACCCAGTTATTCCTTCCCACTTAACATGTATTTTACATGGAATAACAGATAGTGCTATAGATTCTATGTAGAAAATAAAACCACAATACTTATTGATCCAATTGAAGTATTATTTCAATTTGAATTGGTTTAAATTCTCACTGAAATCCAAGTAAAATTATTTCAGTTATTTCAATCTAAGTATTGATTTCAATAGAGCAATAAGTTACTTATTGACGATCACACTATTTTCATGTGTATTTAACAATTTTGGGATTAATCCCAAAGAAGTTCTTCTCATTTATTTTAGGAAATAAATAATTTCCTCCTTCTTTTCCTTACAGCCATGTCAATGCTTTTAGACCCTCCCCACTACATCTTACGGAATCAGCTCCAAATTTATGTGCAATATACAGCATTAAGTTAAAGAATTATAATGAAGTCTAACTAAGGTAAAATTTCTGAAATTATTTAATTTCTTTTACAGGTCATGTTATCTGGTCATGAAGATGATCCTGAGATTATTTTGCTGTCTATGCATTAATTTGAATCTATAATGAATCTCAGGTCAGAAACAAAATAAACCCCAAAACCTACCACTGCTTATGTTACAAATTGCATGTGAATGCATTTATGGTAGACGGTGATTATCTATTTTTTAATCTCATCCTTATGTGTTTTAATTGAAAGAAAATTAAAATTGCCTGGAGCTTAATAAATGCTTTTTCCTAGATTCATTGCAAGAGGCGTGCTGACTTCTTAATGTCAAGTTGGAAAAATACGTGGTCTGTACCTTGGGGAAGAAACCAAAAGAAAGTCCTTTCTGAGCTCCAGATTTTTTTAATCACCTTTCTTTTTACAGTCAATGAGCAAGGCTGTTCTATGAATAATTTAGTCTTATTTATACCCTAAGGCTGCTAATATTCCTCCTGCATTTTTTTTTGGTAATTAAAGCCACTTTTTCCTTGTGCATACCTTGAAAAGTTGATATTCTCTTTTGTTTCACAATAAGCTCAAGCAATGATTCCAATGTAAGATTTAACTTCTCTCTTGGAGCTAACATTCCTGAAAAGATACCCTATGAAGCTCCTGAAGACTAACTCATATCACTTCTCCATTAGATTTAGCATCTAATTGGTCAATGAGTCTGTTCCATTGTTATGTCCTTTTTACCTGAAGAAAAGATGTAGTTAATTCTCCTGCATACTTTGACAGCACAGAACTATGCAGAGTTGCTGGTTTTTTGGTTTGTTTTCTTTTCTTTTCTTTTCTTTTCTTTTTGAGTAAGCAAGTCACAGTATGTTTTACACTGAAATAAAATTGTTAGAAAAACTGGAAAGATTTTCTTGAATCCTGGAGTCCCTAAGTTTCTGAAAACTGCAATCAGAGTTAAATAAAATTGTTGTTATTTACCACAAAGAGTAGTTTCTGCACTAGAACATAATAATCCATGGTTAAGAATCTTCATGCAATGCAAGAGGAGACCAGGGGTTAAGATGGCCTGACTCACCTTCAGACTTTAGGATTTTATAATTAATAATTGTGTCTTCCTTTCAAGAATTGAGTTTTCCATTCAAGAATTCATTATAACGGTTTATTTTCTGTGTCTTATTTAAGAATATTGGCATTTGAAAGTATTAGTAATATTGGATTTTTTTCTAGGACAAAGTCATCCCTCCAATAATTTTCTGCTTCTTAAAAAATAAGAAACATTTTGGAAAATTACATGGGTTTTTTTGTATATACAAGTTTTGGAAAAACCCTTTACATCTGAAATTACTTATTCGCATGTCTGAAGAAATATTGCAGTACTCTGTATACACACATGCAAGCATAATAACATTGTTTATGTTTGATAGTGTTTCTATATGTAAGGTATCAAAAAGTAAAAGAACATCTCACTTAAGCTCAACATTATTTTCATTCACATGCTTACTAACATTACTAACATTTCATCTATACTACTGATCTGATATCCTACTGATGGAAGTATAAATTTTCATATTGTAAGAGAAGATTCATTTGCTAGGGTCCTATATCAGAATATGTTCTCACAGTCTGATTAACAGACTGTTAGTTTAAGGCAGTATTTACTGGGACTAAATTCTGTTCTGTTCTGACACTTGTGCTAATCAGTTCATTGATTGATCATGTTTACATTGTGAACATTATTCAGCCTATGAAATTATAAATATGAAGTGGCCCAGTGGCTCAAGACACCACTGTTTCCACCAGGCTAATAAAAACGTTATTATCTGGCCCAGCCGCAACATAGCAAAATTCTTTTGCTTAAGTAATACTACCAGAAAACACATCAAAAATTTTTATTAATATAGTCACTTTCCCAGCATGAACAAGGACTTGGCAGCATCTTCCTCATGGTTTTCTGTAGCACCATCAAAAAATTAGTGACTGATGGCATGGAGATAAATGCAGGAGCAGCAGTTACAAAAATTTCAAGATGTGTGCTCCAGCTTTTTGCAGTCATGTCAAATACCTAGCTTTAGTGAGGTTCAAATGGTAATCATTTTGGAATTACAAAAATAAATTGAAACAGATAAGGGGCTCTAAGCTTCCTATATGAAATCATCTGTAGTATCTATTGTCTCCTATCTAATAAAAATGACATTTGAGGAAAAGGTTAAAAAGCTATTCACTTTAGACTGCTCATCTTGTACAAAGAATCTACTGGATTCATTATTTTTATTATTTATTAATTTACAGTCTATTGTTATGTATCCTAGTGCTTTACTGTGGTCAAATGAGTGATATTACTGTAAGAACAAAAAGAAATCTCATGCACTCCATACTCAGAAAATGTACATTTTATTTGATACAAAGCAAACTCTTGACAAAAAATCCTAAGGTATACTCTTCATGCATCTCAGAAATCTAATAATCCTCAGAAAAGCATAACATACAGGTACAAACCCCAGAGTTTTAAACAAAAGTTCTTTCCTAGAATTACTTGAAGCAGAATTTTTTTAATTTTCTTACATATTGAAATATAAAATAAACCTTTTTTGAAAAGAAACATAGCAGCATAAAATTTCAAATAGATTTTATCTGGAAGCAAACAGAAAAAAAAGTGTAACCTTAACCTGTTGAAAAGCCTTTAAAGAGTTGTTCTTCAGTTCAATAGGGCCAAAAATGCAGTATTCATGATTACAAGAGTAAAAAGAACTGAACAATATCTGGTACCAAAAGGAACTCAGAGCATAAAATCATGTTTTTGAGCAAGATATATGAGCAAGGTCTTTCTTTAAAAGCTAGGATAGTTAATTCTTCTTAATGGTGTCTTATACTACAAACATTTCTATAGTTTCTCCTCGACTGTGGTCTAGGTCATGGTCTACCACAGCAATCCTGTCTCAATTTACCATTGATGTAAGATTAATATTTTAGCAAAAGAAAAATATACTGCCAAAATTTACAGGGTTGGACTGAAGAACTAAGAAATAAGTTGTGTTTGTAGATATGGTTTTAATATTATATACTCATCTGCTACCTCAGAATTTTTGTTCTTTCTGTGACATTTTAATAATCATAGAATCATAGAATAGAATAGAATCACAGAATCGTAGAATCATTCTGCTACCTCAGAATTTTTGTCTAGTCTGACCCCTCTGCAGTGTATGGTCAGGTGACTTAGGTGGTTTCAAAGTTGGTCTTCTCTTTACAATGGGAACGACTTTGTTCCCCTAGTTCCTGCTTTAAGATTCAAGAACTTGGGAGATGTGTGAAGAGTGATTGCTAGAGAAAACTGAAGCAAAAAAAATTGTTGAGTATCTCAGACCTCTCCATGTTGGTTTTCACTAGTTCTCCTTGCTTATTTATCGGGGCACATATTTTCTTTAATCTTTGTTTTCTGACCTGTGTACCTGCAGAAGCTCTTCTCTTAGTATTCTTCACTTGCCTTGCCAAATTCAGCTCCAACTACTCTCTAGCTTTCCTGGCCCACCCCCACATATTTGAGCAGCCTCCCTATATTCTTCACAGAATATATGTTCCCAGTTCCACTGCCTGTGTTTTCCTTCTTGCACTTTGAGAGATCTTCACTCAGCCATGATGGTCTCCTGCTTTTCTTGCCTATTTTCTTCCATGTAGGAATCAAGACCTCATGTATATGTGCTCTAAGAAAGAGCTGCCAGGTCTATTCAGCTCCTTTATCCCTGAGGGCAATTTCCCAGGGATTCTCATCTACTAATTCCTTACTATAAATTCATTCCCAAAATTCAGGGTCTTTTGACATTACTCTTCATCTGGCTGATATTCACTTAGATACTGCAAGTATGAAGGGACCCTTTACAAAGAGCACAAAATAGTGCACTCAGTATGAAGGTTAATGTGTCAAGTCTACCTTGTCCTTAAGAATTACATAGCAGTTAAAATGATCTAGGTGTGGAAGTATACTTAGGGGTGTACTTTCACGCTGAGAGTAACACTGTCTTGAGCCAAAACAGACATAAAAATAAAAATATAACGAGAGTTAATCAATGTAAATTAAATACCTACATATGAAATATGTAGGGACTTTACAAGGTTAATCTGATAAGAGACAAAATGAACATGCACTTTTCCTTCATGCCAAATGTACTGTGACTCAAAAGTGTTACAGACAGGTAATGAACTATTTTTATTTGCATAATGGTAGCACAACAACAGCATTTGAAAAGTCAGATGATATCTGATAAAGAAGAAACAAGAGAAGATGGAAGTATCATCAGAAGATTGGTAAGGAAAAATGTTGTTTGAGAAACTATCAGGCATTCTATCAGCCTTAATCCTATGCTAGGTACAAAGTAAGTGGAAAAAGTGTAGAAAGCTTTCTACAGAAAAAATTTTACTCCTCCTCATTCAAGACAGAGAACTAGAGAACTTGCAAAATCTACTAACCAATTCCTGTATGAGCTTTTGCAAGTTGTTGCTACAGGCAGACAAGAGCAGTAGATTCAAAAGTGGCAGGTTCTGATTCAAATATCAGACCAGTTCATGGACAGTAAGTCCATGAAAGGTTTATGCAAGGGTATCTCTAATCCTTACAGAATCAGAAGACATAACTCTAATATTTTTAATCTGGTGTTTATGAATGTTGGTGGAGGATCTCAGCTAGTAGTCAGCCTTACTACCACGTTCATTGGTTTGATCCACATGTCTAAACATGACAGGAAGTATTTGATCTGATGCGTATTACCTTCAGATATTAGTGAGTTGTGTTGCTTGGTCAGCTGATCAGTATGTACCAAAATTTCCCATTTTTTGGTTGTATGAAAAAAAATAATCCCTCAAGGTCTTCAGCTCACTTTATCAAAGAACACAGAGCAGTCTTGTCTCACCCAATGACACAGTAAACACCTATGCAGACTCACATGCAATCAGCTGCAACATTCTACAATGGTATGTAATGCTTTACTATGCGTGACTCATAATTATGCTATTCTTTACACATGGTAATGTCCTGGTTTGAGGTAAAACCAAACCAATTTTGTGTTCTGTAATTTTACATTTTAGTTACAACAGGTAACCAAGATAGATAATTGAGTCCCCATGATACTTGCTTTAGACCCTATAGCCAATAAAAATGTTAAGATAATCACATATATAATAATTCAGAATCTGGAAATCTGCTAGCTCCAGTTTGGTAAGATGAAAGCATTACAAATTAGTGCAGTTTCACCTAATGCTATTTAACCCTTACAAAACAATACTTGGCATCACCCTCAGGCAGATACATTCACCTCAGGAAACTGGAATTTCCCAATTAAGTTCTTTAAAGCCAGCATAGTATTAGACTTCACAGTGTGATCAATCACCTTCACGCTGAAGACATTTTGTTAGCAAAAGTATCACAGGTTGCTACAGTGGGAAATCTTTTTCAGTAGAAAAATAGAAGATACACAAGTAATTCCAGAAACACCATCCTGATGTCAATGCTGCACTTAAATTACCCTTGTTAATAACAAAATACTAAATGAGATACAGTAGAATCATGAGCTATTAATAGAATATATTATGTAACTATGAATAAATCCTAAAATGTATACAAGGAAGGTAGGAACAATGCTTACAGCTGTCTATTGCGTGAAAAATGGGAGGACAGTTCTGCAGAGGAAAACAATAGATCTGAATCTGAGTGCACAGTCTGCTAAACATGATGCCCAGACGTGCTTTAAGTAGAAAATACACCACTCGCCTAAAATAGAGGCCTTCTCTGCAGTTTCTTCTCCTTCTTCTAAAAGATGTAGGCATGGAATTGCAGAAAGTAACAGAGCAGGTGACATGTTGACCAAGAATATGCAGTTTTCTCTGGTGTTAGTTCAAGTTAGGGTTTCTTATTATTGTTTTACTTTCATATTCCCAGCACGGGATTGATTGTGTGTGTTTATGAAATCTCACTGTCTCTGGAGAGAAATCATAAACTGGGAAACTGACTGTATAAAATGATTAATAAGGAGTTAATAATTTTATTATTCACTGTTTCTCATTATCACATTGTGTTCCACAACACATTTTAACATACCAAAGTGATGACACTGCTTATACCAACGCTGTGAAGTATAAAAGCACATAGAATATCTGTACCTTGGGAATGTCAGTGCGAGGAACAGAATGATGGCTGGGGTCCAATTTGAATGTTGAAGTGTTATGACAAATAGGTTAACAAATCTGAACTAATGAGGTAAACCTATCTCCTGGCCAGCATTAATGAAAAGGTTGTTTTACAGTCTAGTTAGTAACTACAAGGTGAACTACACAGAGAAACTATATATATCTTGGCAACAACTTTATTATTTCATGAATAGAGTGTTGAGACATTATCTGCTTTAGATCTTCAATTTTATTCATTTTTCTGTGTAAGGTATATTCAACAGCCCAGAGTGTTTAATGGAACATAAACAAAAACCACTTGTGAATTACAAGACTCTCCACACAAAGTGTATTTCTATAACTTCTGATAGAGTCATGATCAGTCGCAAAGTGCAGTTTGAGTGCTTCATGATGCTAGCAAAATCTCAAGTTAAATACAATTCTTTGGTCACCCATTTTCTGATACCAGCTGTATTATAGAAACATAGTACACTATTGTTTTAGTTTGCATACTTAACACTATCATGCAGCCCAATTAAAACAGTATCTATAAAACTATACAGTGCTCCTATTGTGGATACAGCTCAAACTATCAAAACTTTAACCATTCTTTCATACAACACTCTTTTGTAATGAAAAGGCACAACAATGATCAAACAAAGTTTTATTGGTTTACTAATTCTACATGTTGGTCTTCTGACTATATGGATCAACACTCGGCCTCTAACTAAAATAATGTGTCAGGACAGCTCCACCAGGTAGTCACTCTCTATTGATCAGTTGGAGATTTTTTTAATTCTGTCTCAATACCATATTTTTGATACACTTCATAAAAAATATTCAAAATTAGCAAATTTTTTCATATTGATTTTTGAATTGTGTTCTGTCCACTGTGATTCAACCAAGCTCTTCAAGGAACTGCTTACTTCTGCATTTGTCATTAATAGCTAGAACACACTGTCCTACTTTCAGTACCAAATCTTCTTCAAGTGAAAATAAACCTTAAAAAAAAAATAAATTAAAAAAAAGTTCACCTTAAAAGATCAAGCCCACTGAATTCAGCCTGTCATCTGACTCCATTCTAATCTTCAGATTTTAATCCCTATTGTGTAATTGTCTTAGAACTTTTACTCACGTCAGTGTTTACTTCAGCTGGAAGTAATACCTCTGCATATGTTAATAATTTTTGCTTTAGCCAAAACCTTAGTTTTAAAGTACGTTCTTTCTGTCACAATGCATGTTTTAAAAAGAAGTTTTCCTTTATACTGGGCCAATTTTAGTGTTTCATTTCAAGTATTCACTTACTCCTACTCTAGTCTGAATTCTAAAATGGATGAATTGTGAGCGACTATTGCACCCTTTCTGAAATACAGTAGTAACTCACAAACTGGCCGTATTATCACAACAATAAAGATGCTAAGTTTATAAAATTTATGAAATTATATAAAAAACTTACTCATGTTAGTCATTAATGTAGACTGTACATCAAGGTTGACAGGGCAAATTCTTTTATTTCAAATGTATATTCTACATTTATCAGGTAAGGTGTACAAGATCCCTTCCATAAAATTCAAAGTTTCTTTGGAACCTGACCTTAAATCTGCCAAATTCAAAATTACAGCACCAGTATCATGGGCTGTTTTCAATAAGTAGAGCCACACTTTCCTTGTTAGAAAGATCTTTTCTTTCCTTAATGGGCTTACAGACTTCTCTAATTTATATTTCTGATGAGCCTGTAAAAACCTTCATTACATAGCCTCTTGTCTTGCACAATCTTCCTTTCATTTTCAATATACTGACCAATTTTTCAATCATTGGAAATTTGAGGTTAATCTGCTGACTTTGGTAACAGCAATCTTCTTGATTTATGTACCTCACATGCCCTCTCCTTTTCCTTGATTTGTCTTTTGGCTTTTAAATATGATGAATTCTAGGATTCAGATTTATTAAGTACTGAGTAATTTACCTTTGCCTACTATTCATTCCCCTGTAATTTATGTGATATTTCTGTCAGTTTCAGTCCAGATCTCTTTGACTTGGTCTATCAACAGAAACAGCCACCAAAATGCAGTCCAGGACAATTTTCCTGTGGGGAAAAGTGTCAGAGCTATCTATCTCAGCATCCTGACCAAAACATACCATGAGTAAATACAGCTATCAGTTCACCTTCTTCATCAGGAGCAGCTGAGGAAGCCTTTAGCAGTGATTCACTGAGTAAGGCCCTGAGCCAGGACCTGACTCAGTGAATCACTGCTAATCCACTTGCCCACAGCCAAGTACTTGGAAAAAGGGAAACCTTGCACTCATTTTAAAAAAGGTAGATAGGAGGACCCTGGCAATTACCAGCCACTCAGCCACTCTGTGTCTTGGAAGATCATGGTACTGATGCTCCTGGAAGCTATGCTAAGGCACATGGAAGACAGGGCAGTGATTCAAGACAGTCAGCATGGCTTGAGCAAGTGCCAGTCTTTCTCGATCAACTTAGTGGCCTTCTGTGATGGAGTGATCAAATCAGTGGACAAGGGAAGATCTACTGATGTCATCTATCTGGAACCTTCTCAGGCTTTGACATGGTCACCCACAACAACCTTCTCTTTAAAAAGATTTGGATTTGATGGGTTGACTGTTGAGTGGATGATGAATTGGCTGGACAGTTGCATCCAGAGGGTAGTGGCCAACAGCTCGATGTCCAGATGGAGATCACTTGTGTCCCTCAAGGGTACATACTGGGACTAATACTTTTCAATATCTTCATCAATAACATAGACAGTGGGATCAAGTGCACCTTCAGCAAGTTTGCAGGTGACACCAAGCTAAGTGGTGCAGTTGATAGGCCTGATGCATGAGATGCCAACCAGAGGAACCTGGACAGGCTTGAGAAGTGGGCCTCTTTGAACCTCATGAGGTTCAATAAGGCCAAGTGCAAGGCCATGGCAAACACTAGTATCAATACAGGCTGGTGGATGAAGAGATTGAGAGCATCTCTGCTGAGAAGGACTTGGGGATAAAGCTGGATATAAGCTGGCAATGTATACTTACAGCCCAGAAAGCCAACTATATCCTGAATGATTCAAAAGAAATGTGGCCAGCAGGTCCAGGGATGTGACTCTCCTCCTCTCCTCTGCTCTGGTGAGACTGCACCTGGAGTACTGTATTGGAGCAGATCCAGAGGAGGGCCATGAAGATGACTGGAGGGATAGAACACCTCTCCTTTGGAGAGGGGTTGAGAGAGTTAGGATTGTTCAGCCTGGAGCAGAGAAGACTCCAGGGAGACCTTATTTTAACCTTTCACTACTTAAAGGGGGTGGGCTTATAAGAAAGGTGGGGACAAACTTTTTAGCAGGGCCTGTTAAAAGAGGACAAGGGATAATGGTTTTAAACTAAAAGAGGGAAGATTTAGATTAGATATAAGGATATATCAGGAAGATATAAAGATATAAGGAAGAAATTGTTTACAATGAGGGTAGTGAAACACTGGAACAGGTTGCCTGTAGAGGCAGTAAATGCCCCATTCATGGAAACATTCAAGGTCAGGTTGGATGGGGCTTTGAGCAACCTGATGTAGTTGAAGATGGCCTTTTAAAGGTCCCTTCTAACCCAAACTATTCCATGATTCTACGATTCTACAATTTTATGATTCTATTATTCTATGAAAAGTTGAAAGGCGAACAGCATTGCTGCCTACCTGACTGTCAAATCTGGAAGCCCACTGAGGTTTGTAAAGAGTCAGCACTTCCTCAAAACTTGTCTCCACGGTCTCTTCAGATTCCAATGGCATCTCCAGAAGTCTATTCTGCAGAAGGTCTTTGCATCAGTGAGGGATACCAGTGCCTAGGGGGCCATGGTGTCATGTCTACTGTAACATGAAGTTATTAAACTTCACATCAGAAAAGATGGGTTGAATGGAAAGATGCACCTGGTAAGGAAACATCAGAGCAGTTTGAGTTTTAACAAGACAAAAAGTGCTGATTAAAACAAACTACACCACTGAAGGGACATCTTTTTTCAGACATCTCACTACTGGAAGAAACACTCTTCACTCATGAAGAAAATATTTCCCTCATTCTGGTTTACTGGAAATGTCTGGTGCTCTCTATTCTGTGTTCATTAAGAAGAAAATTTTCTGTTTAGGTTGGTAATACTTTCCCAGGAATAATTTATGTTTATGGTATCTTGAGTTGAGGATTACACAGTTTCAGATGGGAGCTTTAAAATTTTGAAGTGCCTCAGTTTCCAGAAAAGCCTATAACAGCTTCCAGCATTAGAAGCAGTATGTTTTTTTAAACTTGTTGAAGTCATTAAACTTCTTTTAGATATCTTTTCATATAAGTAATTCAATTCAGTTTAAAGAAGCTTCAAAGCACTTACTTGACAAAATGTGTACTTTAAATATCAAAAATTCATCCCCCGCCAAACTGTGTAACTCATCTTCAAATGAAAAGAAAATTAGGTTCAGTTTTCCAGAGGAAGGTAGTTAACTTGAAAACTCAGACTCTGGCTATTAGGTAATTACTTAGGGCTTTCTAAGAAGATTAATTGACTGCAATGCCAATGAAGTAGAGCTGTTATTTATTTCCTTCCTTCCTTCCTTCCTTCCTTCCTTCCTTCCTTCCTTCCTTCCTTCCTTCCTTCCTTCCTTCCTTCCTTCCTCCCTCCCTCCCTCCCTCCCTCCCTCCCTTCCTCCCTTCCTCTCTTTCTCTTTCCTTCCTCCCTCCTTCCCTCCCTCCTTCCTTCAAGTATCTAATACTTTTCTTATGTTCATATAATAATTAATATTTACATTTAATATTTACATTCTCTTCTCAATTAAGAACGGGATAACCTGATTCAAAATCAACTGAACTCTCTCAAAAATACTTTCTGAATATCTGTGATTTGTCTTTGAGAATGAAATTTCATCCAATTTTAAGAAATCTTTTCACTTAAGTATAATTTGCAGATTACATCCTCAAATAGGATAACTGTCTTCTTTAATTTATCTCATTTTGTAAAATACTGTTTCAAATGTGAGAAGAATGAATGAAGATGTTGTGCATTCCATTTCAAAAGCACAGTCACAGTTTAATAAATCTGCTTTATAAAAATAAGTATGGCCCTTCTCTTTCTCACGTTCTACAAGAAAGCAGAAATCTGCACTCTTTTAGGAACAAGAGAAGCCTTTCTGCAGCTTTCCTCTGCATTACTGGATGATGTTCATATGTATTTGCTGGAGTCAAAAATTTGTAAACATATAGCTTTTACACATCTCTTCAAACTGAAAAGAAAAGCAAGAATTATAGTACAAAAAGAGGAGATAATGATTAACCCTTCTTAGAACTTACATGCACAAGAATAAAAGGTGTTTTGGAATTACGAAGGAACTATATAGGTTCACACTAGTCAAAACAGACCAAAAGAAAAAGAACAAGCACTGCTTTAGAGGGACCAGAAAAGTTTAAGGCTAGTTTTTCTGCTGCCATTATATTTGCAGATGAAATTCTGTAATTTTAGTTGTAGTCATAGTTTTGGGGACAATTGTGGTAACATATACCTAAAAAAAAAAGTGTAAAGAATAACGATTATTAATAATTTGGGAAATACACAAACAATAGGTCATCACTGGAAGTCATTTATCAAAAAGACTTTCCTATAAGCACAAGTAATAGTCCAAGAATAAAAGAATTTAGGTTACACTGTACAATTTGGTGTCAGAATGTGCTTTGGAAGTCTACAAATTACATGCAAAATTTGTTCTAAATGTGATAATGCATCATACGCAAAAGTTAAACATGAGTAGTTACAACATATTCCTAAGCACCTAAGGACACATTGCCACTAACATTGTTCAACATACTCAAAATCTTTCAAGCATAGGTATGAACAATACAGTTCAGTGTTTTTATTTCAGACTTTAGAGTCCCTATTTCTCATGAATCATTCTTCAAAATACGAAGAATCAGCTTGTAATACATTGATTATTTCTTCTCTTTTAACAGGGAAGGATGTGTGCTGGGAATCCCTTAAAAATTCAGAACTTGTGGCAGCCAGCTATTCTTTTAAGTATTTTATAAATAGGTTAAGTATATTTTAACAAAGAAATCCATATAAAATATTTACATTTAGATTTAGAAATTCTTATTCATATGAGTAGGTACCTATGCTCACGTTCATATACAGAAAATCCCTAAGCAGAAAACTGCTCAAAAAATATACTGTAATAGTGGAGTGATAGATTTCACAATTGACTGGTTGTATTTGCAATAAAAGTAAGCATTCTTTGGTTGTGAGCACATTGGGAAAAAGTCTATTGTGTAAATTCCCTTCAGAAAAAGATCAACCACTTTATAACTTTTGATTGTGTGCTTAATTAATTTAGTAATTAAAGGTGATAGTGACTTTAACAATCACATACTCTTTACATCAAAGTTATCCTTTGGGACTAAGCCTATTCTCCATCACTCTCAATATCTTTTCCATTTCTCTTATGCTCAAACCTCATTACCTCTGGCGGGGTGGTGGCACAGTGCAGCAATTTTCACTTACACTTTATCAAATATCCCCAACGGGCAAACATTAGTTCTCTCATGAGTTTGAAGGAGGTGTGTTTGCTAGAGTTTGATTATCCATCAAATTTTTCCCCAAAGCTGTAGGAATAACCTCCATTTTATAAGTCATTCATGAGAAATTTGTTGCCCAATGAAATCTGGAGAAGAGATGTATAGTTGAACAGTTCTTGAGAGATGTGTGTTTCTGTGAGGTTTATTTTCTTTACTTTCTTGTTATTTTGAGAAAAGAAATATTTAGAGTTTCACAAGAAGAAATACAAGCATTTGTATTTTTAGAAACTTTTCTACTGTGTACAGTCTTGTATGTTTGTTCAGATTGAATACTGAATGAAAACTGGGCCACAGGGACAAAGATGTGGCATCAGTTTTGGAAGTGGATAACCAGTGTCTTGTACAATATACTACAGACTGAGACTATTTACATTTTAACTGCATCTATTTCATAATTCTTAACAAGAAACCTCTCAGTTTTTGTAGTGGATAAAAAGTCCAGGAGGATTCAAGGAGAGTCTTGAATACAACTGTGCATTATATACACTTATGTCTTTCCATATTTGTTGGAATTTCACTTGCTTTGTCTGTTAAAACACAATATGAGAAGACATGTAAGGAAGGTTCTGCCCTACAAAATTATTTGGCCCAAGAACCAAAGACTACTTACTGCGTAAGTCTAATCTCTGTGGACAGAACATTGCGAATGCCTGGAGCTTCAACTGTTTCTTCAGCAGAACTTATGGAGAAGACAGTGTCTGGTTACTTTATAGCTGAAATAGCCCTATTATGGCCCCAGTGTAGAGGTTATGGAACCCTTTTGAAAATGGAAATTTCTAAGGGTGTTTAAATTATATCTGATCCTTGAACATTAGGAATATTATAGTTTTCTAGGTACACACTGTAGTTTTTTGAAGGGCAAGTTCTTTGCTATTGAATCATCATCTAGAAATCTCATAATTGTCTGGTTTCGTCTGTTGTCAGGTTGTCTGATTGTCTGTTTTTTTTTCAGGGAATTTCTGCACTGTCCTGTATGTGATATGTTGTCTCAGGCCCATCTGAAAGCTGAGGCTAAGCAAAAATGTAACAGCCAACCTGGTAAGTGCAGTTTCTTGCCATCATTCTTTATGATTTTCATTGCTGTCTGTTGGTTTCCAGCTAGAACATAAGGTGGTATTCAGAAGAAAGGAAAACTAAATAGCCTGAGAGATGCCTATATAAATAAACACTATTCTTTCCTACAAAGCTATTCAAAGTCACTTTGCTTTTAAAGGATTGGAGAGATTGCTGACCTTCTGTTTACAAGGAAGCAGAACTCCATATCCTTTTCATGGTAACAATATAACATGAATTTGTTCATTTTTGTTGCAGAGTTGGATGGGGAGGTGAAGCTGAGATGGTGAAGGGAAATTAGTTGTTTACAGCATTTTGCTAAACATCTGAGTTTTGTCAAGTTTGCTTCAAATTTATCATTTTCCTTACTGTAACAAAAAATTTCAAAAATTACCTGAGGCAATTTACAATCAGGGACCAGGGTTTTTCTTTCCCGTTCCCTCTTTTTTAGTATGTAAAATCTAAATAAATAAATAAATAAATAGAACTAATCTCTTTGTGGTTACATGTGGTTCCATTCTTGTCTGTATGGGCTTTTGATATATACCTTCAAGGCACAGAACTTGTAAGTCTTGAGGGGGGGGGATGATAATTTCAATTCATTTCCTTTCCTTTAATTTAATTTAATTTAATTTAATTTCATTTCATTTCATTTCATTTCATTTCATAGCTTTTATCTGTCTGTGTATACAGGCTAAACTTCCTTTGCCTTGGTCACACTTTTGTTTTCCTCTGGTGTTTGATTTTGCTGTATCTGCATTTATTCGATAACCTGTGGCTTCAACATGTTTTCCTATCTGGCAGAGGTTTCGTTGATTTCTGCCATATGTTGGTTTATATCAGATTATTTCTTTTTTGCCAACTTATTGTTTTTAGCTGATCAGTTTCCATACTGGAGCTGTTATATCTTTTCAGGTTGTTTTTGTTGTTGCTGTTGTTTGTTTTGTTTTCTTCCTGTCTTTCAGCAATTATATTTTTTCTCCTGGTTTTAACTCTTGCTTTTCTGCAGTGCCGAGTGTGGACACAACTTATCACATGGGATAATTCATTGTGGGCAATATGCTTGACTAATATGATTAACAGTGAAAATGCACACATGGTTTGACATGAATGAGTGGATAGATCTATGAATAGTCTTTCTTAATACAGACACTAACTTTTCCTGTTTTATTTGTTTTCCCGTGTTTCCTGTCACTTCTGTGACACAAGTCAACTCATTCAATCTTTTTTTGCTCAAGTTTCTGTGCAATGAATTAATAAAAATCAATGTAATGTTAAAAACTGGCATATTAAAATAGTGATATAAAATTCACACATTTTATCAGGAAAGGTTGGTATTTTATATATGTGTCCATCTGTGTAGACATATATGATATTTTATTTCATTTCTTTTTCATAACATTTTCAGAAAAAATACCCATTTAATTTCTTTTCTGTAAAGTGTGACTATTATAATATTATCCTCATTTTAGTTACAATCAACTTTTGAATGTTTTTAGTAAGGCTGCCATTGCAACACCTATACTACAGCTAGGAACTCTGTTTTCAGAAATTGCCTGAGCCAGCTTTAGTTTACTGGTTGTCAATAATATTATCAGTGAAGCAGCTTGATCTTGATCAAGGCTGGTGGCCATGCTGCTCAGTGATGATTCATTTGGAGAGAAAATCTGTTTTGCTAGAGCTATCCTGCTCTATATAGGCTATGCCTGAGTTGACAGGTTGTTCTCTGGTTGTTCATTCATTGTTTCACATTCTTTTTGTGACAGTGTGTTTAGCTCTTCCTCTCCATTCCCTTGTTACTTCTGACAGTATTTTAAAGGCAGCCAAGGTTTTTGCTCTATAAACAATGTACATTGCTCCTTGCCTCAAAAAACTTAAAACCACAATTTTCCTTTTAAAATATGTACTAACTCTGCATTTTGTGAGCAATTTTTTCAGATAGATGTAACATTTTTTATTAAACAACCAGTTACCTTAGAATCCATTCTTCTTATTGTAACCCCTACAAGAAAATTCAGTTGGAGTGCAGTTAAAACAGCTTAAATATATTTCTCTACAAAAATACATTAAATATATAACAAAAATAGACAATATGTAAGGTAATAAAAATCAATTATACAGTATAAATAATTTGGAACACTTTAATTCTCCCAGTATTCCTTTAAGAGTATGTCCATAATTATTCTTTCTTGAATCTGTTACACTTGCAGAGCCAATTACTTTGTTTGTTGTAACTACAGGATTTGCATAATTTCCTCAGCCTGCTGAAATATCAGTGCAGTTATATTAAACCTCTTGATTAAGATTTGGTTTTGGCCTAAATCAATACAACAATAGGAATTTCTACAAAAAGGAATAACTTCTGACATGAATTGCTTCACCTGCAGGCTTGTTCAGAAAAGCTCATTTTTTATAGAACTCTTTTATCAGATGATAACATGAATGGCTTTTTACTCTTTGTGTATGTGTGTGCACACACGTGTGCACCTGGTTTCATGGAATTCAGTCTAATGTCCTTACATTTTCCTCAGAATTGTGCTATCAAAGAAGTACCGTGGACTTGCATTTCTTAATTGTAGTTTTTGTAACATGATTTTGGTTAATATTTAACAGGAGTCTACACATATCTGTCCCTAATATTTTTTAAAAAGACTAAACTAAAATTTTTTAACTCTTCCGATTTTCGATATTGTTATTCATGTTTTGTCTTTACACTTTTCAGAGATATCTGACAAATGGACAAAGTATGAGGAGAAAAGATGTATTACACTTTTTTCAGAATGGAATTTACAATGCAGAAAAAGGAAATCCTGATGCTACAAAGTCTTGGTTCCACAGTTAAGTGTACAAGATCAACTGAAAAAAAAAGTGTTAATATTGTGATACTACTCCATAGAAACTGCATTAGGCTTTGATAAGTATCTCTTATGGATCTTAACTCATCATGACTCTTCTTCGTTATTAATTCCTGGTGAAGAGGATTGTGGTCTACTGCATTATGTGAGCAAATGTAGATTGTCTGAGTTAAAATAAGTGGACTGTATCACTTTAATTAGTCATTCTTTCTAATGGGGAGTATGATGGCCAGCACAGTATGACATCTGACAGAGCTCTGTCTCATCAAGAAATGAAATTTGAAAATAACTTTGAATTACCTAAGGTAATCAAATAATAGATTAACTTGAGGTTATTATTGAATCTTTTTTAAAAACTGCTTTTTGGTTCTAACTGCCATTTGCGTTACACTTGGGAGTGGAAGGAGACATGAGAAAATTGATACCCGTTATTTTTCAAGATGGTGTAGAATGGGTCATATTTGCCTGCCTGTTGTTTCAATACGCTAATTCTAGATCCACATTTCTACTTTTGTACCATAATCTACTGAACTTCAAAGCTGTTTCTTTATTTAGAAGGCACTATATATGAATGGACTTTTAGAACTAATGAGGTAAGTATTTTTGCTGGTGTCAAGGATGTGAAAATAATTCTGTCCCAACTCTTCCTGTCTGCATGTACTGGTATTATATATAATCAATATGCAGAGTTTGGCAAACTATGATCTCAATCAGTTTTTAGAATTTTGTTTTCTTGGTAAATTACAAAAAAAAAAAAGTCAAAGTAATATGCAGAGAATTTGAACCTTGAATTTAACCTGCATCAGTGAAAAGGATTATCTTCTTAAATAATCCAATCCAGCAGCTGACTGCCATCAGAATCAACAGTCCCATTCCTCTTTCCTCTTTTTTTCTTAGCTGGTGCTGGGACTTACTTGGTTCTGTGGTAAACTGAATGCTATGTTGGACAGAGTTTGGAGCTTTTATTGGCTGAGGGACCTCAACCAGATCATTAATAGACAATGGGCATCAACACTTTTAATGGTTTAGGATTTCATAAGGCAGAGTTTCATACAGAAAAGAATATCACAAGAAGATAGGGAAGATCTATTTTTCTCTTTGTCGTTTTTTACTCCTGTTACAAAGAAACCTATTGTGAGGCTGCCTTATCCTGAGAGGAAAAGTTAAATATTGACCAGCTAGCTCATACTGTCTTGTGGAACTGTCATGTGGCATTTAGGAGAAAGGCAGACTAATGTATATTTTTACAGGACGTCTTACTTTCTAGGGACTCAAACTGGTGTGGTTTTTATTCTTTGAATAAATGACCCCAACTAGTTTATTTGCTTTCATGTGAGAATCTTAAAGAACAAGCCATTGGAGCACTCAAATGCAGTCTTCCTTTTCTTCCAGATTATTCTTTTATTTTAGTTATAAAATTTTTGCTTTGTTTGTTTTTCCAGTTGAATAGTAAAATCTTCTAAGATAATGTTTCTATTTCAGTTGCTCCATTTAAAACTGTTCAGTCAGTTATAATTCATGTCTTGTTGACAGAACAAAACTTTGATTGCAACTTGATCCCCCACATTCGGTACAAGTGTGATGGTGTTACATTCTGTAATGGTGTGAGGACAGAGGCAACTCCTAAAATCCTATCCTAAAATGTGCCATAAATCAAAATCCTTGGATTGCAAAAAGGTCATTAGTGCAACATTCATTTTATTTTAACAAGTACAATGTGTTGAGTGTTTTCCTCTGCGTTTTCAGAAACAAAAAGAACCTCAAACGAGATTAAAATACTGAAAGGTAACATTCAAATGATAACAGATTTGGAAAAAGGAATTTTAAAACTATGAATCTAGTTTCAGATTAAGTTCAGAATTTATAAAGTTAATTCCAGTGACTTATTTGAATCCAAGCAACTATAATATTAATTCAAAAATTAATTTATTGATTATAAACTGTTTAGAATGTTAATACATTATTTTGCCATTTATTCTTTATACAAAGGATGTCATTCTCCACTGAAGAATAACTGAATGGTATTCAGGAGCATAGATCCTCTGTGTTACAAAGAGTCTATTTTTCTGTGTCAACAATATCTTTTGACAAAGGTGTTTTGTATTCAACTTTAATGAGCACTATGGTCTTTTGTTCTTTTGAAAAACAGGCAGTTTAATTTTATGCTTTTGAATAGACTTAATATTGAATCTTAACTTTTAGTAATAAGGATGAACTTTGGTTTTGGAGTATCCATATATTTTTCCAAAACATTTTCCATCTGGTTTATGAAGGATAAGGTAGATCTCTAGATAATAAATTCAGTCTTAAACCAGATTTCTGAAGAACTGTTGTACATGTGTTTCATTTACACAGTTGTTTTGAATATACATGTAGTGTTCTTATGGACTTAAATTCGTCACTTTCATTACAAAACAAAATTTGCTTTCACTCAAATTCTTAATTTTCATTACAAATAGGGATCTTGGAATTTATCACCTGTCCTCTAACAGTGGAGGAAAAAAAAGGAGTTGTTTCATTAATTGCAGAATTATTTGACTGAGCCTTAAAATGGAAAGTAAAACTTCCTCCCATCCCATCCCCAGCATGACTGGCTGCTTTGGAAGTATGTGAGAAACATTTCTTACATATGGAGTTAACAGATGAAAAGGAAAAGCAGGAAAGTTGTAAATACTTGAAATTTTGACATAATATTAGTCTCTCTTACTAACACAGGCAAAAAGTCCCAGATCATTTTAGATCAAAATTCTCATATGATATAAGCATATGCTTCTCAGATGACATAGATGTGCCCCTGAAAGACTTTTAGTTTCTTTGTGTCTCTCTCATATTCTCTTCTTCAGCTTGGTTTTGTTGACTTCTCTTCAAAGTACTGCAGATGTTAAAAAACAAATCTACTTGGTTTTATTCCATAGAGTGGTAATACATTTAAAATTATTTGCATACTATGGCATAACCTAAATTAGTCATTCCAGTTGTTAACAGTTGACTTTTCCATTAAAAAAGCTGTTATTGTGAAGAAAGAGCTAAGAGAAATAACTGTACTGAATTATGCCATGAACTTTAGTAGAAAGCAGAGGCTTATTAACTATGTCTTTGAAACAAAATCTTGAGAGTTTAATGTTTGATACATTATTCTCCAGGCTGCACTACTAAACTAAATTAATTCACCTCCGAATGCTGATATGGGGTATTCCATGAGTAAAAATATTTTAAGTAATAATACGCCTCTTTCCTTTAATGCCAGATAATGTTTATTCAGTTTTAAACATAGATTTTCTACAGTCTTGCAGTGTAATGTAGCCAGTTGTTGGTGTGAGGTTTATTTATAATGGTAACTCCATAAAGTTTCCACACCTTTCATCATTTTCAACTTTGACTTTATGACAAATAGTTTAGTTTACAAAAAAACTGCATTTCGGTTTGTTCAAGCACTAGCAGGGCTAATAAAATAGAAGTATATAGTGTCACCGTTCAGTAGTGTAACATTCTTTACATTGTCATCATTTGGGTTTCAATTTGTGAGCACTTGCACATATACTCCACTTTGAGCTCTTGAGCTGAACTCTAACATTTGGTAGAAAAAGAACAGAACTCATTTTTTTCAGGGTAGCTTGGATCTAAATAAGTAGGAGGTCGTGTGTAATAGTAAAGTCATGTAACTATTCCTGCAGTTCAAAACTTAGAGAAAATCCTATTAACTATTTCACTGAAAACAGAATTCTGAAGATTCAGTCGCAAATATTATATGCAATTGCTTTCCGTGGTAGGTTGGGCAGTATATGGTTATACCATACACTAAGAGGCTTTAAGACATTTTGCTCTGTGACACCTTTGTAGTGTTGATGTTATTTTCTGACTTTACTATCAATTTTGTATGGACTTGAATTAATTTACCTAACCTCCTGAGTTAGCAGCTCAATTGCATGTTATGAGAAGAAATATGGATTTAAGTAAATACAAACCAAATAGTGTCTTAGTAAGAAAGATAAATGATCTGACAAAGAAGTAATTAAAACTAAACCAAAACCAAACCAAAAAACATTGCTTAAATTATCTTGTATAATTCAGTTGCATATAATTCAAAGGAAAAAATAATTTATTGTTTCTTACTTGAGAACAAAACAGCAACTCTGTATTGATTAATCCATTTTATCAGTACATATAAGACATATATAAGCCCTCCAATTGGAAATAATTATATTGAAACAACGATGTTTAACCTCTTCACCTTGAAATTAAATTTAAAGAACCTCACAGAGGTACCAGAAAATTGACTTTCCAATAGAACAATTTCACAGTTGTTTTTGTAGGTTTGTGTTAGTTTGCAAATATTGAATCCAAATTGCTTTCTTAGTTAAAGCTAATAAAATAAAAATATTGCCATAGTTTTGTTCTGAGCTGTTGCCAACCTGTTAAGCTCAACATATGCTGACTAGTGATTTATTGGAAATATTACCAATGATGGCAGACAATATTTTGCTTAAGTTTATTTTCTTAAATGTCAGCAGATTTAATATTAAATACTATTATGTATGCAAATACCAAGAAAATGTATGTATTCAAGCTCTACTCCTTAATAATTATATTATACAGGGCTGTCAGTTCATAAAATTTGTTCCAAATGTTTCCATCTATTTTCTGAAAATATCTAAGTAACTCATGTTAGAAAGGTTAACTAGAATAAGAACTTAACCTTTTGGGGTTTTTTGTTTGTTTATTTTTTTTTTCTTTTTTAAATCTAGAAAAGAATAAGATAATCTTCTTTATCCCTACCTTAAGACAATATATATTCAAATAGGAAGTGTTAATATTTTGGTTATTTAGGGGATATATCTGCTCAAGAATCAAAAAGCAATGAAACAAAAAACACTACTGAAAATGAAACCAAAGGCACTAAGAATAGTGGAGGGTTTACCAAGAACTCATATTATCTGCTCTGTGCTAAAGAAGACAGAAGACTGAATGACAAAATTTTTAATCTTACTGCGAATTACTAAGTGCTAAATGCTGTACTGGTGATTAAGGACTGTGTTTCTGCTGCCCTAATTAAAGCCATACAGATGCAAAAAATCTATAAGCTGTTATTTTCTCTTACTATTTTATAACCAACTAATACATTTATCAAAAAGTTAATTTTCTTCCCTTTCCTCATCATCTGAAGCTGTAGTAGTAGACTACTTACCAATAAATTCTTTTCTTTCTTACATACCATAACTTTGAGACTCATCTTTGCTCAAGCTGCAGTATATACCATGTACTGCATAACATATCCTGGGTCAAGTGTGAATGATCATGCTGCCATATACTGCACAGGATACACAGAGTGGTTTAATAAACTATGTAGGTGAATACTTAGACTGAAGTTTCTCCAACACCACATGGAAGCAAAACTCAAGCATTCCTATGAGCCAGTTTGTTTAACCTTAAAGTACCATTTCCCTAAAAGCATTCAACCTTGGTATATCAGGAAGGAACCTGATATAAGAATGACATTTTAATTTGAGCAATCCAGATAATAAAAACTGACAAACTTCTGTTAATTAAATACTTCTGCCTCCTCAGCTTTTGCATTGCATGTCTTCCGTATCTTCCACTTATTTCAAGCCTATCTTATAGACCCTGAGTAGACTCCAGTTTCTAAGTTCAGTTCTTCAGCAAACCTAAAAGCAATGGGATGATAGTATCATTTTGCTAAACCTAGTAGTGACCAAGTTTAAATAAAAGCTTAATTGTTTCACTAACTTATCTTATTGCTAAATAAGAGAGTTGCCAGATTTCCATGAAAAGCACAAACAGATGAGTATATAGTGAATGTATAAAATACAGGGACTGTCTAACAGTCTGCATCAGTGTAGGGAAAAAACAGCAAGAATCTCAGTATCTTTTGTTTCACAGTATATACATAGCAGGTATATAGGATACATATGTAACTTCAACTTACATTGGATATTTAGAGGCAGCAATTGGTACTCCAGGATGTGTTAGCTATTTCAATCACTATTCCCTGGTTTTGCTACTTTTTTTTTCATTTTCTTTTTCTTTTCTTTTTTTTTATTTTTTTTTTTTTTTAGTTTTTAAAACATTCAATCTGAGCTTGTTGATAAAACAACCAACTAAATGAAAAATCAAACACACTCCCCCCCCTTCTCCCCCCTAATTAACCAGAAAGTATCAATAGGTGAAGAATAAAAAAATGGCTAAGGAATGTTGCACATGACTAATGAATACATACATTTCAAAGACTTACCATTTCTGAAACCTTGTCCTGGTTTCTGCGTTTATCAGACTTCTCCTGATTTCTGAAAGATTCAAAGATTAAGTATAAAATTAAAACCAGTACTTATTGTTACAGTAATTTTTCTAATCTGACTTTTTAATTAAGAAAAATTAATGAAATTGAAAGTCACTGGAATTTTCAGAAGTCAATATTAACGCATTTCTAAGATTTGTAAAATAAGAAGGAGATGCAGCAAATTTTAAAAAAGGAAAGCTTTCATGGTGAAGTTAAAAAACCCACTAATTTAATATTTGCTCAAGCCTGAAAATTCCATGGAGACCTTTTTTGTTAAAGTGATTAGAAAGGTATATAGTACTGAGTGAATCTTGCTTGGATCTAATGAGTCTAAAATATATCTCATCAGTTTTGACCCATACTGGCCAAATCTCTCATGACCAAATCTTTCATGTTAAAATGCTACAACACTAAATGGCCAAGAATTTGTTAGAGAAAAATGCAGAAAATGCAGAAAATGCTGAAGCAAGTCCATAGAAAGGCAATGAAGCTGGTGAGGGGTCTGGAGAATAAGTTTCATGAGGAGAGGCTGAGGGAACTGGGGTTGTTCAACCTGGAGAAAAGGCTGAGGGGAGACCTCATTGCTCTCCACAACTACCAGAAAGGAGGTTGTAGAGAGGCGGGGTTGGTCTCTTCTCCCAGATCACAGCTGATAGGACAAGAGGAAATGGCCTGCAGTTGCAGCAGGGGAGGTTCAGATTGGATATTAGGAAAATATTTTACACTGAAATGGTTATTAAGCATTGGAATGGGTTGCCTGGGGAAGTGGTTGAGGCACGATACCTAGAGCTATTAAAAAGACAGGTTGGCACACTGCTTAGTGACGTGGTTTAGTGATGATTTTTTAGCACATTTAGTTTGATGGTGCGACTAGGTGATCTTAAAGATCCCTTCCAACCTAGACAATTCTATGATTCTATGATTCTAAGTGGTTTATAATCTAGAAAAATCTTTCTGTGACAAATCTTAGGGCTACTAGTAGAGCAGGTGCTGCAATTCTGTATTATTGCTGCCTGTGCTCTCAAGGTCGATAAACAAAAGACTACAGTATTGTTAAGAAGGTTCACGTATATTTTGTAAAGGTAAATAAGTTCCTAGGTAACTATACAGGGTAGTCACTACCATGAAAAAAGCCTGTCATTTGCCAAGAATTACTGCAAAGCTCAAGAACTTAGTTTCCCATATATTTAATTATATATTTCAAAATTACTGTATGACAAAATGCAGGAAACAATAAACATCTCAGTGACATCTCTACCATGACTGTGCATGCAGGTTAGGTAATCATATATGCAATTTCTAGGTAGGTATAGACATAGTCTAATGCATGTGCAAGAAACTGATTTATGTGCACAGCAGGTCCTACCTTTTGAAAATGTGTGTTTAATTTCAATATCATAAAATAGCATCAAAAAAAGAACATGGTGGGCTTTAGCTCTCTTTGGCACCACATTGTACAACACATGAGATGGAAGCACTAATGCTAGCAGAGAAGTCCACTTTGAGTATCTCTTTCTTTAAGTAACATAAGAAAGAAAATGTTAGAATGTGGAGATAGTTACCATTGAATGTATAGTCTTGATCTTATAGACACTTAAATTAAACTCTCTTAAACTCTCTTTGGTCTCTCTTATAGAGACCAAAAATTAAAGTCCAAAAGAGGCCAGTGACTATTTAAAGGAAATTTATCTTAATCGTTATCACACAGTTCCTCAATTAATTTTAATTATCATTTTTAACAGAAAGGCTCATACAGCCTACAAAAATCAGATTCTTTCTGACTAACAAGCAGCCCCCAAATCCTTATTTCTCTATATATTAGAGGATGAGACAACCCCTGTTAACATAACTAAGAAACATACTGATCTGTCCCATTTGGTATCGCTGTTGCTCAGAATTGGAAAAAAGATACACTGCAGATGAAACAATGTCTGCTAAATGTAGCATCTTTTTTTCCTCAAATATAGCCTTATAAACTTAAGAAAACAGTCCTTTCTTTGATGATAAAGTGAATATCTTTGATAATACTCTTTAAATTCCACAGTCATCAAAAGGACATAACAACAACAAAAATAAGTAAGGGAATGTCTCTGCGAGGATCTAAATTACAGGGTACCCAAACACATGAAATTAACTGAATTGTAAGAAAACATCTTTCTAGATCCTGTCAGAATTATGTGCTCTCATAACTGTGATAATGTTTATGAAACAAAACAGGTAAAGAAAGACATGCTACAGGCTTACTATTTTAATGACTAGAAAACCACAGCAAAATAATATAGGAATGCTATGCTGTAAATCATGCCTTAAAACTCTTTAAAAAAAATGATAACATGCATATTTTAGTCAGTTACATTGCTCTGACAGAAAAGCAAGGTACCTCATCCATGTGAATGTGTCTATGCTGTACCATGAACTAGTTCAGCAGTTACATCTTTTATGTATTCAACAAAATGAAAGCAATAATAAAAGACTAGGTATGTATTTCCATAGTATCTGTGAGATTGCTCACATGAGCAATATAATCACTGGGCATTGGTTCTTAATGACGTTCTCTTCTATTATTCCATTTTTCCTTAGTTTAAAAATGAATCCCATCAACTTAATTTACACTCAGTGACAGTCAGACCTTGGCTTTGAAGGGGGATCTGTGATGATTTTTTCTTAAATGTGACGCCCTTCCTCAGCCTTTACTGAAGAATCCACTGTATATTTGTATTTGCTCTGTTTTATGATATACTATGATATACAGTGCTACTCCTCACACACAGTCAAGGACTACGTATGATTAATTAAGGGTTTTATTACACAGTGAAAGACTCCACAAAGAGTAAACAGTAGCGCACACAGAATAAACACATAGAGCTCTTCTTCTGCCACTTGTTTATAACTCCTGAAAAATGTACCTAACAATCACAGAATCACAGAATCACAGAATCACGGTGGTTGGAAGGGACCTCAGAGATCATCAAGTCCAACCACAAAA
>JAOTQQ010000019.1:56509595-56593641 GCA_026546715.1 Gallinago undulata | reverse complement strand
TTGCCCCTTGTCCTATCATCTGTAACTTGGGAGAAGAGACCGACCCCCGCCTCTCTACAGCCTCCTTTCAGGTAGTTCTAGAGAGCGATAAGGTCTCCCTTCAGTCTCCTCTTCCCCAGATTGAACAACCCCAGCTCCCTCAACCTCTCCTCATAAGACTTGTGCTCCAGACCCTTCACCAGCTTCGTCACCCTTCTCTGGACCTGCTCCAGAACCTCAATGTCTTTCTTGTGGTAGGGGGCCCAAATCTGGACACAGTACTTAAGGTGGGGCTTCACCAGTGCCGAGTACAGGGGGACGATCACCTCCCAGGCCCTACTCACCACACTGTTCTTGGTACAGGCCAGGATGCTGTTGGCCTTCTTGGCCACCTGGGCACACTGCTTGCTCATGTTCAGCTGACAGTCGACCAGAACCCCCAGGTCCTTTTCTGCCACACAGCTCTCCAGCCATTCTTCCCCGAGCCTGTAGCGCTGTCTGGGGTTGTTGTGACCGTAGTGCAGGACCCGGCACTTGGCCTTATTGAACCTCATGCCGTTGGTCTCAGCCCATCGATCCAGCCTGTCCAGATCCCTCTGCAAAGCCTCTCTACCCTCCAGTGGGTCGACACTCCCACCCAACTTCGTGTCATCTGCAAATCTGCTGAGGGTGTTGCATTTTCTACTAGTAGATGTAATATAGCACATGTTTAACAGCAATTGAAAGTGATGGAGAGCTACATGGGAAAAAAATGCATTAAAGAGCAAATTAAGTATTTCTGCATTGTTTTTCCAAAGCTATCAGTGATGGCTAATCTATCGCACTCTGTAAGTGCGATATGCAAAAACATTTTGGTTCATATTGGTTGAAATCCATGAAAGTAGACTGACTTACAGAGGCAGACGCTATGAACATTTGCTGAAGGAGTAATATATGGGACTGCTCTCAGATGGTATGAGGTTACCACAGCGATATTACCATCAAAAAGAAAAATTACTGAGACAAAAGTCAGAAGTGTTGCATTTCTCCAAAGGAGGTGGAAGGGCACAAAATTTTCAGGTCTCTGGAAGAAAAAGGAGGGAAAATGTATATGTAAATTAATTTTTACTTTAGCAGTTGGCTCTTTGTTTTTATTTGTTAACCCAAATTAAATTATTTGCAGTTGGCCTGCCTGATAGAAAAATTAACAATGTCTGTTGACATGCTTTCCAGCCTTTTGGTTTTTGTTGGGTGTTTTCTTGGTGTTTTTTTTTTTTTTTAAAGAGCTGGTAATGAAACATGCACAATATGCATGTTTGTGATGTATGTGTGTCTTCTTTGCCAGTCTCAAGTAATTCCACTTGAAACCTGTCTGTATTAAAAGAATATGATCTTCCACATTGTTAATAACAGAAGCATATTAAGTGGGACAACTTCTAAATAATTACTGGACAACACCTGGTGTCTGGAATTTGTTTCTACACCTTAAAAAAAGGCTTCATAAACAAACTTCTAAATTTTTGCATTTATTCTGCGTCTCTTATTTTAATGGGCAAAGGGAAATGGGAAAAATGAGCTTATTTTCTGCATTTTTTTTTAATCACAAGAAGAGTTTGTTAAGGAAGATCCAAATAAATTGAAAACTTGTTGCTGTGCCTGATAGGTAAAGAATATCATTTTCCTGGGTGTAATCTCTTCAATAATTAAGCTATCACTTAAGCAATGTGTGGTCACAAAGGGTCTGCATATTTTCTTGAGATCACCATTGTTATTCTGATTTCCAGTAGCATAGCTCTAATCTAGTATTTTAGTAAATACTGGCTTCTGTGAAGATCTTTGTGTTACACCAGCCACACGATAGTTTAATGGATAGGGAAGAATATTCAAGTAAAACAGCTCCTTGAATGATTATGCAGGCCTCAGTTTGCTGAGAAAATGAAACTTTGTAATAGAAGATGTTTTTCAGGTTCTGTTGCTGTCTGAATTTTTTTGCCTCTTTCTTTCTAAGTCAGGGTCATGCTTATCAACTGAATTTATTAATGAAATTACCTGAAGGAAATAGATACAGCTTTTAAGGAATATGTACACACATGCCAAATATTGTCTTAACTACCACTACCATTTTGTATTACTGTTAATTATTTTTTATAAAATATATCAAAGGCTTTCTGGTTCTCTGCAGATCCTTAAAACTTCAGGAAAATCCAAGAAGAATTTATGCAAGGCACTGTTTTCGGTTAACCACTATCTATACATTGGAGTGGTGGTGGTGTTTGGTTATGTTTATGAGAACTAAGGGACTCAGGGCCACAACCATACTCGTATAGCATTTCTTAAGAAGTTTTTACTATCAATTCTGAGAAGAAAAGGACAAGCTTCATATAACTCAGCAACAAGCTTTTCTGACCCATTTCAGAGGAGACAGCATCCTTCTGCTTCTCTAAGGACAGCAACTCTTTATACTGTCAGATATTTTCTGCATCTCTTCCTCTTAAAGACTTTGTATTTAAAAATAAACCATTTAAACTCATCCTTCTGGCCTAGGAGACTTTTTGAATCTGCCACACAGGAATCTGGCCTCTGGCTTGATTCCCAACACCTGTGCTTGATTACCTTCCAGACCAAGGGCCTGTCATTCTCCTGGGCCTTCAGGGACCTGTTATAAGCCCTGATATACAAATATTTTTGATCCTCAGCTCTTCCTCAGCTTGTCTCCACAAGCTCCGACTATTAAAAGGTCTATGGCATGCTGTTGAGTGATATTAAACCGGTTAGTAATATGTAGTAATTCTCAGGTTTGGTTTTTTTTTTTTTTCTAGACATACATGGACATCTAAACAGCAGAGTGTGTATGTTCTGTGAAGCCACCATACTGTCTGCTAGAATATGCAATACAGCTTGTCCAAATTCTTCTGTTGCTACAAACAAACCTCATCTCAGTAGTGTTGGGCACTTGCCAGGTAGCTGTTCCAAATCCTTTGTTTCACTTTTCACAACTTTTCTAGGTTTGATCAATTGATCATATTGTCTATTATCAAAAAACACATTTGGCACAGGTCTTCAGAATTGCAGGGAGGATCTACTTCAGAACATATATCTAAAAAATGTTAATACTGAGAAAACATATAGGCAAATAAGAATACTTTTCTTCTCATCTCATTTGTTCTGCTAAGAAATTTCTATTTTAATGCCCTTAGTGGCCAGCTAACCTCCTAAGAATGTTTAGATATTTATTATTTAGCAAGAACTGAGATTCCCCTTAGTGTTTAACTCTGGGACAATTGTGTCAGAAACATATTTTCTTGTAATGCTTTTGGACAAAGGTTTTCAGCCTACCAATGTCTCAACGTAGTGTGACAGGAAAAAGGCATGGGAAACAGTTTTCCTGTGCCTTGCATTTTTTTGTTTAATTTATTAATGCTTCCCTTTGGTCTTCATGTGTATTGTGTAACAGATGACTAATAGTGAAAATATGTTTCTTTAACCTCACAATCTACTTATTTCCTACAAAAAAAAAAAATCAGCTGTAGAGAAAAAGTAAATAATTTTAGAAAAAAAATATAAATTCCAGCATAACTGTTAATATGTGTAATTTGTGACAGATTCAGCCAATATTTCTGACTAATTACAAAGAAAATCGGGATTCTGGAAATGTCACATTTTTTCTTGAAATGTGTAAATTGAAATTTTTTCTCTATAAATGTCAATTTCCATTTTTAAATAGCTCTACAGAAGAAGGTATATGGAAGAAATAATTTCTTCTTGATTCGTATCAGAAACAGGGGGTTTATTTTTCTGTCTTTTTCCTTCTCCTTCATATGGTTTCAGAACTTAATTCTCATTTTGGTTTCTTTGTTTTCCAGCACTGGATTTGGTTTCAATCACTAGATTTATTGCTCAGATTTAGAAAAGTAGGTTGTTCTTGGATTAATGACACAGGCATGAGCTAAGTAAATATTAAAATTACAGCTATTCATTAATAGAGGAAATACATATAGAGAATTTATCTTTCTTCGTGAGGTAAGAACCACAGATTCATCACCAGCTTCTTTTAGTGGGATTCCTGCCTTCTGGTAAAGTCATTGGTCATTTCTAGATGCCTTAGAGGCTGCATAAGACAGACCTCCTTGCTTGGAAAACACAACACTTACTATGTAGCTATTTTTTTATTTTTATTTTTTAATATTAGTGTCAGTTTTACCTCAGTAAAACTCAAGATTTGTAATATAGCCAGTATTTCCTAACACTTTCTGTAGGAAATTGGTAACAAAGGAAGGAAGACTAGTTATTTATTTAAAGAAAGAGAAGGTCAAAATTTAAAACTTACTACCATTCAAGGTAGCAAACTTGTCCCGCAATAAACCATTTATGAGTACAATCAAAGTGGACCTAGTCATATTGGTCTGGGAATAGAAACTACAAATGTTCCACAGCTGCAGGGTGGAGCCTCAAAGTATCTGCAGTGCATGCACACACAGAATCATCCCTTATTATTCCACAGATTTTAAGAGTCTGTCAAAATAATCTCTCCTCCCATCACAACAGCTAAATTTCTTCTCATAAACTTTTAAAAATTAAAAAAAATTAAGATTAATGTAGGCTGTATTTTACTATTTGCATGATTATTTGATCAATCTCCCTCCACGAATGAATATTACAGAATATTTTAAAAATGATTTTATGGTAAATGAAGTGCCAGAAAGAATATATTATATTTTGTAAGTTGTACCCCCTGAAATAATAATGCTGATTTATTGCTGTGATCTACTATTTAAAACATGAACGAGACCTATTAAACTCTCATTCCAGAAGGGATTTTTTTATTATTAACGGATCAGTTCTGACTGGGAATTCTCACTCTATTACGAAACACAAATCCTCTTTCATCATGCCTTTATTAATTATGTATCTATTGAGATTCAAAGGCGGGTCTGCTGTAGGCTGAGGCTTTAATTTTTGACTCATGTTGCCATCAGGTCCCTATTTTGTTCTGGGCACTTTGTCTTCAATGACCCACCATTATCATTAGTCTTTTTCCTGTGTAAATAAACACCAGTCTGCTTCCCTAAGTCTACAGGATCTCTTTTTCCTCCTTTTTTGCCTCAATAAAAAATGTATTTTTCAAAAATGGGAGGAACTTTTTTTCCCACTTCATTTTTCAACAGCAGAATCATAGCATTCCAATTTTTTAAGTAAACAATAAGTCCTGTTTTTCATACTGGCAGCAAAGATCAGTCATGTATGAACCTGCAAGTCATATAATGACTTATCCATGATAATACTTGAAGAAGCCTCTATATATTTTTAAAGCAAGTCAAAATAATTTGTTTTGGCAATACATTGAAATCCTTGTTTTTCAAGCTGTAATATGTTAGGTTTCAATTTCTATAGTATGGATCCATCATTACAAATTAGAATTGTTTTGTAAAATAAGTGAGAAGTTTCACAATGGGTTAAATAGTTTTAAAATAGCTTTTACATTACTGCCACAAACTTGGTAGACAAGGGCAGAGCAACTGACGTCATCTACCTGGACTTATGCAAAGCATTTGACACTGTCCCGCATGACATACTGGTCTCAAAATTGGAAAGTCATGGATTTGACGGATGGACCACTCAGTAGATAAGGAACTGGCTGGATGTCCGCACTCAAAGGATTGCAGTCAATGGCTCAATGTCCAAGTGGCGGCCAATGATGAGTGGTGTTCCTCAGGGGTCGGTGCTGGGACCGGTACTATTTAACATCTTTGTCAGTGACACGAACTGCAATCCCAGGCACAAATACAGGTTGGGCGGAAAATGGCTGGAAAGCAGCCCTGAGGAGAAGGACTTGGGAGTGCTTGTGGATGAGAAGCTTAACATGAGCCGGCAATGCGCGCTGGCAGCCCAGAGAGCCAACTGTGTCCTGGGCTGCATCAAGAGAAGTGTGGCCAGCAGACTCAGGAAGTGATTCTTCCCCTCTACTCTGTATTCGTGAGACCCCACCTGGAGTACGGTGTCCAGCTTTGGAGAACACAACACAGGGAGGACATGGACCTGTTGGAATGGGTCCAGCGGAGGGCCATGAGGATGATAAGAGGGATAGAGCACCTCTCCTATGAAGACAGGCTGAGAGAGCTGGGTTTGTTCAGCCTGGAGAAGAGAAGGCTCCAGGGAGACCTTATAACAGCCTATTAATATCTGAAGGGAGCCTACAGAAGAGTCGGAGAGGGACTGTTTATGAGGAAGTGTAGTGACAGGACAACGGGTAATGGTTTTGAATTGGAAGAGGGGAGATTTAGATTAGATTTTAGAAAGAAATTCTTTACAATGAGGGTGGTGAGGCACTGGAACAGGTTGCCTAAGGAAGTCGTGGCTGCCCCATCACTGGAAGTGTTCAAGGCCAGGCTGGATGGGGCTTTGAGCAACCTGGTCTGGTGGGAGGTGTTCCTGCCCATGGCAGCGGCATTGGAACTTGTTGATCTTTAAGGTTCCTTCCAACTCAAGCGATTCTATGATTCTATGATTCTAAAATATTAACAGCACTATCCTCTTTATTTTAATTTGAGTAATGGTTTTCATTCTAAGGTATGTCTTTTTGCTGCAACTTCCTTTTGGTGCTATACATTTACAATGCTGATGGATTTGACCAAAAGTCTTAGGGCTGGAACTGAAACATGGAAGTAGACTAGAAACAAACATAGCATCCACTCTATGTAGAGCCAACTAACAAAAGATATTCTAAGAATGAAAACAAATTCTGTTTAAAAACTGTTTTATTGAAGAAGTTATTAGCTTTTAAAGTCACTTAGAATACGGGGAGTGGAAGCTCTTGAGGCTTCTACTGAAGATATCGCTAGGTTTCTGGCATATGATTCTTACCTGGTTTTGCTTGTGGAGTGCTTTATGTCCTTACTTGATAGCAGAGCTGTGGAGGGATTTGATGCTACAAAATGTCATGCTTTGCCTTTAAGGGGGGCAGTTGATATTTGAGATTTAAGAAGGAATGATATCGATTACTTAGAATTTAGCACTAGTCAGGGAGACAGGGAAGAGAGAGACAGAATGAATAATACCCTCACTCTCAAATTGTCCAAACAAACAGTAAAATAGTTCAGGAATGACTGCTATGAATTATAGTACATGGAGAAGCTAAGATTTCTGAGGCAGATGGTCCTACACAGTTCTATGTCAATGCAGCTGTCATCAGATGTTCTTTCTTTATGAAAAGTGTGTCACCTGAGAAAGAAAAATTCATGTCTTGGCAATTTCGAGGTTGCCTTGGTGAGGAAGGATTGTATTTGTCTGAACTTACACAAGGGAGTGGTGTACCTGTAGCACGGCTTGGGCTTTGTACCCTGCAGTCTGTGGCAACCAGTTGTAGTACCCTGAGAACAGTCAAAAGCCGAGCCTGCACATTGTTTCCATCTGCACATACTCTTCATTTTTCATGGATTTGTGAGCAGTAACAATGATTTTATTAATACCTATACAGATAACTTAAGCTGGTATGCGAAAAAATCAAGGATATGTAAAATAACATGGCAGTCAAAAAACTCTCATCTGAGATGATGATTACAGAGTTGCAGGAAAACAATTGTGCATTTTTAAGGAGATAATTTCAGTACACAGTAGCACCTATTTCATTCTGGATATAAATAGCCTAAATTACTAGTACTTCTCTACTCTTTTGCACCCAAAATACCTGAGAGTATAAAATACTAGGGGCAGGTGGTTTCTGTGGTGAGATTTGGTAGCCAAAACTTTAATCAACAAAGGGAAGGGAAACTGGGAAGGGAACTGGTGATTCTGTAATAATCTGCATGGAAAGGCAGGAGCAGTGGGCCAGTTGTTTACTGTCTTCCACAATTGGCATTTCACATGGCAAATACATCATTTCTCAATAATATAGAGCTGAAAGTTAATTCAGAGAAAGCCATACTCTAAATGGTTGGGGATTCTTATATTCAGTTCACTATGGACACTGTTAACTTTCCCAAGTACTTGGAGTATCTAGGCAGTGTAGTAGAGACAAGTGGTTTATGCTAGTCTTTTTCCAGATTATCTGCACCACAAGGCTATCGGAAACACTTACCAGGCAGCCTGTAGTAATGTTTTGGACTAATTAAGCCAAATCCATGCAACTCTGTGTTTCTTTTTTATACTCAGGATATGCACACACTAACAAAAATTCACACAAACTTCATAAGTTCACATGAAAGATGTGTGAAATAGTGTAATATTACACTAGTAAGACATAAGTGGAGACATTTACAAAGAAGTTTTCTGCATTTGTATCTTTTTTTGCTTTATAAGGATAAGGATCTTTATAAAGTAATTTGCTTTTATAGATACCAAAACTCTGCATTATTTTTCTTTGTTAGGAATGTGAAAGCTTTACAAAGAGGCAAAAAAATTGCCACCAAAAAAACCCCAACAAACAGCATTGCATCCATTAGGTGCATAACTACAAACAGGTTTTACTTAAAAAAAAAACCCCAAACCTTTGCATATCCTCCTTTTTCCCTGTTGCTGTTAGACAAACAGTTTTCATTGTTCCTTCCATCCTCTCCAAGATGGAACAATAAACAGAAAAAAAAAATTAAAAGAAAATGCATAACACCTAAAACTTTTTAGATAGTGTGATCCTGTCCTATGCAGTACAATGTATACTTGTACTTCACTGTTAAGGTAACATGACACACTTAAAGGTATGAATAATAGATTAAAAAGCTCAGAGAACTCTCTTTCTGGTGGGTTAAACCAAGGAAAATAATTGAAAAATAATTAAAAACAAGTATTGACTATGTGCAAGGCTTACATATTTATATTATCAATTACAAGACAACAGCAAATTTACATAAATGTGATCCTGACTAGACTAGACAAGAAACAGTCCATATATGACTTTTTAACATATCAAGTTATTATAACGATTATTTGGTTTTATGTATCTTTTATTTACCATATTTCCAGTAGGGATGCATTTAGGTAACACCTGTCACAAGATATTAAGGGAAACACAAAGATGTCAAGTACCTTTATCTATATTGTGTTACCAAACCCTTATGAGTAATACACAGAACAAAAAAAAAAGTATAACACTGTGACTTCTGTTCTGAGGCCATCCAGAATAATGCCTTTTAATACATGAAGCAGCATTAAACAATATGGGGTGCGTTGGATGGAAATGAGAATCTTTCCTTTCTGAAGTATCAGCTTCAGTCTGTCTTTTGAAGTACAGGTGATTGACAACTTACATCTTCCTCTCATGTCCTTTTCTATTCTTCTACCCTTCTATTTCTTTGTTTATTTTTTTATAAAAAGGAGAAGATTGCTTCCATAAGTAAGCTGGCCTTGAATCAGCCCTTGAGGTACAGTTTGTTGGCAAGTCCTTCGGCTCAGATCCTTTGGGCAACTTCAAACACAAACAGAAACAAAGGCCTTACCTCAGGGAATTCTATGCTATTCTTTTTTCTTTCTTCCTCCTAATAGGCTGAAGAGCTGAAGTCATCATTCATTAGGTCTGGGGCAAGGTGAAGGAAAAGAAATAGTTTTTCTATACTGTCCTTAACGCACTCTATCCTGTTACAGATGCTTTAAATGAGTGACAGTCCCTAGTCCACAAGGGGAGTAAATACCCATCCATCAAATGCAAAGTCAGATCACATTCCTAACTGTTACCAGGAGAACCTACCACCACTACTTATATCTTTCCATCTTTCTATCAATGATGGTATCACTTTGGAAAAAAAGCAACATCACATCTCAGTTGTGATGTTAATGGTGGATGCTGGTTACCAGAGATTGCACCCCAGAAAGACAAAGAAGGGGATGAGATCAGAGCATGCTGTTAGATCAGAGCATCTGACTGCGTGATAAAAAACACCATTAATTTAGGTGGGAAATAAATTATGACTACAGCAGAGAAAAATCAGAGTAAATTTTTAGACTGCTGTCTCCCTTAAGTTGCAGAAAAAGTTAGTACATTTTAAAAGCTGAATTTCTGACCAGGGTTTTCTTATACAGGCTGTATAAGAGATGGTAGAAAATGATGTTACATGTCAAAGAAAGGCAGGAAGGGAGAAAAAACTTATTGCTGCACCAAAACCCTATTAGACTATGAGATGGTGACATCCCATATTTATGACATCACTTTTTATGAAGAGAACGTATACATGGCTGGACAAAGGCTGGTTTCAAGGTAGCCTCAGGTTAGTGAAATACCAGGCAAGAAGGAATTAATCAGGGACATCACCTTATCCTTCTGGAAATTAGTTTTTGAGTGGAATGTCAGGGAATTTTTCTTTGTTTTTTTCTTGCTTGAGTTGAGAGCAAATAAATCCATATACAAATAGTCATGGAGGAATGTTCAACTCTTTTAAAATATTTTTAGATGTTTATTACAAATCATTGTAACAAGTACTGAAAGAATGATTTTAATTTCAAAACTCAGAAAATCCATGGAAAACAAAATAAACAATACTTGGTCTCAAGAGGAGATTTTTTTTTTTTTAATTAGGAGAAGAATATTGTGTTAATATTCCTTAAAAATTTGAAATTAGTGTTCCCTAATGAAAGATACAATGAAATAAAACCTATGGTAGTCAAACATCATTTAGGATCTTACAACTACACTCAGTAGCTACAATATCAGGAAGTCACTGTGATATCAGCAATTTGTAACCTTCAGCATTTTTATACAGAGATTCCTGAATTTGTGACGAAGAACCAGGTTCTTACTCTAGCTTTGTTAGCACGGTACTGTGTCCAGGTCCTTTAGACATCTTTGGGGACATAAATAAGTATTTCTGCAATGTAGTGATGATAATACCAGAAGTTTCTCTTTAATATAAATGTAGGAGAATAATATAATTCTGTTTCAGTACTTAAACCTGGGTTAGGTTGAACTGAAATAGGCTTTTATTTAATTTTATTTCATAATTTCCCCTGCCACTCCTCCCTCTCAAATGTTGTTGACTTGAAAATTTTAGCTCAGTTAATAAGTTTTCATATTACTTCAATTTCTAAAATATTTCAGTATTTTGATTGGTGTTTAAATGAAAAAAACCCCTCACCATTTTGAAATGGAGAAAGAAGGTTTTATATTTTAGAAATTGTCAAAATAAAAGGTTAAATACTTGCACGTTCCTCAAAGCTCCATCCAACCTGATCTTGAACATTTGCCATGATGGGGCATCTACAACTTACCTGGGCACTCTGTTCCAGTGTGTCAGCATAATTGTTTTTTTCTTTATGTCCAATCTAAATCTACTTCTTTTAGCTTAAAACAATGCCCCTTGTCTTTTCACTACAGGTCTTGGTGAAAAGTCTCTCTCCACCTTTTTTATAAGCCCCTTATAATATTCAGCTTAGATGTATACACATAAATATATGTATATGTATATGTATCAACTGGACATAGTATTTTATATAAATGTATTTAATCTTCACAATCTTTTTGAAAGTTTCATTTTTTTCCACTGTTTGTTCTGTTTTTCCACTGAAAGTATTTTACCAAGTTCCTGAACCTTTGAACTCTGTTTTTGGGGGTTTGTTTGTTTGTTTGTTTGTTTGTTTTTAATATTTGCTGAAATAGTTTTGCTTACTCCCACAGTAATGTTATTCATTTTACATGTGATTAAGTTTTTTGTCTGTTCTTTTTGTTTTCTTCAAACTCTTTTCAGTCTCAAAGTACTGTTTTCCTAAGATTTCTTTAATCATACTAGGTGAAGAAGGCTTCAGTTCTCTCTTGATTTTATTACCTGAAAGTTCATTCACTGTTCATCCTCAACCTAGATAAGTCTCATGGGGAATAGGAAACCTCATATAAGGTCCCATACAAGGCAATATGACCATTTCAGAAAGCAAGATGCTTTTCTGTCATCATTGTATTCTAAGAATGTTCTTTTTCACCAAGGTTGTCAATGTCTTAACTGACACCAGCTCTAGGATTTGTCACTAGATATTTTTTTTTTTTGTCTTATTGTGGTAACGTATTGGCAACCAGATCTGAAGATTCGTTTTTTAAGTTCTAGTTTAAAAAGAGGCTTCAACATTCTCTCTTTTTATAACAAAGTTTGATAGCATGATATGTATGTGTAGAGAACTTAACAATTAATATTCCAGTGTCACAGTCTCTGCTTTGATAGCATTCTTTCCTACCAATTCATATGATTCATATAACTTGCCTATCTTTCCTGTTATCTAAGTGTTAAACTTTATGAATTCAGAAAGAATAGCAGTGTTTCAGGCTGAAATTCATTGTTACTCAAGGCCTGCCATTGAACCTATATATTAAACCAAATGGGCACACAGTAGCAAGAATTACGGGTGTTCTAGAGAATAAAGATTTTTTCCTTTCATATTTAAAAGTATTAACAGAAAAGAAGACATTGGAAGCTGTTCTTGGGAAATACACATTTTTTCCAATATCATAGCAGGAATGTACGGAAAGGGTGTTATCTCCTTGCTAAGTACACTGGTTGTGACAGCATTATGACATTTATGAGTAAGACCAGCACAAGTACTCATGAGAGCATTTGAAAAGATATGGTTTTGTATATACTGTATAATTCTTTCTTCTTTTTAAAAATTTTCTTATTATTGATTTTTCATTATTTATTAAAAATTTCTGTAAAGTACTGCAGGTTTTTTTTTATTTATTTTTTTTTTCTGAACTCATAAATCTCTTTTTTTCTTCCTCTCCTCCCTTTTTCTTAGAGTGAGAGGGAGAGGCCATCTGCTATTCTGATTGGTCAATCCAGCCAAACCCACAACACAATACCATTTTGATAATAAATTGGAAAGGCTAATCAGTGAAATACTGTATAACAAATACATTAAAATCACACAAAGTTATGTGCATTTTCAAAACATGAGCATAGTAATACAAAGACCACGGATTCTAGAATAACTACAATTGAGTATTGTTCCCCAATAGTTTCCATTGCACTAGGAAAAAATATTTTTTATCTACATGTTAAATTAATTTTTCATCAATAAAATATTTGTCTGAAACATATATTTGTTGTTAAACTGAAGACTGACAACTGAGGCTGTGTTGTTAGATATGTCATTCACACAGGAGGAAAAAAAACAGTACCATGGGATTTAAACAGCAAAATAAACTCCTGTGGTAGTGAATCACTGCAGGTTCAGTGTCTAAAAGTGATCGTCCATGTGAGTGACATCCCAGCTGAGGGTGGGAGCATCACCTTTTCATTGAATTCAGGATTAGACTCACACAACCTGATCCCAGCTGTTCTGACACAGAAATCTGGCTGCAATCACATGGGAGCATACTTTCTCAGAAGACCTTCTAGTTGCACTAAGGTTGAAAATAATTCTGTGAAGTTTTTTCTTTGAGATCCAAATTTGCCTGGTTTAATTTATTTTTTTTTTAGTGAAATCGAAACTCAGATCAGTTTTTCTGTAAGGTTCTTTCTGATTTGGGAACTTGTAAAAGACAGCAGAACCTAACTTCCAGCGAACATAGGTCCACTTATGGTTTTGCATCCAAACTCTGGAATATTTATAGATGCACGGGGGGTAGGTGCCAAGGTGCTGGAAGCAGTCGGGGAAACAGAAGCTGCCCCATGGCGGATGTTGCCAGTTCCAGACAGATCCTGTGAAGCCTCCATAGGACACAGTTGAACCCATCTGTCAAGATGGTGATGCCTCTATAAAAGTGTATTTAAGAGAAAGCAAAATGATGCACAGGCAGTGAGGATTAAGGAAAAAAATGTGACAAACAACCATTTGAACATCAAGATGAGAAGCAAAGGAGGGGAGGAGGTGCTCCAGGCACTGGAGGAGAAGCCCCTGGGAGAGGCATTTGTATAGGAACTATTTCTCTGCTGAACACGAGGAGGAAAGAGCAGAAGAGAGGAGCTGTGATGGACAGACTACAACCTCCATTCCCCATCTCTCTGCACTGTTTTTGTTGGGGGAAGGAGATGGAGGAGTTAGGAATAAGAAGTGAAGTTTAGCATGGGAAGAAGTGTTGTGTGGTGGGGAGAAGATGGCTTAGCTTTGTTGTTGTTTCTCATGATCATCATCTATCTTAATTGGCAATAAATTATTTGATTTTTCCAAAGTGGAGACTGTTTTGGCAAGCGATCTCCCTGTCCTTATTTCAGCCCATGAACTATTCCATCTTATTTTATCCCCCCTGTCCTGTTAAGGAGGTGGAGTAGATATAACTATTTAAACTGCATCTAAGTTTTGGAAGAGAATCCTGTCTATTTATTTTACCTGATGTAATTTGCCATTGAAGAACAGCAGTGATCTTTATTTTGGGCTGTTTAAATGAAGAGTTGGCTTAAAAAAACTCATTTTTTTTAACCTTCAGACTGTGGAAAGGAAAAAAAGGTCCAAAGATGATGTTTATTATGATTATATATCTGCAAAACTTCTCCAGAAACACTATTCAAAACATATGCACATATTGTAGTTCAGTTGTTTATCTTTGTCAGCAAATTTAGCCCTCCTGAATGGAACAAATCATCTTACTCCAAACCTACACATTATTATGTCTATTTTTTTTTCTTAATTTATTCTCTCCATGCTTTTATATTAACAGAAAATCAGTTTAAACACTAAAAATAACTCTGAGGGTATGCTGTTGACAGCGCTCAGACAATCTCCAAGTTTAAGGCAAAAAACTGCTGGAATTGAGAGTCTTGAACATGAACTCAAAACCCTTCCTGGAGAAAAGACCAAGTCTAGTCTCTGAATAAAGTAACAACACTGAGTGCTTTTGGCAGTTCCTACCTATAATCACCACTCTGCCGTCAGGGACTGGACACCCTTCCCTGACTAGTGTGGCTGAATTTAGTAAGTAATTTTGGATTGAATTAGTTTCTGTGACAGACAAAACAGACTTTACAGTAGGCAAATTGAATTTCTCTGCTTCAGTGACTGTTATGGCACTGCTCCTCTCTAGAAGATTTTCACATTATTGAGGGCTGGTAGGTTTCTTTGTAAATAGTCACAGGCAGCACACATTGCAACACAACTGATTCCATGTCTGCTGGCATTAAAGAAAAAAAAGATAAATAATTATGTCTGCTTCTACAGTCACATCATACATGTGCATATACACGCCACCCACACACAAATTGCAATATCTGCATTAAATGTTATTTTTTTTCTACTAACACTGTATTTTATATAGCCTGAAAATTCACATAATGGCATTCTTGGACACACTTAGCATCAGTATCTAGTATTACAAAATGCAATGTGTTTTTAATCAAGTGAAAAGGAAGAATATTTACTTATCTTAAATACAATAACGAATGGGGAACTGGCACTGTGTGCCTTGATTCAATTACGTAAAGAGGGTAGTGCCAGTCATATCATGGAAGGAAGCACAAGCACATATTTAAGTTACCATGTACATGTAATCTTACATTACTGGTATCACAAAACTCTACCTACAGCTGACACTGAACATAACCTCCAAACATTTTCTTTAATTTTTTTGACTAATATAGCACATATATATATAACCTAAAGCTAACATCTGTAGCATATATAAAATGAATTTATTCAAGACATTGCTTCTAGAATTATTAGCACATACAAGAGATAAATTCATACTTTTCAAGTTTCTCTATTCACACTGCAGATTTTCCCAATCACTGTTTATTTTTCTAAAGTCTATTTTTATTCTTCCCCAAGACTAGTGAAATTGTAACATTAATGTAATTTTCTTAGACAGCTTTTACTCCCTTAAGTGGTAGTTTTATTCATGATAATTTTTACTTTCTGTTTGATGTGGATCTTAACAAATCATCACCACAGAATACAGAGATGCAGAACACGCAAGTGAATAGGTGAATAAATAGTCCAGAAACAGTATCATTTCAGAGGCAGACACAGAATACATTCACTGAACTTCAGAGCTGGTCCCAAATCGCCATCAACAATATGGATATCTGTTGAAGAAGTATTCCACTGTCATTTTGAAAGACATTCAAAGGACAGAGTAGAGATCCAACACAATATGGGAAAACACAAGTCTAACAGAAAGATGCATTTTTGTTGCTTCTCATATTAATCCATTATTTAGATCTCCCCTGCTTCAAGTCATCATTGCAGCAACCATACCTCTTGGATGAGGCAGTGCACAAAGAGCCCTCTGGAGAGCTAGTTATTACAAGGGCCAGCAAAAAGCTACTTTATTGTCTGGGCTTAAGAGGCTGGTTCATGAAGTGGTGAAATAACCAGGAAAACCTTAAATACTTTCAAAACAAAATGAGCCTTTTTTTTTTTTTTTTCTAGAAGCAAAGAAATCAGGAAGATTATCCTGGCACACATTTCAGCTCCTGTCCTTCAGAAACCAACAGTTATGTGAGTCATTTGGAACATAAAAACATACACAGACATAAGCACATACGTTTTAAAAGTCTTTCAACTATAGAAAAAAAGACTAATTTTTATTTCAGAAAAAAAAAAAAGGATCAGTTTGAAAACTCCAGTTTTAATATCTTGTTTCAGTAGTTTTTCATAAAAATTGATGTTAGGTTATTATGGTTAAAAGTTAATAAATTGCAAATGAAAATTTTCAATGACTCAAATTTATTTTTATAAATTATAATATATTGTTACTTAAGAAAGTTGCCACAATTTTTTCTTTGTCAAAGACTTTTTTATTTTTTTATTTATATTTTTCTTTATCAAACATAGGGGTAATCTTTAAATAGTCTTTGAAACAGTATGGTTTTCTTTCCTGTTGAGCTCTAATATGGCCCATTGGGGCCTAGAAGAATGAAAATAAATTTTCAGCAAAGTGGTCCTTATGAGACAGAATCTATAATTCTGTGCATATGAAGGGTATTAGATAAGATATACAAATTATGTAGATGATATAGAAAACAGATATTAAATAAGTAGACATTGGTCTGTTCAAATTGACAGTCTCATTACTAAAGTTCTCATTGCACAACTTCATACAGTAATGACCTAAGTCACTTTCTTATATTTTTTACTCAGATTTATTGTCTACATATTTATATCAACAAATCCTAAGCAGTTGCAAATGTATATTGTTTTCTTTGACTTATTTATTTTAGTGTTGAAGATATGTGTTTAATCATGAAGCTCCCATTATCTACTGTTACCTTCCCATGAGATGGCTTTCCCACTACCACTTCATACAAAGATGAATATGAAGTAATTTTAATTTTTTTTTTATTGCTATAAGACAAAAAGAAATTGAAAGAGAATTTCAACTCTTCATATTCTACTGTTTGGGTTATTATAACTTTGTGAAACAATCTTTTAAAATAGTTTTTATGTCTTTATTTCTACTTTTGCAATATAGAAATTAACAGCAAGAGATTCCTGAAAAGCTTTTCAGAGCTGTTGCCTTTTTAATTCTAAATGTATTTTTACAAATTTTTTTCTCTGTATTACAAGACATATACAGTGTATTTATGTACCAAAGTGGTGGTCACATTTTCTAATTTTATAAAGAAAATAAAAAATAATTAAAGTGAAAAAGGTAGGCAGAAGAGCAATATATTGATAAATCAGTCTTTTTAAAATTAGCTTAAGACAAATACAGCATTTATTTCTTTGAAGTTGTTACTGATGACTGGATACAATAATTTCCCATGGTAAATCTCAGTGAGCTAACTCCCAGTGAAAGGGGATCTGATATTTGAACGGTCAGAATGTAAACATTACTTTTTTCAGCTCTTCCAGATCACATCGCCTGCAAGTCCATGGATTTTAACACCTCCAAGGTGCTGTGTAGCGAGCATTCAAATCCTGACAGTCAGTTTAAATTTTTGTCTTACCTGTGCAAACTCACAATCTATAAAATTATTTCTTTACTTGCTGTGGTTTGACAACTTTGAGTAAGAGCATTCAAGTATCTTGTTTGCTCATTAGCATCCTCCTTTTCTTCAACCTATATTTTTCTTTAGGAATTTTTCTTCACTGTATATTACCTGATTACAAAATAGTCTTCAGATAATTGTCTCTTCAAATACCAACTCATCTCTTTAGTTGGTGGTGCCTCACTTTCACTTCCCAATCTTCTGAACATGGCATTTGCACCGATGTTCCAGGACTCTCCTTCCCTGCTTCTGCTCGTTGTTGTCACAATTTTGTTCCAAACTCTTCACTTTCACAGGGCATATGTGTAATTTTTTGGCATAAAGAGACTTTTACACCAACAAATGTCTTGACAATGCAGTTTTTCACTCATTATAACACCTTTTACTTTACCATTCTAAATGCTTCCTACAAGTTGTTTCTGTCATGATACCACCTTCAGAAGTGCAAAAGAAATGTTTTGTATTGACTGAGAGACAGTTTCTTCTATCACAGGAAAAGCAGCCCATCAGTGGAAACATGATCTCTTGATCAAAATTAAATAATGGTTGCAATTGTTCTTTTAGCTTTATAGTTCTATTTCTTGCCAGACTGCGCAATTCAGCGCTATAAGTGGAAGAATTATGCAAGAGCAAATATTTTTGTGCTTATAAAATAAATAAACATCTAATTAAGAAAAGAAGGTAATAGACCTATTGACTTTCATGGTGTTTCTGAACCAACTATACATAATCTGGCAGCATAGATAATTAAGGGGTTGTTTAAATAATAATTTTTAGTCCAGTGTGTTTATTTAAACTGGAAGTCTGAAGTTTTTTTAAGATCATGAAACGATAATTTTAACTTACACAACTTTCTCACCTTGTTGAGAAAATACATTGATTTTTTTCATAGAATCACAGAATGGTTTAGGTTGGAAGGGAACTTAAAGATCACCTAGTTTCAACTCCTCTGCCATTGGCAGGGACACGAGACCAGGTTGCTCAAAGGCCCATCCAGCCCAGCCTCGAACACTTCCAAGGATGGGTCATCACAACTTCTCTGGGCAATCTGTCCCAGTGCCTCACCACCCTTACAGTGAAAATTGCTTCCTAATCTAAATCTGACATATTATATCTGATCTATATCTATATAGATCTATATCTAAATCTACCCTCTTTCAGTTTGAAGCTGTTACTCCTCATCCTCTTGCCACCTGCTCTTCTAAAAAGTACCTCTCCAGCTTTCTTGTAGGCCCTGTTAGGATACTTTAAAGGTGCTATGAGGTCTCCCTGGAGCCCTCTCCAGGCTGAACAATCCCAATTCTCTCATTTTCTCTCCAAAGGAGAGGTGATCCAGCCCTCCTCCAGACTCACTCCAACAGGTTCATGTCTGTCTTATGCCAGGGGACCTGAGAGCTGGAAATAGTACTCCAGGTGGAAAGCAAAGGGCTAGAATAACCTCTCTGGACTTGCTGGCCGTGCTTCTTATGATGCAGCTCAGGACACAGTTGGTCTCCTGGGCGGTAAGCGTGCATTGCTGGCCCACATTGAGCTTCTCATCCACCACTATTTTCAGGAGAAAAGTGTAACTAACGTAGTTCTAGAGTTCTTATGAACATTTTATTCATATAGTCTTAGTATAAGCATAAATTATTAGTAATAACAAGCAGGTGCAATGGTATGTGGGAAATTAATGTCAGAGTGTGCAGTATTATTTTGGCTGAGTGAGTGTACAGAAAGTATTAGGACACAAATTAGTCTTTGTTCAGAAACTAATTTGCAGCATAGCCTTCCTTTCATTCTGTTTTGATGGGTATTATTTTTTTAGATTGCATTATCCTAACGCCACACATGCTGAGGGTATAGATAGACATATTGATGGAATCCCTGGAGCAATACGAATTCTGTTGTGATAATGTTACCATTAGTCTTGATTGCATTTGCTGAGGGTAGGATTCTAGTAACAGGTTGCTTTGGGCATTTTTGTTTGTTGATTTACAGTTTCCCCCTTAATTTTGTTCCAGTGTTTTTTCCTTCTTTTTTTTTCTTTTTTTTTTTTTTTTTTTTAAGCAGATTTCTTTTGTGTTAAACGGTGTCTGCTTTATTTGTCATTGTATTAATCACATTTACGTTTTCTTTATGCCAGTTTAACCTTCTGCTACTGATGAACATTTTCATCACATTTACTGGAGCTCATGTTGTATATATGAAAATACTTCCTTTATTTGACTCCTAAATTTTCTTTCTCCCTTGTTAGTGGTTTTGCTATCTCAGTTTCTATGTTCTGGCTGGTTGCAATTACAAGTTTTCCCATGTGGAAGCTTGTTTCATTTTTCTAGGTCTCTGTGACACTCTGATCTATTTGGAAGTGTAGTTCAAATTGTTTTGTCTCTGTACTTTGCATCTTCTTCCCACACAGTGTTAATTATGACTTTGTGGATGCTTTTCTGTTCAGAGTTTTGAAGAAAACAGTAGTTACAAAAGCTGGTGCTACTCTCTGATCTGTTACACCAGAGAAAGGAGACTTCCAAACGGAGTTTGGAGAGAAATGGTAATGCCCATAATTTACAGAAGGCCTGAAAGCTAGAGAAAGCTACTCTAGCTGTTATTGCATGGTAGAGAAAAAAGTGACTTCAAGTGTTGGTGATAAATATAGATCAAAAAAATCATAAAATCTCTGTTTAGTTTTTGATTTTTGCCTAAGTCATAATTTTTAATGGCATTATAATTGAAAGTTATTGTGGTGGTGTGAGCTTCTTATGCTATAATCTTGCATGTATGCCAACTGCTTCAACCAACTCTGGTAAGCGTTGCCTTTGGTGTGCCTTTCTCAACTAAGACCTGTGTGATGAGAGTTTCGAACTGCTGTTTATCAGTATGAGCGTGTTCTATTTTATGCAGAAACTTACAGATATTACTAGCACAACATTAAAAGGCCTATGAAAGACAGCAAGGGTTTATTTATTTTTTTCAAGGAATACAAGTTTTCAAGCATTCTTTAAAAAAGTGCTATTTATGGCTCATGATTTCCAGTCTTCAACGTATATGTGAATTGCCCCGCTTAATTATGGCTGATTAAATAGGATCCTTCCTAATACTTTTGATTGGTCAGCTGAAGTGATTTGTGTAGATGGATATGAGGTGAACAATAGAGGGCAACTTATTTAAGATTAGATTCCTATGCATATTTGAAAGTCTGGTCTTGCAATGCTTATGCTGAAAAACACGGGGAATTTTTCCAAAAACATCACTGAATTTGGAGAAGGTATATAAATCAATTAAAGTAAATATATTTATTAATAAATCTTTATAATAAAAGTGATCATAGAAAGCAGGATAGAAAGAAGTATAAAACTATACAAGTCAGCTAATTAAAAGTATGAACTATATGGTGATTGATTTATTTATCCAGTTCTAGTCCATGTTCCAGAGTTCTGCAAGATATTGCAATTTCAATTAATACTACTAAATGTAGGCTTTAGTAATCTGCATTGAACTTTAGCAGAACTAAATACAGTCCTTCAACAACAATAGTACTAGAGCTACTTATAAGTATCCAAATATTTCTGATACCTTTTTTCTTCCCATCCGTCTTACTGCTGATCTCTGGAAGTTGTGCAATCCATCTTTTCGATACTATAGTTGCACACCTCTCTAAAAATTAAATGCTAAACCCATAGTTACAAGTCAATTGTATCTAAAGTAAATTTCAGTTCATTCTGAAAGGATAACTCTGTCAATTAAAAAAAAAAAAAGAAAGAAAATAAATGAAATTTTTCTAATTAAGTGCTGCAGTAACAGTAATATTTCAGGGTGTTGATCAGCATAAATACTGGAAGAGAAAATAAGCCTAACTTTTATTCAGCTTTCTTGGAATACCATAGGAGTAATCTTTTCATAAACAATGCAAGTTTGTATGTATACAGTGAAATACAATCAGTATTTCAGGCTTACCCCTGCAGTACTGAATTCAGTTACAATTTAGTTTATGGTTTCAAGAAAAAGATAAATTATTCTGTACTTTATGTGGGCTCTACATGAAATTCCTTTTCTAAGGGCCAGCATTTATTTAACTGTCTAATTTTAAAGAGAGTTAAGATATATCTTTTGAAACTGTCACCAGCTGATGAACTGAGTATTGATGTATAAACCAAGCGAATTTACAAGCATATAATTGGGCAAAATTTACTTGGACATTGGATTTAGGATTCTGCTATTGCAGGCAACTAGGCAGCGTTTCTCTCCCTTAGCTCCATTTTAAAACTAGTCTTCCTTCCTCTGTTATTCTAATTGAAAGGCCAGCCCTTAATCTTAGTCTTGTAATGGTTAGAAACTTTAATCTCATTTCAATTCTAAATTTATTCATGACAGTTTCATACCCTTGTGCTCTTGTGCCAACATTGTCCTTTGCCTTCATTAGGATTTTCCTTTCCCCAGTGTTTACCTCCTAGTTTATTTATAGCAAGTAATCATATGCCCCCTCTATCTTTGTTTTCAACTCTTTCAAAGCTAAGATCTTTTTGTCTCCCTTGGAAAATAATAAATGCAAATCAACATTAGCTATGATATAAGCTTAGGTTCAGAACTTCAACATTAGAATGTTGCATATAGGAATCTGTGCAATATCATCAATAGTGCTTTTTTATTCAGAAGATAATAGATTACCTTGTTTAGATGAATCTATCTGGATGGCAGTAGAGAGTGAGTCAGATAGATCATTAGACCAGGGGACTATCACAAACACACTACACTGAAATGTATGTGAAATGTCTGGCTGTTATAGAGAAAAAGTTGCTTATTGTTGTTACTTAAAACAATATTTTGGAAAATCTTGCCATCAAAGGCATACTTTGCAGGCAAAATTTAAATAGTCCAAACTGTGCGATTCATTATATGAACACAACTGGAGTTGATGCCTGAATATATCTGAGAGAAGAATTAAGCTTTATTCCCTCAATATATATCCCTCAATAATGAAAATATATTTCATTATTTTTTGTGACAAATTATTTATGGAGACAGAGTGATACATATTTATTTATACTTGCATACTTTGCATACATGTGTATGTCTATTTGTGTATCTACACTTTTGCTACAAATGATTTTTATATTTCCATATTGTAAGGGTGGTTCATTTGTTTGTTTGTAACAGGTGAGAAAGAATAGTAATATCAGGACAAAAGATTAAATAAATACTTACACGCTCCCCCCAACTCCCTCACAGTTCTTGCTCTGCCCCCTAAAGTCTGTGTAAACTCAACATTGGTTTCAGAGTTGAATTCAAATTGATGATATATTTGCCATTCTTCAAACCTTTAGGGACTGTAAAGTTGAAAATTCAATGTCTACTATTTTGGTTTACTTGTGAGATTAATACTTGATTCACATACCAGCAGGCCACCAGCAATAGGGAATCACAAATGGGACTGAAATTGAGACATATCTCTATGGTCTACCTACTATAAGAAGAATTTTTAAAAATAGCAATATATGATACTTTTATTTAATTTAAATGTACATTAAAATCATGTGGGGTTTTCCATTTATTTTTTCTTCTGTATTTTGTATTCTATTCTAAGTATATTTTATTTTTAATCAGAAAAAAATAAACTATAGTATCATATATAGCTGGGATATCTTACAACAATGCTATTTCAGAATTCTGTGTAACTCTAAAGTATTTCTGAAAATTTACTGTGTTTCAAATACAGTTTCTGTACTTCTTCAACAAAGGTGGACATGACTTGAGGAACATTTTCCTGTCTCACTTTGCTTTACTACATCTGGTAACTTAGAAAAGCAATGTGCTATTTCTGCCATGGGAAATGAAAACTATAATTTGAAATCTCATCAAACACATTATAAAAACGTCAATTCTGTTTTCTCAAGGGTTCGAAAGGATAAACTCTAGATATCAAGAGTGCCTTTTGCTTACCTACTTAATATCAACACTTTTTCTGTCTTTTACACCAATGTTATTATATGTAAAAGTCTCTGTCTTCGTTAGACTGATTTTTTTGTGTTCTCTCTTTTTTTTTTTTTTTAATTGTTTATACCCATGGTTCCCAACAAAATTAATCAATCATGTGCCTGTTAACAGCTCGTTTTCTTTTTGAGAATAAAATTAAGTTTTTCTAGGCTTTCAATGTAGTTACAACCCTATGGGTGTTTTGTCATTTTGTACAATATTTGTATACCTTTTCTTTTTTCAACACATTTCTGCAAAAGATAGTAGTCAAAATTATGACCAAATAACCTTTACTCTAATAACCTCATAAATAATACAAGCCTGTCAATGTAACTACATATGAATTTTGGTTCAAGTTGTAAAAATTGTTATAATTGATAATACTATTCAAGGTCACATTTCTTACTTAAGAAATTACTTGTAGGAAAATTTAATGCTCTCTATTTTTTTTTAAAATTTTGTATCTTTATTTTTACAAATACAATAATTGTATTATGACATCTTTATTTCAGAGCTTAGAATTGCTATTTGACTTATTTATTAGAAAAAAACAATTGAAAAATAGGTTGGGGAGCAATATCAGTGGGTAATGAAACAGACTATTAGTCTTGTGTTAGGAGAAGACTAAAACATTCCTGTGAGAGATTTGTTTAAGTTTATCTTTGATAAGTTTATCTTAGTATCTGGCATAAATCTCCTTTGCTGTGGTTTGAAGCCCTTATTTCCATCCATCTCACAGTAAACATGGAGAAAAAAGTAATCACTCCTTCCTTACTAGAAGTACTCCACTGACAACCCGCTTGAAGGTTGTTACTTCAGTTCACCTCAGTGTATTTCCTCCTGAGACAAAGAAATACCAAATTGCAATATTATTCTGTTCAGGAATAGAAGTTTTATAAAGTAAACAAAGTGAATCGTATATGCTGTGTTCCCTTATTAATAGGTATAAAACATGGCCAAGAATTTTTCATTATTCTCATTCCACATAAAGAAATGTTTCTGTACTTGGAAATGTACTCACCGATATGCCAAATAGCCACTATTCTACTACTGCCTTTGGTATCCCTTTGTGACCAAGCTGGGAGACATGACTTCAACCAATGCTTTCAAAGCAAGCCACTTTCAAAAGGAATTCAAATATTTTAGAATTCTTACAGGGAGGCCTGCATTTAGGCAGAATTGTATGAAGACTGGCTAAGCATTCAAATACCATTATCAGTGGAAAAACAGCTCTTATCTTACAGAAAGTCTTATTTTGCAGGATTGTGAGTTCATTTTTGCTAGTTAGTCTTGTATTGGTTGATTTTTGCAATAGATTATATTAAAAAATATTGGTGCTAAAAATGCAGTTGGGTATATATATATGAATTCATAGAATCTAACAACAGGCTGTGTACTTAAGCTATCAGGTTACAAAAGAATTGCCAATTCCTGTTCAGCTGATTTATATTAATGTATATCTTTCAGTTAATACCAATCTGTTCTACTTTCCAACTGCTCTAGGCTTAAAGGAGTTCCCAAGGAAGTGCCCTAGGCACATGGTACAAGAAACAGAAAAGTACATTAGAATATTATTTTGAATTCTTGATAGGACTGATACTCATAAAATCCTGCAGGCATTTTGAAAAAACCTTCCTTGTCTGTGAATAGAGCAAAGTTCTTTTTACTGGACGACAGCTACATGAGGGATTCAGATCCAGAAGTTTGTGCTGTATGAAAAACACAGCACACCATTCACTTATTTTTAAAATATTTTAAAATCTGTAATTCTACTGACATTTATAAGTGTGTTAGTACCCAATTTATTGACCCTTAATAAAAATATTTAAGAAAAGATGACACTTTACCTTCTTGTATTTACATGTATGGATCTTAACCTAAAGATGTTTGTATTTTTGGCCTCAAATACACCCACACAGCATCTTTACTCATGATATTTAAAATTTCATCTCCTGTCAAAATAGACAGTTAATTCTGTGTTACTGCTGCAAACTTTTTTTTCTCTTGAATACAGTTAGTAATTTTGAGGAATGAAAATGGCAAAGATTTCAGCCTTTTTCAGATTATATCACTCACCAGTGTTTCAATATCACATTTTCTTTGGGGATCTGGCAGACATTCCCATGGGTATGCTAAGTCTTATACACAAAGATCAAAAGATATATTTTGAATGTAAACAGTTTGCTGCTATGTATCAAAGAAACCTGCAAGACTTAACAGGAACAAAATATGCATATTCTGTAACAAACTGCAACAATATTCAGAACAGTATGGCTGCTGTCTCGGCACAGCAACAAAATTAAAGATGGAATACACAGTAAGCAATAGACATTTTCAGGCTACAAACACCACAAAATCATTTTTCAGAATTAGTTGCCTTGTAGGGGCTTTGTTCCTTTTCTGAAGTATCTGGCATCTGCTGTCATTGAGGGAACATTATTGGACTAGACGGAACATCTATTTGCTCCAATATGGCATTTCTTATGTTCACATACAGTTCATCTGTGTAAATTATTGCTATTTTGGTTACTAAAAGAAACAGCCAAGCCAAAACTGATATTGCTGGCCCTTTTCTTTTTTTCTTTTCTAATTGTATTCCTTGCTGTGCCCTAAATGAATGATGGAGTTTGTTTTGTATTCCCAGCAACAAGAACATACTGGCTTTATGACTCGTTGCCAAATGCTACAAATTCCCCATTTTCATTCTTCTATTTCTGAAGAATATTAGCAACATTTTTAATTTTACAAGAGAACAAACAGTATATTTCTAAAGAAGCATGAATACTGGCCATTTAGGCATGGGAAAACTTGTTTAATAGAATTCAGCTCTGACTTTTAGAAATAACTATCTGTTTCATTGCAAAGAAAAATATGCCTTCATTACCGTCCATGGAATTTTTTCAGTCTGTAGTCAGCCTTGACCAAAGTTTGGAATGAAGGAGCACCATTTTAATCAGTTTAGTTCTAAAATCAGTAAAGAAACTTTAAAAAATACAATGTTCTTAACTGAATCAAAGTTTCTAAGAAAGGAAGGAAAGCATCATGAAAAAAAGAGCAATTATTTATTGAGAGCTCCTGCTTAATTTGCTTAAAACTAAGCAGTGTATGACAGTGTATGAAGGGGAACCTGGTTAGATATATCCTCCTGGGCAAGCTTAGGCATCAAAAGCCTTTTTGGCCAGAGAGGAGAACAGCAATTTTTGCAGCTTTCAGCCTCGAGTGGCAGCAGGCTCACTGACTGCCTGACCTCTTGCTGCAGTGAAGTTGTGCTCTGGCTCTATGTCATTACCAGGACACCAGGGCGATTCATCACTTGCTGTGAGTGAAAGCGTACCTATTGCAGGACTTCTGGTAGTGTGGGAAAATATGAAATTCTCATCCAAGGCAGTTGAGGTGACAAAAGACCTTGAAAATCTGAATTTAACAACTTAGAACTGCAGACTAATATATTTATTTGAATAAAATTAAGAATGAAGTCAAAACAGACCTCAACTAACTATCCTTTTAATTCTTCATTTTATCTCCAAATTTGAAGGGGTTGTGTTAGCACTTCTCAAAAAATGTTTACTCATGATTTATTTTAAACAGAGATAAACCAAGACGTGAGAAAAACATTGAAGACACCTATTCATATGAGATTGTCAGTGTGTTTTCTTAAAAAGTTTCAGGACGGTATTAAGATTACCTTAATGTTACTTCAGACATATAATAAAAGGTGATTCAGAGAACCTAAATTTAGAAGGTACAGTTCTGCAGTCAGAGGAAGTTCTTGCACATGGCATCTTGGAGCCTGAACTCACCATTATGTCAAAGAAGAGGTCTTGCAAAAAACAGCCCAGAAGGCATCTTTAAGAGGCAACAGTTGGCAGTAAAAGAGGAATTCACTGCTGAAACTGCACATAGAGGACAGGTTTCCATGTGTGAGTTAGAGGTGAAAAACTCTGTTTCTGAAGGCACATTATCTGATTCTGAAACCAACCTTAAATATTTCCATGACTATCAAGTTTGATATTTGCAATTTTTTTCATTTCTCTCTACTGTCTTGGTTATTCATGAAGCAGCAAAACCCCACATTTTTCTATTTCCTAATTAATTTTAGCCCAGAAAGCTATGAAAATGTCTAACTCTTAATTTATACTGCTTGCATTCTGGGATTCAATATATATTTAGCTTGTATATCAGATTTAACCATTTTCACTTAGATCAAGATGAGAAAAAAGAATGAAAAATGAAAGCACACAGACTAACTGCCACCTTAAAAAACTTACTTTCAAGAAGTAAAAACAAATATATAAGAGGTTTTATTAGAAAATAACTCTAATGCTAATAATTGTTGTTTTCTGATACCTGTTAATTCTGATGAAAATTTTGAGATAAATTACTTGGGAGAATTAAGAATAACAAATGCACACACTTCCCTGCAAGAAAAATTATTTGATAAAATTAAGATTTCTGTATGAAGAATATATTTTTTTAAAAAATACTACTTTATATTTAAGGATAGAAATAAATTAGTTCTATTTGCTTGTACTCCACCAAAATTGTCCTAAAAATCTAATTCAAAAGTTGAAATATAAATTTCCTGATCTTTGGAATCCAAAATCTTTGGAAACTGATTTGTACATGATAAGCAATCTGATTTGTATACAATGAGCAAATCTGTAATGTCCAAAAATATGGCAAAGTGATGATGTTCCTGTTTCAATTTAGTTACTACTTTAACTATCGTTTATGTAAAAGTTATGTGATGGAAAGTCCTAATAGGTAGGTGACAAAAATAGGGTAGCACATTCTGGATGAGCGATGAACACATGGAATTGCAAGGGCTTGAAGTTAATTGCTCTACACGTTTACAAGTGCCTTGCTTGGTAAAATGCATTTAAAAATCAAAAGCTAGGTCAAATTAGTGTCGAGCTGATGCTGCTGTGGTAGCACTTTAAAGCCAAGGAACAGCCACACAAGGGATACTGTACACATATTTAAAAAAAAAAAAAAAAAGAAAAAAAACGATATAATCAGGGTCCTCAGCTTTGGTCTAAAGGGCTATAGGGATATAGTGAAGCATACAGCTGTAAAGGTGCAGGTCTTTTTGGACTGGATCAGCCAGGAGATACAGGAGTGTTTGTGTGCGTGTGTGTGTATGAGCATGTGCATGTGCAAGTACATGCTGTGGGGGGGAGCCAGGGTTTAAAAACAGTGATTAGGCCCATTTGCATAAGGGTCAGCAACTGAAACAATGGCAACAAGAAACCTGTCATATTTATGCCTGCCAAGACTGGGAGTAGTCTATTGCTAGTCATGTTCCAGAAGAGCTCTATGAAAGCAATTAGATTATAATTAAATCAGAAATTTTTCCCACATCGATCTTCCTGTCTGGGGGCAACCATACAGCCCTGAGTACCTGAAAGTTGTTATAGACCAAGATATGTTGTGACTGTTTGAAGAAATTCTTTCATTTGAGATGGGACATTATGGAGGAAGGTCTACCATCCATAGTGTCCCTACCTGAAAGAGCAAACTCCTTTATCTGAATGATGAACATGATGAAGGAAAACTAGTATATTAAAGGAAGCTGTGGGCATTGCTCTCAGCTCTCATAATTTTTCATGATTATGGACTGTATTTTCCCTCATTTATCTGTTGAAATTTTGTTTTATTTTCTTAGCAGCATCTGGATTATTTGTCTGAGTAAGTTCATAAATTGGTCTAGAAGAAGCTAGATGTCCAGGAAATGAGTTGTCTCACATATAGTTTGATGAACACACCTTCTAAGAACATTCCCACTTTTAGTACTTGACAGAGCAAAGAAGGAGAGGCCTTACCCCACTGTGTAATTTTTACTAAAAGGGAGGACAGCATCATCCAATAAATTTCCATTGTCAACAAGTTTGAGAGACTGACAGAACTCACAACTGTCTTTACAAAGTGGGGAAAATAAATGAATGAGGATAGCCAGATGATTGTAAAGTTTTTACTAAACAATCTAAATGAATGAAATTGGAGCTTAATGCTATTGCAACTTCACATCATGGTCTTCCTGCTTTGTGTTTGGTATAATCGGAATTTTTCACTCAATAAAAGACATTAACACATGGAAGGTCCAACATGTAGGCATAGGCAATATTATGTTTGTCTAGCTGAGGCAGTTAGAAAATACAGTTTTGACTCAGTTTCTATACATGGACAGGGCAAAAAGTCATTGAGAAGCAAGAATAAAATGAAAAATATTGTTCTTTGGAGAATGATGCCTGTAAGAAAAGGAAGTAGGACGAAAAACTGGAGATAATTCAGATGGAATAGCTTCATATTTGGCTCAGAAGCAGGGAAAATAGCACTAAAAATAAAGCTAAAACTGGCATCTGAAGTTAAGTTGCATTTGTGATTTTGGAGCCCATTCAAATATATACTTCAAAACCAATTTCAGCAACTGCAAACTCACAGGGATGAAACCCAAAAAAATGTTTGCACAAGGCATGCAGAAAACGAAACCTCCTATGTCTGTGCTGTTGTACTCTTGGAAATAAAGAGGATTTTTTTCAAAACTACTGCATTTATTTTTAAACTGTATTTCTTTGTGAACTGTCCACTATTCAGTATTGCACTAATGAAGGGAAACAGTAATATTTTCACTACAGATAACATGCATATTTGTGTCTAGTGTATATGTTTGTATATTTGAGAAATAAATTTGTATGGTTATGTAATATCCATAAATATTTGTAATAATGATAAATATTTGTAAAAAACTAAGAAAATAATAATTTAGTTTAGAACTCATTTAAATGATTTAGTTACGATCTAATGAAAACATGCTTCATTTTGCAGTATAAAATGTGCAGACCATTATTAGCCCTTATTGACCAGCAGTCCCCATATTCATTTGCATTTTAATTACCTCCTTTAAGGATACCGAGAGCATTACATGTCTGTGAGCATTACGAAGCATTCTTGTTGCACCATCTATGGTGCACACCTGAAAAAAGAACTATTTTTTTCTGTGAATACCATTTTTTGCAAAAAATATCAACATGGATGAAAAAAGAGCTTTATGAACAAACCAATAAAGTTCTACATGTAATTATAAAAATGCTGTTTTATGAAGTCTATTAATATAGCCACTTGGAAAAAGAGCCTGAAAATACAGAGATGGTTTTGAAAAATTTCAGCTATCCACTTGTATAACAAAACTTCTATTAAGGCTATTCAAATTTCGTATTCTCTTAAAAAAATAGTCTAGTCTCATTTCAGTCAATTTTGTTGAGACAAAATTTTTAGACATGAAGCAACTCTTTCACATCATCTTTTTGCCCATTTCCCCATTTCTACAAAGAAAATGCTTTCAAATACGTTCTCTTATATATGCAGAAATTTCTTTTGAGCAAATTGTTTGAAAATCTTATAAAAAAGAAATCTATCTCTCTCTATATCGTATATATATCTAATATACTGCCATGTCTTTAAAAAACATTATTTAATTGTTCCAAGTACATAAACATTAAATGTGCATTTTATTGACTACAATGTCAGTTTTCAGGTCATAGGTTTTTAAAGACAAGATGTAAATAATTAAAACTAGTCCTTTGTTGTTTTAGAAGGTCTGCATATTAAAAATTACTTCTGGATTTTTTCTTTGATTTATAATTAAAATGTCAACACTAAAGAGTGAACATATGTATTATTGCTGTAATTGTTCATATGCAATTTCATCCTCCAGATCATTTAATGCAATCATTCTGCTGAAATGGAACAGACTTAAAGTCATTGTGCTATTTCATCACTACCTTCGGTTCATAAAAAGCCCTTTCTCCAAAGATATGTCTTCTATTCCTATTTCTAAAACTGTCAATACTTAGTAATTAGGTAAGATAATTTCAAATTCACCTGTTTGTAAAATTATGTCTGAAACCAACTTTACAGTCCCATGCGGGTAAGGTCACTCAAAAAAGAAGAAAAATGACTGATGCTAATTCCTATATTAACTAGTTAAAAAAAAAAAAAAAAAAAGCCCTTCTGAGGGCTAAAATAAATAGCAGTACATTATTTTTTTTATTTCACTTTTCATTTCAATGTTCATTTCAAGCAATGTTTAGTCATTGTTTTTAGTATGCTTATTTATTGCACTTCTAGTAGGAGAACTGTATGTGCATGCCCTTGGTTGATGTAAAACAGAACCAATTTTCTGTTCAGTAATTTTACTTTTTAGCTAGCTAATGTTTTCTAACTAACTTAAATCTCTGACACAAGCATGGATCAAATGCCCCAAGCTGCTTAAAAGAAGGTTTGTCCCCATCTGATCATATTAGAGAGTAGGATGGCCACGGGACAGAGTAAATTGTAAGGGAGGATTTATAAAGGGGGATTTAGCTTCAAAGAAGTATAGAAGAGTAGGAAAAAATGTTACCGCAGAGGTAAATCTTGGAGTGAAAACACCTGTAGTCACACTTGGCCTAATGCTACCAGAAATGGGTGGGTTAGTTGGTGGTGCATTTGGGCAAGGAGAGAGCCTCCATGGTCAAGTAACTGTGTGTGCGCAAACACACATGCATGATAAAACCATATTAGGATTAGTTACAAAAAGGTGTGTAGAAATTTCTAGATAGACAATGTTTGGTAAGAGTCTAGTATTGTGGTATTTTGGCACTGGTGAGGCCCCACTTTGAGTACCATGTCCAGTTTTGTGCCCCTAACCACAAAAAAGACATTGAGGTGCTGCAGCAGGTCTAGAGAAGGGCAATGAAGCTGGTGAGGGGTCTGGAGGACAAGTCTTTGGATGAGAGGGTAAGGAAGCTGGAGTTGTTCAGCCTAGAGAAAAGGAGGCTGAGGGGTGACCTTATTCCTCTCTACAACTACCTAAAAGGAGGTTGTAGAGAGGTGGAAGTTGGCCTTTTCTCCCGAGTCAATAGGACAAGAAGAATAGGACAACAGGGGTGGTTCAGATTTGATATTAGGAAAAAAATTTTACACTGAAAGGGTTAGTAAGCATTGGAATGGGATGCCCAGGGAAGTGGTTGAGGCACTATTCCTGGAGATATTCAAAAGACAGGTTGACATAGTGACATGGTTTAGTGAGATGTTTTGTTTTGTTTTGTTTTGTTTTTAAATCAGAGTTAGTTTGATGGTGTGACTGGGTGATCTTAAAGGTCCCTTCCAACCTAGACAATTCTAGGTTCTACAATTCTATGATTCTATGTTTCTATGTGCTGTATTACTGATATTGATCCTGAATGTATAGTTCAGTAATTGCCACTTCATTACATGTCATTAATTAATCAATAAACCACTCTGATCCTGATCTCCTTCAAACTACATGTACTGAGGACTCCTTCCCTGTGACAACTGTTGGAAATGGAAAACGGGACTAAAAAGAGCTGTCTTAAAATAATAATGGCTAAAACATTGTCCACCTAAACCAGAAAAACCCAAACCTCAACCACAATAGAAAAAAAAAGACCAAAATATTTCAAAAATTTAGGTTTTAAACTAGCTGACTGTGTAAAGTAACAACTATGTATTCACAGTCCTTTCCTAGGGGTTATGATTTCCAGGTCTTTTTGCAAGAATGATAGGCACTTTGCCTTTTTTTTTTTTCCCTCCACAATAATCCAAGAATGTGGCAACAAAGGGCACAGACTCCATTGGGGAGGTGAAGCAAAGACCTTTATTATTTCACTTTTCCAGTACATATAGTTTCTATCTTTGGAACATGTGCCATGCTCTCTACACAGACAGGTTGTGAGTGAACGTCCACACGCCATTGTGAGCAATACAATTGGCTACATTTAAATGTTTAGGTGTCTAGGCTAAACAGTCATTACTATCTGCTTCGTTACACTGCTATCTGCTTTGTTCCCTTGTTATCTGCTTGGCTACATTACATATTACCATATAAGGGCATTGTTTTACTGTTCCCAAGGCTTCCTTCCCATCAATACAAGAATACCTGCCGAGCTCTTGCTCAGCAGTGCATCCCCAGTTTCCTCATTCCCACACAAGAGCTTAAGAACTTAAGAACCAGACCTTAAGAACTGCCAGGGACTTTGCTTATGTTCCTTTTTTAAGAGGAAATTAGGTTTATTTGTTTGTCCAACTAGCCAAGGCAAATGAACCTTTATATAAGCAACACCAATTGGATAATTTAAATAAGGGAATTTGCCAGAAAAAAATACCTCTTCCCCTCCTACCTGATTAAGAAACAGACATGTTCTCAGCAGTAACTGGGCAGAAATAACAGAAAAGAAGAAAACAAACAAACAAACAAACAAAAAATAAAAAGAAAAAGACATGATTCTTATAATGGTTTTGCTGGGTTAATCACAGAAACTATCAAAAGCAGAAAACCTCACTGGCCTCCACTATTCCAATTGTTATGACCACTACTGAAAATAAAATCCTGCTTCCAATAACTTTCACTTCATGTTTATTTACATGTACATTTTTAAAGCATAAAAATTAGTTAGATTTAATGCCTCTAGCAGTGATGGTGAAAACTAATACTATTGTTCTGTTAAAGCTTCTCATGTGCTAAAGCAAATGACATTTTCGAATGCTTGGTATTTAAAATGAATTTTAGACAAAAATAATTTGACAGCTGATAGCTACCCTTTAAGATAAACATTTTTTCCTTTCTCTGTTACACTGGAAATTGCCTCACCACACTGACTCTGACCACTTTCTCTCTCTTAGAAATATTTGTATGCAAGTTATTTTTCTTCAGTTTCTGAGATATCATGTCTCTGTGCATTCTTTCTAAACTTTCTTTTGTCAATAAGAGTTATAATGGTGATTGTCTAAACTCTGTAACTTACAACTGCAGTTCATGGTGATAAATTGTCCTGTTTTGTTCACTGAGCAGAAAATGCTAAATGTATTGATTAAAAATATAAAAATTTTGTTATGTTACTTTTACTTCTTTATTGTCTGCTTATGCACATCCAATTTTTAAAATGTGATAAAAAAATTATCTTCCAAGGTATTTTGCATTAAATTGTTATACTGCCTAATTTTTTTCTTCAGTGTAACTAGAAAATGTTCACACTGATGTTTTAACAAGTAGTATGAACAGTAGACCCGTATGACATGGGAGTACACAGTATTCGAAAGCAATTTATCACAAAATCTTTTTTAAATGCAAATACACTGTCATCTTCACACAGCTCCAAAAAGCTTGATTGCAATTAACATATAATAATGAGTGATGAGTGAGACTCATTGTATAATAGCTAACGAAGAAAAGCAAGAAACAGAAAGCTTTTTGTGGGCAAACTGATTGGTTTTTATCACAATGTGCTTTAAATAGAACTTCACAGTCTAACCACATACACTATAGTGAATTTCTTACATATATTTAAATAACATGAACTATTAACCCTGACACATTTCATCAGCCCTTTGAACATAAGGTTTCCAATTCAGGAAAGAACAAAAGTAAATGCTTTATTTTAAGTGTGTGAGTAGTCTCATGATTTTCAGTGGAGTTGCTCACAGGTTTGCTCAAATAAATGTGCTTCAGTGCTTTGCTCTGAGTAACCATCATAACTGGTACATGACAATACGTTTATGAAAAAGTTGTGTGAAGCACGTGAAAATACTTTTTTGAACAAAATATTCAGTGCTATATGACATAAAAATAAGATACACTTTATATGCAATTTAAATACAAAAATTAGGCCAACAATTATTTGGCTCCTGAGTTAAATTATGGAATAGTAAAGAAGGACAAGATTTTAAGCTTTGAGCAATCCCGAGGCATCTTAAATTTTGGCTGTATTTTTTTTTTCTCTGCATTCCTACATTATTCTGTTCTTAACTGTCACAAATAATTTCAGAAAAAAATAACTAAAAATATATATTTTACACATGGCAATTATATAGCAGATTATTTAGCTTTACAATATTTAGTTACATTTAATACTTTAAATAATGGGAGATTGATTACACTGCACGGTTACATTGCAAAGGTAAAAAAAAATCAGAAGGGAAAACTTTATAGAGAAATCAATAGACTCTTTAGAAAGATACTTTGTACAACTTGGCATCAATATCAACAAATCTTGGTTATGGTTTATTAAAAACAGGAAGTACTCCAAAGAAAATAAATTTCTAGGAGAATATTATCTGAAGAGCTTTTCTTGATATTTTTAGCCGAGTCATTAGAAGGAAAAGACTGTGATAAGCCATTAGTTGAAGAAGGTTAAATTCCAGCTCCCCCTTAAAATCAATGGTAGAACCCTTTTGTGATTTCAGTGGACTCTATCTGATCTACCCTCTGGGCTAAAATTGGCTGCCACTTCAATCAGTACCAGATCCATAACATAGAAAGATTTTCAATAGACTTAAAGAAGGTAAAAATCAATTAATCAGAAAAGGACAGAACACCAGGTATTGTGGTTTAACCCTAGTAGGCAGCTAAGCCTTACTCAGTGAATTACTCACTCGTCCCCACAGTTGGATGGGGGAGAGGGTCAGAAGGGTAAAACTGAGAAAACTTGTGGTTTGGGATAAAGACAGTTTAATAAGTAGAAGAAAAGCTGCACACACAATTCACTCCTTCCGAACAGCTGGCAGGTGTTCAGCCATCTCCAGGAAATCAGGGCTCCACCACTTGAAACAGTTGCTTGGGAAGAGCTCTTTATCCCTACACCGATGTCCCTAGTGTGTTCATGACTTGTGCATCATGACAGCACTGACTTGAAGACAGAACTTTCTGATTTACATCCATGAACTGCAAATCAAAAAGGTCAATTTACTTCTAATTGTGCTACATTTGTCTCAGGTGGCAGTTGTTACCATAATTTGCAAGCATTTTGGTGTTTGGGTTCTGGATTTTTTCATGTATTATTCTGTTCTTTTAGATAGTTTCAACACAATTTTTTTCTTAAATATAGTGAAGAACATAGACTCAGAACATAGACTTCAGCTCATCTTATTCTTTCTTGCCATTTGAATTGCTTCAGAATTTAATTGCTCTGAACGTCATTATTTCCATTTTACATTTTGTTTCTTTCTTTTTACTGTGGACTCTCACCCTGTAACATCATTCTAGGCTTATCTCCTGGCCAGTCTGATATCCAAATGTTAGTGTGCCACCTTGGCTATGATATGAAAAGGGTCTGTCCTATTTATGGGGAAATTGCAATCAAATATTTCCTAGCTCTTCCCTTTAAATATTTTCTATCTAGGCTACTTCCAAAGCTGCCTGCATTTCTTTTATGATATCCTTTAGAATGAAAAAGGAACACAACTTACAACTATATCTGAAGAATAACATCATTACTAGAAAGATTATGGGTTACTCTCCAGCCTTTCCAAAGTCATCTTTTTACACTGTAGAAAAACTGTTCAGTTGCTTATTCTCATTAGCAATACTATTTTTTTCGTACATTTTTTCTTCATTTAATTGAGTTAGTTCAGTTCATGTAAGTCCCAGTTGTGGAGTTCTAGAAAATTCTGCATCCTATGCCACTCCTTTTAAATTAAGAGACATAATGACCTGCTTTCAAAATACTTTTACTAATTCATTAACAATTTTAAAATAGTACAGTTTGTTTTTCTTATTAAATCCTTTTTTAATCCACACTGAAAGAAATGGTTAAGAAATACATGTACTGGAGGTCAAGGTCAGACCCCATCAAGATTCATTTCTCTGTTAAATCTGTGTTTGATGACTACTATGATTATACAAACTAGTAGTTTCAATTGAAGGGGAAAACACCCAACCAAACGATTTCTGACAGGCTCTTAGTCTAATCCCATCCATAAGTAATAGAGGTGCAGCTTTTTTCATGCAAGAAAAAAATAAATCCAGAAATGTAGTTTTTATTAAAAAATTCTAAACTGCAAAATATTTTGAGATGTTTCTTTCTGAAAATACAGTAGAGTGGAGCATATTTGCTCTTTTACATGATTTTCCAATCCTATCTATCCAATAGGACAAATTTTAGAGCACAAGTGAATCTATGTCTAAAACATATACTTTAAATGCAGTCTTTATAAAAAGTAAACTACTTCTCCACTTAGAATTTAGTTTGCAATTAAGCTTAGGTGGTGGTCATTTTAAATTAATCTGGTGCTTGATATGTTGTTTCTTACAGTAAAATAAACCATTCTGATATGGGATATCAAAGTATTAAGTCTGTAAAGCTATACAGAGAATTAACAGCCATGAAAAGCATTCTGAACACAATCTCTTGAAGTGACAAAAGTCAGTGATAATAAACTGTGTTGCTAGGAGACCAGAGCCACAGAAAATATGTCTCCATTTGAAATAAGAATGCTGATTAAAAACATTCTCAAGAGATAATGAATAAAGGTGTCAGAGGTATCTGTTGTGCCAAAGATCAGACAGAGCACTTAATTTGTAAGCCAGAGGAGTATAACGAAATCTTTAACAGCAGTCAATTTGCCATAAAAAATTCAGGATGAGGATATAAGCTAATAAAACTTTAGACCTTGCTTAGATCAGAAGTTGTAACAGTACATGATATTGCAGCTGTAGGAATTCTTTATCTGTATATTGATGTTAAATCTCTAAATTAAATTAAAAATTCTGTGAAGGAATTACTTTGAAGCCTGCTAATTATATGTTTAAAGAACACAAACATACTCTGAGCAAATGAGATGATTCCAAACTGTAAAAATATTGCTATGAAAGTTAAAAATGTATACAACTAATTGTATTTTTTGTAGTGTTGAATGCAATGGTGTAAGTGGCCCTTTTTCATCATAAGAGATTGAGTAGCTATATGTATGAGTATTTCACAATATGTGGAGACATTCTACACAAACAAAAGGAAAATTTCAAAATTAGGGTTTTCATGGAGAAGAAAATTCACTGATGGAGAAATGTCACACTGAGCAAGAGAGGAAAAATGTATGCATTTACTCACCTCATATATCTGAATCTGGAAAAGTGTCATAAGGATAGTTTTGCTTTTCTGCCTCTTTTCAGGTTTAACAGAGTTTTTGCTGGTTTATTGGTTAACACCCAGATCAATATGATTTCCACAGTCTCAAAAGAGTCTTCGTTTATCTGTCAAGTTGTCCTCTTGTTTTTTTTTTTTGTTTTGGGTTTTTTTTTTTGTTTTTTGTTTTTTTTGTTTTTTTTTTATATTTATCCTGATATGCTGGATTAAAACAGCTCTAGGAAACTGGAGAGTTTGTCTTTTTGCTAAACACCTGTTGAGGGATGTTTTCTTACTATGAGAGTATTATTTACTTGATTTTCATTAACTTAAGCATGAAATGGGAATGTAGACATGCATTTTTACAGTATTTTTTGTGTAACACTGGTCTGTCTGTTGACATAAATTTTTCTTTGAGTTAATAATACTGTCAGTTGCAGAACTAGCCTAGACATGAAGGATGTGAGGCTATCCATAGTATTACAGTTTGTCAGAATATCTCAATTATTGTCATTAATGTTAAGTCCCACTCTTTGACCAAATACTTCAGAAGCTATTACCTTTTTATCCTTCTTTGACATATCACCATCATTTTTACTTGTTAAGATGATTCAAAGAATTTATTATAAATCTTCAGAGTACTTCAGATAATTGCAATGGAACCAGAGAACTGAGTGTATAGACTATATTACTAATTGTTTTCCTACTGGTTCCTGTGCCAGTCATTTTTCCTTTGGACTGGTTTCAGAATTAGGAAAGATTAAATGAAATTTCTTCATCTAGTGATTTTTCTGCCAAAATACATAACTATTTCATCAATTTTTGAATCTTTTTTACTACGAAGAGAAGGGATTTATAAAGTTTGTAAGAAAGTATTAAATTTAATTTAAAATTTCCCTAATCATAACATTTTCTTTTCCATACACAACTACTTCAGATTTGCAATACTACTTTAGAACTTCTTAATATCTTGAGTAGAGTTTGCAGACTTGCATAGTAATTGAAGATGTTATTGGTCTCTTCCTTACTACTCTTTAGCAGGACAATGTTTTCCCATATTTGGTAAGAAAATTTTAACAAAAATAATTCATGTAAAAATTGAGAGGTCATTGTTGATATTTTGACATTTAAGACTGGGCAACTTTGGAGTCAGCAGAAACCAGCTGGCTGACTGTGAGGCCAAACTGAGATGGGGTTAAATGCAGTGAAATTTTGTTAATGTTGCCAGAATGAGGTTTGAGTTAGAACCCTACAGGACCCTAATGTCTCTTCAGAAATCAACAAAAAAAAAAAAGACAGAAAGATGAGCCCTGTGTTATAGAAGAATCAGACTGGTACTCATACACAGGAAGCACATTTGGGCTCAAATCTATTTCTGGTTTGCCAATGCAGCAATTTGGGTGGGATTGGCCAAAGACAGCAGAAGCTCTCCCCCACCTCTTGCTCCATGAAGAGGAAGAAAAAAGATAAAAGAGATTTATGAGTTTAGAAAAACAGAAACTACTTTAATGAAATATTAATAATAAAATAAAAAGGAAAGAATGAAATAGATACAATAAATACATATATACAAAACCGTATCAATCTCCCAGGAAGATGTCACTGGCACTAGGTAAGTCCCACACTGGACTCAGGGATGGATGGGGACTGGATTACAGATATGGAGTCAGGAATGCACAGATCAGACCCAAGACAGACAAACAGACAGGGTTCTCTGAGGCATCAGTTATTTGAGAAGACAACCATTGAAGAAATGATCCATTAAAGAAGAGGGATGACCTTTTGATCCTCATTTTTTATACTGAGCATGGCAGATGGGATGGAATACCCCTGTAGATCAGTTTGGGTCACTCATCCTGTTGCTTGTCCCTGCTGTTGGGACCCCTCCACATGGTAAACAACCAAGTCATCTGACCCTTGTTGCCACAGCAACAAGTATCAGAGCTGCACTCACTGAACAGAAAGTTGGGTCTGCTCCACCCTGAACAAGGACAGCCAATTGCTGCTCCTCCTATAGTCATGCAGAAAAGAGAAGAGGAATAGGAGGCAGTGATATACTTAGGGAGAACCTCAGATGTCATAAAATATCTTCCCTTGAGTCTATAAATAAATATCAAAAATTTTGCAGACTAGAAATATGCCAGACTGCAACGTATGTCACTACAGAATCAAAGCACTTTCCAGTGCTAAAATAAGACTATGTCTTTCTAAAAGGCAACTAAAGAAAGATGGTGTGACTCTCATTCATGGTTTCTTCTCTGTTTCATCCTTCAGGTCTATACAGTAGCTATATTTGTACTACAATCTTAATTTTCACTCTAAAGTATACATGTATATAAGGATTTACATTAGAGAATTAGACACTGAACACCCTTCTTTGCACTGGGAGAAAAAGAGATTCTGTCTGTGTTTGTACTCAGTTCCTGAGAAGTTGTGATCAGCTCCAAACTGGTTTTTAGAGAAGTTATCTTTCTTGAAAGAATGAGTTTAACCCTTAGAATAAGAGTATTTCTGTGCCTGAGGAGTGGAGTTGTCATCTAAGGGGGTTTATCCTGGATCTAAGGTTTATCTAAGATTTATCCTGGATGCCTTTATAAAATGTGGAGGTAAAACAAGCACCTGGAAGTGAGAGCACACAGACTCTCAGTTAATATGTTTTAAGTTTATGTAGCAAGTTTTTGGTACTGTGGGATCTGCAGAGGTGGTTTATGTGAGAAGACACCAGGAGCTGCTATCATGTCAGACAGAACCAGTTTCAGCTGACTCCGAAATGGACCTGTCAATCCCCAAAGTTAGACCAGTCAGCTATGCTGGTGGCACCTCTGTGGTAAAACATTTAAGAAAGGGTAAAGAAAGACTGTGTCACTTGGAAAGCTGTGAAAGAGAAGGGTGAGGATATGTGAAAGAAACAGCTCTGCAAACATCAAGGTTGATGAAGTAGTAGGGGAAGGAGGTGTTCCAGGCTCCAGGGCAGAGATTCCACTGAAGGCCATGGTGAAAACTATGGTAATGATTGTGTCCCTACAGCCCATGGAGGACCATGTTGGAGCAGATATCTACAGTGCAGCCCACGGACAGTCCACGCCAGAACAGGCTCCTGTCAGGAACAGTGGCCTATGGGGGATCCATGCCGGAGCAATCGATTTGTGAAGGACCGTACCCATAGGAAGGAATCACACTGAAAGATTTCTTCAAGGATTGTATAACATGGGAAGGACGAGGGACCCTATGCTGGAGCATGGTAAGAACGTGAGGATGAAGAAGTGGCAGAGAGGAGCTGTTATGGAGTGACCCCAACTCCAATTACCAATCCACCTGTGCGCCTCAGTTCGGGAGGAGGCAGAATAGTCAGGAGTGAAGTTGAGCCTGGGAAGAATGGGAGTTGGGGGAAAGTTTCGTTTTAGTTTTGTTTTTATTTCTCACTATCCTAGTCTGTTATTAATTGACAATAAATTAAATTAATACTTCCTATTTTGAGTCCATTTTGCCCATGATGGTATTTGGTGAGTGATCTCCCTGTCCTTATCTCGACTTTTCACTGAATTTTCTCCTCCTTCCAAACAGGGTTACTGCTTTTATTATATACACCTAATCCTAAAGCAGCCATGAATAAACATTATTTCAATGTCATGTAAAATGATAATCTAGGACAAGAATATTTAGTAATAACCTACTTCTTAAAAAGACTAAACCCCAAAAGTAAAAAAATGTGAGCAGGTTTAGCATCTCTTTGCATGGATAGAAAAACAGAAAAAATCTTAAACCGTTTCTTGAAGACTTTGAAGTCAAAAGAAATTATGAACAGCATGGAAGGAAACTTTGAATAAACTAATCAAAAGTAAACTAAAAACAAACAACAAAAAAGATGACTTCTCCATTTTGGAGATAAATACACAGTCTCAGTACTTAATTGCTATTTTTGAGAGAACGTATATACATTCATGTGTGCTTTTTGCTCCTGGGTAAGACAGTACACTGCAAAAGTTTCTAGAATGAATGAAGGTACAAGAATTTTAGAATTTCAGCTTCTCTGGATATTACAATATTTCAACATTTGTCAGGACAAACAGTATGAAAGTTTCCCTTTGACTTACTGAACAACCCTGAAATAATTTATTTAAAACCTCTGCAGTATTGTTAGCATTTCTACATAATTAGTAGCTGAACAATCCATTCACCCAGACAGGACATCCTTCTCATTGGAATTATTCCTGTTCTGTATGTCTCTTTTCATGATGTGGATACTAGGAGCTGCAGTTCTTAAATATTCTAGCCAATAGAAGGAAAATGGGACTCAAAATACAAGTCCTACAGAATATGTAATACATGGAAAATTAAATACAATATTTCCTTGGACTTCTGAATTATAAAATTAAATGCTGCAAATGTATGAATCATTTTTTTATATGTGTTGTACTATGATAGAAAGCCAAAGGTAGATCAGAAGTCTCTTTAGAGCAAAGAATTAATATTTAAACTTTTGAATGTTTCCTAAACATTTAAGCTAGCTAAAATTCTAGTCTGAATAATTACTAAAATGAATACAAAAATCATTGTGGTCTGGCATACCTCCTGAATATGTATTATGAGATTGTGCATTCATGAGCTAAAATATTACCAGAAGAAATACCAGAAATACTAAGAGACTATTAGACAAAATATTATCAAAAGAACAGCTAATTGAGATGACCAGGCAGTGAAAAGATTATACTAGGTGTGGGGTTTGTTTTGTATTTTAATTTTGGCAAGCTTTCCCTCAAGAATGATAACCAGAAAAAAAATATTAAAAATTATCTGAACTGAGCAAGCTAACAACATGCCACTTCCATTCCTCAACTTGGCAGCACTTACTGCAACTATAACCAAAAAGAAGTTCATAACATCATCAAGAAGAAGCAATCTTCCAGTTCTGTACAGTTTCTTCAGTATTTTGTTTAAAATGAACTATAAAAAAAGAAGGAACTTTTTCTTTCTTTTAGGTTTGGGGTTTGGTTGGTTTGTTGTTTTGGTTTGGTTTGGTTTGGGTTTTTTTGTTTGTTTGTTTGTTTTTTCCTCTTCATTCTACTTGAATATGGAAATGTTACTGTAATTTAAACCTCTCTTTCTAAAACTGATGGTGTCCTTTAAACTACAGCAGATAACCCCAAATAACTACGGCAAAAGAAGTCAACTCTCCAAAATGACATTGAGATGTCAATAAGAAGGTAGAGCCTCCAATTTTGTCAAGCTACATTTAAAAATCTATCATCCCATTCTGATTTCCTATCACATTATTCCCTTGACTGTTGAATGGTAATAATTCAAAACAGGAAAAAAAGCCCAACAAAACATAAAATAATGTCTTTATTTTAAGTAACAGACAAAGGTCAATTAAATAACCTTTCACTGGTGTCTCCTAAACAGGAGAAAAATATTTTAAGTAATATGATTAAGGTGGTACAAACTTACTAAGAAAATATACACTTGAAAAAATAGCAACTATTCTAACAGTACTCTAAATAATACTCCTAATTAATATTAGTGCCTCTTACCCCAGTCCAAGTTATTTTTCACCTATTTAGCATGACAACTGGTGACAATATTCTAGATTGGAAGTATATTCATTTTAATTCATGATAAAATATGCATAATAGTTTCAGTATTATTCTTGTGTTAATGTATATACATTCTGCATTATTTTGAAAAAATATCATTATCTGTGATCAAAATCAGTTTTCTGGGAGAGCTTTAGTCTGAAGTTTTGTGAAGAATCTCACAACAAAAAATATTGTGCACTCTAAAACAATCACTTTAAAATTACACATTAGTTGTGGTTTAGATGAAGTATGTAATAAAAAAAAAATGGGAAAAACCCAATAAATGTACTTCACTGCATTGTTGATCTCAGTTTTAATGATCATTGAACTCTTAAACAGCTGCTGTCTCTATTATTTTTAATCTTTTAAAAATAATATATTCAACACTTTGAATAAAATTGAATGATGTGGTTGTGCACATCAACACAAGTTATATTTTCTTTGAAGATGCCTAATGAATTTCTACTTACATACAAATAATTAAAAGCCTAGCCAATTTGCTGCCAACATCATGTTTCCACTTAGTATTTTTCCATCTTTCACCTAGCCAGTGTCATAGTGCATAAAGACATGGTTTAGTGATGTTTTTTATCAGAGTTATGTTGATGGTTGGAATAGATGTTCTTAAAGGTCACTTCTAACCTAGACAATTCTATGATTCTATATTGTGTATTTTACTTGCAGGATACAAGTTTCTGTCATATTCTGACTCTACTCACTGAAAGACAAAAATTAGTAGAAGATAGTTCTTCTAAACTTGTATGTCAAAAAGTCATTTTAAAAACAGAATCTGCTACCTGTGTTACCTTAGCCTGTTTTGGTTAAGGTAACATTGAAAACCTGACTCAGTTTTCTTCTATTAAAGGTACATAAATTGGAATAATATTGTCATCATCTGCTTAAAGTGTATGTGAATGACAGAAGTTGAAACTGAGACTGACAAGTGGAATTTTAAAACCTTCAAGGCAACCTAATAAGAAGAAATGAGGAGAAATATCAAGTAATAGAAGTTGTATCCTGTGGCCCTCTAAGGATCAATGTATCCAGACTAAATACTGAAGAAAAGTAAGACAAATGAACAAAACAAACCAAAAAAAAGAAACCCTAAACCAGCAATAGACACTATATATATTAGTTATTTAAAATTCACTCCTAAGACTCCTTATAGTGACAGTCCATAAACACACTGTCACTAGAAGGAATAGGACACATTTCAGACTATTTATAACCTTATTATTAATAGTTTATACCTTTAATATTGGACACAGACAAAGTTGAACAAAATGTGAAAAGAAAGAAGTATAATACTTGGGATTAGTGGAGAAAAAACTTATTTTTAAATTTTTAGTTTCTGCTCATGCTCCAAATCACAATTAAAAAAGCTCTAGGAAGAAATTCTTCAGAGACCAAACCTGATTTGAATTTTAAAAATATTTTGCTCAATACCAGAAATAAAAAAATCTTTAATTCTTTAGTAAATTGGGAATAAGGAACACAGAAATCATTTCAGAAACGGAAAGGAAGGTATGTAGATGAGTGTAGTTTCCTAGACAGGTTACAAAAAAAGCCTGGTTTTCTCCAATATTAAGAGTGCTGCAGAAGGGAAAGACAGTAATTATGTCAAATTTCAAGAAAAAAATTATTTCTCAGGATGGTATGTGCAGGTTGGATGGAAGTAAAAGTATCAGGGAGCACAGGAATCTGACAGAAAACATCAACTTCCAGCAGCTGAAAGGACTTTTTAGTTATTTTGTGTATTTGTTTATTTGTTTTTTGAGAAAGCTTGTATTAGGGTTTGGGTTTTGTTTTGGTGTTGTCACTGTCCCTGTCCCATTCCCCTCCCATTCTGCTTCCAGGTATCTCTAAATTAGAATTACTTTATTTCACTATACTTAAATGTTGTACTTCAGATCTTTTTTTTGTTGTTGCCACACTGCCAGTGATTCTGCCATTATCTTCTTGTGACACTGCAGCCTCCTTTGCTTCCATGCTTTGCTCTTTTTCTATTTCTAGCTCTGTTTCTATACATGAAATAAAGAGAGGAGCAAAGCTCCCTTTACCAAGAGTTACATCAAAATCATGCAGCATACTGAGCCAAATGAATAGAGTATAGAACAAGAAATGAAAAATCACTAGCTTGTTTCATAAGTCTAAATTTTAGGGCATGACAAGTTTGGGGTGAAATATGAGAAGTAACAACCTCAGAAATACAGTTGTTTCCATGTATTTTTTCATACTGTGAAGTTTTTGAAACTATGTCTTGAGTGACAGTGTCAGAAAGCCTTAGCTTCAAAGTTGGTATCCCAACTTTTATTCTTGCCTGTGATCTCCTGGATTTTGTTTTACAGCCTTTTCATGATTTCTGTGTTCTATTATAAATATTTCACTAAGTAGAAACCTTGTTTTCTAGCGTTTTTTTGAGGAACAGAAGTAGAAACAAACAATGGATTCAGATACAAATCCTTTCCGTAGGTAACATAACAGAATCTGTACTGGAGAAAAATAGCCAATATTCTGTTATGATGCTTAGCTGCTCATGTAAGATTTTCTGAAAATAAAGGAAATATTAAGCCCTGAGGGTCTGGTTGTCTTGTAGACAAACTTTGAATCATGGTAGTATGGGGTTATAAAGCAGGCCTTTCCTAAATCTGATAGTAATTAAAGGTTTTCTTTAATCCATTTTATGCTCTTTTTTTAGTGAGTTTGTTTTTAATAACAACAGCTTTAATAAAAACTTTGAAGAGACACTTTCAGTTGAAATGTTTGTTTGTCTTTCTGATTAGGCTTGCATTATGCAATACATAGAAGATGTTATACCAGTTGATCAGGATAAAAATATGTATGCCTTTAAAGTTAAAACATTAACTCTTTTGTTTTGGCCATTTGCAATATAAATTTACTGCAATGTATTTACATCAACCCTCCACAGCTCTCCTGCTCCATCCCTTTTTTAGTAGATATGAGTGTTTCTACTAATAGAATGAGCATGCTGTTTAGTATAGTTTCACGAAGTTAAAAAAAACCTAGTACAGCATGAGATTTTCATTCTTCTAAATTCTGGTTAAAACATGCAAATAGTTTCAAATGTTATTCTATTATTACTATATATAAGGAAATGTATTTTATATTTATATGACATAATTAAAAGATGTTTATCCAGAAAAAAGTGCAGGGTTTTTTTTGAAGTTAGAGTCAAACTCTATCCAGAATTTTATGTTTAATTCCACATTTTATTTGAACATTAATAAATAAAAGAGGGAACCATTGGTAATTTTGTACAAACACCCTTGTTTGCTCACAGATTAGCAGAAGAAACTCCATCTTAAACACATGAAGGAGTTCATCGTGTTCTTCAGCTTGCAAATAACATGCTGAGAAGTAGAGCGCTTGTTTTTGTTGCTTTCCAGAACTTACATAGCAGGATTTTTGAAACACTTATTCAGGTAAAAAAGTTTAGGGAAATTAGAAGAGACAAGCCTGTTAAGTAATTATCATAGTATCATAGAATCATAGGAGGACTTGGGTTGAAAGGGACCTTAAAAATCTTCTAGTTCCAAACCCCCTGCTGTGGTGTGTCAAAGTCCCATCCAACCTGGTGCTGAACATTTCCAGGGAAGGGAAGCTGGCAGATCTTTAAGGATGTTTTCCATAGAGCACAAGAGCTCTGAATCCCCAGGTGTAAGAAATTGAGCAGGAAAGAGGAGAGACCAGCATGGCTAAGTCAGGACCTGATGGTGAAACTAAAAGCCAAGAAGGAACTGCACAGGCAGTTCAGCCAGGATGAAGTATCCTGGGAAGAGTATAGGGGTGCTGCCCAGTTATGGACTTCCACTGGAAGGCTACTGTATAACGTCTCACTGGAGACCTTTTTGGTTGGTTGTACTTTTGTTATTGTTTATTTGTTTCACTGGTTGTGGTTTTTTTAATATTGCTTCTCTGCATAACTTTTCCTGACCCCATTGTATTGTGCTCTCTGTTCTTTTATTTATGATGTCACTACTCTGCTTAAGAAAACAAAATCAAAACCAAACAAAATAAAGTGTAAAATCTCAACACTTATCACACAAAAAAAAAAAAAGTAAAAAAAAAAAGTGAGCTTTCTGGCCCATCCTAATAAGCAGACAGTTTCATTGAAATGCACCAACAGTGTGGTATACTTTTGCTTTATTATACTTTGTAATGTGAATTCATAAGAACAGTTTCCTCTGCTTTTCATCTCTTTCAATGCAATACTTGATTCAGTGATTCTTATCAGGTACTATAGGCACATCAACCAACAGGGGTCACATTTACATGCTCTACTGGAAAAGAACTTTTAGTTGTTAAGTGCTCTAACAGTTCAGAACCTGCTGTGAAACATATGTGGAGAGACATTAGCCACCTACATGTGTTAGGAATGTAAGGAAGACTGAAAGACTGTTTTACAAAGTGGCAAAATAATTGAAACTTAATGAGGAACTTCTTGAGGCAGAAAATGACCTCTTGTTGCAGTGTCACTGAATTTTCACTCTTCATCAGGTGGCTCAAAAAATGAATCAGTAAGACCACAAGGAGCAACCCAATCCTACTGAGCAGTATTTTTTACTGAATGATGATTATCTCTAGGTGTGTGTTATTATATTTTTTCAGTGTAGAATATTCAAAGCAGCTTTCAGTGAGCTGACTTGGAAGTTTTGCAAAGCCAAGGTAGAAGCAGAGCAGAGTAGAAAACTCTGTTGTTGCATATCCAAACTTTAAGTGAGCCAAAAACCCTGCAGCTTTGCCATAAAACAAACCAGTGAAGTCAAGTTCATTTAGAGAGACAATCACATATTGTAGCCTCTGGTGCTTTCACCAGGTGAATTTATCTTGACTTTTGATTGACAGCAAAGCCTAACTTGACTGAAGCATATATAGTGTTGGCTAAACAGATGTTAACAAAAATAAAGTTATTGGAGCGCACTGTGTCAGTTTTACCTTTCATGATTTTTCTCAAAGTCTGGTTAACAAGTCTTATGTTGTAATCTACACATGACCCCATCTCCTCTTAAGAAGTGTTGTTTATTTAAATCTATGTCACATTAAAAAAGTAGGCATAGACAGAACATATGGATCCTATTACTGATTCATTTAAAATGTAAGATGAATGGTACATTAAAGTAAGCATAATCTTGGAGCTGTCAATTTACTTAGTTTTACTGTATATTGTAATGCATTTTGAATGAGAAAAGTACAATTAATCATGCATTACATATGTACTAGGCAATTATTAGCTGAGCTAAAATTTGTGCAAGGAAGTTGGAATTTTCATTAAGTGTTAATACATTTCTAAGCTAAATTTTCCTTGAAGATTCACCAGTTCAGTTATTATTTTTCAAAATCCTCTCAGTAAAATTTCATTCAATTGTTAGTATAGAGTGTTTCATTTCTACCAGCATGGAGAAAAAGTTGATATAAACATCAGAGGTTCAATACCAGGCTTAACATGAGAAAGAGCATTTTAGGCAGATAGCAATGTCTCCTTCTGTCACATAACATCTGCTGAAGCAGGCCAAATCCAACTCCTAGAGCATGCAATGCTGTCAGGGTCTCAGCAAAGCATCCAAGGGAAGAATGTGATGTTGCTCTTATAGAATAGGGAGAGGCTGAAAAACTTTTCCAGAAACTAGTACAAGGTATGTATTTTTGGGTGTCACAGAATTTATCTTAATAACTGGGGCACAACATTTGCTGCCTTCCAGTATTGTATCTCCATCTCTGGAAACATTCAAAACCCACCTGGACATGTTCCTGTACAACCTGCTCTAGGTGGACCTGCTCTGGCAGGGGGGATGTACTAGGCAATCTCCAGAGGTCCCTTCCAACTCCATATCATTCTGTGGTTCTGTGACCTTCCTTGTCCCATACTGAATGTAGGGCAAAAGAGAGAAGCAGGAGGAATGAAAATGGAAGGAACCAACATCTCGTTCTGAATCTGCCTGACGTACTTCTCTTCCCATGATATGGAGAAGTATATTATCTATTACATGGAAACATGTTATTATTGTATATAAGATGGTAGTGATTTTTGGTTGTGGAATCTGTATAGTCTTTAGAGGTCTTAATTTGATTTTATAGTCAATATGAAAATATATGTAAAAAAGCTCTGGTAAAGAGAAATCTTGAGTTGGCTTTGAGATTTCTGTTATTTCACCTTCTGGGCTGAGCCAATTCAGATATTATTTCGGTGGTCAATTTTTTCTACTTTGCTGGTGTTCAAAGACATGATGGGTTAAAGAACTCAAACAGGTTATTGTTCCACAGTAATGAATTACTCTCCTGTCTAGTCTGTCTGTACATAGTCCAAGATGACAGGGATGAAACTGTCCCCTGAAATAAACTAAGAATCAATAATCTTGGGGAGATTAGAATCTAAATGAAACTCAGAATAAATCCCAAACAAGGCTGTAAGTATAAAGAGCAGTATTCTTCCCCAGCCAGATGTTCTCTTTAGTGATAACAGGGCTGGTATTGAAGAGGTACAAAAGAACTTGCACAGGTAAGCATCTACAGCTTCTCATCTGATATAATAGGGAAGACAATGTTCTTTTGGATTTGACATCAGGATAAACAGAGGAAAATATTTGCTCTTTTATATCATTTTCGTATTTAAAAATCTTTGTAACTGGATGTGGTAAGGAATTTTAATTTGCTTTTACCTTGACCTGTGTTCTTATGAGCAATGATAAAATAATTGTTTAACATTAAAGTGCTATATCTTTTTTTTACATCCTGCAACTGAATGCCAGAATACAGGAGAACTATGGGACTCCTTAGAGCTCCAAAATACTGTCTTAGGATAGCTGAGACACCTGCAGCTTCTCTGTTTGATTTGGGAGCCAGTACAAGCTCTTGTTTTGGAAGAGCTTCTGGTGACTGCTACTAACCACTCTCTCTGACTGAGTGCAGACAATGAGGAGTTATTTCTGACACGAGTTTTCCTGGGCAGCTTGTGAAACACAACTTTAATACGAAAACTGGAAAAGTCTTGATTCCCTTATACATAAGACCTTTTTTTTCTGCAGGGGAAGCAGGAATAAACAATGGACTACTATGAGCAGCAGTTTTGATTCTGACAGAGAGAATTATACTTCCTTTGGCAGGGATTGAGTATTCAGGTTTCAGATAACTTATGAGTGTTACATACTAAAAGATACTAAAATATATAGTATGATAAAATCAAATAGTAACAATAATAATAGAAATAAATTGTTACCCACCAATTTAATGGTGTGATATAGAAAGGCATACTTTATACACATAGGCTATCATCAGCCATAGTGGTTACAGGCTGGTGGCTTCCAGTTCTTTCATTTATGTTTACCTGGAAACACAAAGTTTGCTTCTGGTCCTTTTTTAAAGTAGGAGGGAAATACATAAAGAACACTAGACAGTGGAAATTCACTGCTATTTATGTACTACCATTCCAGAGCACTCAAGGACTTGACTTTCTTGCTTGGGTTCCTCCTGGTTCCATGAAACTACAGAGAAAAGAAGTGGTCAGCACAGAGATAGTTAGTTTTACCAACCCAGAAACCACAGTAGATAAATTCATTAGGCCTTCCTTCAATTTGCAACTGGAAACATTTTGAGTCCAGGAGCCCAGCAGGATTTCGAAACTGTGCAGAAAATCCATATATATTAAAAGTCACAAAGATTGCATTTTTGGCTCTGTGAGGACATAAACGTAGGGGGTGGGGAGGGTTGAGGGGAACCCATGGGCAAAAAAACCCACCTCAGTCCTGAAGTCTTGCTTCCAGACTTTGGTAAATGTTTAGAATACTGTCATTGTACTGAACGGTTTCTTTCATGACTGCACCAACTGTCTCACTCTTAAGTCATTCAGGTGGGAAATGTGTATCTTTTCCTTTCAAAATTACATTGTCATTGGAATGAGTTGTAAAACAAGACTAAAAAAAAGCTGTTCATCTCCCCTTTCAAGATATTGCAGTGGGAATATTAATAAATATTAAAATCTAGTCACCTTTCTAGAATTTGTCTCAGTTAATGTATTTTGCTTTCAACATTTTCTAAGGCAAAAAATAAAGCCTGACAACTTCAAGTTGAGGAGACCTCATACTCACGTTAAGGATGGCTTCTATTACTTTCCAGCTAATCCCCTTCCATGAACCATTGCCAGTGTTTATTTTTCACTTCTCATTCCAGCCTTCATCTCCACTGCTTTTAACATTTATGTGGCCTCCTAGACAGACACAGGAGTTGGAGAAAAAAGTTTTCCTGTACAAGTAGTATTGTATTCTTAGGTAATGTCACTGAGGTATTACGGAAAAGCAAAAAATAGATTCTCTTGTTGGTTGTTTAAGTTTACTATGCTCTTAGCATCTGGAAAGAGTCTCTCAGAGGTCAAAATGTTACTTAAATTTGCTAAGAGAAATAAATGTCCACTTTGTGTATACATGCACATATACATACACACACGTATATGCCTATATATAAAAATTATGTTTAGGAAGGATACGTAATCCCAACTCAAGAATTCTTGGGTTTTTTTTGTACAACTGTACAGGGTACATGCTCCTTATTTTAGCCTGTGTTAGATATAGAGTAAAGCCACAGAAGAAAATGGACTCATGCTCCTGTGCTGTGCAAAATCCCTTTCCAGAGCATCAGAGGGCTAGGAATTAGCTGCTACCAAGGGAAAGGCAGCTCTGTTCTCTGTGTCAACCTGAAAACAGGAAAAACAGTCACATCTCCATTCTTAACACTATTCCTTTGTCTTCCTTTCCCTTCTGTCCCAAGGGATAGCTTGTTCTCTGTAAAAGGGAGTGAAGGTCTACCTTGTAGGCTTTGGTAGGAATTATTAAGCCCATGGGGCAAGCATAAAGGGAGCTAAATGACCAAAACCAGAGCAACTTGGCATTTCCAAGAAAAAAAAAATATTAAGGGAAATGAATCTAAGTCAGCTACCAAAATGCATTTCAAGCAGTCCTTGAAAGGATGATTAACAATCATCCTTTAGGATAAAAAATCCATGAATCCTCACTTGGTCTAGGCTGCATTTATTTGTCTAACAACAACTGACAAAGCAGTTAGTGCTGGTTTAGAGTTTTGCTTCCTTTCTTTTCATAACTTGACTAATTCATCTTTATTGAGTTATTCACTGCTCACTTCTCCTGTCTCTTCCTACTTTTCCTTCAGAAAGAATACTGAGTAATATATTTCCCATTCTTCCTAGAATAATCTGTTTTAATGCTGCAGACATGTGAATTCTACTACTACTAATAAATGCCAGCTATAAGGCAGAAAGAAACAAGGGATAGTGTGAAAATGCTTTCTTATCTGAAAATGAAGTGAAGAAATGTAGGAAACAAAAGGATATATTTTATAGTGAGACAGATTGAGCTTTTGGTGAGTGGGGTAGACAGGTTTGGCAAATAACTGAAAGCTAGAACATACAGTGCTATGTGCCATGAAACAAAAGAATCCTGCTCCTCCATAAGGGATTTTGGTGGCCAGAGAAGTACTGACTCTTGTATCTTTCCCTCCTTGAGTGTTGTGGTTTAACCCCAGCCAGCAACTAAGCACCACACAGCCACTCACTCATTCTCCCCGCCCTGGTGAAAGGGAGGAGAACTGGAAGGGTAGAAGTGAGAAAAAAAACTTTGTGGGTTTAGACAAAAGCAATTTAATAATTAAAAAGAAATAATTAAAAAAAAAAATATGGAAAAGAGGAAAATAAACCAGAACAATAAGCCCAAACCAAGAAAACACCAAACCAAAGAAAGAGGAAAATAAACCACAAGAAAGACAAGTGATAAAAACTAAAACAATTGGTCACCACCAACCAACTCATAGCCAGTGCCTGAGCAACACACACCCCCACACACCTCCTCCCCCAAAACTTTCCCCTAGTTTTACTGAGTTTTATTGCTAAGCGTGACATTGTGTGGTATTGGATATCCCTTTGGTCAATTGGATCCAGCTCTTCGTGCTGTGTCTGCTCGTAGCTTTTTGTGCGCCTCCAACCTACTTTCTGGCAGGGCAATCTGAGGAGCAGGAAAGCCCTTAATGCTGAGTAACCACTGCTCACCAGGAAGTAAAGCATCAGCGTGTTATAAGCACTATTTTCAGCACAATTCCAGATCATAGACCCATACAATCTACTGTGAAGATGTTTAACTGTATCCCAGCCAAAACCAGGACACTGGGGTACTTAACGCAGTTCAGAAAAAAGACCTCTACTGTTATGGAATTTAGACAAATACAGTTTGTAAGTATAAAATTTATAAGAAAACAATACAAGTCCCTATAAACACTTTAAAAGAAATTGCATTCGACCTACAGCAGTGGTTTCTTTTCATAAGATGAGATGTAGTTCTCACCTGAGCGGTTGTAATGGAGAAGATGGATGATAGATAATGTAGCTCTGAGACTAAAACATCATCATATAACATGAGAGGGACTGGATTTTGCAGTCAGACTTACTGTGAATCTATAACCCTTTTAGTGTTTCTGGCAAATAAATGATCAATCTCTGTGTAGTCTTCCCATATTGAGATCACTTTACACATGAAAACACTACAATGTAGCCTCTGACTTGATCACAGGAAGATATTTGCAAATATTCTGATATATAACATAATGCTTAAAAGTGAAGCTGGACCAAATTCCCAAAACATAGTAAGATCCATTTTAAGACTTCTTTTATTTTGACTTTCAGGTTTGTTTATTCAAAAAATTAGTTTAGATCTAATTTATTTGGTTTTAATATTATTTAGATAATATTGCTACTGATTTTCCACTCAATGCTTATCACAATGCTTCTCTTTCTTTAAAGAGTATTTTAACCCACAAGCTTTATTTTACTTATTTACTTACCTTTTTTTTTCATTTTGTACTGCACCATTGCAGTCAATATTCGATATGCAAGGTTTTAAACATTTGGGTGTGCAGTAAAATCTACAGACAGGCATGGGGCAGAATAGTCTGTCTCTCTAATACTTTCTGTACATGCAGGATGATATTCTTGGCTGCTAACTTGCTTTATAATTGCTTTGTAGTTTTATAAAATCTGTGGTAACATTTGATAAGCTAGAATTTTAATCTCTAAATAACTACACTATTATTTCAATAATTATATAAGTTGATTTCAACTAAAAGTTTTTTCAAATTATTAATTATAAAGTTGATTTCAATTAAAAGTAAATCAATAAACTGTTTGTGGGTGTTCCTCCTTAGTTCTTGACTGGTTGTACAGGAGAGAAACTGTCACAAAATGAAGTTATAGTTGATAACTACAGGAATAAGCTATAAAAAAAACCCCAACTAAACCCATTACTGTAAAATGTTCTCTTTAATTTAAAGAAACATATTAAAACCAATTTGTCAGACACAATCAAAATTTTATTTTTTTTAAAATAGAATTTGGACATAGTGAATGGGGAATTCTGAGCACCTGGTGAGATGGAAGTATATTTCATTATTTACAAAGATTTTTTTGCCAATTATGTCATAACATTAGTGATTTATGTCATAACTTTATATTATTAATCTTATTTGTTATCTCTTTTTCCTTTCAAATTCTAACTACTTTATTCTTTGTAGGTTCTTTCAGTAGCCACAGGAAAAATAATGATGGCAATGATTTTTTCTATTTATCATTGTGTGGATGAATTGGCATTGAAAGAAAACTATATAGGTCAATATCTGACAGAGGTAGAACAAAGTAGGAAATGTGTTACATTCTGTCCTTGACAGTGTGAAGATTTATAGTATACTCTGACTTTAAATGTTGTGATTTAGAACTCCCCACATTCTTCTTAATCAAAATGCCAATTTTTCAATTTTAGTACCTTTCTCTTTTTGGTTTCTGATGCTATTCATACATTACACGTTAATTCATATAAAATTCCATCAAGTTTACATGTCCTACTTTTTGCATATTAAGAAAATGCAGTGTAACAATTTGGTATATTTACAAGAATGGCTATTAATATTTCTCACAAAACATCAAAGAACCAAAGCTAATAATTTGAAAAGACTAGTAAAAAGATGAGTGAAAGATGAGTAAATGTCAAGTATAGAGAAAGGACAAGAAAATGTAATCCAAAACAGTTTTAGAGAGTCATAGATATTCTCATTTTGGTTGACAAATTTTAACATTTATGAACTTCTGTAAAAAAAGCCAGATAAATAAAGGAGCCTATAGGCATTATCATTTATTATCGTTATCAGGCACTTATTTAGTACTATTAAAAGAGGTAGTCAGAGAAGCATCTGATTGTTATATTTGATTGAAAAGTGATAAAAGATATTTTCATTGTGTCAGAGGAATAGAATAGAATAGAATAGAATAGAATAGAATAGAATTGTTTCAGTTGGAAGGAACCTACAACCATCACCAAGTCCAACTGCCTGACCACCTCACCTCAGAGATGAAAAAAAATTAAAACATATTATTAAAGGGATTGTCCCAATGACTCTTAAACACTGACAGGCTTGGGCCATTGACCACCTATCTAGGGAGCCTGTTCTACTCTTTGACCACTCTCTCGGTAAAGAAATACTTCATAATGTCAAACCCGAACTTCCTCTGACACAGCATTGAGCCATTCCCAACATCCTGTCACTGGATGCAAGGGAGAAGACATCAACACTTCTCTCTACACTTCCCTTCCTTAAGTAGCTGTAAAAAGCAATGAGGTCACCCATCAGACGCCTTTTCTCAACACTAGATAAATTCAAAGTGCTCATCCACTCCTCACAGGACGTGCCTTCCAGCCCTACCACCAGAGAGGCTGCCTTCCTTTGGATGCATTCAAGGACCTTCACATCCTTTTTGTGTTGTGGGTCCCGGAACTGCATGCAACACTCAAGGTGAGGCTGTGCCAATGCTAAATACAACAGGATAACCACCTCTTTTGACCAGTTGGCTATGCTGTGTTTAATGCACTCCAGGATGCAGTTTGCTCTCATGGCTGCCAGGGCACACTGTTGACTCCTATTGAGCTTACTGTCAGCCAACACCCCCACGTCCTTTTCTGCAAGGCTGCTCTCCAGCTGCTCCTCTCCTAATTCATACTTGTATTCAGTCTGTCCCAGGTGCAGTCCACCATTTGTTCTTGATAAATTCTGTGCCATTGATGCTCCATTGTGTCTAGGTCTCTCTGCAAGGCCTCTTGTCCCTCAAGAGAGTCAATAGCACCTCCCAGTTTAGTGTCATCACCAAACTTAGTAATGGTATGTTCAAATTCTGCCTCCAGACCATTGATAAATACATTGAACAGAACTGGTCTTAAAATTAAGTCCTGAGGAACACCACTGGTGACTGGCCACCAGTCATAGGTAACCCTATTCACTACAACCCATTGAGTCCTGCCGTACAGCAAGGTCATCATCTAGCGCACTGTGTACCTGCTCATTTCAGAGCAGGACAGCTGGTCCAGAAGGTTGCTGTGAGGGACCATATCAAACGCCTTACTAAAATCCAGACAAACAACATCCCCCACCTTTCCTTTATCCACTAGGTGGATATCTAGTCTAATTCTCGAAGGATATTAGATTAACAAAAGAGGACTTTCCCTTTGCGAACTCATGTTGACTCTGCCTGATGATTACATTGTCCTTCAAATGCCTTGCAATAACACTGAGTATGATATTCTCCCTCATTTTTCTAGGTACTGAGGTTAGACTAACAGGTCTGTAGTTTTTTGTGTCTTCCCTCACCCCTTTCTTGCAAATTGAAATAGCAGTGGGCAGCTTCCAATCAATAGGGATCTCCCCAGACTCCCAAGGCTTTTGGTAGATGATTGAGAGCGGTCGTGCCGTAATATCTGTTAACTCCCTCAGTATTCTGGTATGAATCCCCCTTGGACTTAGGAACATTCAACTGATGCAACTGATCCCTTACAATTTCAGTATTCACAAACGGAAAGTCATTGTTCCTGTAGTTATGGTCCTCTGACTCAGAAATCTGGATAGCCCAACATCTATCAGTATTGTTAAAGGCTAAGGAAAAAAAAGCATTGAATGTTTCCTCTTCTTCTTTATCCTTGTTTGTCAAGTGACCATCTTCAATGGTCAGTCCAAAGTTTTCTTTAAAAAACAGTTTTTTAAAAAGCCTTTCTTTTTGTGTGACACAATGACCAGTTTCAACTCTTCAACTCTTCAGCGCAAACACAGGAATGGAATATCAACCTGTGTCTACTTGCAACTAACTAATATTTTTTTTTTATTTATTTTTTTTTTTAATTCAGAAAAGACACGGTAAGCAAGCTTCCAAGGCCCATAGACACTGCAGCTTATGGCAAGATTTTTGCCACTCAGCAGGACTTTGTTCTTTCTGTCCATCAATCTCTTAGACTCTTTCTGTTGTATTTTCTTCTCAGATTGATAAAAATTACATTAGACAGAAGAATAGATTGCTGTGTACATAGTTTATAAATATATCTGTAAGATAATCTCCCAAGGCCTGTTAGATTGAATAAGTAATATTTTGTGCCAGTATTTTCATTATTACAGACTATTCTAATTTCATCTTTCAGGAAGATTTAAGCAGAACCCTTGTAAAACAACACTATGTGGAAATCCACCAGGAAGCCAATATATAATCATAAATCCTATGTTCCTTTCTGAAGGGACAAACTCTACACTATTTAAGCTGTACCTTACAGGCTAATAAATTCCACTAATTTGCTAGGTTTCACTGCTTGGTTCTTTAATAAAAAAAAAAAAAAAAAAAAAAAAAAAAAGATACCAGAAGATAGGAGTATAGCTAGTAAATTACAATCATTAATATGGGTAAGATGTGATCTTGCTTTTGTCTGTGTTGTATCCCTGCATCTTCAGACTTTCATGTAAAAATATAAAGATCAAAAAGGCTGCACAGACTGTGTGCTGAGGGCTCACAAACTATATTTGGGAAGCCTTCCAAACTAAACTCTCAGATTTTGACTGTTCACAGTTCAGAGTGTTATAGTTTAGTTGTAGTGAATTAAGGAAATCAATTTTCTTACAAAGGACTGATTGGGACTATATAAATTGTATTCAAGAAATAATGAATTTGTTTTTCTACTTGTGAAATACTTAACAACTATCCTGATTTGAAATAAATAATAAAATACAACCTTAAGAAATGCTAGTCTGTGAATTTGTCTCAAAATCTTTGGTGGTGACAATTTTTATCCTAAAAGTAATAAAATGAGAGGTTTGGTTTTGTTAGGTTTTTGGTTTGTTTTGTTTTGGGGTTGTTTTTCTTTTTTTGTTTTGGGTTATTTTGGTGGAGTGTTTCTTTCAGTGACTACTTATCATTCAGTGTTGAATATATTTATTTCCAGTTCAATATAAATATTAGACGTCAAATACATACATTTGGCTGAAACATACAAACCAGTTACAAAGACTTATGAATTCACAATTGCTGTTCAGTTTAGATATAGTCAAAACGGTCTAATCATATTCCAGTTTTTTCTGATTTCTTCTCAAAACAGATCCTAATGTGACTTCCTATGAGAAAAAATGCTAACCTCTTGAGATATTTCTAATCCACATCTTCATGGGTTGCTGGGAGTTCATGAAGAAACATGTATTGGGAAGATTATTGATTTTTCATACTGTTTCTTTAGCGAATGTATTTTTAGAGGAAATACAATTTTGAACAAATTATTTTAACAAGTTCATTTTAAAGTACTTGACTTGATTTTACATATGGTAGATGTCATTCGAATATTCTGGAGAAATGTTGCTGTTAAAGTCCTATTGATGCTATCACAACCATAAGAAATAGGTCACACAAATCAGAAAAGAAAGGAATCTTCGACTATATTGATGAGCTGCCAGATGCTTCTTTCTCAAAGCAAAGACCTTTAAGTAATTTATGTAAAAATATACTAGCTGTAAATAAATGTCCAATTTTTTTTTTAATGAAAAGTAAATAATAAATAATCATTGTTTACCATTGTCTCTGGTTCAAATATCAAACCCGCTGTCTCTATCAGTGCAACATGATGTTGTTAAGAAGAGAAGGATAAAGAGTAAACAAGCATGCAGAATGAAAGTTTTTGGAATGAGGCCTGGATTCAGGAAACTAAAGCAGAAAAAAAAATACATATTGTTTTATACATCCTACTTTCCATCCATCTACAAATCATAAGTTTATATAAGAACAGCAGTCGTGTTATTTTAAATCAAAGAAAATGAAAATGTGCATAGGAAATATGACAGAAAGCTCTTTTTAAAGAAGGAGTTAATGTTTCAGTTCAACTAGCAAATCTATGTCATATGATATCTGTGGAGAATGTGCCACACAAGAAAAGCTTTGGAAAAAAACAAATCATAAAAAAATAATAAATTATTGATTTACATGTGCTGAATCTATCCATGGAAGTTGTTGAAGTATCACTTGCATACATTATTTTCTATCAGCTAAAGTCTCACACCAGTTATTATATTTCACAACATTCTACAAACTTTTGTCTTTCAGTCAGTGAAGACTTGATGAAATTTTATTGCATCATGGAAGGTATAATCCATCTGGGAAACCTGGCCCAAAGAGAAGGTTGAGTATGCAAAGCATCTGCATAATAAATTCCATGACTCTGGCTTGTGGACTTGTATTGAAAAATATTCTGTATCCTCATGTTTGGAGATCTGTTTTTATAGACAAAATGATGAGTTTTTCCACAGGAAGCAAACATTTTTCACAGTTACAAGAATTACTCTGTTGAAAACCAGTTTTCTGTCAAAACAATTTTAACTGAAAATTTCGAGCCATCTGTTTTACATCATTACAGTGAGCAGAATTTGGAGGTAGCTTGGTACAATGTACAGGCAATTGCAAGTGAATTTGCCTCCACCAGCTGTTATAGAGTAGCTAACAAAATCTGAAGAATATAATGTTCAGTAGAACTCAGTCAAACTGTTCTAAGTAATTCCACGCCTTGTAAAAGTGGAGTCCATTATACCCAAAATAAGTTATATTTTTTTAGTTTCTATCAGTGCTAGAAAGCAAATTAGGTACCTGTTATTCATCTGGACACTTGACAGTATTAATGGAAGAGAGGAAAAGCAGAGCACATCTGTTCTGATAACTAAATTGTGGCCTATGCAGTAAACAAGGTGATCCAAGCAAGGCATACCATCTGTGTTTCTTACAGCTTGCTTCCCTATTATTTCAATGTACTCTAATATACATCCTGTTTGTATTCTGTATATGTCTAATAAGTAAGGCTATTTCTCTTTATGGAGTATCTTGTTTGCATATATTATCAATATGGTAATGTTCAGTGAAAGTGGTATCATTTATATCTGTTTGTGTAATTCAGTGAAAAATGTATATGATCGACTTTGAAGAATCTGAAGGGGAAAGAGGTATTGAAAAAATAGAATAAAGATATTTTTCTGCTTCAAACATCAAATCTTATATTTCTAAGCAGGGATTTATAGGGCTGAAAATTCTATAAATATAAGACACATATACTTGAATAAATATTTTTAAATACTCAAATAATTTCCAGTATCCCTGTCTAGCCTGTTTTGTTGTCTCACTATTTGTCAGAAACATTTATCTAATATCTAATGAAAATATTTGCTATCAAATAAGTTGGCTGTTATGTGGACAAATGTCTATCATGACCATATAGCTACACTAACAAGAGAAATTCTTCATGAAATCAGGAAGAAGGTAATGCACATGCAGATAAATAATCCTGACTTAAAGGTATGAGAAGTGGTTAGACCTTGTAGAAAAAAAAAAAAAAAAAAAAAAAAGAAAAGGGGAAGCTTTGCAAATCCTGGCTAAAGGGGACTGCTAAGACAAATATACCATAAATCCCAAAAGTTGGATATCATAGCAGTAAAACCACAACACTGGTTTAAGACTGGTAAAGAGGAAAAATCTGGAAGAGGAAAGGAAGCAAAAAAATAAAGTGACACAAATTATGTAGTTGGTGATCCCTGTTGAGCAGACCAGTACCTGATCACCATATTTTGAAGGGCTATGAACCCTGAGTTTCCATTGTAATCACATATGACTTTTCCCTGGGGAACGAGGAGCATGGGATGTCTTCCCTGGTGTTGGTGAGAGAACCACTTTTCATAACATTGACATAACACCACATCACATAGCATAAATTAATTAATTAGTAATTGCAATTTTTATGTAAGAGCCTTCTCTAAAATAGTAATCCTCTATATTGGGAGAGATTCTGCCACACTTTACCATCTTTCTTCTCTTCTGATGAAATTTTTTTTCACATAATTCAATGTTTCTTCATGTTTTATTAACAGTCCTTTTATTATTCATATCTTATTCCTTTGGACTTTTTCCATGTCATGAAACTATGGTGTCCAAACACAGTACTGTAACTCCAGCCCCACCAATCCTGAACAAGGTAAACAAAAGAAGAAAAATAAAAAAAGAAGAAAGATTTCCAGTGTTATGCTTATATGCCTTTAAAAGGAGAAAATGTTCTGTAAATATTATGTCTTCTCTTGAAAGTATGCAAAACCACCTTTAAAAAGATGTTCTTTTATCTTCTCAGAAAATTTCATCCCAGATTGGGTTTTTTTAGTTCTTTTATTTTATTGGGATGATAAGGTTTCTTTATTTATTTTTCTTTTATATTTTTATTTATTTTTTATTTTGCTTTTATATTTTTTATATAGTTATTCTTTTTTAGTTCTTTTGTTTTATTGAGATGATTGAGTGTGAAATGGATCCCATAGTCAAAAAGGGGAAAAAAATGCAGATGAACTGTTGGTTGGGATATGCAGTCAAGGTGAAGGGAGACTGTCTAGGTTAACTGCTTCTCCTTCAGTAGTGCAGTTCTTTCTGCAGTAGGACAGCCACAAGACTATTGTATGAGAAAATCATGATCCACATGCTTGATTTCTTCTCATGTATATAGGTGCAGATTGAATAACATGTAACAACTTAGCCAGCTGTGGTACAGTATTTGACTACTCAGGTGTAGGTCTCTTTATGACTACTCTATAAAATGGCATAAGTAAGCAGTGTACAGAGAAGCAATGCATAGTTGATCAATATAAATTTATTTGATGTCTACTCAATCATAACTATATGAATAATGTTTTGTCTGTCAACATCAAACATTATATACCCCTGCTGGGGATCTGTAACTTTATTGTTGTAAGGGTATTGGAGCATACTCTCCAAGGGTCTCTTTAAAGCTAAGTCCACATTCCAGATGTGCCTGCTATCAGCGACTGATGAGTATGTATTGTGAGCAAGATCCTATAAAGTACTAGAAAACTTGGAGCTGGAGAACATCATCACAGATGGGAACCCTGTGCAGCGTGTCATGATCTGTGAGGAGAAACTGACTCATCTGACATTGCAACAGCTGGGGTTCCCAGTAGCAGAAGGCACGTGAGATTGTTATCGCCCTTTCTGTAATTTCCATCCTTTGGTCAGTGTACTAGTTAGCTAGCTTTGAGTGTCTTTCTTACTGAGATCCCAAAAGAACTGGCAGCTCCTTGGTGCCAAACAGTCTTTCAGAGACTTCTCAAAGAATAGTCATTCTGCATATCATGCTCTCATTGAGAAAACTGGAGTAAAAAGCATACACTGCAGTAGGCCTTCCTAAAATCCTATTACCAGGTTGAATTTAGTTAAAATTTGAAATATTTCCCATACCAATAATAGTGGGATAGCACAAATACAATGCAAATATCAAGACCTGAGTTTATCAACTGTGCTTATATCATCTTGCTGAAAGCAGCGCTCATTTTCACTTCAAGTTTTCCAGTTTCTCATTGTGAAAGAATGCCCTAGTGAGGCTTTTCTCTTAGGTATCAAAGGCTAGCAACAGAGAAATCTCCTCTAGATAAAGCTGAGGATGCCACAAGTTTTATTTATCTTATAAAATGTGGCAAAAAATCTTATAAAACTGAATACCATACATTGGTGCCTTACATACAGCTAGTTGTTAATAAACCAATGTGAAGCATCATCATGGCACTCTAATATTATTAGTTACAGGTCATCAGATGATACTCTGCTTGACTCAAAAGTATGTTTTCCGCTATGTATTTTTTGATTAAGAAGTTACAAATGAAAAAAGAAAACATTGTAGCTCAACTCATCCCAAAATTCAGTGTTTAATAGATTCAACATCATTTGGAGTATGTCTTACAGTTCTTCAACAGATATATAACCTGAACTAAGAAACATGCAAGAAACTAAAGAATTGATTAAGCACCATTTATCAGAAGGAGCTGCCCCTGTATTCCCTCTTACAGTTTAAGGCACTTTGCCTGAGAAATGGATTGAAGCGTGTACAAACACAAGCTCGGAGAGAAAAGATCTGCACAATACCAAACCTTGTGCAACAAATAAATAGCAAGTTGTGGAAGAGGAGTGAATGATGATCTTTCGAGAACCACATCTAAAGTGTGTCCTGTGGTGCCAGTGTAGATCAGAAAATTAACACAGAGTCATTCTTTTTTGATATAATTATACTGGCATAATCTATTTTGGAGTCTGAAAATATTGGATAAATGTTAGTATTGACATTAGTAAAATAAATACATCCCCAAGTTTTGGTTATAGGTGGCTTTTCTGCGTGTTTGGTGGGCTGGTTATTCACAGATGTACTAGGAAAAAGACTTAAGGAACTTTTCCTTTTTCCATTGTATTTACCAGGAAGGCTGCACACAGAACTGGGAAACTGGTGAGTGAGTGACCATCTGTATGCTGTTGACTTGAACACTTGAGAAATTTATTTGTGATTGATTTTTTCCCTTTGCTATTTCCAGGGCCCATCCCAACTCAGGTTGGTATTGTGACCTTTCGGAAACTCTCACTTTGTCCATAATCAGCACTGTCATGCTCTGTTTACCTCTGTTCACCAGACTTTCTTTTTCAGTGCTTGCCTGATCACTGCAGAATGAGTTCTTTTTATTTGGTTATTTATTTATTTATTTTATTTTCCTCACTATGCCATGTTTCTCCATTTGCATGACTTTATGAAATTGGGACATTATGTGCAGAGATTCAGGATTCCTGAAAGGTAAAATGACAATGATGAGAGATGAATATTGGTTAAAGAAAGCTGTAAAATTAAAGTGTGTCCTACAAGCTCCTTCAGAAAGGAAAAAAGAAAATACCAAGGAAATTGTGGGCCAAGAATGTTGGTAAAATAATCAATAGAAAAGACCTGCAAGATATTCAGTGCTTCTAAAAATGAAATTCTTCCAAAATAAATTTCATCTTTAGGCTAGGTAGTTGTTGAACATATCTATATCAAATTAGTATTGTCAGTTGGCTAGTTTTTCCTCATACCTTTTAGTAAGTCCTGAAAATAAAATAATAGAAAATGATGCACTTTTTCTTCCCATTCTCATTGTTCTAGAACATTTGGAATATCTGACAAAACATAAACATGGAACTAACACTGTCCTTCCTTACCTACACACAAATACCACTTTCAGCTCCAGCTTTGCTGCTGCAGCTGCCAAGTGTTCAGGGCGTTCAGATGTGCATAAGGGTGAGAGACATCAGAGAAAACATAAGACATAACTGCAACAGGCCGTAAAAAAAAAAACAATGACACCACATAGTCACAAAATAACCTTCAAAGTTGCTTTAGTTTGACAGTGGCTCTTATAATGTCAGTGCATCTGCCTATGAATAAAACTTTATGAAGGTCCTGTAAAATTACCTGGTGTTGGAATAATTCTGAAATACATCTTATCTGTCCTATTCTCATACTGAAATGAAAGGCAGTGAGATGGTGTAAAATTAGGAATAAATGAAAATACATTAACATTTAGAACATTTCCAGCATAAACTAAAACAATTTCCTTGCATTTCTCATTTTCTCTTGCTTAGCATTACCCATGTCACTTTCTTGGATCCCAGGTACTTATAACTAATGCAAAGAACTCTGCAGCTCTATTTTTCGTCTGCGTTGACATGTACTGGTTTTACAAAATTTTACATAGTCTGATAAACTTAACTTCTTCCATCCTGCTTCACTTATACACAAATATTTTCATTTTAGAACCATTGAGAAAATAGAAAAAGGTCATTTTTATTAAGTAGATGAACTCAAATTCAGTTTCATGAAAAGTAATAGAGTGAGAGAATCTTCAGCTTTGCTAATTGGGTTAAGTAAATTCAGTCTTATTTTTAAGCCATGGTACTCATTATTATAAATATTTTTGAATAAGGCAAAAGTAGAGAAGTCAAAAAGATGATTTTAGCATTGAGATTGAAGAATGAATACCAGAATTCAGAAATTAGAAATGTGAATCATCTAAGAAAAATTTGTAAAAATAGCTCTTACTGACTTCAATAGGCTATAGATCAGATTTCACAATCTTAATAAGATATGGTTTTAGTGGTTCTATATCAGATAAAAAATGTTTTCATCAAAAAATCCCATCTGCAGATAACATTCATTTGGCAACCTGAACAAATCTTTCCATTTTGAAAGATCTTGAAAGTGGTTAAAAGAACACCAACCAGCCCAGCATTTCACTGTACTGGGTTAATCCTTGAGAAAGTGTTATAAGAACCACTTTATTGAAATAGTAACTTGAGTTCATATGGCTTCATTTTCATGGAACTCAAATTAATATGCATGATTTTCTGGGGGAAAAAAGAGGTGTTGAAAAGAAAGGCACTGGTTCTCCTAGTGAAGTGATAGAAGCTAGAAATGACTAGTAGATTAAACACGTTTCACTAAGTTCAAAGACTGCTGTGCATAGGAGTGTGCTTCATATACTGTGGATCACAGCCAGTTAGGCACCTTGTCCCAGGCAAAATAAATATATATACTTCAATGGCTTTTAATGGATCTCCACCTGCACATATACTTAAAGCTAAGGGACAAAGCAACTATAATTTAATCTTTAACTCTGGTGTCCTTCCTCTTAGAGATGTGAAATTTCAGAGTTAACTTCTCAAGTACGACTTGGAAGATCTGGGTTCACTTCATTACTAAGTTAATTCATTAATATCTCATTCATTGAGATATTTTGAAGTGTTATCTATGAGTCTGTTGTAGCCTGACCCTAAAAGCGACTAAGGATCAATGTGTCTTTGCTGAAGATTAACCACTCTAAAAAAGAGGTCAAAAAAAGAAGAAATTAAGTTAGGTCATTGTTGCTGTATCGTGATTTTCTCTTCTATTCTTTAAGTTAAAGAACACCTTTATAGCTATTAGAATAAGAATCAACATCACAAAAGCCAAGTTCCTCCACTTCTAGCATCTCTTTTTTTTTTATTATTATCTTACTATATTCTGTGAGTACAGAGCCTCATTATGATTCTAGTTAAGTTGCATTAAGGCCGTCACATTACAGTCACATATAACAATCTACATAAGCCACACCTGAAATGACTTTAAGTCGGGTATGTCAGGTATGTACAAGTGTGTACAAGTGTTGGAGTTCTGCACACATATAATAGAAAGATATTTTGGAGCTCCATTGGTTAGCATACTTAGATATACTAATATTTCCAAATAGAACTCTGCTCTTTACTTTGTATTTCTGCAGAATTAGCCTAACAACATCCTGTAGTTGTTTTAATGACTGAGACACATAAATAGAAATTGATAGACATAATTTCCCATAATAAGGGTGGAGATATTAAAAATATATGTCCACCAATCATTTTTCTGAAGCAAACAATGATATGGTTTGAATCTTTGAATAAAAAATGATTGTGTTAATTCAGCTGTACTATTTGAAAAACAATGTCCCTGAAAGGAAATGTTATTTTTTATTTATTTTAAAAGAATGCACATTTTTGACTAGTCACTACTATAAATGAATTATATGAATGTAAATAATGACGGCATTTTTACAATTTCTTTCCCCCCACAGTCCAGTGGATGTAATAACTGTACTTGACTCTTACATCTCTTTAAATGCCACTGTAACAAGTGGCCTATAAAATGTTATTTTAGGCAATATAATTTTTTAAATACTGCTCTACAGAAAGTTATATTTTAATATATTTTTCAAAATGTCATCATTTGTGAATCTATCGGGAAACTTCAGTGAACTCACTTTCAGTATTTGTGACCCAGGCAATCCTGTGACTAATCTGATTATTTCATTATTACATGTAATGGCAGTCATAAAGAAAAAAATATTTAAACTACTTCTTTAGGATGAAAAATCCCTGGGGACAAAACAGAATCACAACTGTCTGAAGTCTTGCATTTTAACACTAAAAAGAGTAGAAAAATTCTATTCTGTATCAGTTTTATTTTTTTTTTATGGGAGAAAGGAACAGAATGACTTTTTGTTTGTGTTCCTTACTGTAAGCCTTGTTTCTGTGAGGGCTTTGAATTGGGATGACAATCAACACACGTAATATCTTAAGATGTTCTCACACCTTAAAGCTGAATGAATAGCATACAAACATACTTTTCTGGACTATTACTTTCCTATTTTAAGTTACTGGTTAAGATTTTCTGTTTAAGGTTGCAATTACAATTGTAGGAGTATTAAGTGTTCACATGAAGAATACTTGGAAGGTAATGCTTAATATTATTAGCATTTTAAGTTTTACAACACTCTGCAGAGCTTAGGTAGGCATTCCTTCACATATATAGACCACATATACTGTGGTCAGAAGTGGTTTTGTGTTTCAGGCAGTTTCATATTTAATAGACTACTCATTTTCAAGTGGAATTAATCAAATTACTTCTGGAACTGGCACATCTCTTCCTCTCTTTAATATTCTAAAACTGATGCTACATCCTCTCAGACATTTGTTAGAATATGTAATTTTTTATGTACCTCTTATTTTTTGCGTGCTTCTCCTTTGCCGTTTCATTGCTATTAAATTACTGATTCCCTTTGATCATCATTTACAGTGTTCTGAGAGGGCTAAAACGAAATCATAGGTCCAAGACATCAAATTCCTAGTTTTGCTTGACACAAATTGATTAGGCAATTTATATCCTTTTTTTTTTGTTCTAGTCAGAGGATCTTGAAATTGTAGAACTAGGTTACAAGAAAATTTAATCTTTTATCTAGATGCTATTTTTATATTTATGTCTTAAACTTTTCTAGTTTGTGTGATTTAAACATAACAGACTAAAAAAGGTTTAAGCTTTCAAAATAAACTTTTGCATCAATATCTCTCACAGTTTATCTAATTCTGATAAGGAAAATGATAACCACTTGTAATAGCATAGTAAAGAAAAGAACTAAAAATTTTAACTGGTTCTTTTTTACAGGAAAAACAAAACACAGGAGGAGGAATCAAGAAATTTTATGAGTATACAACACTTCCTCGTAACAGATATCTATTAATTTACATGTATTTTAACACTGCTTCTTAGGAAAAAGGACTGAGGAAATGTATCATCCATTTAACATGAAAAAAATCTAAAGGTGAAAAACCACATTAGTTTAGGTGGACATGAAATAACAAGAGAGGCAGAAAAATGCTTGTTGTGTGCTAAATCCTTGGTTCACCCTAATTTTTAATGAACCTCAGACAAAAATTGCATTCAAGGGCATTATTTAGCTCAATCAGGAGTGAGAGTGAAAGTAAAAACAAGAGAAGAAGGATGAATTCCATTGAGACAGAAAAATGACCCATATTGTTCACACTTTTTACAGAGAAATTGTTACACTACTTATGTTGTCATTCTTGTGTTTAGATTTCTTTTTGATACATACATGTCTTTCTGAATAGTAACTGTAATGCAACCATATCGAATCATAGAATCATATGGGGTTGGAAGGGACCTTTGGAGATCATCTAGTCCACCCCCTTCCCCCCCGCCAGAGCGGGTCTACCTAGAGCACATTACACAGGAATTTGTCCAGGCAGGTTTTGAATGTCTCCAGAAAAGGAGACTCCACCACCTCTCTCGGCAGCCTGTTCCACTGCTCTACCACTCTCAAAGTAAAGTTCCTCCTCATATTTAGTTGGAACTTCTTATACTTATGATTGTGCCCATTTCCTCTTGTCCTGTCACTGGGCATCACTGAGAAAAGACCAGCCCCGTCCTCCTGACACCCTCCGTTTAAGTATTTGTACACATTAATTAGATCTTCCCTAAACCTTCTCTTCTCAAGACTAAAAAGACCCAAGTCCCTCAGCCTCTCCTCGTAGGAGAGATGCTCCAGGCCCCTAATCATCTTTGTGGTCCTTTGCTGTACCATCTCCAGCACTTCCCTGTGCTGCTTGAACTGGGGAGCCCAAACTAGGTGGGAGTGTTGATCTGCTTGAGGATCAGAAGGCTCTACTGAGGGATCTGGACAGGTTGGATCAATGGGCCAAGGCCAATGGGATGAGGTTTAATAAGGCCAAATGCTGGGTCCTACATTTTGTTCACAACAAACCCAGGCATTGCTACAGGCTTGGGGAAGAGTGGCTGGAAAGCTGCCCAGCAGAAAAGGACCTGGGAATGTTAGTGGACAACCAGCTGAACATGAGCCAGCAGTGTGTCCAGGTGGCCAAGAAGGCCAACAGCATCCTGGCCTGTGTCAGGAACAGCATGGCCAGCAGGACTAGGGAAGTCATCATGCCTCTGTATTTGGCTCTGATGAGGCCTCACCTCGAGTATTGTGTGCAGTTTTGGGCCCTTTACTACAGGAAGGATATTGAGCTGCTGGAGCTTATCCAGAGGAGAGCAACCAAGCTGCTGAGGGGCCTGGAGAACAAGTCCTATGAGGAGAGGCTGAGGGAACTGGGCATGTTTAGTTTGGAGAAGAGGAGGTTGAGGGGAGACCTCATTGCCCTCTACAACTACCTGAAAGGAGGGTGTAGAGAGATGGGGGCTGGCCTCTTCTCACAAGGGAATAATGACAGGACCAGAAGAAATGGTCTGAAGTTGTGGCAGGGGAGGTTTAGATTAGATATTAGGAAGAATTACTTTACTGAAAGAGTGGTCAGGCACTGGAACAGCCTGCCCAGGGAGGTAGTGGAGTCACTATCCCTGGAGGTATTTTAAGAAACATGTAGACATGGCTCTTCAGGTTATGCTCTAGTGCCCAAGATTATTGGGGTGTGATGGGGTGTTGTGTGTGTGTTGTGTTGTGTGTTGGTGTGGGGTTTGGTTGGTGGGTGGTTTTTTTGTGTGTGTGTTTTATTTTGTGTTTGGTTAGTTGTTTGTTTTGTGGGTTTTTTGTTTTGTTTTGTGTTTTGTGGGTTTTTTTTTTTTATGTGGTTGGACTCGATGATCTCAGAAGTCCCTTCCAATCACATGGATTCTGTGTGACTTAACAATCTGTGTGTATTTTGTGCTTTCCAGTAGTATATGTTTAGTCATGATGCACTGCCATCATTTCCTTTTTATCATATATAAGTGGGTTTTTTTTCATGGGTCTTTTAGAAGTGATTGATAGATGTAAGAAGATGAAACATGGGTAAGTATTACTTTACAAAATGACTAATAAAACAGAGAAAACTGTACTGAGTAGGAAAATAATTATTTGAATCTGTTTTGAAATTGACGTGGCTGATTGCTCTAGCAGTTGTTTCCTTCTTTTGCTGCTGAATACTTGTGGTCATGTACAAAATAATGTATCATGATAGCTGGCATGTTTGTCTATTTCCTAGGAAGGATTTGTTGTTTTGGCTTTAGACTTTTTTCCTGGCTTCAGAATTCAAGGATAAATTACAGAGCAACTGTAAGATAAACCTAGAAAACTGTGTAGGTAAAACAAATAAACAAAGAATTTTAATTGAAGATGGCTGTAATTATTTATGTGTATAACATATATATGCATATATATTATATTGTATTTCTATAAATATGCATATGATACATATAATACAAATAAAATGGTATAATGTTCTGACATTTTGTCTTCTGTAGAGTCTTAAAGATGAGCATAAGACTTAAAATCTACAGAGAGTAGACAGTTTTTCAGATATTCTAGCAGTTACAAAAAGGCTGAATTTCAGTGGAGAAGAGTAAAAATGTTTATTTATGTGGTTAAAAATAGAATGCTTAAAAGTTGTTTTTTTTTATGTTACCGAATATTAAATAAAAGACAACTATCAAAACCTTTTGATACTCAGCAATGTTTTGCTGTGTTCTTGCAGAGTTTCATCTCTCTATTTCCAGGGAATCAACAGCATAAAGGAAAATAATTATTTCTTCATGTGTAGTGTTACAAGAGGACGACCTATACATAAGTTTCACATAGCCATCTAGGCATCTTGAGAAAGAAGGAAAAGCCAAGGATTAACTATTAAACACAATCACAATTTTGAAAAAGAATGAGGGATCATACATTCTGATTAAGGCTGAATCAGAAATGCGTTGTTTGGATCTTATTTAAATAACAGGATAAAGATTAAACACTGGTAGTAAAAAATCTGACCCTAATGCAAAAGTGCAACGTAAAAGGATAATATGATTGTGCATCTCTGATGAAATCAAACAGCAGAGCAGACCTCTGGATTTTAAAACAAACAAAAAAATTTTTCCTACAACAGGAAAAAAATGAATGAGATTCAGAAACTAATTTTAAGTTTAATAACGCTTAAAACAAACAAAAATTTTCTATTCAGACCTAAATTGCTTGTGTATTTATTATGTCCAAATTTTTCTGTTGTTAAGGTTCATTAAGTTGTAGTCCTTTATATATAACTGTACACAGCACTACATGAACAAAAGTATCTGTCACCTCAGAACATTAAGAAGTTTTACTCCATTTGTTCAAAAGCTATATAGACAGTGTGGTAAAGCCCTTAAATAGTATAGAAAGGTATAATGAATTATTTTTTTTTCTAAAGACATTAAATCTTCTAGTGGGTTTAAAAAGTAATGGTAATTGATTAATTTTTGGTTGGAAGCTGAGGACACCTGTGAATCAGAATAGATTTCATCCAACTTGAAATAACCCTCAGAAGTGTTTTTAGCTGTGCTTTTTCAATTTGAAATCAAGTTGGAAAATTCCACTTCTATTTAATATAATCCCATATTTCTTTCATTCGATGAATTTATGTTTTTCCTACTGACTCAGCATACTGATTTAAAGATAATCCAGTCTTGTGTTGGAGGTTATTTTTAGTTTTTGATGCTGAGCAGGTCTTCTGCCAAGAAGTAAAGTAAAAGAGACTTAATAGGAAAAGGAAATATTTATGGAATATGTCAGAAGCAAATCAGTAAAGTCTACTTTCTCTAATTCTTAAACATAGGCTTTGAGTGAATTTTTTCTGAACTTAAAGTTGGATGTAAGAGCAGATAAAGTCATGCTTGGAATAACAAACTCTAAATGAGATAATTGGGCATGTTATAATATCCATATCTGTGAGATGGAGAGAAAAAAAAAAAAAGAAAGAAGGAATATTTCCTTGTTTTTAATTAGTTCAGTGTTATACAAGCTAATATATTTAAATCATCATGTCATCGTGGTATTCTTCAGAAGTCCCTAACTCATTTAAGCTATAGTGATAGGTGGAATCTGCATAAGAAAGGTCACTTTCCCCAACTCTTGTGAGCATTGTTTGGTTAGACAAAAGTGAGAGGCAAAGAAAGAATTGGTAGTGATATTGAAACATTGTGTTTCATTCAACTATAGCTACCATGAGCTGCAACTCCTGAACTTTCCCCTGCCAAATGAAATCAGGTAGTCTTTTGAATTTCTTTTGAATTCTGAATAATCTCCAACTTGATGACTAGAGCAGTGCCTGTACCAACTGCCAGCTATGCAAATGCAGAAGTAGTTTGTACTGTTATTGTAAATGAGTAGAGACATTAGGCTTAGTGAAACAGATAAAATACAATTACAAAGGAAACAATGCTCCAAAGGTTGCCATGGAAGGAACTAGACAGATGCTTTTGAATTCACCAATGTTTTTGGGGCAGGCAGAGCAGCCTACATCTATGAATTCAGAGGGCGCCGGCATCTTTCCTTTCTCTTTTATGAAGGATACTTGGGCATCTGAGAGGCATGTGGAAATGTAGATGTATTTGGTGATAGAAGCATTTTCTTTGACATTCAGTATCACTTCACCTCTGCAGAGCAACTAGAGAAATGTTCTGTGATACAAACCTCTCAGTGAGACAAAGCACTTCCTTGTATTTGGAAGCCTCTGGAGGACTCTGAACTAGTCTATGTTGCCTCTGTCTCCCTTGAAAAAGGTACACTGCTGCTGCTGCTGAGAAAACAGTAGAATATATCCAGAATGGAAATGGTACTTCTCAGAGTACCAATTGCTGAAGTCTTCTTCAGCACTATTTGGCCAGCATTATACAGATTTTCTGACAGTTATGTCCTCTGCCCACTACTAAGCTTATATTCAGCAAAGTGGATATTTTAATTTCCAGTCAGTGCATGTGTTCAGTCATCTTTGGATCTTAAACAGAAAACGAGGTTCCATGTACAAAGCTATCAGGAGGCACCTATGCAAAGAGCATACCTCCGACTTACTCTTTCTTTGATACACATAACATTCTTTCCTTTCGCTATTGTCCATTTCTAAGACCAAATATGTTCAAAGACTTACACAGAATCAAATATCTTTTTCCACAATAGCAGCTATTAAACCTCTGAAAAACTTTCTCATAGTCCACTTCAAATTTTATAGCAATTCATAACTGCAAATGAGATTTGGAAACATGAGGTTGAAATATCCATCACTGAATAAGTACCTTGTACTTCCAATGTCAAGCACAGAGTGAGGAGGATGAACCAGACCCTTAAATAAATTTGAAAACTATTGTCAAATGATTTTATACCAGCTCTGAAACCAAGCTTACGATAACATCTAACATTTTAAAAGTCCGAGTGTGTGTTCCAGAAGAGAGGAAATATAATAGAACATGATAGTCTTCACATACTCTTCCCTAACGGAAAAATAATTTTGAGAGAAGAAAGAGAAAAAATACCCAGCCAAACAGATTCTTAAATAGCCCTCAAAAGCTTTAGTTGTCTCTCATGAGAATTTCTCAGCAAGAACAATAAATTTTCAGAGTTCTTATTTTTGATGTCTTAAAAAGTACAAGAAGAGTTTAATCTTCAGAATGCTCTTTGTTCACAAATTATAAATTATAATATTTATTATATTCTATTATTTATTATAATATAATTATAAATTATAATAAAATGAAATATCAGTTTCAATGAGCTGATTTCTCCCCCAGACACAGTTAATGTCTTCAAAAACTGTCCAATAAAAGTCTGTTTCCCAAATTCCTGGATTATCTGTTACAGGAGTTACACAAATTGTTTTTCAGAGGAAGTAAATCCCACCTTAGGAATTCTATGCCTATTAACTTCTTTGAGGTTATAGGTCTGGAGGAAATTCCCCACAATAAACCCAGAATGATATCCTTCACTTCACTGAGTGTTGAAAACCTCATTGGTATCTCTAAAGGGCTGATTTATGAACATAATGAATGTCATGGAGATTAAGCCTCTTCTGTATGCTGTAGGTGCTCTAAAATAATAAGAAAAAATCTAGTTCAGTAATATCACTGTCCCTGCTGACAATTTGTTACGGGAGATTAGTTAAAAATGCTTGAAATTTAAAATATCCATGACTGGACATCTACCTTCTTGTGAAATTTGCCTTGCATATACCTGCATGTAATATAAATTTTGTCTTAAAAAAAATTAAATAAATGTAACAAATAGTTTTTAAGTTAAAACTGCATGATCAATAACTTCAAACATTAACTCACTGTTCTTGGGGATGAGGGGAGCAGGAATCAATATTTTTTTCATTCTGGATGTTCATCTTATGTATATACCTACGTTATTTAACCTACTCCTACAAGCAGATACAAAGAAATGCAGGGTTGCATTTTTTCCCCTTGATTGCAGCAGATACAGTCAAGAAATATGCTTAATTTGAAGTACACGTGTATGAAGTGATAATTTTTATGAAATATTTAATTAATAATGAACCACTAGATTAATATTTAATGAGGCTGAGAAAGGGATGCATAAATAGACAATATTTAGTTTTACTAATAATTAAATCAGATATCTTTATAGAAAGAAAATGTCCTTACATCATTATAGTACATGACTATTCTACCAAGTACATTAATATGTGACGAATTTATAGTAGATTATTTTTTTCAGAGGACATGATCAGTTACACATTTGGAAATTTTCAAAGAGTATTTGAGAAACAAACAGATTGTTTAGAAAGAAATGGAAAGGAAAGAAGGCCAATTGGTCTATACTGTTGCTGAAATAAATAATCATGAGCTTAACTCCTGGCACATAGCACACTAGATACCTGACACTTGTGGGGATATCTCAAGCTCATTCTGTTCTCATAGTATATGGTTTTATAGCAACTTAAGACCTACAAACATTAAAGAATGTTGTATCTGTGCGGTAGTAGAAATATGGGCAACACTATCTGTTCACGGCCCATTAGTGGGAAGATAAATGTTATAAACATGTATTTCAGGTCTAACATAAGATAGTGAACTCATCTATGTGACAAGTACTGGATTCCAGACTCTATGTACTGTGGTATGTCTTGTTCTCATAGCTACCAGTTAGATCTCTGCAAATCTGCTGTCTCCGTGAATGCTCCTGTGAGATAGCAGTATGGAGGGGCAGTGAGTCTCCTCTGAAGTTCAACTGTAATATTAGTAAAACTCATTAGAGTAAACCTATCTGTCTTAAGGCCAAGGCCTTGATTATCTTTACTCAGCTATGATGCTTGGAGGAGACTACATCACCATATCTGAAAAGCTCTGTACTAGTTTCTAGTAAATTTCAGCAGACTTTAAACAATACAAGCAAAGTAATAAGGGATTATATACTTGGTCTTTTAGAATGACAGTTGCCCATCATAATCTCTGGGAATGCAACTCTTTTTGCACAAAATATTCTTTCAGGACAACCTTGAAGCCTAAAAAGAGCATCAGAGTCTTTAATGACTCTTACCTCTTCTGTATCTATAAAAGGAAGGATAAATATTTAAATGTACCATTTATTTTTAATAAAATGATGAGACTTTTATAATGTAATTGTCTAGAACATTTGTTTAGAATCTAATTTATATATGTTCCTGCAAGTTGCATTATTTACAATTTGCTAAGGGTAAGACATACTACTTCTTTTACTGAGAAAAAAAAAGATTATGTTTTTGCCTTTTAAATAAAAGATAAATCCACCTATGTAATTTTAGAAATATCCTCCATGAGTTTCTGATTAAGGATTAAACAAGTAAATATCTCCTACTGCTGTTTGCCTTCGTTCTCTGTTTTACCTCCACTTACAAGCATTGACTACATTCATAAACAGGGAATAGAAAATGGAAATGTTAAACTCGTGGACTGTCTCCTGAAATGACCAATTTGTGGGACAATCGGTTTCAGTTATACTGTTGGATTTTTGATGTTGACATGTCCTCTATAAATTGGATAAATGCCATTAGCTCACTTCACATTTGTGCCAAGCAACCAAGATGGTAACAAAGATGCTATTGAGATGATAATGAATTGCTGTCAGTACATGATGTGTCATACTCAAATCTATGCTTGGCTGTTTCTAGTCTCTTGAGCTGCATACCCTCTTGATGATCAAAGCAAAATGTTTCCTTTCATTTATTTATGCCTTTGTTAAATAATTCAAGGAAAATGACACTTTGTATTTGTTTTGTCTAGCCAATAAATCTATGTTTTATGAAAAAGGAGAAGCAACCTGTTCTTAGTCTCAAATAGACAGTAACCTGTGAAGTATTTTGTATTTTTAGAGTGAATGATAAATTAAAAGAGATAAATTATTCATAACTGTAGTAGGCTTAAAAATGAAGGTTTATTACTAGAAGGTCCTGTTCCAGCAAGAAACTTATATGCAGTCTAACTTGCAGTACATAAGCATTAACATTAAAGTCAGGCAAATAAGCCCATGCTTACCTTCCTGGATAAAAGCCAAAATTAAGAACAGAGTAAAATTTGAGAACAAACATTTACTCAAAGCATATAATCAGGGAACATGATTGATTGAACTAATGGTATAAATGGATTCATGAGACATTGTGATTTCTTAAGGAGCTAAGAATAAATACCATGACAAAAACCTGAAAATCTGATCCGAGGCTTTAAACTAAATATGGAAAATATTGTGGGGGACAAAGACCTGTTGCCTCATTTAATAAAAATTATTTTCTCATACCTGCTTACAAATAGTAGGTTGTAAAGTTAAACATTTTCATTACTGCAATTAATTTAGCAATCACAACTGACTGGGAATTACATGGTAAAATGCCACAAAAATGTAAATTACAAGTAATTAACTGTTATTCTTGTGATTCTAAACAAATTACATGTGATGTAGGTACCAAGATAAGACAAGATAAGCTATGTACAATTAAAAGGATTTGGGCATCTGCACTTAGACACATGGGTCACACCAGTTCTTGCTTAAAAAGCAACATATATGTTCCAGTATAGGGAAGTCTTGAGGGAAATTTTCAGTCTATCTGTCCTATTTAGCTGCTGTAATCCTCTTGAGGTTGAGATCATGCAACAGATAATTCTAGGAGAAGCAGCTTAATTCTGTGGATGTGTATTGGCACTCCACATCCAACAACTAATTCTCTCTCTTTTTTTGTCCTTGTAAGTGTGTCAAGAAACTGTCATTGTATGAAAAAATCACCAGAAATATTTCCTAGAAGATTTTCTTTCTTACAGACCTTTGACTTTCGTGGTTACACTATGGGTGGAAGTTGTAGATTTCAGCAGTTTACTGGCATGGACTTGACACCAGATCCTACAATTAATGTATAGAACAGGGTTAATCAATGAACTACTCACGGGAATTATGTCACACATACTTTTTAAAATTGTCCACATGCTCATCAGTAAGGAAGAGGTTCTTGGTGGTGTTTGCAACCTAAAGTTATAAGAAATTCACCCTGCAGGTGGTTGCCAAGACATAGAGCAGAGTCCCGTGAATCTCTTAGGGTGGTGTTTTAGGTCGTTTGTCAGGGAAAAGTACATAAAAGGAAAAAGTTATGTGGATATCCCATTCTGAGATGTATCCCTACTTTTATCTATATTTACAGTTGCATTGAGGAGATTCAATGTGTCTTTTTATATTTTTCAGTGATGAGTAAAGGAAAGCTGTTCATTCATTTCCTTGTGCATTTATTCTCTCCCATAACATCTTGTCTGCTGGTAAGCTCTTATGGAGAACATTTGCACACAACCATGGTTCTCTGTGTGATCTTCTAGCATCCCCTCCAGTCTTCATGCCGTGGAACTAAACTGGTTTTGTAAAGTTCCTCTAAGCAGAATATGTCCCATAATTTTAGATAATATCAATTTCAGTCAAAGAAAAGTAGGTTAAACAACAGATTTTATTGCAACACATCTTGTATTATTAGCCTGCATATTTAGAACCGTCATCTTTGCTTCCAAAGAATAAAGTATGACAGAAGAAAACAGTGCATTGATATAGTCATATGGGAGAATATAATTTTGAGAAAAGCTGCAGATACATTACAGATTCAGATCTATTACCTATATTACAATACAATGAAGTGGCTACTCCTCCTTGTACACATCTGAAGATATTTCTACAGTCTCCGTTTCAGCTGTAGCTTCATATGCTGAAATAGAATTGTGATGCATTGCATCAATTATGTTATTTCTGCCTTTCACTTCTATTAACACTCATTATTTAGACATTTTATGCATCTTAGCAAAACATTTCATAGCCTTATAAAACACTTAGTGCTGGTAAATTTTTGTAGCTGCCAATTAGTAGTGGAGAGATGCAAACATTATAAAAACATTTTGGTAATGTGTCCCTTCAACTTAGCAGCATGCAGTTCTGTGCCAAGGACCAGGAGAAAATCAGTAAAGCCATAGGCAAAAAACCACGTCCTCAAAAAAATTGCAGTATGACATGTCCTGCAGGCAGTTGTCATCAAGGAGAGGACTCAATCTAATGCCAAGCTGGTTTGGGAACCAGGCAGCCAACAGTGAATCCCATCTGACCACTGGTTCCCACCTCTCACAGAGCATATCCTAATAGACATCAACCTACTTTTTCTAACAAGCGTTTCTCTTGCAGTTGTTATATAGTACAAATTGAGGTACTATAAAAAACAGTATTTTGATAATTACAAAATAAAGCTGAAGCTGAAAGGCAAATAGGGCAAAAATTATTCCTAATATTTTTTCCAGCATTACAGCTGTTGTTATTTTGCATTCCTGTATTTTAATTTAAATGTAATTTTAATTGAATACAGTGCTGAGAAGGTAATGCATATTAAAGCCAAAAACTTTCTTTCAAAAATTCTTTCCCTGTTGTGATTGCACTCTCTAGTTATTTCAAAAAATAGTTACTTTGTTTTTCTTCCATACAACATTATAAAATTGTTCTTTATTATACAAATCCCAATTTTCATGTAAGCAACATTCTTACTTCTGAGTATTGGTCAAAACAGTACTTGCAAACAAAAATAGACCAAATTATTAGATATAAGACCAAATAGATATAAGACCAAATTAAAAAAAAAAAGCCAAACAATACAACAACAGTCTTCTTTTACAGAGGGAAAGACCTGGCTGTATTTATCAAACCATAGGCAGCTCTTTGAGGGAAGTTATGCCCACATTTCTGTTCTGAATAACTGTGGGGACAAAGAGATGATTTTGGTGGTGGTGTTTTGTGCCTTAATATACATAACAACAAGAGCATGTGCAACAAGGTGAAGCAACATCCAACATGTAATTTTACTTTATCTGCTAGGTCTGCAGAGGAAAAGTATACTCAGAATTCTTATTTCACCTCAAAGTTAAAGGAATATGATTTGTGTGTAAAAGCAATTACTGTGTAGCTAGGGACAAAATAAATATTTTCATTAGGATTGCTGATTAGACTGTCTTGACCTTTCTGTGAAATAATTAAGTTGTATACATTTTACTTGCTTACATTTTTTGATTTGGTTTTTGGCAGTTTTATTTTTCCTTTTTGTGATCCCTTAGTTCATGCTGAACAAACTGAGACTCGTTCTGAGAGCAATTATACCTAGAGTATGTCTGCACCATGTATTTTAGTGATACTTAAATGCATGGTTGTTGTCAAATGAATTTCTAATGGTGTGGATCTTAGCATGCCTGAATATTTTCCACAGTCCCATAGACAATATACCATTTGGAATGACCTCTGAGTTATGGGTGTAGTAACTAGGTTTCTCAGAGCTAGTGAGGTGTGCTGACAAAAGGTACAGTCTCTCTTCTAACAGCAATATAGACATGCTCTGAAGGACACTAAGAGTAGGAATTAAAAAAAAAAAAATCACAAAAACTTACAAGCAAACCTCAAACAAACAACATTCAGAAAACAGCCAGTATGGACTTTCTATTTTTGTCTTGTTGTATTAGTAGGAATATTTTTCATAGAATGATGAAAAAAATTTCAGCACTTTTGAAGATTCCCTACAATAATTGTAGCTTACAAAGTGGCATCAGAGGTATATTTTTAGTATTTATAAAGCTGTCCCTATCCTAATATGTTATTTTATATTGATCATATATTCATCAATTTGGCTTTTGATTCTAAATTTTATTCTTTCATGACATAATAACTGTAATGAATTTAGGCTCCATATTATCACTTTAGATTCCATATCGAGAGGGGAATGCCTGGAGTTCCATTTCTCTGAATTCAGTAATCCAATTTACCACTTGCATATTTATTACCAGTAAATATATTGATTATATATCATGATTATCCATTTGTAGTAGTTTATGAGTTTTTGTAGCAGTTTATGACAGCGTATGATTTTGGAGAGGAAGGTGATGGGGATAAAAAACTATGAAGACATAAATTGTCAATGCATAAATTAAAATAAAAAAAAAATAAAGTCTTTCAACAGTCAGCATCAAAACTATGAAATAAATTGTTTTTGAATTTTGTAACAGATGTCAGCCATCTTACTTACCACTAAACAAGCTACATTTGAGCTCCGCAGCTCAGTATCACATTGAGGGATGTGGTTGCTGATTGAACACAGGTGTAATGGTTGATATACTGTCACACGGTCTGATGTTAACCTAAGATCTTTGTTGAAATACTTATTACTGATGGCACAAAATGTAATTGCTAATTTTCTGCCTGAATGGTTACATATTTTCTCCAAATCTTAAGAGTTATTCATCCCTTTTCCAGTGCCCATTTCTCAGAGTTTAAGGCAGATGTGTCACTGGTCCACAGACCAGTAATTGAACCTGTCACTTGCAATCTACTGACTTCATTCCTCAGAAATGTATCCACTGCTTCATTCACCTTCCTGCTTATTTTTCTCTAGGTATCAAATGTCCAACTTAAACCTACACCAACTATATTCACTGTTTACCTTGTAAATCTCTGGTCATAGAGGAAAGTATTCAGGAGAAATGTGGGCTGATTATTACTTTGCATTCATTGTAAAACTCTTGTTCAAAATAAGCTTTCTGCTACTAGGCTAATTTTAATAAATGAATCAATCTGGTTGCAGGAGTTAGAGTAAAACTAAGTAGAAGAAAATATACAAGTAAATGGCTACACAAAATCCAGGCCCACAGAAATTTCTTTGAATCTCCCCAAAATAATCTGGATGATTACCCAAAGGGGGGCTACAGTTACACATATTTGGTTACCAAGGCTTTGAAAGATAATACAAAACCACAGGTGTGTCTGCAGAAATTTACAATGGGAGTACTATAGAATGATTAGCACTACATTATAAAGTAACCTTGAAATGAGTTCTTACCTACATAATAACAATTGGGTAAGTATTTTCAGGCTCAAGTCTCTAGATCCATGTACAGATGAGTACCTTAGTAAATGTACATGTGATAGTATTTATACAATCAAGGCCTGACACCTGAAAGAGCAGAAGTCATGAGTAACATATTATTCAGGGAGAATTTATGTTGCTTTTTCCAAGTGAAAACTTTCTGAAATGCACTTGAAATGTTCAAGTCAATTATGTATTTATTTATTTATATGACAATATTAAAAACTGACTCAGAATACACCAAGGCAGTATAGGGTATCTGAAATCTGGAATAATACTGCATGCATTGTGTAAAAGATTCTTTTGGAAGCATCACATCTGGGAGCTGTTCCACATGACCAGTAGTTGGACACTTAACTTGGAAATTCTGCCTTATATGGAAAACTTCCTCAAGATAATATTACATGACCTTGAAATCTACTACCAATGACTCTGAGGGGCAGAAAAAAATATCCTGCATTTTAATCCTACCAAAAACTTATTGCAGGATAAGATATTCTAACACTTCCTAATTCTAATTTATAAGTTTAAATGCACTGAATTGAAACAGGTCAGGGTGGGCGGGGTTGGGTGTTGCACTGTTCAAAGGGAAGATCAGTCATAGTGGATCCAATGCGCTCTTTTTCATATAATTTCTCACTTCTTTTTTTCACTTAGGAGTGAAATTAAGATTCCTTTCAAATAGGAACACAGAAAAATAAAGGAATATGAGATGTGAAGATTTGAGAAATGATGGGTTTATGAAAGGCAGGTCATGCCTGATGATTCTGATCTCCTATGACAAGATGACCCAATTATTAGATGAGGGAAAGGCTGTGGATGTTGTACATCTGGACTTTCAAAAACCATTCGACACTGTCCCCCATAGAATTCTTGTGGAAAAACTGGCTGCACACAGTCTTGATGAGCGTATGATCCGCTGGATCAAGCACTGGCTGGCTGGAAGGTCCCAAAGAGTGATGCTCAATGGATTTAAATTCAGCTGGTGGCTGGTCACAAGTGGTGTGCCTCAGGGCTCAGTGTTGGGACCATTTCTGTTTAACGTCTTTGTTGATGATCTAGATAAGGACACAGGGTGTATCATCAGCAAGTTCGCAGATGACACCAAGTTAAGCAGGAGTGTTGATTCACATGAGGATA